>CM063313.1:13594920-14189920 GCA_032173965.1 Sitta carolinensis | reverse complement strand
TTTTAATATATATTCCACCCTAAGTTACACTATCTAAAAAATTCCTCTATGTCTGCAAAGGTCATTATGAGGAGCTTAGTTTCTTTTTAGATGGCTACAATTGAAATTCATAATTTTTTAGAAACACATTCTGTGTTATTGTAGGGAATATGACTCCTAACAAAATATGGCATTTTACATGTTATTCATACATTTATGGAAGAGTTACTTCTTGAAAATCTTACCCTGCAGGCTTTTATGGAAACACCAAAGCCAGGCAATCAAAAAACCCATCAAATTATATCCCACGAGCCAGGGGATTGATTATGAAATTCAGCTTGTTATATTTTTGTTAAGTATGTTTTAAGACAACATTTAAGTAAGATTTCAAAGTTACCCATATATAATTATTTTATTTTATTATATCCTTTTTAGGGCTGCAGACAAATTATATAGGTAGAAGCTTAGATTTATAGTGGTCTGGGTCACATACAGAACTATATTATGCCACAAATCAATTCCCTGAAATAGCAACTTTTGCTTTCAGAATTTTAGTTTTATTCAGTAAGGAATCACATAAAAGTTATTTTCATTTAACACAAAGATTGGATTTTTGTTTGTTTTTTCTAACTGCTCTGCAGATGAAAAATAAAATGGAATACACGGCTTGTATGATTATCAAAAGTGCTGGTTACTGTGCCAAAGAATGACTGAAGAAAATTCTTTGAAATATTTTATTATTTGCCATGCTTTTCTCACTAAAGCAAAACCCACAATTCTCAGCTCTAAACTATAAAGTGTCTCTGTGTACTTTAAAACACCTTACATTACTTTTGCTCAGAGTCCCAGATTCCCATATCTGAGCTTCTCCATCTCCCAAAAAGCCATCAAAATTTATTTTCACATATCCTCAAGGTTTAGTTATGTGACATTCAGCTTTGAACATTTCAGCTACTTTTTAATGTTTGAAGATCAAACAAGGTTTAACCGATCAGTAGTAGATATAGAGGATTTAACTGCAACCACACTATGCTGTTCCTTTAATACCTTTCAGCAACATAAGTGCTTACATCCTAATAGGTTTTTAGCTTAAGATCTAATCATCCACTCTTGAATTAAGATGCTTGAATGAAGCCAACTCATTTGGAACTAAGCACTTTAATGTCAACAGAGACATATGGTATTGAGACTGAATTACAAAGGATCTCTTCTGAGCCATCTATTACGGAAGCAAGACTAAGACTCCTGCATTATTATTAGTTTACTCATTTATTTTCTAGCAAATAATTGAGAGTAAGATCTTCTTAAGAAAGTGGAAATGGTCTAATAATTGCAGTCTGGCGATGTAGTACATTCCCGTGTGCATTGATTAAATCTCCCCCATCCATACTTTATGGCACTATCCTTATCTGTAAGATCTCCTTCTGAAACTGAAAGAAACAAAACAAAATATGAAGTGAAAAAACTTTAGCCTAATGATTAAAATTTTAAGTTATCCACAGTAATGTCAAGTCCTCTAACATTTATTAAGAACTCTAGACATTTCCTTGCCCTGAATTTCTCAAGCCTTATTATCTGACAAAATATTTCTTTAAGAAAATATGCATGACAAAGTTTATGACAATAAATAACATCCTCCTTCAAATATAAAGTTATTAACAGACATTTCCTTTTGTTCTCAAGCTGTTCCACACTTTCTAGTCTCAACATGATGCTGAGAAAAATATGCTAGAGTAATCTCCTGTAGCATCAGTTGGAAAAAATGAAGTGGACATCCTTCCATATTTTTTGTTTATGGAACAAAAAGAGCAAACAAACAAACAAACAAACAAATATAAACTGAAACAAAAAGTGTATTTTTATGGCATGGTCCTTTTAAGTAGAACTCAGCAGATTTTAAATGTTCATGACCATATAAGAAAATTTCTACCAAGTTATTGTGTTTAAATACCATTGTGTGGCTGAGATAAAAGTCAAAGTTTTGTTATAATACTATCAAGACTTTCTGTCTACCTTTGTAGGGAAGATATAGTTAGACAATAAAGTTGCATTATTATTTAAGCCATGTGTTACCAAGGCCTCTAGCGGTCATCTCTCTGCATTGTTATATATTGCATAAATGCATTCCTACTCCTGGCTCAGTCATGGGCTGTCCTCACAACCCATGTGCTTTCCCCCTTTAAAGACAAATGCCGTCCAAAAGGCTGAACTGCCTCCTCTGTGTCACCACAATAAACACCTGGCAAATATGACTGCAGAAGTAAAAAGATGCAGTGCAGTTCTGACAGGAACATCAGGCACTTCTATAATGTGTAGGGTTGAAAATAGCTTCTTTTTCTCCAAACAGACTGCACAGAAAACCAGAGTCATGCATTATACTGTTGGGATTTTTTTTCCCCAAGGATTTTCAGCTTTGTAAATTTAAGAATCCTCCTGTCTTTCTGAATATAGAGATCTTCCTATAAAAGCTTGTTGACATGGAAAAAAATTGCTTTAAGTTTCCTTTATATTTGCTGATGTTCCATTAAAGTGTACTGGTTTGCTAACAGCTTGAGAGCTCCATTTTTGATTTTGGAATTTATGTCATTAACTACCTCAGAAACAGAAAAAACAGTTTAAAAATTATATCCAAAAAGCTCTGCTTTGCAGACTTTCCTGTTAAAAATGTTAGAAAGCAGGAAGGTTCTTGTTATTGTCTAAATGCAACCATTATGAAAGTGACTTTTAGAATGATCTGTATTACGGTGCAGCATCGATTAGTAAAACCACCTGAAGAACTCCCATTGCTTTTCTCCCTATGCAATGCACAGGTCTAGTTTTGTTTTGGCTCAATCGTTCAGTTTTGTTTCAGCTTACTTTTTATCTTTTCCAAAGCTTATATTTAAGGTGGACCGTGAGCTGTCAGCTAAGTCTCACTGAGATCTCACTGAGAATAGCTGCAATTAGGCGCTGTGCAAGTCACACCACAAAGCCAGATCGTGTTCTCAGTTTGCATTCAGTGCAAGTAACACACAGACACACACCTCAGAGAGAAACGTGCATGTTGCTTTGGCATGTGCCAATTTGGCAAAGCCAATTCTTTAGCCAGGAGAGAGGCAAGTGATGCAGCAAACAGTGGGGAGCTTTTATTCCTGAATCTATACTCCACAAAGAACTTGGGGAATTTTGAGCATCTTCAAACTAAAGAGCTCCTTTTTTCTGTTTTGATCTCTTGTACAGGTAGATTGCAACACTGAGAAGTTCTGTGACTAGTATGCCTGAAATTTTAAAGTGGACCATGGAGACACTGACATGTGAGCAATTTCTTCTCAAGTGGCAAAAAACTACTATATCAGTTGCATTTGGAAGTTTTCCTTCCAAGGACCAGAAACAAAATTTTTAGTGAATGAAAGCAATATGAACAATATGTTTGTATCAATCCTGATCTAACTCTTACTGGATTCATTCACAGAGGCTTACACAACATGTGAAGAAAAGGCATTTGTAAGGATACAGGAGAAATCTGTGTTTCCGATTCTCTTTGAAGAGCAACTAGTTTTTTTTCACAGCCTAATTTTTTGTTCTAATTATTTGAGGGGACGTGGGAGAAATTAATGCTAAAATAAGGAGGAGGAAAAGAACAGACTTGAGGGGATGAATAGCAGCTGTGCTGAAATCTACCAGACAGTAATTGCACAAGTCCTTAAATACCCAGAACTTAATCTGAAACCTTCTCTGGTGCAGAAAGGCATGTGACAGAAAGGCATAGTTTCAGCATCACCAGGAAGTCTTTTGTTCACTTACACAGAGCCTCACTTGCTTGGGAGCTCACAGACAGGTCAGCAGCTTTCAGCTCTAAAGGAGGTAATGGCACATGGAGGTACTCAGCCAATACCAACAAATTGAAAGCACAGACAAACAAAAATGTACCATCTCTTGGACTAGTTTCCTACCAAGATCCGCCTGCTAACATTTATGTAGGAATCTAATACAGAGTGCAATCCTTTAGAGATATCAGGCAACAGTAAACATACAACAGAACATCTTTTGTGTGTGCAGGTTAATTTTAAAAAACAATTTTTGATGGTGATTTGCTGAGAAAAATGCCACAAAGTCTGGTAAAATTAACATGTTGTAAGGTCAAACTTCATGTGAAAATGCACACCAGTTTGTTACATTTAGAGGAATAGGAACATGTGTCCCCTTTTCAATTTATTCTGAAGCACACCTTAATTGTGATGACAAACATAGGTATGTCCCCTTAAAAGATGAGATCATAACGCGAGACAACTAGTAAATAAAAAGACACCCTTACTTCTGAGATCAGGATAAAGCCGCTGAAGAAGGCACAAATAACTTCACATGGTAGAAGTCTAATTAAGACAGTATTTAAAATAAATACAAAATAATTTCCATAGCTAACATCTAGGGTTCTAAAATATCTGCTTTTCTGGCCTGCTTATATTCAAAACATTTTATTCAACGCAAACGCCTGTATTCCTTTCTGAACAGCAAAGCAGTTTCAAGTTTTGCTGCTATTCTCACAACCCTACCACGTGAGGGACTCAAGGACTCTTTGTCTTTGTAAACCAGATTTACACCCACGTTTAGCCTATTGTGCTTAAGTTAAAATGGAAAATTTTAGGAAAATATCTCTGCACTTCCCATCTAGTAATGCTGATAACAAGCATGGAAGATTTTACTGCCACAAATCAAATTCATCTGTTTATATTGTGAGGTGATGTATGTAGATGGTGGTAAGTTATAGAGCAAAAACTTCACAAAATAGAAACTACTTTTTTTTAAATAAAAATGCAAACAGTGATAAACACCACCATTTTTCGTTTTTGTTTAGGCAGAGGAAATTTTCAGTCTGTTAAATTTATATGCACAGTATGCCTTTAGCAAATGAAAGCATAAATTTCAATTGCTCTAAGCACAGAACTGACATGAACAAAGGACAGTATAAACAGGAAATATCTGCATCACCAATGACAGGGGAAAATTTTACCCAGAGATTTTGTGCTGGTTTAAAATCAAATATGACTATACTTGGAGTGCTTAAGCCCTATGCCCTGCTGAAGCTTCAGAGAGAGCTTTGTAAAAGTTAAGGTATCCCTACAAATCAAACTAAGGAATTTTGAGGCAGGCAAGCTATAAGCAGATGAACCCTTCTTCAGAATACAGTTATAGACAATAGATGTGTAATGACCATTCCAAGATCATGTGGGAATAATATCTATTGTTTCAGAAAGCAGATTAGACATGTCACCAGGCACAGTGCCATACTGATGAAGTAACTCATCTTCACAATTCTGAAACAGTCAAGGAATTGCTGTACTTGATTGCATTATATGGCAAGGAAATGCTATTTGATTTCAAGCACATGTTCAAACAACTGATTTTTTCTTTAAAAAGGCATGTTCTTAATTTCAATATTCTAAATGGCAGTCAGATACAAGGGAGAAAAGGCAATACATAGTTCTCACCCTTAATCAGCTGGCTGACAGATCCTCTTGGCTTTTAATCTGACTTGGTAATTTGGACCACAAACTAGCAAAAAAAGTGTCTTTTTTTTCTAGGATTTCAAACAGATTAGCTGACTTCAGGAAAAGAACATACTGTCTTCTCGTGAAGACAAATGCAAAATTTTCTTCCAAATTCTGGCTAAAGTAAAAAGACTTTTAAGTTGAAATTATTTGGTTGGAAAGAAAAATGTAGCCAAAGGAGATGAAAGTGGAATTGAATAATAAGACAAATCAACTGAAAAAATGGAAAAGAACAATCACATAACTATGTAACTGATATATGATTTATATCTCTCTATGTATATGCTCACAAGTTATGTATATGCTCACAAGTTATTAAAAAATAGAAGGACTTCCAAATCTCACAGTCCTTTACCACAATCATGAATAGAAAGGCCCTCGTAAAAACTGGGGGATTTTAAATTTTTTCTTCTAAGCTCTTCCCTCATTATATAGCATGCTTGTCGAGAGCTAATTCAGGCACGGAGAGCTGAGCCCTTTGCTTTCTCATAGATAAATGAGTAAAAAATTCAGAAAAACATACAGCATAGAATTCCTGCTGAGTTTCTGTTGCCCACAATCCTTTGCCTACATTGCTTACAATCTTAGGAATGCAGAAACTGCTGCTCAAATGCAGCACCATGCCCAGTCACTGAGCTCAGCTGTTGCGTATGCTACGTAAGATTAAACACTTCTGTATTAGTAACACTGGATACTGTCTGTAAAAGCAAGGACCTAAAAGACAGAAGGATTGCTGTATTTCCCAGTCTCAGTAAATCTAAACTTCTGTGTCATAAGGGAAAACCATTTGTAAACCACAGATGTCATATCTATTGTCTGTAACTACATATGCAGAGTGGTGTCTGGAAATCCGGTGAAGTGAAGCTAGCACATGCCAACAGGTTAGTGTATCATGCTGTGGTGAGTGTTCTTTTGTACTTCCGGGTACTAAAATGGAGAACATAGTGCCATTAAGACCAGAAAATTAGACTAGAAATCAGTAATTGCTGAAAACAATCTCTCAGTGCAGATCTGTTTAAACAAAGCTGGAATTCATCCACTGGGAAAAGGAAGTGCCATCTCCCTAACGCATGCATGCATGTATGTACGTGAGAGGTATTTTAATGAGGAGATTCATAAAAATTGCTAAAATTTGACACAAACAAAATATTTATCATGCATTCTCTTTGGATATTTACCTGGGGCAGTTATCTAATGAACATTATAATTAAAGCTCTGCAGATGCTCTTTGGACACACACTCTTTCAAGTGCTGGCAGACTTGTAGTTGTAACAGAATGTTAAAGCACGGGAGAAGCAAAATCAGATGTGTTTGTGACATTAGTTTTTAATTATTTACTTGTTTTGTTCCATCTGCTTTCCCTTGTTCTGCCAGCAAAGATTTGGCAATATCTGCCCCATCCATGTGAATGCTCTTATCCTGTAACTGTCATGAGCACCATTTTAATCTTGTCATTTGACTATTTAGGAACGTGCCCTTGCTAGTGTTGGGTTTTTTTGCTGATTATTTTGCTGCTTGATAAGGAACGCTGAAGGCCTCACAGTTAACCTTTCAAAGGATTAGGCCATTCCTTTGTCCTGTAGTAAGAACAAAAAAACTTGGTCCCACATTCACTCCTTGAGGAATCATATCATTTCACTATCTCCTTGGTAGGACCAGAGTGCCATCATCAGTTTCCATTTTTATTTTCTTCCCAGATAGACAACTTCCTTCATGCTAGGTCAAGCAATGCTACATATTGCCTTTCTCTGAGGTTCCTGTGGACTGTATTCACAGAGTAATATTTGCTTTATAACCAGAAGCATCTTTCTATTTTCAGTGTTGTTTTCATAGTCTTTCACCTTAAGAAATACCCTTTGTAGTCTGCCTCATTAATAGAGATTGTATTTGTAGCTTCTCATGCAGTGACCAAGGCTCAGGGAAATAACTTTAATATCCAAAGGACCCATTGATATCTTCTTGCTTAAACAGTATGTGATTCAGAGACTGCTATTAATGTTTACACAGAGTTTAGTTTAGAATCTTGGTTTCTTCTGCAAAAACTTCATGCTCAGCAACTGCAAAATGCTGGTTTTGTTTGTCCTTGCAAATCTTTACTTTTATGGTAACTGAATCTTCTCAATAGCTCTTCAGATTGCTTCACTTTATCTGTCAGAGAGTTCTGAAGGACATCACTCCGAGATGACACTTCCTAAACTGTTACAGTTTACCTGCATCAGTTTAACTGTTCCCATAAATTTTCACTGATGCCACAGTTATGCAGCACCCTAAGTGAAGACCATAAAAACATGGGGCTTCATTTCACAGCAGGGATTTGGGTTGTTTTCCTTTCATCTTTCTCAGCTATCACATAGATTACTAGAGAAGCATCTTTACAGTTCCCATCAACTTAACTGCTAGATGTGGGAAGTACAATATGAGAGAGTTATGTATGAAAAATGACTTTTTTACCCACAGTAGGAAAGACTGTATCAGGATTTTCGCTCTTTTTCTTTAAAGATCAGTGTAAAGCCTATTTTCAGTTTTTATTTCAATTAAAATTCTTCCTAAAACCCAATCTGTTCTATTCCTTCCACCTGCAGAACTTCTTGTTTCCCACTCCTCTGCTGTACAACATCACTCAGTCGTAACCATAATTATATGATCAAACAGGTCTTGGTCACACTAGAATCTAAACTATGTATCATTGATTTGAAGATCTGGCATTTTTTTCCACCAAAAAATAAATGTAATATTTGTGCACACATACATGTAGACGTTATGAAAAAACCTGTTTTCCTTTGGTTAGTGGATCATTCATGATATTTCTTTCTTTTTTCAATTTATCCTTTGCCCTTAAGACTATACTTTGATTATACTGAAGACCCTGCTTGAATCATGAGACTTACAGTACAGGAAAATTGCTCCCAGCACAAACACAGAGGAAGAATGAGTACTTGGGAAAAAATGTTCAAAGAAACATGATCTAAACAAAAAGATAAAGGAGGACACTATTTAGGAAATGGCAAAATCGAAATAGAAAAAAAAAAAAAACATATTTCTTCATAGGACTCTGAATCTGCTTAAAGTTTCCAGATTTATACAGAAGTAAAGTTTGTACAGTAAGTCCTGCAAGACTTCTGTCTAACTGATTGCTCCACGTGGATTCTTTGATGCTTATGGACAGACAAGATTGGAGGAAACATTAACACATACACATATAAATGTGTATAAATTTCTATGTGTACATATGCACATAGAAAATGGAGAAAAGTGAACAACAAAACACATTTTTCCATGCCAAATATTTTGTTTAAAGTATAGAGGAGGAATAAAATGGAATAAAGGCAAGGTCATGTTTTCAGTACTGGTCTGTGTCTAGCTTTGGCACAGTGCAGGAAGGACCCACAAGCTAGCCAAAGGTGTAGGGTGACCACTGATGCCCTGGGGCTGGAGCCTTTGACCTGGAAGGAGAGGTTGCAGTCCTAGGGCTGGTTCAGCTGGGACAGGAGGCACCCAGCAGCAATCCTGACACTGGGAGGAGGGTTGGGAGAAGATGCAGCCAGGCTCCTCACAGTGTTGCATGGCAGGAGGGTGAGAAGCACAATAAAGGGGAGTTCACACCCTGTCTGGGAGAAGCCCTGGGCAGCCCAGTCTGAGCCCAAGGCTGAGCCTATGGCTGAGCCTGCCTAGAGGGACCCTTCAATCCCCTGGTTGCCATTCTTTAATCTATTACTGAAAAACACAGGTGGCATACTTGAATCTCTCTCGTCTCCAGGTTACTTGACTCCCCCTCATCCCTTCACATGAGTTCAGAAAACAAAAACTGAATGGTGAAAAGAGGAGATTCCAAGTAGTTATCCTTTCTTAATGAGACCTGGATGTCAAGAAACAACTCACCTGGACTTGTTTCAGCAAAGCACAGTAATTAAACTAGGCAGCAAACTTGCAAGAATATTTAATTTTTGTAATAATATTTAATAATTTAATTTATTTTATAAATTATAAATTATAATTTAATTTAATAATTATTTTCAATAATATTTAATTATCTTCCTCTGAAATAACTAATTTAGTAAGAAAAGCTTTTACATGTTGTGTGGCAACAATTAGAAGTCTTCATTTTAGGGCATATGAAGAGTCTGAGTAGCTGAGTTTAAAAACCAATAGACAGAGAAATGTTTCTCCAAACAAAGCATAATGCACAAAGACAAGTTCTGTTTCACTCATTATGGATTGCACATCTTTATGAAGAGAACTTCAAGGATCAGCACAGGCATTGTACATTTAGTAATAAATATGTCATTTTAGAAAATCTTCCTTTGTCTCTATATAGACATAGACATAGTCTAAACTTGTCTAAAACGTAGACATAAAAACATATACATACATATGTTTGCATATATATATATATATTCTCTTTGTATATGTGTGTGTGTGTGTATTTATACACGTATACATACGTATACATATTAGTGATTCCAGGCAGATGTATATAAGACAGCTCCTTAAAATAGCTCTTAGATGATTCAGAAAATTCATTGTGGCTGGGGTTGGGATAAAATATAGCTATTGGCACACCTGCCCTGAATCACAGAGGGATGCTGCTGAATCCTCCACTAGAGAGTTAAGGTAGTAATACAATTGCTGTGCACTGTCTAAGTGAAGGCGTTGACAAGGTATATATATACAAAACTATTCACATAAATGTTTCAGAGACTAAGTAACTGAAAATCACAAATGTGAAGGGCCTTTCCTCATAGGTGTAGTAGTTTAATTAGCTAGAAAATACTGATTTTCTGTAGATTGTCTCATTCTAGAGACTCTACTGTGTAATGTAGATGAGACATTAACTGTTAACATCCTTTTCTCCCCCTCACTTCACTTTACATGCACATTCACTATGTGCACAAAGAGAGCATGGTTGAGTCTAGCTTATGCCGCTGTCCCATCAAGCAGGATAAGAAAAACTAATATTGAGTAGACCAGCCTTAAACTGAACATGAACTTAAATTTCTGACACATAGGAAATTAGAGACATAACCACCAGTTAGTTGGATTACCATTTGACTGAATTTTCTTAAATCCATTATGTCATCCTTCTCTTCTGGGCTGATTGATGCATTTTTTAATACAGTTTAAGATGTTAAGGTGTTATAAACCCTCGTAAGAGAAGCAACAGTTCCCTTTGAATTTAGTTAGCATTTTATTATAAATAAAACAGGCAGACTGAAACCTGTGCTAAATCTTAACACACATATAGCAGATGTCTTGTTGTACGGATATGTTATCCAAGAGGATGGAAAATGACACATCACTGTATATATTATTTTATAGACAGCTATGGACAGATATATTTTATGTAATTCTCTTTTTATTTTTTTTTTTTTTCCAGAATCCTGGTTGCTAGTGGGGTCATGTGGTTATTACCCTACTCATATGTGTGTGCTTGCTTCTGTGTCTTTGTGCACACACATGTGCCTTCAGGCAACCCAGAATAGTCTAAGCTGCATTTAGAAGGATACATGTGCTCACAACCTCTGGAGATCCAAGTCCTGGTGAGCATTGTACTGTGGAATGAAGAAGCTGGGGAGGGTGTATGCCTCCTCTCCTCCTGACAGCCTGCCCAATGCCTGCAGAGGTCTCAGCTGTGCAACAGCTCTGGAAACAAAAATCTGTTGCAGCCACAAACACAGAAATGTCTGAGCCATGGCAGTATATTCACCTAGTCTGTCAAATTGGTTGTAAGAAAGATAGGGATTGTTAGTGTACACTGCTGACACACCAAGATTATACCAATGAGACAATCAAAAAGAATTGTCAGCAGAGTGATTTCAGAAAGCTCTAAAACAGTTTCTAGGAACCTGGAATACAAAAGTGTTTCTTAGGTAAATATAATGACCACTGGAGAGCAGGCAAAAAATAACAAACCCACACAAACAACAGATTAAGTTGTTTCTTCCAAATCCCGATGACTGTTAGCTGGCCAATGTGACTCCCATTCACAAAAAGGGTAGTATGGAGAATCTTGGTAATTGAGTAAATTTGCATATTACACCAAAGTGGGAGCATTTGTCGATCTGTTGGAAAGTAGGAGGGCTCTGCAGAGAGACCTGGAACAGTTGGATGAATGGGCAGAGTCCAGTAAGATGAAGTTTGATAAGTCCAAGTGCCTGCACATAAGTGCCCAGGTCCTGCACTTTGGCCACAATCACCCCCTGCAGCATTACAGGCAGGGGATGGTGTGGCTGGACAGTGCCCAGGGTAAAGGGCCCTGGGGGTGCTGGTCATGTTCATGTTCAGCTGGCTGAACATGAGCCAGCAGTGCCCACATGGCCAAGAAGGCCAATGGCATCCTGGCCTGGATCAGGAATGGTGTGGCCAGCAGGCAGCAGGGAGGTCATTCTGCCCCTGTACTGGGCACTGGTGAGGGCACACCTCGAGTGCTGTGTGCAGCTCTGGGCCCCTCAGTTTGGGAAGGACGTGGAGACGCTTGAGCGCATCCAGAGGAGGGAATGAGGCTGGGGAGGGGCTTGGAACATGAGCCCTGTGAGGAATGACTGAGGGAGCTGGGAGTGTTTAGCCAGGGGTGACCTTATCACTCTCTACAACTTCCTGAAAGTTGTAGTTGTAGTCCGGTGTGGGTTGGTCTCTTTCTCCAGGCAGCAGCTGACAGAACCAGAGTGCACAGTCTTAAGCTGTGCCAAGGGAAATACAGGTTGGATATTAGGAAAAAAAATTTTACAGAAAGTGATAAAGTGCTGGAATTGTCTGCCTGGGGAGGTGGTGGAGCTCCATATGTTTAAAAAAAATATTGGATGTGGCACTTGGTGCCATGGTTTAGTCAAAGTGTTGGGGCATGGGTTGGACTTGATGATCTTGAAGGTCTCTTCCAACCTCGTGATTCTGTGATTCTGTGTGATTCTGTGAAGTCCAAAGCACTAGTTTCCAGCTCAGCACACTATTGCATTCAAATGCCTGAACTTTGAGAATTCCATATGTGTAGACAGGTAAAAAATATCTTCCGTGAAAAGCTTTATTACTACTGGGGAAAAAAAAAGGTCTAGTAAAACATAAATACTGCAGTATTTATGTAACATCAAGTCATTGTAGTTTTTGGAGACACCATCATCTTATACTCAGGATAAGTTTCATAGAACTGTATTGAGATACAGTTTTACTTCATGGAACTGTATTGAGATACAGTGACTCATTCACCCACACATGAATATAAGCATTCTCTTAGTGTTTTCTAATTTAATTACTAGTTGGAGAGTTGCCTTCTTTTGAATCACATTATTTCTTTGCACTCAGACCAGTTTATAGGAGTAAATTTTTAAGAAGAACACAACTAAGATAACTATGACAATACTAAGCCAATACTTCTTCTCCACTACTTGTAAAAACCTGTTTGTCTGCATTTTTCAATGGTGACTTTTTTCAAATGCACTATGAAAGATGTAGCTACTGATAACAAAGTCATGTTGACAATTTTTACTTGGACGAATTCCATAGCATTTTACTGTTGCTAATCCTCTGGCCTTTCAGATGAGACAGAAAAGTATGAATATTCACATAAACACAATTCACAAATTAGATCATTGAAAAATTAGGACTTAAATACAATTTCCAGACACAGCCCATATTTTGCAGCCATCTTGGAATGTTACAGGATATATTATACACACAGGGCTACTAAAATGGACTGATCTGGTGATTTGAGGAGAAGTTAAGTGAGATGTAATTTTTTTTTAAAATCTTTTCACTTTTGACGAAGAGAATACTTTTAAATATCTAGGCAGAACTGACTAAACCACAAAAGGCCTTTCTGCTTAAAATGGAAATATTTTTGGTCTCAGTTACCTACTTTCTTGCAGTGCAACCATAACAGAGTTTTTGAAGCTCTATTATAAATGGCTGATAATTGTGTTTGCAAATATAGACCACTCTATGTCTAGAACAGGAAGGCTGCAAACGGCCATTGCAGCAAAGCATTCCTCTGAGAAACAGGATAATAGGAAACCAAAGCAAACAGCAGAGGGTTTTAGCAAGAGGACGTCTCCATTCAGAATCTATAGTGTTATTTAATGTCTTTTGTTTTACAGCAGGTGAACAATGTTCCTTCCATGTCTGATTAAGTTGTCAGGAGCTTAGTTTAGTATCTTGCTCTCTGTGTCAGTCCAAACGAAAAGTTTTAGTTCTTACGTATGGAAAAATGAAACTTCTGATTCCTTCTCAGTGAAAAATAATCTAGCAATTCAGCTACACACCTATTGAACAAAGACTATGAGCAAAAATCTGAAAGTACATTTGTAACCCCAATGAACTTTCCCAGCAAAATAGCTGAGACATATTCGTTGAATTCTCTTTCCCTCTTAAATTATTTAATTTGTTCTTCACAAATATTTCCTCTTACTTCTTTTCTAACAGCTTTTGGACACTGAGCATTCCTTAATGTCTTGATCCTGTCTTGAATCAGTCGAAAGGAGCCCACAAAGAAAACCAATTTCTCACTGTTTAACCCACACACACACACAAACACACACACACACACATGTACACACACATACACACACACATATATATAAAACTCTTTTATTTTGACTGCAAAAAGGTGTTAAATGTTCCTTCTGAATTTCAGTCTTATACCTCTGAACGTGAAGTTTTGTGCTTGTTATATATAGTCTCGACTCCACTTTTGAACTAGCAGCTTTACATCACTTAGTTCTTAATGAGGACTTCACTGAGAGCAAACAAACAAGTTTAGTTTTAAACAGGCATGCATTTATCCCCTCCTTGGACCCAGGTAGAATACTGGTTAAAATCTAATCAGTAGAAAAACAGACAAGATGAATGAGAAACAAATGGCTGCTTTCCTGAAACTCTGGGCAATACTGTTTAAACTTCCATTAATTTGAATTATAAAGATGATCAAATGCAAGAAAATTATTAGGAAAGCATGCCTGAGAGAAATTTACTAGGTTATTGAACTTGACGTTCTACTGACCTTCTCCTACAGATCCTCTTTCATATTCAAGTTATACATGTTCTTCTTGTATTGGAGAGGCATTGCAGCAGATTTTTATTTGTCTTTGCCTTGGAGGAGTTCTCTCTATAGTCCTGTCAGTTTTCTAGATGTGCAGCTGAGGCAAGTGACTTGTAAACACCTTTTTCTGACTGTTGATGCTCTAAGTTATGATGGCTTTCAGAGTCACAATGAAGTTGAGACCAAACACCTCAGTGCCCATATGCACAAAAATGTTAAAAATGAGTGAGTAGAAAGAAATTGTTAGCTGCCATCACCTACAGCTATTGCTGGTTTAGAGTAGATTCTGCAGCCTCGCTATTAGTCTTAGCATAATGTAGTTAAATCAGAAATTGTTTGGCAGATCTACTGTAAAGGATTGAATTGCTGCAATTATGCTTTCTGATTTAGCAGACATTCTGAGAAATCAGAGTTGAGAATGTTTTTATAAGTGGCCATGTTTAAGTTCCTTTTACACCAGTAAAAGGTGTAAAAACTGAACACATCTTTCTCTTCTATAGATGAAAAAGCTACGTGTGGCATTATTTGTGCAAAATATATTTTTCCTTAATCAAAGGAGTTGCTGCCAATAGTATTATAGGTGCCTCTTTCCTGTCACAGTCTTTTGTGTTCTAAAAACTCTGCTATGACCTCTACATTTTTTAAATAAAAGGAACACCTGAAAAAAGACAAAGGTTTCTCTTATCTGTGAATGCCTTAGGTTATCCCTTTGCTACTTCCTAAGCAAAAAGACACATACATGTGGAGCCAGTCTTAGTATTTAAGAAAACAATGTGCAGTTCATTCACATGCATGTACACAACAGCAATCTTCTTGTGCTGTTGTGAGGATTAAAAGGACAAGATAATTACACCCTGTCTAGCATGCTGATAAAAATACATTAGTCAAAGGAAAAAAAAAAGGTAAGGTGATAAAATCAGAAGGGTCCCAGAATAAGTCATCGGAGACCTGAACTGAGGTCACTTGATACAACTGAGTCACTACCGTCTTTGTTGCTTTTAACTTTCATTTTGCCATCTTTATGAATAGAAACCTTTTCTATAGAGTGGTAGCAATGGTAGAAGTAGTTGAATTCTCTGAGATCTCTTTCTTTGCATTTAAAATAGGAATTCCTTTATAATTTTCATTTTTGAGGACAGGGCAGAAGTTATAAAACTGGAATTTCTCTGTAAATATCAAGCCTCTCCTTAAAAATGAGAGTAATTATACTTCCCTTTCTTCCAGGCAATCAGTATTAGAATAATAAGCCCTTATTAATTATCTGTCTAAAAGCTTAGACAAAATGTTACACAGTGCACATACAAAAAAGGAGGAAAAAATAAGGAAGATTTAAGGTAAAATTCCCTTCTTCTTCTTCTGTGCATGAGGATGGTGAAATTTCACAACCTAACCCAAAACTCAGTTTTAGTGAATTTCTTCATGAACGTTTATCAAGGAGGGAGAAATTTCTAAGACAGGAGAAGTCTAGACAAATAAGGGTAATACAAATGAAATGCAGAGGTATTCTGACAGCAAAGTAGACCAGTCCTGCTGCTAAACTGACAAAATACATCACTGCTGGTGCTGGGTAACATACAGTAAGCAGCTGGTACCACATCCCATCCTAATTTTGGTGCCAGCCTCAAGGCAGTGATCTGAAATAGCATTGTACACACACCTCTTGCAGTACTAAGACCAAAACACCTTGCCTATATCAAACTTTGCTGGAGAGAGAAATAGCTTTCATTCCTTCTGAAGTCCCATAGGCTACACACAAAGCAAAGAAACGGGGTCTGAGCCTCTGTTCTTCATGAAATGAGACTAAAATGCATGGTGCCACTGAGAGTATGTCTGGCCTGCTCTTCTCTCCTTGCCAAAGGAATGGTGTCATCAGCCTGTTTGGGAATGGCAGCAAGGTCCAGAAGAAACTTCATTTATATATGTTGTATTAGGCTTGTGGATAAAAGCATACATTAGAAAATTGTGACTGTTCACCTCAGATGAATACAGCATACTGAGTACCCTGTTTTCCATAGTTTCAGTGGTTTACCTCTTCAGCTCTTCAAGACTCTACTCTGCCAAGCCACGGCATCCATCTGTCCCTCCAGACAACCCAAATTTCATACTTACAGAAAATAAAAAATGGACAACCTCAAACACTGTTGCAGAGAAGTTTTTGCAGCAAAAGGACTTGACACTATGGGCTTCTGAGCTCCATTCTGCTTCCTCAGAGCTACAGAACCATTTTTCTAAGGACATGGCATCTGGAAACTCTGAATCTTTGTTATACATATTGCTGCAGAATGCTTCATATCATAGTAGGCAGAGGGCTTCATTGTCTTTAAGACATTGACACCAATATAACTATTCTATTTTAATCAGATTTACTTCTGAATTATGTCAATTAAACATCAGCGTGTCACCAGCTTTGACTGAGGATGTAGTTTAAATTTGATTAGTCACCATCTAAAAACCTGAGGTTTTTATAGCCTTTAATGTAAGAACTTACAGATTATTCTACTTTTCAAGTTTTTAATTATTTTTATTTGTATTTTGGTGTATTTAGGCTTCAGAGAAAGGTTTATTTTATTAATTGCTTGGAAGATGAAAAAAACCTGTTAGTATAGCTAGCAACAGAGGCATCAAAAATTTGGGACATGGTCACTTGTTAACTACAAAGCAAAATTTAGAAAATAATTGTAAGAGTAGATCAGACAATATCCACTTGCAAGATGAACCTCTGCTTATAAACATAGTTTCATAGAATTATGATGTAACTAAACATGTAATTTATGTGTAATAATAAAAAAGAAAACTTCTCTGAACTGAAGGCTGTCTGGTCATTCTTGGTCCTACTGCTAATTTCGCCATTAAACCCAGAAAGTTCAGTAAGCAATGAATATTTGTCAAATAATATTCTTTGACCATGAGTTTTATTATTTGATCACATAGCATATCAAACATTATTTCATTATTTATGTGTATCTCTCATGAATGTATCATATCTCACTGACTGGCCACTTTAGTTATGCATAATATAGTAGAGTAGAATGGTTCAGCTGGAAGGAACATAACACCTAATCATTTAATCCATCTTGCAGTGGCATAAATCAGTCACCTTCCTTACAATGTGGAACTTTTATATTTCTGTTATATATCCTCTCACTCACCTTCCTGCCAGCCTAAGTAATCCTACTCCTTTTAATCTCTTCTCTAAAAGGACATAGTCTCCTGCATAATTTGTGCCATGGGAACAGAGGGAGATGAGTAGCTAGTGCTTTTCTGAGCAAGGAAGCTCTTGCTTTTTTTCCAAACAGACTTAGAGGGGCTAGGAAAAATTAAAAAAAAAATCCCCAAAACCCAAAAAAATAGAGTAAGGAAAAAACGTTGGGGAGGGGTGGTTGGGAAGGAGAATCCTTCTTAGTGCCAGTCATGAGATGATTATGAACAGTTCTAGCTGTGAGTGAATGCTAAAAATAAAAAATAACAGCAGATAATACTAAGAGGTCTGATAGGGACTCTCCATGCACAGAGCACCAGAGTAACAGTTTTCACTCAAAAACAAATTAAGAGAACATACAAAAGTTTGCCAACTTGTCTTTCAGAAAACAATCACTGCTCTGGATCAATGCATGTGATTGCATGTGTTCATCTGCCCATCCTCACCCATAAGCAGTTGAAAGAAGGAAAGCTTCTAATCTTCTTCTAAGCACAGATAAGTACATAGTCTTTATTAACAAGTTTTTAAAGCAGGGATAAACTTGGTTATGATTAGTAACTTGGTGGAAATGGAGAGCAAACTGACTTTGAAATGTATGCTGCTACTCACCTGATTGTTAGTTCAAATTTCAGATTAATTAGAGAAGTAAGCTCCTGAAGTACTCCTGAAAAAAAAGTCTTTCCTACAGGAATTCTTTCAGTCCCTTTTTTGACAAGGGTTAACTGGTTCAAAGGCAGTTCAAAATGCTGTATTATATTCAAGTCTCAAGTTTCTTGCAATACTGAACTCCTGAAGTCTGTTGTACAATCCATTAACACAGTTTCAAAGCACTCTTTCTCATATATACCCCAACTCAGCATGGGGCCATGTATAACACAGTTAGGCAGTAAAAGCGTCAAAGACAGGACATGACTAAAACAGCACCATTCATATTTAAAGATAAGTAGAAATATATGTTGATATATAGAAATATGTGGAATATTCATGAACCTTTAACAGAAGAAATGCAGACAAAAACTCTCTTGTTTTTTTAACAAAACATACCTGAAGTCAAAATCATTTACTTCTTACAGAAATGTTCCTCAGTGCAGTGCCCATATAAATTACAGCAGACAGATCAGTAAATCATTTTCTTAAGGATGTATCAATAGTCAGAGACTCAGACATTTCTGAGGTCATTTTACTGAAGTTACCATGAAATTTCCTTATAGATAGCAACAAAAATTATATGAATTGACACCTAAAATGATGGTCAGTCAACAGAACAAAAGGACAAACCTTTAACCAGTTAACCTACCTATGAGAAGATGTACTTATTTAGCTATCCTGCTTCAGATGTCTGCTAAAGACAAAATTCCCTCCCTAAACTCCACTTTCAAGGAGATTTTATCTATAGAGGGAGGCTATGACCACTTGCTCAGATGTAGATGTCTGCACCACAGCAAACTGTCTCCAGACCAGATAAATCCCTCCCTGTGCACTTCTCCTAATGCTCAACAGCAATGTTTTTGTGCAGCTTTGCATCTGGTCTGTCTCCGAGAAAAATCATCAGGTGAAGTTGTAGGAGCTGTGGTGATTGCCATTAATAGACTATCACCATGGGATTCATCATCACATATTGATTTTTTTTTTTATATTTTTTATTTTTTTTATATATTTTTTATATTTTAAGATGGATTATTTTCAATTCTATCTCAAGAATAAAATAAGCAAACCTGAGAGCTCTTGGAAAGTCATAAATATTATCCCCTTGTCAAAACATTCCTCCACCTCAGTTGTTTCAAACAAGATTTAGTATTTCTGTTTCAAGCAGTGGTTGTATCAAACTTACACTTTGAGACAGTCAAGCTCATTGCCATTCCAAAGAGGATGGAATGTTATCAGCATGTTAAGTGCAGTGAACTAAGTCCTCATTCAAAATGTTAATGCTAAATGCTTAATTCCAGGAGTGGCTTGGAGTAAAGCAACAAAATGTACTGTACTGCCAAAAAGCACATATATCAAAACTAGTACTGCCCTAAAAGCGAGGACTCAGCTTCCAGTTGAGGAACCATAATTTCCTAGAATGCTTTTTAAAAAGTTGCTTGTCATTGTTTGATCACATCTCTTACTGCTAAGTACCAACTATTTTTTGACAGTAGGATAGAAAGTATTCAACTTCTTAAAATATATACTATGACTTCAAATATGTCTTTAGATCTGACTGGCTGAGATACTTCTAAAGGTAGGAATGCTGTGCAACTTAATACTGTAAATACTTTTCATTTAAAAGTTAAATCAGTGATGAAAGATGTCACATGCTTCTCATCCAAGTATGGATTTAAGCTGTCTGGGAATTCTTACTGAAACAGCATTTTCTCAAAAAGGCCAAATAATCCAAATCAAAACTTTCAACAGAAAATTAACAGTTCAAATAAATACCTTAACCCAAAGTAGAGGCCAAATATATAATTTTAATTAAATAATAAAAATAATAAAATTTTAATTAAATAATAAAAAGAGGGAGAGGGTGGGCAAGAAAAGAAGCAGCTCAATCTAGGGTATATAATCAGTGTGGGAAACCCAATTTACCACATTCATTCTCCTTCAGATGTATAGTCTATCCTCTAAATTTCACCTCTTGTTCTAGTGGTTAAGTTTCTTGTAGTGAGTCTCTGATTTTACTTTGTATATTTGCAATAAAAGAATAACACTGCATTCACTGACTATGTATCTGTTTATTTCAGGTATGGCAGAGCAGGGAATTTAACATTGTATTCTATTTTCCTGGATATGAGTGCCACGTGCTGCTGCATAGCATAAGTTACTGTCTGATCATCTGTGAGCTGTGTTCTCTGTCTCTCTGCCTTCCACCTTCTCACTGTCCCCCTTTTCAGTCTTAACAAGTAAATAAATAAAACCAGAAACAGTTTTCGTTGATCTGAAGTAGAAAGTACTTGAAGCTTGGAAAATTTAGAGAGGAAAACCATATTAAAATCTATAACGTGTAAAAATACTTGCAAAGTCTATGTACAACTTTTTTTTATAAAGTAACCATTTCATAAATTTTAGCCACTATATTTTTCTGTGTCTCCTACATATTCAGCTCAGACAAAACCAAAGATAGGGGTTGAGATATGATAAGATAACCATCTCAGAAGGCTTTTGGAACTTTCCCTTTTTCAGAACAAATGACCTTTCTGTTCAGTGTAAGACTTGGTATAAGGAGCTCTGGCACTTCTTACTTGCAGATTCATGTACAAAACATTGACATTAAATTTTACTTAAATCAAAATTCCTGTCTTGTACTTTTTGGGGTACTTCAGGAACTCAGAGCTCCTATGCCTCTTCCTACTTAGATGTTTCATATATATATACTTACTTATTTATATATACAGAAATATATATAGTTGTTTTTATTTAGGGAGGGAAGCTTTCATAATTGCTGTCCTGTGTGCATTTATTAACAATTGAGGAAAGATATTTTATGATGCTTTTCCTGCCTGGAAGGAGGATTCAGCACAAAGCAGAAGTGCTAATGAATTTAGATTCAGCAATAGTGCCCAGATTTCCTGGGACATGCCCTTGTCCTTCAGCCGTGGACTGCGTGTGTACCACACACTGCAACACTGTGCAGACATAAGTTACTTTAAGAAATATTAGTAAGAGAGAGAGAGAGGTCATCACACTGATACCTTCAAAATCTAGAAACAATACAACACATTTTCAAAGCGATATTAATATGAGAAGTAATATAAAGGCTGGTCTTCAATTGGAGGCCTCCATGTGCAAATATGGCAAAATACACACGTGATACAGGACTTCTACAATTTTAAAAGATTTTAAAAATTAGGATATTTGGCATTGGTGTTTAACTAGAAGAGCAGTTACTTAAGTAACATCCCATTTTGGTTCTGCCCCATTTGAACCCACCCTGTCGAGTTTCTAGCCCCATATTTATTTTTTCTAGGATAAATGGTAAAAGAAAATAAGGCATGCTTGGCTAAAGAGGCCAGACTAAATCATATTTCAGGGATGTAGCATTATATGTGTTAGAAAGCTAGCTAATTGTTCTAAAATACAGGGGGAAATGGGTAAGAAAAATATTGGGAGCTACAGCCATGTATGAAATCTACAGACACAAATTCATGAAACATACATGAAAAGCTTAGGCATCAACGTGATGAATCAACCTCCTTTTTCAGAGAGAGTTTGATTATGTTTAAAGCCTTTTACATTATATTGCCATAGATACTGTGGATATTCCTATAATGACTACTTAGACCAATATTCTAAATGTGTACTTAAAACTGGATTCCTGTTCTTTTTGTCGTTATGACAGAATTATATTTTCTCTTTATAGTCAGAGATCAAAGGAGATGTATTCGATCATGCCTTCCCTTAAATGGCAGTCTCTTTTCCTACTTTCTACTGAAAAGGGTACTTCCTTGAATATTTTTCCTAATTGGACTGTCAACAGGAATAGGGAGATCATCAAATACAACCGCAACTTCTATATGACATTATTAAACATAATTTTCCTTTCTTTACTCAGTTATTCTTTTGGGAAATATATATGTATTGAATTTCAGCAGACATCATCTAATTTCTCTAGTTTGGTAGATGATCATGCAAAAGAAGATTAATTTAAAGTTAAATGGCAGCAATATCAAGATAGGCTTTGCTTGAAAATGAAACAAAAATGTATCCAGCTACTACTTGTTGAGCACTCTGCAGTGCTTTTAAACACATCTACAACTGATTAAGTAGGCTGGTGTGAAAGTCCTCACAAGGCATTGCTTGGAAGGCAAAATTATCTTATAGCAGTGCATGCTATCTAAGCTTGAGAAGCAGAAGACTTGACAAAACAAAAATGTTTGCAGAATATAGCCTGAACATTGCTGAAAAAATGTTCAGGCTACATTCTGACAACATTTTCAGAAGTCTGCCAGAGGCAAGTCTGACTTAAATTTTGATTAGGTCTCCAACCTAATAGATGTCATAATTATAATTTCTGTAAGAACAGCAATGTATGTGAGGTATACAGAAACACTGCCTCAGTGTAATACCACTACACTCATTCAAATTAGATCTGCTACTACAAATTATAACATCTATTGTACTTTAATTTCAGTGACTAACTAGGCATCACTTTGAAATTATACCACCTAACCAAGAACTCTTTGGTGCTACTGAAGAAATGGATGCCATAGGAATACTTACTACACTACTGTATTGCAGCAATAAATAATAATAATGATAATAATAATAACAACCATGCAGGACATTCCTGAAAAAAAATTGTAAGCAAAGGCATATCTTGTAGTCGTTTTCCTAATCTGACATTTTAAATAGCCATAATATCTGCTCACAAAGCTTTGAGTGACTACCCCAATATAGGGAAGAGAAGCGTTGCTTCTCATAGCCTTAAAATAGAAAGCAGCTTAAAGTATATTTCTATCATAGTCTAAAGTATAGTCAGTGAACCCAATCTTTTCTTTTCAAAGAAAGCACTCATACAAACTAGGCATACTTTAATTATTAAGAAAACAGCTATACCAAATGCTAAAACACTGAGAGTCAATTACATTTCAAATTACGGCATATGCCTTCACTTTTTTTTTCTTACCTATCTATTTTATGTTTGTTAGTAATAGTATGTACGTAAGCATACACCATCTAGTTCCCTTTTAGCTTGAAATGAGCCTAATTTAAAAAAAAAAAAATCCTTGAACAGTCTCTACTGTGTAGTGTATTAGTCACCCTATCTTTTACAGATTAAGCTCTTTGGCATTATAGGAGAAATCATCTGCTGCATACTGGCATCAAGCAAAAGCAGATTCATAAACTCTGCCCTTAATCTCTCTTTCAGTTTTCTTCCAATTAGAAACAATCTTTCTCTGATACTCTAATTAATACTTACACATTAAAATATTAGGTATTATAGCAGAAATCATCTGTTATATTCTTGCATAAAGCAAAAATAGGTTTGTAAGCCTTTGCCCTTAATCTTTCTTTCAATTTTCTTCTATTTAAAAACATCTTTCCCCAATACTCTAATTAATGCAAATGATATTCATGATTAGTTAGTATTATGCTAATCTGAGCCCCAAATTTCCCTAAATCTACATGGTGTTGTCTGAGTACCAGATTGCTTTGGGTTGCTAAGTAAAATTACATTAGCCTGCCAGCTGTACAAAACACCATGATAGAGTAGAAATCCAAGCAAATCATCAAGATTACATTAGTTTTGTTTCTTAATGAACAACTGTTTGCATTAGGGATTACAGACAAATTATGATTTTCCTCTCTGCACCCAGGCAGCCAGGCATCTGTTGAGAAGTTTCATTTTTTTTCCTGACTAAATAGATTGAGGAGAGCTAAGGCAGAGAGACGAGTCTAATATTTCACGTAATTGAATTTTTTCCATTTCAAAGCAATCAGCACTCTGTGGCTCACTGCTAACCTTGAATTCTCTCTTCCACTCCAGCCCGGAATGCAGGAGAAACCTGAGCAGCTTTTTTTCTTTTTTTTTTTTCAGAAAGCCATCCATCACACAGTTTCTCCTCTCTTCCTACAGAAGTAGATTATATACTTTATAGTCATACCTGCTTGCTGTTACACTTCAAGCCTGTTTCCCAAACCGTGCTGCTGCAATTCCTGCTGCTCTGATGTATAAACAATGTGCTGCCAAAAAGCATCGTGTGTGGAAAACAGAGCATAATGTTTTGACATGAAAACTCATGCCTGTCTGAGTCAACAGTGCACACAGGGAAAATAAGCCAGGAAAGTTGGGTGATAATGAACATGGTACCACCAAGACTGCTAACCTTTACAGCACAACAACGAGGAGCAGCTCTGTACACGTACACAGTTCAGCAGCCTGTTCAAGTTTGTCCCTGTTTCATGCCAGACTCCTGTAACTCGCTCGTTGTTACATTCCACTTGATTCAATTACGCTCCCAGTGTACAGGTTTACTCATTCTTCCATGTGCTAATCTCATCTCCAAAACTCACACTGCGACTGCTCATTATTGTTGGCAAAAATGTAGTATGCTGATAGGAAAAGAAAGACTCTGGTACATTCATCATTGTGTATCAAGACTTCCTGATGCAAGATACGAGTATCAAGTTAATTCTGATCAATCTGTAGAATGCAGGGCAGTAAATGGTAGGTAAATCACCATCCGCATCCTGGACGACAACACGAAGTAGCAACAAAAAAACTCTGCACAATTTCTTTCCTCATATCAAAACCTATTTTAATATTTCAGCTCATTCTTGGCCTATACAGAGAATCAGATGTACAAAAATGTGAATTGAAGGACACTGCCAGTGTTCTGGCAAGATTTACTAAGAAATCTTACCTTAATATTCTCCAACCTTCTTTTCACTTCATTAAAATAGCCAATTTAGTCAGTTTTAATAAAGTTTAGCAACAACATGTGAAGTAAAAAAGTAAATTAAACTGACAATTTTATATTCTATTTATAGTCAAAATGCACATTTCAGATTTTCTTCTGTACTTTTTCAAGTTTCTTATTGCAAACTACTGCAGAAAAATACCACTCTAGTGCTGATGTTACATGATGTCAAAAGGAAACAAATCTAAAAATATCTGCATCTAAACTGTACAACAAATGTTATTAGGACTATTGTGTTATAAAACTCACTTGAGAACTCATGGAAAAATATAAGTGACTTCCAAAATGCTTTGGAAAAATTATTTATTAGGATACCTAGTCTGAAAAACGTGAGCTGTAATTCTGTCTTCACTGAATCTTATTAGATGCAGAAGTTTTAATTGGAGCAAGATGAAATCAGGCCTTTTACTTGAGAAATTGCCTAAGACCCAATTCCAAGTGTTTTCCCCTCCAAACTTGTCACATATTATACTTCTGTATGGATATTATTTTGCTGTTGACAATGTGTACAGAAAATTAAAACAGTCACTAAAATTGGTCAAGGAGGAGATAACCTTCACATCAGACACCAGAAAACTTTTAATTACACATGAGTATCATTTGGGATGTAGAGATTGACAAACACAGTATCAAAAATACCAGGGAGTATAGCATGTAAATAAAATCTAAAAAAATGAAATTCACGCCAGGAAGTAAAAACATCTTTCAGAGTTAAAGCACTCTGCAATTTCTGCTGCGGTAAAAGGCATTGATAAGGCAATTAAATGGACCTGAACAATCATTCTATCAAATGTAGCTGACATATCAGTTTATTTATTGATTTGTGGAAGAACACTAAAAATTAATTATATTCTTCCCTATCACTTTTCAGTGAGATAACTTGAGACAATTCTAGTAGCACTATGGAAAAACACATCTGGATGAAATGGTCTGAAGATCACTGCATGCTATTAACTTCAGATGAGTCTTTTTAGTAATTCAAAACTTATCTGCCATTGCTATTTACGCATTCACATTTCATGCACTAAAGTAAGATTTTACACCAATTATTTGGGCAGCAGCAGTAACCACAGTGTAATTTTACTTGAGAAAGAATAAAAGAACTTATCCCTTCTCTCACTGATATTTACTCCTCATCTAAGTCTCAGGCTTAAAAGAAACTCATGTTTTCCCCTCTGGAATAATTTCCAGGTCCATAACTAATTTCAATGAAAAGAATAGATTTTTGTGACAAGTTACAGCATGAAGTTGGAGCAAGACATATCACTAACAGGGTTAGAGTGAAAAGCTTGAGTGGGAATGAACTGAAATCACAACTGAAGGCTTCAATACTAATTTGAATTAGGCAAATGCCTAACCAAGTTCAAATTCTGCCCAAGAGTCTGTCTCCCAAATTTGCTAATTATTAGTACCAAGGATGGGAAACTCTTGGGCATTATACCCTCATAGAGCTGATATTCAAGCCCAGGTGTAAGGTGAAAGCCAGTGCTGCTGCTAGTGCTGCCTCTGCTGTGCTTGTTGGGTGGATAAATGGCAGCCTTTAGGTCGGATGCATTTAATACCTTCTCCTAACATTGGGCCCATGAAAGTGCACTCAAAAATAAATTTGATTGGCAGGATAAAAACCTGATAATATGTTTATACAGACTTATGTGGACCATATTCTCCTTTCTTAGCATGACAGGGCACTGCATTGCTACCCTAGCCAGCGAGATGACAGCTCTGTGAAAGCAATGGTTGATGAAAGAACAGCAATATTGTGGCCAGCAGAAAACAAACCACAATTTCCCCCAGTAACCTCAAGGATTCCGCTGAGAAAGCCTTGACTTACAACACTCATGCAGGAACAGTGCTGTGGCTGCGATGTTGAGGCAGTACACCCTGCTTAAGAAATATCAGTGCATCGGCAGAGATACTCTGAGACATAAAAACCCCATCAGACTTTCAGAATGGGGAGACAAATCTCAGTGGTTTCTAAAACTATATGAACTTTTACTGTCAGGTAGCACACTGATGCCTTCATGCATGGAATGAGCACAGTCAGATTTATCTGGTGAAAGAGTCTTGTTTAGTACCCTTTAACAGGTGATTGTTAAAGGCATTATAAAAGCAGAGTTTCTCGAAACATGTAAAAGGTATTTAGAGCAAACAAACATGCTAGAGCCAGAGCAAATGGAATATGACTGGTTAAATAGAAAAACTTGGCAGTGCCATAATAGGAAGATGAAGCATTTCAAGTATTAAACTGGTTTAGTTTAAAGACACAGTATTAAAGAATTCAGTTTGATCCTCTATATTTTTTTAAGGGGAACTTAACTCCTATACTGTATCCAAGATTCTCAAGATTATAGGTTTATTAAGAGCTTTATTATACAGATTTCTTGCCCTAAATGAAAGATCGCATAACATTATTGGTTCAAATTTATTACCTGGAATAAATCAGAAGCCATATGGAAGAAATGAAAACCCTTTTGTCTCATTCTCTTGAGCACTGGGAAAATTTACATCTAGTCTGGCCAATCGAAGCACAATCTTTCTTTGGCTTACAAAGAGTTAAGCTTACTTCCACTGGAAGGTAATATTATTTTATATTCCCTAAAACGTGAATGATGATGCTACATAGAAAATCTCCCCATTAGTGCTCACAATCTTTGAGAAACTGACATTCCACAATGGTAATCTGAAATGTGACATTTGACATTGAACCCTGTTTAATGGCATAGATCTATCACTGCATACTACTGCAAGGACAGAAAAACTGTTGGACTACCCTGAACATTCAGAGGAACATTTTGATGACACTGCAAAGTACAGGATCTGTTAAAATATTCATGATGTGGTTTTGTTTAATTTTGAATTCTGAAGAGCAGTAGTAAAATTTTAAGACAGTTCATTGCGTCACTGCATCACAGCACAAAGTGTTAAACTTGCTATTAGCAGTTCATTAAAAAAACCCAAAGCTAGTTTCTAACCCTATTGGGCTTAAAGATTTGAAAGGACTGATGTTATTTGTTCCCAGTGAAGCTCTTTCTTCTTTAAACTATCTTTGCCTTGATGCTGTAATCTCAGTGCCTGTTGTAGCTAACACCTACCCATCTCTTATTTTCAATGACTAAAGGAATAACCTACTCTTTTTTTTTTCTATGATTAACTTCTGTTTCTAAATTAAATTGCAAAAAGAAATTGCAGAAAGCTTCACCTGCCTTTAATTTATCTCTTCAATTTCTCTCCTAATTTTGCTTCATTCAGGATTGCAATTCTATTGTCTTACACTAGGATTCTGAAAATATGTCTTAAAGAGTAAATGTGTTTTGACAGAATTTTCAGTCTATTAGTATCAAAGCATAGAAAAATCAGCTTTATTTCTTCATGATTTGGATTCAATCATTTTCAAGTAACATTAGAGACCATAAATTCCAGATAGAAAACAGTTTTTTTCACATAATATTAAAAAAAAAAACAAATGGAGCAAAGAAATCAAATATACTCAGAGGGTAAAAGAAAGAATCAAATGATAACTTCAGAACAGAAAAAGCAACTTTATTATGAGTTGCACAAAATTTCTGTGGTCCTACAGAAGATTCAGGTACAGCAAGATGCCATAGCCCAACTGGAACACACATTTCCTCAGTCATAATACAGGTTCAGAGAAGATACAAAGGAAAACTATAATTGAATAGGTACACAAAACACCAATGTTAATTACATCTTGAATACTACAGTTGTGTAAGTATCAAACACGTTATTGAAAGTACAATTGTATTGTACATGCTGTAGAGAGGTGCTTTAGAATTACATAGTTGCTTTCTCCAGCTATTTTGGTGAACTTTGGATCATGCCTTAAACCAGCACAGTGCACACGCATTTAGTTAAACAGCCACAAGCACGCCTTCACACAATGTGATGTTCCTAGTATTGCTGACATACAGTTTTTGCCATAAGGAAACTGCTAACGCTGCCAGAGTGAGCAGACAAACCAAGGCACCACCAGACTCTCAGAGCAGAGTCCTTGATTAAAGTATGAAGCACAAGAAGAATAAGTTACTTTGCTGAGAATGTGCTGCAACCGCTAAACACCCCACAGTAGCAAACCTAACTGGAAACATGTTCACAACATGTGTCTAAAGACAGAGACGAGCTAGAGAAATATGTGCTTGTCAGTAAGCCCAAATATATTTTTCTTTGTTAAAGGGACACATTTTTAAAAAAAATATCAACAAGAGAGTATTGAAAGTGATCAACAACACCTTAATTCTACATTAGTGCATGATGTTAGTATGCATGCAATGTACGTGCACTGCTACTGTGGGGTTTTTTGGTGAGGTAAGATTATTCCCCCATTCCATAATAAAAAACATTAAACAATAGAGATGAACATGCATTCAGTATTTATAGTTCACCATACAGACCCTTCTGATTTAAAATTTTTCTGAATTTATTCTGAGTTATACAGAGTGCCTGAGCCAAATATCTTCTATAGATAGAAATGCAATGGTTCTGAACAAGAACTAAAGACTGCATGCTTATAGTGTCTCATAAGCCTAACAAACAGATCTTCAAAAAGATGGCTTGTGGCTCATTATTCAGAATAACCATTAGATAGTCAGTAAATGATCTTGCAGTACATTAGGTTTGATGTTGGCACTTTCATGTAAAGAAAACTGAACAGCTTATGGATATAACCTTACATCCTTTTACCCATTGCTCCCCCTGAAGTTTGTAGAATTAAGATATGGTGTTCTAGGTCCATGAATAAGCACAGCATGTTCAATATGTCCACAGTTATATTGACATTTGTTTCTAAATCATTTAATTAAAAGTCATTATTGAGAACAAAGGATTCATTAACAAGCTGTACATCTGAACAACTGATGGAGTTGTTGTGTTGTGAATATCATTTTAATCCAAATTAGAAAACTGCACAGATGTGCTGCTGCAAAATATTGACATACTGCAACTCCCCTGGAATGTGATTAACATTTGTGTTAAACCAAAAAGTATATTAAAACCTGGATTTACTAATAAATTTAGGATTGGAATAATTCTTTTTAATGCTGAAATATAGCATCTAAATTGTTATTATTTTAACATCCACTTGGGATTATATGACCTATTAATACAGCCTTAATATGATGTGATAAAGTTTGTACTGGCAGACTTTTAACACCAAAATTTTGTTAGGATGTTTTCGATCATCAGATAAAGTCATTAAGCATAGCAAAATGTGCAGTATTTACAATAGATCAGAAGTTTTTCATTGTCTCTGGATTGTTCTTAATAAAATCTATGATTTCAATATTTTTTTTTCCCAAGAGTTTGAATAGACAATTTTTCATTATCTCTACTGAAGATGCATGTAAATTTGTGTACAAAATTAGGATTTTGAGATTAGGAAGAAGAGATTTCTTTTAGAATATGTATTTTTCCTCTATAAAATTGCATGAAAATTATATGCAAACCAGAGACATCAATTCAGACTTAAACATAGATTTAACAAAATAGCTTTCAATAGATGTCTTAGATGTAAATATTTGGAATCTTTTCCTATAAGAAAAACCCAGCAGCCTATTAGCAATGCCACAATATTTTGTAAATAGTTACTTAGTTTTTAATTTTGAGATCAGTAAAGTGATGAATTATTAAATTTGTAAAATCAATCACAAAACAAAATTATGATTATAATCACAAATTAGCCATATTTTATTAATGAAGAGACACTAGAAAAATATCTAGTGTTTCTATGGATTTCTCTCAATCACCCTCATCAGCATCCCTCCTCACTTTGTCAATGGAGATTCTACAGAAAAAAGAAAGTTGCTAGATTATTTCCTAACTGTACTGAAAAGCATTTGATAAACAGATTCTGTCTCTTTTCTTTCCCTCAACACAAAGGTTAATGCAAAAAATATGATGCACAACTAAAATGGTCTTATTTACACAGTCTGAAAGAGATAATCAGTTAACAGTTTTCTACACATTCAGGTATTTAGTATATTAAAAGTTTACTTTTGTTTGCATTTGGTTGTTTATTGCATTCTTAATAAAACTTCTGCCTTCTTGTGTTGTAGTAAACATGTCTGTATTCAGGGGAACACAGATGGAGAGTGTGTAATTTATGTTTGTTTGGTTGTTCCCTGACAAACCACAAGTTGTTATTATAGCCAAATAAAAAAATATTGAGGAAATAAACTGTGAGATAGGAAACAAAAAGCACCCTAAAAACTTAACAGTAATTCCTCTCAATTTAAAGAGAGGACAGAATGTTGTCTTTCTTGATGAGCATAGTTCTATGTAATTATTTTAAAATTATCAAAAGCCAGTATTCTAGGTTTATTCAAATGGAATTTGATACTAATATTTAGTTGCTGCAAAATAGTTATAGACAGCTAATGTATAATAAAACCCCACTAAGTTTATAATGATGCCTGTCATAATAACATCTGTTAATTAACCTTTTTATAACTATGAGTAAACATCTTATACAATATTTCCTGTTCCCGATAAGGCACTTAGAATTCTGTGTTTACAATCATTCAAGAAAAGGAGAAGCACAAAGATGAAGTCTGTCTTCCTTGTTTTTTCACTCAGAAGTCTTAATGTCTTACTTACACTGCATATTTTGAACAGGAATTTACTGTAAATAATTAAGCAATAAACTCTGTGATAATATTTTGCACACTATGGCATTGCAGTGTAAGTTTGTTGGGGTTTTTTTTCTGAGAGAAAACAATTAGTATTGTATATGAGTCTGCCTTAAATTTTACAACTCTGAATTTATAAGTTAGTAATATGATGCAAAATATAATGCAGAGCTAAAATATCATTGGATTTTTACCTATACAGAACAGTCAAGCAATCTTAAACTACCTTTCCAAAGTGTACATGAAATACACACTAAGACAATGAACATTTATATTACAAGTATTTTACAGATTACTGTTCAGGATAAAATACTGCAGTGAAAGTATTGATTTTTTCCCCTTTGGAAGCAATGCCATCTCACTGAAAGCTATCCTTAGTGAACATTATATCAAAAGTAAGATGTGCTCCTTAATAAATGCAAGCCTTTGTACATGCAATATTAAGGAAATACACTATGCAAACATTTCATAGTTACTATGTCTATCAGTAATTTTAACAGCTCTTCTCAATAATGTACAAAATTACAAGAAGAAAATCTGATTAAAGATCTAAACATTAATCGAAAGATAAGTGTAACACCCAGCAAAATAGCAGGTTAACGAAAACAGCTCTTATAATCTACATTCTGTTCTTTTAAAGTTACCCCAGTAGTTCAACAAGTAACAAAGACAGAATAATTTACTTCCCTGTATTCAGAAACTACAGAAACAATCACAACCAATAAGCATAATTTAAATTAAATACTCCCTTCAGGTTTGATACCCTCACTGAAGGCACGTATCAACATCCACCTTTGGAAAGATAACGAAGTCCTTGCAAAGCAATGTAGGAAGGCAGTTACAGTCAAAAACCTGCCTTCTGTCCAGGCACTGGGACGTGCTCTCCACTGGTGCTCCCCAGACCCACTGTCCAAGGATAAAGTGCCTATTGTCTCAGCACTGTACTAATTGTAAAAACACAGTGCATGCAGTAAGTATTATAATTATCCAGACAAACAAGCAAAGGCAATCAATGAAGAAATGAAAAGGATAAAAATACACCACTAGACAAAGCAACCCAAGAATGAAATTAATATACATAATGGAATGCAAGCCAGCCGAACGTCCCTTTCATGGCATGGCTATTGCATACAAGAGACCATTGTCCAGAAGCAAAAAAATCTGTATGTGGAGAAAATTTCATGTAGCCCTGGTGAGGAGAAAAGCTTTTCATTCCCAAAGTACTTTCTCCTGGTCCCATTGCTTTGATTAAGTAAAGTTTTGGGCTCCTTTGCCTGGCAATGTTAAAAAAAAGTTGTCTCTCAGGGTCCACCCTTCCCTGAGCTCAGTAAGGTTTGCTTTTTTTCCAGCTCTCTGCTTTCATTTGCAGCTGTATAAATATGAACAAAAAAGCCATGCTCATCCAAACAAAGAAAAAATGGACTGAATATGCATATCCTCATTAACTAAATTTAATTATGACAAGCAGCATATTAATCAGTAGTTGCTCCAGTTACTGCATTCATTGGTAGGGAGGAGGACTCCAAATTAAAGAGAAGCGTGGGGGACAATCGCATAGTGATTAGGAGGCTGCTCACAACATGATACAATGCACTTTCTAAATAATTATTCAGAGGAAACAGAATAAAGAGGCAGATTGCTTTATTTTTAAGACCAACTCAAGAACAATTAGCCAAGAGCATGATGACAAGTCTGCTTTCTTTTTTCCGTGACTGCTTCACCTCCACATTCTCATACCAACTAGCCTGGCAAACCAAAAAATTGGCATTTCACAGGGTGCAAGGATGGGGGGAATTTAAAAAAAAAAAAAAAAAAAAAAAAAAAGTAAGAAAGAGAAAAAGAGGAGAGAGAGCTGTAGGGAAGAAATAAAATGGAGAAAGAAAAAGAAAAATCCTGTGCTGTATTTGCTGCTGTTTTAATGAGAAGGCCCATGCTCCTACAGCAGCAAAGAAACCCTGTCTAGCTCACTGTGATGTTAGGAGCTCTGAAGAGTCACTGAGCTGGAGCTGCAAACTGGGCGCTCTGAACTTTGCAGCACGTGCATTGTAACAGTGAAGGAGGAGTTCAGAAAAGAAAAAAAACACTTCCAAGGAGAGGAAAAAAAGAGTTATCACACCAACTTACCATCCACCAGGTCCTGGCTGACATGTCATAGCAAAGCTGCCATTTTATGGAGCTGTCCGATGCTTTTCCTGCCATTACGCTGTCAGCAACCTTCATCAGATGCAGCTCAATGGACGATAAGACACCTAATCAAGAAAACATCAGCAGTGGCTTGCTGGGCTACATGTAGGCCAATCCTTATCACACTGCATCATGGGAAAAGCTCCTTTATTAGCAAGAATTCCAACCTCACTGATATAAAGACAAGGATCAGGTCTTTTCTTTTTTGTTGTTTTTTTTTTTTTTCCTTTTTGTCTGAAGGGATTGGTGAAACCAGCCAGCATTCTTTGTGTATCATGCGTACACCAGTTTAGTATCTCTCAAGTGGGCGGCGAGCTGCATTGCTGGGCTACACGGACTTAAGTTTATTTGCATACTTCTCAGTTGTGTATTGTTTGACATGATCCATGGTCAGCTCTGAGTGTAAGAAAGGAGGGGGAAGAAATTATTCTGAATTAGTATGTTCCCCAGGCAGGACAGAGGGGTTCGGTGCCACGGTGGGGCCCTGGCCCAGAGGTCAGAGCACACATGCGTGTGTGCACACGCGTGCACCGGCGGGCGCCCAGGAACACACAGGTAGAAACTGCAGCTGGATGCAGCAGGGGCTGCCAAAGGCTACAAACTCTGGAAATGGATATATGGAAACTGTTTAACTCTTTGTAATCAGCTTTTAGGAAGAAATAGGAAGGTTGTAAGTCCTCAGGAGGAGATGGGAGGGGGTGCAGTTGGAATTTCAGTGACAGACTTTTCCTCCTCCCTTTCCCATGGACGCTCTTGATCTCTGCTCTGGATGATCTAGCTGGGAAGGGGGAGGCGAGTGGGCAGGGAACTATTTTAATCACGTCTCCCTTCTGCCCCACAGCTTCAGGTCATTTGCCTCTTCTGCATATCGCCACCAGGGTGAGAAGGCATTCTTTTTGCAAAGTTTTCCTTGCAGGACTTTTCCCCGATGGAAAATTTGTCATTCCCTGAAGGAAGGACTAGCTTAGAAGAACAAAGAATTCTGACTTTGTTTCAAGGTGCAGAAAAGAAAAAGTATATACATAAGCACACAGTGGAAATCAGTAAACCCTGGCTTACATTTAAAAGTTATAAAAGAAGGATTTTATATATAAAATAAAAATAAAGTATTTTTAATATAAATAAAGAATGACTAGGATTTGCCAGTCCTGGATGAAGTGATCTGTATCAGTTTTACTGATGTATTGCAGATTCTGTATGTGCCTTAGCAATAAATCCATCTTTAGCCAAAACCAAATCAAGGCAATTACCCTCCACATATCTCCAAAATTTTATCTTTAAATTTAACACATTATAATAGTAATAGCAACAGTAATAACAACAAAGCAGCAGCAACAACAATTGTTTTTATTATTACTACTACTACTACTATTTTTTCTTTTTTTTTCTTGTTTCCACAAGATCAGCTCCTGAGTTAAGGGCCCATTTATTTAGGTCCTGGAACACTGAAATCACTTGATAAAATGACTCCCTGAGCCAGTCCAGAATGCTGAAAACAGAACAGCTCTGTAGCAGCACCCAGTACATCAAAAAATAAGAGCCATTTTCCCTTCTCCCTCTGCTTTTGAGGTTGGCTTACAGCCTCAGTTTCTCAGTTGTTTTAAATACACTGATAAGGCCAGCATCAAAAAAGTCAGACAAAAAATTAATGGGGATTTTGGACATCCCAATCCTCCAAATTTGCATAGCTCTTTTTTTCTAGAGGAGTTTCGGTACTATAGATGAGGATGTTTCCTTTATAGTGTTTCATTTAGGTCACAGTGATCAATTTGGGCTTGAGAAAAATTTTGAATACTGTAAAATCTGCCTGTGATCAGGTGTTGTGGGATGGCTCAGCACACTTAGAGTGCACAGGAGGGATTAACTCTGGCTCTGGACCCTACATCCTGTTCAAACAACCTGGCTTTGCGATAAATATTATAAGGTACGGAGAGCAACAGCAGCAGTTTTATCCAGATTCAGGCAAGCAGTGCAGACAGATGTCCTGAGGCTGAATCTTTCACGTGGCCTTCACTAACCAGCTCATTACAGTGGGACTACAGAAAGCAGTCAACTGTGGGTGTGAGATAAAACCTGGACAAGTGCTTTCACACATGACTCCTAAATTCAAACATGCTAACAAGCATATTTGCAGCGCAAGGGAAAATGGGGCTGACACTGAAGAGGGGGATTCTCTGCAGTTTCCCACCCACTGAAGTCTGATCACAGGTGAAGAGACCAATTGCTTCAGCCACTAATCTGCCTTACTAGGGCAATTCACAAATCCCCAGCAGCACTGTGACGGCTGGGAGTGTGAGCCCACACTTTAGGTAATCATGAGCCAGTTCACTGTGCTTAAAAGAGGATAAAAGTTTTATCACACGGTAGCTAGCTGAGCGGTCTCAAGCCGCTCTCAGATGCCAGCCTACAGAAGATCCAGTCTTGCAGCAACCTCTTCTGCTAAGTCTTCAGTGAGCAGTTGAGCTGCTCCATCCCAGAGAGCTCCTGACGTTTCAGGAAGACCACACATCTCCTATTACCACAAGCACCACATGGATATTTGCTTTTGTACATCCAGGAAAGACAGAGTTAATGATGAGCCTCCCTTCTGCTGCTGCAGGTGGCCTTCTGGCATTAGCTGAAGACAGAATGAGGATTTCTGGCGCCCAGGAAAACAATGCCTGCAGTGCTGGTCAGTGTGTGTGCTTCCCCTACGCATGCCTTCTCCTGCCTGCTGGGAGGTCTGCCTTTCTCTCAGCCGTGTCTGTTTTGCAGATGGGATTTTTTAAATACTGTAATATGTGGAGACACCATATCTCCTGTGTGGCTTGAAGATACAGTCACATCCAACACAGACATATATATGTTATTGGACAAAATTTTTCAGATGACCTTTTTTTCCCTTCAGAAAAGGACAGATTTATGAAGAAAGCACACGGTACAATATGCTTTTTTTCAAAATAGCAATGAATTTCTAGGTAATTCAGGCTTCCATATTGGTATAAGTTTGGAGTTTTTAAAATGGAATAATTTGAATTTTCAAGTGGGCTGGATTATTAAAATTAATTTTTCAAGTTAATTTGACCCAAATTTAATTTGGCTAAGCATTTTTAAGACATTTTAAAAGAAACAAAAGACTTGTATGAAAATATAAAATTTGACAGAACTAAAATCTGTTTAATATTTAAAATAAATAAAATGCAAGCAAGTTCATCCACTTCTAATATCTGTCTTAAGAAATAATTGCCCATCTAGCTTTTTGGTTTAGGCTTTTGTAAGGTTTGTTTTCTCTAGGCTGACACAGCTTTTGATTCTGCTCCAGGGAACAGTTCCATTTCATACTCAGAAGGAAACATCATGAATGTCATAATGATCTTATTTCTATAAGATCCCAACACCTACTAATAGGCTCAAAGAAAGAATTCACAGCACGGTCCTCTGGAGGATAGGCACTGCCGGGACAGAGACACCCCAATCTACTAGTATTGTAGATTTAGGTAATTGTAGAGAACAAACTCATCCACACTTGCACACACTCATTGGTGCTGGGCTGAAGCTGGGAGACCAGTTCCAGCTGTTTACAGTGACAGGTTTACAGGTTTTTGATATGTGTTTGGGAAGCCCCTTTGGTGTTCCCTTCTTTCACCAGGTGCATATACAACCCTGCCTTGTACCTTCATGGGAATCCAGGACTGTCAATCTCAGCACCCAGTGGTTCTTGTGAGACTTCCCCACTTTGCTCCTCAGCATGTAGTTTTCCTGTTTCTCCTGCTGTTTTCTGGTAAATATATTGATTCTTCATCATTGGCAGATGCAAAATAAGCTCACACAGAAACACCCTTAATGGCACTAGGCCTTTTCATTACTGTTAAGAGAGCAGTACATGGCTACAGAAGCCTGACAATCTGCTGCCTTTGACTGAGTTACGTATCCTGGAAAATATAAATTGGATTATTCCTTTATAATGTGGCAGTAATGGGGATGGGAAATAACTGCTATTAACTTTGCTTAGCCTTTCTATATTTTCTTATTTGACTTCAGTAAAGAGACAAATAAAGCTTTTTTAAAAAATAATTATACCATGGCAGTATTTACCCAAGAAACATCTTTGCTGACTGCCAGAGTCATGAAAAGCTGTCATTCCTATGAAGCCTCTTACTGGGAATCTTAAAACCAGACACTTCCACTTAAGCATTCTCTTTCTTGTGGGTAGAAATACCTCCTCTTTTGCAAAGCTCTAGGGTGTCCAAGACATGGCAGGATATTCCAGGAATGTGAAGAGCTCCACAGTTAAGTTACAGGGATTCCTGACAGAGGATCCAGCAGAAGTCAATGGAGGAGGCTGCCTCATAGTGTCGTTCCAACACTCTTACTTTTTCTCCAGGACAAGTGCCTGCTAGTCTTCCAGATCTAGCACAGTACTTTTTTGGGACGGCAGAAAATAGTGGCAGGTAGCACCTGGGGTGGACAAGCTGGCTTTCAAAAGGCTAGGGATTCAGTTCCCAGTCTGATGACATTCAGGAATAAAAGTAATGCTAAAGTATTTGTTTCAAACAGCTTTTTGAAGTAATAGATGCTAAGTGCTGACTAGCAAGGCAAAGAAGTGAAAACTGCTGTTAGATTCAAAAGTACACATCAGCCCAACTGAGAAGCAAACATGATGGTTTAATTTGAAAAATGAATAATGATGCAATTTCATTATGTCCAAAGACTGATGCACCTTGTGTATACGCGTATATATCCTTTTGGACTATGATATATTGCAAATAGGGCAGAAGACATTCAGATAGCCAATGATGGAGACATGCCCAGAACTGGAATGTTCGATTGTACTTTCAGTCGTACATTCTAAGGCTAAGAAAATCATTCATTTGCATTATTTCCATCCATCAAAATATCCATGTGCAATGATGAATCCAATGCACAATAAATCAAAATGGCAACTCTCTAGCATTCTTTTATATTTATTTCTTTAAAAACATTTTTAAAATGCAGTATATAACTTTTTTCATGTCTAAATATATTTTTCCCAAAGGAAAACCATTATTCAAATGTGAAGGTGGAGTTACACTTGCCATTAAAAAAAAAAAAATGATATTTAAGAATTGTGTGTCTCACACAAGCTCTTTATTCAGTAAGTGCCTGTTTCATGAGGAGGGTAGCCTTTAATGTTCCGTACAGGATAATACTCCATCCATCTCATTTGCAGATTGGATTTCATCCCTATGAGCAATGTGAGAATCATACAAATCTGAATTGTATCCCCTGAGGTTCAGCGCTAAGAAGCTCTGTAATAAATGGAGGTCATTATGCTGCCTGCTCGCAATCTCCTTAGAAGAAGGGATGGATTCTTTCCACCTTTTCTTTGAAGAGCAGGGCATACTGATAGGCTTTATCAAATACAGTGCACTTTTGTAACTGGATGTGGAGCAAGCACTTTGCTTACAGCCCATCTCCAGTTCAGTGGCTGCCAAAACAGCTCTATCAGCCAAGACCAAAACACTTACATCGTGTTCACTGTGAGCTGGCATGAACAACAGTTAAAGCAGTAGCCTCTAGGGAAAGCAGCATCCTTACCCCAGACTTCACTGCCAATTTGAGGGGGCAGGGGAGGTACTAAAAAAATCCAGAGCTGATTGCTCCTCTTTCCTAGGACACTATATGCAGCAAAAGTTTGGAAGCCAAACCCACCCCCAACAGTGATTCCTTGTCATTTCACTGCCATGAAATGCTGTCCCTTTTGCACAAGTGCCCAAAGACTGCAGTGTCATGGCTGTGCCCTCAAAGCCATGCCAAGTACCCTCAAGGTGGGCAGGAGTGGTGGGGAAACTGCTGGCCCTCAAGGCCAGCACCTGCCTCTGGAGCAAACATACACATACAGTATTCAGAAACCACATATATACCAACTCACAACTGTGGCTCTTCTCTCAGCTAGCTCTATCCCATTTTTACACACCTCACAGTTTCTAACCAGTTCTTCACAAGTCCAGGCTAACTCAGCTTATTACTGGACATATTAAATTATATAAAAGAGTCTAGATGGATTTCCTTCTTTATTATGCCATGGAAATCAATTATCTCCAAACAAAAACTGAGTTGGCATATTTTCTTGTTGCAACACATTCCTACTCTATTTTAGTTCTATTTTTCATTCATTTTCACAACTTTAGTTTTTCCCAGAATAACTTTCTAGGTTTAGCATTAATGTTAGTTTGGTTTGAGAAGAGGCTAGCTCCAAGACCTTTTCTGCCTTGTCTTCTTGTTTAACCCAAGCATTTCCTTTGGTTGTAACCCATCAGAATTGGCAACTTTTTCTCCTAATTTGATAGACTTAAAATCTTTGCTAATGATTTTGCAGTTCTGCATGTTGGTTTGTATTTGGCTTGTGTGGCAAGGTTTTGGTAGCAGGAGGCTAGAGGGGTGGATTCTGTGAGAAACTGCTGGAAGTTTCTCCATGTCCAGAATGTCAGCCAGCTCCAAGATGGACCCGTTGCTGACCAAGGCTGAGCCCATCAGCAATGGCAGTAACACCTCTGTAATAACATATTAAAGAAGGGAAAAACAGTTATTGCACAGAAGTAATTGTAGCCAGAGAACAGAGAAACAGCCCTGCAAACTCCAAGGTCAGTGCAGAAGGAGGTGAAGGAGGTGCTCTGAGCACCGGAGATGAGATTTCCCTGCAGTCTATGGAGGGCTGTGCTAGAACAGAGATCCACCTTCTGCCAGCTGAGGATGGAGGAGCAGGTGGTTGCCCACCAGATGGCTGTGATCTCAATGGAAGGACCACTCTGTGCAGGATCTGTGGCCCTGTGGAGAGGGAAGTCCATGCAAGAGCAGGTTTGCTGACAGGACTTGTGACCCATGGGACCCATGCTGAAGAAACCTGTTCCTGAAGGACTGCACCCTGTGGAAAGTGACCAATGCAGAGCAGTTTATGAACTGCAGCCAAAAGGACAGACTGTGAGTGCAGACGTTCATGGAAGACTGTCTCCTGTGGGATGGATTCCTCAGAGGGGAAGGGCTCCCCTTCCTGAGCAGCAGCAGAAGCAACATGTGATGAACTGCCCTCAACACCCATCCCCTGTCTCCCTGCACTACTGATAGGGTGGGGAGGAAGTAGAGAATCAGTGATAAAATTAACCCTGAGAAGGAGGGAGGAGTGGGGGGAAGGTGTTTTTAGGATTCGTTTTACATCTTACTGTCCTGCACTCATTTTCATTGGTAATAAATTCAACTAATTTCCTTAAGTTGGTTCAGTTTGCCCCTAACAGTAATTGGTGAGTGATCTCTCCCTGTCCTTATCTCAACTAGCATTTCATTATGTTTTCTCTCCAGCTGAGGAGGGAGTGACGGAGCAGCTTTGGTGTACAGGTGGCATCCAGCTAGGGTCAACCCAGACCAGGGCTTCTGAGGCCACTTTGCCTAAAGCAAGCAGGCCTGACACTGAGTCTATAGTCCCTACATACACTGAGTACTCTGCCTGTCTGCTATCAGCTGGTTAGGTGTGAGGACTGCTTACTCTTGGGTAAGGAGATATGGGAGTTGAATTATGACTAGAAATCACTGCTCCTTAGCTAGAGATTGTCCAGGTAACCTGGCAGACCATACCTGGGATGGGAAGAACATGATGGATAACTGGCTAAGGGACAGGGATTTTCCCATGTAGTTGAATACATGGCCCTTACATCTAGGCCCTTGCCAGGGCAGAAGGACTGGGCATGTCAGGTGCCTTGGTCTGAGTGCTGGCCAAACCAGAGATGGCACAGCTGACACAGAAAATATGGTCTCCAGCAGTTTTCTTTGATGGAACAAAATTCCTGAGAAAGTGAAGAGCAAAGAAAGGGGAAGGCCCTGTTCCAGCTTATTTCTTCTAAGAATATTTATATTAAATTCTTTATTTTTTTGATGTTTTTGCAGGAATGATGTAAAAGGGTTTTGTTATTAGACATGAGGCATAGACAGTGGAGTCTCCTTGGTTTGGGGGACACAGATCATGTATCTGTGTGTCTGCTGGGAATAATCCAATGGTATCAGTGTAGCTACTGGCTTATCTCTGAGTAAGGCTTATGGTTATGAGATAGCCTTATAAGCCTACCTTCATTCCACTGGGCTACCCAGGTAGCAATGGCTAATGATTCCCTCATGATGAGCATTTTTGTGCACTTTCACATCCTCATGCACTTCTGAAAGCCCATTTTGTTTGTAAAGAGAAAACTACAGAGGTGCATCTAAGCTTTAAGTAGGGTGAGGCATTGTGGCATAGCTGCAATTGATTTCACCTGAGTGATTTTCAACTGAAATGAGAAAAGGGGGAGAATAGGCCAGGACTAAAAGAAAAGTTACTACTTGAAACATCTATGTACTCTATTTCCTATTAAGTCCCCTTGGCCAATCAATATTTTTGACAGCATCTGCCAGCAAAAGACTTCCTTATGTAATGTTGATAGTAATCATAACCCTCTCCAGATGCTAAGCAAAAATTCTGACTTCACTTGGCACCAGGCTGAGTCAGGCCCAGCACCATTCTGTGATGAATGCTAATGCACTATCTGTATGAGTTCCTTTCTGCAGGAAAGCAGGAAGCACAGGAGTTTTTTAAATGCTGTTCAGCTGCACACTTAAAACTGTGAGTCTTTACTGCTGCAGTCACATAGGCTGTGCTATCCTACAACTGAGCATATGCCTCCCTTAGCAAAGGTCAATTTCTCTTTGAAAAGAGATCATCTCTATGAGTGCCACACAGGGGTATAGAAGCAACATCTGTAGATGTAAGATATTAATGTAAGACCTGTGATTTCTTAGCAAGTCTTTTTCTGCTAGAGTGTCTGTCTAGTTGTTAAAAGGCTTGCATCTGCCACGATCTTCTCTTCAGTGTTCTGTTCTGCTCAGTTTTGGAAGACTGGTGCTGTCCCAGCACTTCAGGTTATTCCTCATGTTGCAGCCCATGGTAGGCAAGCCAGATGTGTCAAGGGTCTATGCAGTCGTCTTTTGCCTTGGGTTTTGGTGTCAGATCATTAGACCTCACATAGGGATGTCTGATGCCAGAGGGGAGGATTGAGTTTTCCCAACAAAAGCATTAGCTTTTTAACTGAGTAGTTATCAGTATCCCTGTGACTACAGGCATGTGATTTAGTAACATATCCACACATGCTGATAGTTATCACAGCCTGCTATTATTGTGACTTGATACAAGTTTTGACCTGCCTTGCTGTTTAGATGTTTTCTTTCATATTTATATGTTTCTGCATCTTCTTTTTGTCCAGTTTTACCAGATAAAGGTTAGCACATTGTGGGCAGAGTATGAAGTAACTCAACAAACTGAAAAATCCTCTGCTGCCACATTAGATACCACAAACCTGCAGGGAAGAGCAAACATGGGTAATTAGAAGTCCACAGGGAGCTCAGTGGTGCAGCACTAAAAAAAGCTAGCCCCATTTCTTACAGTTCATCATCTTTTTATACCCCAATGAAGCACAGGACAGCAAGCTACAACAAAGAACAAACTGTATATAAATAAAAGGAAGTATAGCATTTGACTCAGTTCACATCTGGGAAAATTACCACCTGTCTGAAAACTGCTCCAGGGTCTCAGTGATGTTTGTGTCTTAAAGCTGCTTTCTGAAAGAACTTCATATAATAATGTAGTTCAATTCATCTAAGTAACTTGAAATTCTAAGAACATATTAGACAAATTTAATGAATTATTCTAGCCACCTAGCCAGTTCCTCTGGGTAATAATCAAAACATATTTAGTCAATGATACAGTTTTCTACCTACAAATGCCCTTTGGTGTTTTGTGAAATAACTGAACAAAATGTATGGATTGAGATAGGATATCCTCCAAAAAGTGCACTACACCTGGAGTTGCTGTCCTCCTCACAAACTAATTATACATTGCATATTTGCTATCCATTTTCCATGATAAATAAATACAGCTCAATATCCATAGCATTGGTTTTGTACACAACTATCACTGTAATACAATGCAAACCTTCAAATTCAAAGACTTTAGGCATAATAACTCAAAGTGTATTTAAGGTAAGTTTGCCAAAACCTTTATTAGACCTAATAATGGAATGCAGACATATGGAGCCTTATCAGTATTCTTCTAGATGGAGACATAATATCTTTCTCTCCAACCCCTTTTAAGCAATACATTAATGTTATTAACTGCCTATCTTTTATGAGAAAGCAAACTACTTTTTCATCCATTCTTGTATCTTTCTTCCCAAAAATTGATAAACAGAAATAGTTTATCAGTGCTAAAAAAAGGTTTAATCTTTTATCAGAATCAGCTGCAAAAAACTATCAGAAAATTTGCCATTGTTGACTTCCTCAAACAAAAGAGATGCAATTGAGATAATTGTTTCAAATAAATGCTGCTCTGCATCATCTGTCTTTCAGATTAATTCAAGATCTATTTGTAAGAATAATGGTTTCATCCACACTTCTCCAAAACTGCAAAATTGTTCCTGTGAATCATACATGCATACTGATTTCAATTGTGACAGTTTTCTCTTTTTTCTTTTTTTCCTAAGCAGATAAAATAGGCAAAATAGGATATGTAGGGAGTAACATATCTTAGGTGTAACATTAACCTTGGGCTTTTCGATTGCCTTTGAATTAATATTTCAGAAAATAGCACCTATATTTTGATGAGAGTACTCTTCAAGGTACATGGCTATCAGTTTGGCTGGCTAGTACATTCAGAAAATAAATAATTTTGCTGCTTTGAGAAAGGCATGCAGATGAGAAATCTCATCAATTGGACATGACTGAGGCTGAAGTTCAACAGTTCCATCAGTGCTACATCTTCTAGGTATCTTCAGTTTTAACACAGTTGAAATGTCTAGTTTTTGAAAAGTGAGATCTCTAGAGAATTATCAGAAAGACTCAGGAAGAGTGCACTGCATGTCCCATACAGATGCACTCATTCATAATTTGACTATTCCACAAGACAGCTCCAAGCAGTTGTGCAGCTGAACTGATAGCAGCTAAAGAGACCAAATAAGACTTTTTTTTTTCACTAAAACTGGTATTACTTGAAAATTAATATAAACTTAGTGAGAAAAATTTTATATCCCACCCACAGGGAGATGCTGCTTTGAGATCTCTCTATTCTTATGCAAAATCAAGGAAGAAAGAAGGGTCACAGAGCCACATTGCTTCTCAGCTGCCTCTGCAGCCCCATCTCTGTGTGGTGTGCTGTGGCTGCAGTGCTGTTACTTCTCTATCTGAAAACAGTAGGTTAAAAAATACATATTTTATTAATCAAAGAAGGTTCCTGACTCTCCAATTCAGAGCAAAAAACTTAAAACACACTTAGACCAGCAGAAAAGGCATTGCCTCTCCTTTCCCAGTTCATACATGTTGCTGTGGCCTCTCACTACCCAAGGGTATGAAGGCAGAACCTGTTGAATTTGACTCTGTAGCAATATTTGTTTAGAGTTATAAGGCTATGAGATCATTTGACTAGTCTAAGGAAAAAAAAACACTTCTTGGCTTTTTTGTTCTGGGAGTGCTGAGGCAGAAAAACAGGGAAACCAAATTCTGATTTTTCAGTGCCAGATTAAAAAACCTTGACATAAAGCCGAACAGCTGATGATGCTGAAGATGTACTGGTGAATGAAGAAACTTACAATAAAAATTTTCAGTCCCGGCTGTTAGTGATAAATAACCAGAATTCTTCTTCATCCATATACATGCTGCATGTATGTTTTTTGTAGGAATATGGCCTGAACATGTAACTGTGTAGAAAAGAGCCAAATTAGATGCAGAAAGGTATTTTCAATTTCTCTACAAGTAATTTCAATAATATTTCTTTATTAAAAGACATATACATAAAACTTCAATATTTGAAAGCAAAATAAATTTATCTCAAATGATTACCTATGACATGTTCATCTGGTATCCTTTAATTTAATCCAAATTCGAAGTAGAAAACTAAATACAGTTTCTTGTCATCTTTCTTCCTGATGTATCCAAGAAGTTTACCAGAATGAGCTGAAAAGCATATATTCTTCAAATTCCAGTCACCTATGCACCGCTGGATGTTAGGCGGCCCAAATTCCTTATGTGACATATGGGATATGGCTGTTTCTCCTGAAGTGGATTATCCAGGTTTCTGTGATGTGGACAGCACACCTTCAGCACTGCAAATTTGTACAACTCCCTCATGGGAAACCCAGATCTTCCATAAGAGAACCACAGGTCTCTCAGAGAACTGAAGGCACATATTCTGCAGCCTAACCCAGTGAGTTAGCATCCATTAGCTATCAAAACAAATGACCAAATTCCACCTCTACAGGCTCAAATTTCTGCACTGCCCACACTTACACCTCTTACACTTTATACTTACCAAAAATAAGGAGCCCCCTACCGCAGGGCAGCCAACAGACTGGATTTTGGGGTTTGGGCCACAACGAGAGAAAAGTCCAAGATTCATGGAATAAAAGTGAGGTTGGGAGACATATCCCAAACAGCAAACTCATGCTGTATTTAGGAATAAATTATTACTTGGGCTTCAAAGAGTTGTTATTTCTCAGCAGTACCCACCCAGTTTAATGTTTATGTCTGTGCAACAGAAATACAGTTTTTTGGCTTACTCCATACAAAGCCTTTGCTGCACATGTCTGTTCTCACACTAATCCTTCAGCAAAGGGAATGTTTATGAGATGGGAAGTCTAATGAGAAAAATATTGTGAAACTAGAAGACATACAAAAGATGTACTGTAACTGATACAAATTTTGGCCTGCTTTTTTTTCAGCTTAGCTTAGTTTCATTTTATTCAGACTAACACATCCTTTATCCTTCCTCAAGCTTGTTTATTCTGCTTGAAGTACACAGGGTCCAATTTTCCTTCCATTTTCCCTTCCACATTAGTATTGTTTCGGCTCATATGGGTAATTAATCAGACTGCAGGAGTGTTTGTATGTATTTCTTCACCTGTACTACCTGGTCATCTCTTAAAATAAATTTTTAGACTCAAAAATACTGTTCCATTCCATTTATAAATTGACAAAACACATCAAGAAATACTTCCAGGAGCCTTAGGCACTAAAAATACTGGAGTGTGCAATTTAAAATTATTTCTATGGGCAACTGGGAATAGATCCCAGTTTCCACACATTGAAAAGATAACATGCACTCATACAAGCCAATTGTATCTGATTTGTAAACATTAAATAAATTTCATTTCAGAGATAACCAGATTTGAAACTATTATGTGGGGAAAGAGGCCCATTGAAATTTCAGGCAAGAGAAACTGACATTTTGGCAGCAGGTAAGAGCAGCTTTTTCTGGAATACAACAGAACACAGAATTTAACAGGTTTTAGGCTCTTGTGGAAAGACCACTATGGAAGTGATTCCTATTATTGTTATTAGCAGATTCCAGTCCTTCGGTTGAAACAGAAGACGCAAGGTCTGTACCACAAGCCATTTACCATGTGGTTTGTGCCTCCTGATTCATGAAGTGACACAGTTCAGCTGTGTTGATCATTTCCTTGCAGACATAACCATTGGGTTTTTTCTTGGGTTTACTAGTCTGGAAGAGTCTTCCCAGGTGTCTAAAATCTTCCCTGTACTTCTAAAGCTGAGACTACTACTTGCACCACACCCAGCAGCGTTTGTTTCATTGCTGTATAAAATTTTTTCCTGTGGCCACTGCTACACTTCTTTTTACATCTTTATAGCAAGTATCTAATTTGAAATAGAACAAAGCGTATTAAATTTTTCTGCATCAAAATCTGACATAAATTCCCATGCACACGAATCAGAAGAGCTGCTGATTCAGATTAATTTAACTCTCTCAAAAACCCCCAGGATGAACAATCTAATCTATTGTAACAAAAAAAAGGATAAATAAGCTGATGATTAAAAAAACCCCAAACTATTTCTGCAGTTTGAAAAAAGGACGTTTATATAAATCTTAGTTGATACCTACATCAGAGGTTCCTACTCTGGCTGGATTATGTAGGCAAGAAATTTAATCAATACTATAACTAGTATTGTATACCAACATTAGTTGGTAGACTACTCCTAACAGAGAAAGTTTTCAATACTTCCTCCAACATTCAGCTCTTCTATTAAAAGCAAACAAAAAAGCTCAGATTGTAGTAATTAAGCAATTTTTCACAGTTCATTTTTTCAAACAATCATTTGGGATTGTAGCTTTTACATTTGACACAATAAAAGATATACAGCAATGAGAATAATTTATAACATAACTATAAAAATGTACAAACAGATCAGAAAAATATTAGTAAATAATTTAGACAACTTTAAATCGATGTAAATAAAATTCAGTGAAGAGAAAGAAACTTTAAATTTTTTTATTTAAAAATAAGATTTCATAAAAATACAGGATGAAAGAATTCTCAGTAGAATTAAAAAAATAAACATGACTTAAATCAATTTAAAAACAATCTCACAGAAACATTGCATGAATGAAATAAACAAGGATAAATAAAAAAAATACACTGCTTATCAGCTGAACATACTCTTGCATTTTTAGATTTGATTTAAAGAATACCAGAGTAAGCTTTCCTGTTTTGATATTATTCAGTCATTCACTTCATACATTACCAGTGTTAGACCACATAAATTTCAACAACTCCAGTAGGAACTTCATTCAGCATTAGTTGAAAACAGTCATGATCAAACTAAGAACCAATGAATAAAAATCACACGCCCATGTGTGACCTACATAATTCAGAATGCTAGTTAACAAAAATCAGTACTATTTTTCTGCCTGTTAAAGAGACAAAGTGACAATTTTCTGTCTGTAGACTACTGTGATATACAGATAGCAGTCCTGGGAATGTCCATAGAAATACACAGAAATGCACAGAAATTAAAGTTAAATTTAATGTTTTCTAACTTGAAAACCACTGTAAATATAAGTTATTCTTACAGTTATACAGCTGATACTTAGAAAGCCCTTTGCAACAAGTGGCTTGAACCACTCTGCCATAGTCTGGCCAAGACACAAGATGCCAATGGATAATTTCAGCAGAACTGATATCCTAGGCCTTATGCAGTCCACAGATACAAGTATTTCAATGCCTCCCCATTCTCAGCCACTGAGAAATGCATTTCTCAGCCACTGAGAAAGTAGTATAAAAATCTTTTGAGGAATGTTTTCTGAAGTATCCAGTCATGGAGTATGTCACCTAAGACACTGTATTTAGAAGTACCTATTCTTCCCAAAAGCAGTTCCTAGCAGTATTAAGCATCACCCTGTTGCTTTTGAGATCCTAATACTTCAACTAATTTAGAATTCAACTTATTAGTGGGAGAAAAACCACCTCCCTCAACCTGTTGGCTGCACTTCTTGTGATGCAGCCCAGGGAACAGGTGGTTTGCTGTGCTGAAAGCACACATTACCAGGTCATATTGAGCTTCTCATCAACCAAACACGGTAACATGAACAATGAACTACCCTGGATTCTGAATGTGAACAGTGGTATTAATCATGATCTGCTGGTTTTGGATGACATAGAGTTAATTTTTTTCAAGGTAGCTAATGAAGGGCTGTGTTTTGGATTTGTGCTGGGAAGACTGTTGACAACACAGGAATATTTTCCTTACAGCTGAGCCACAAGGAAACACAGTGACTGGGCCTTTTTTGCTCCTTTCACCACGCCATCAAGGAAGCTGGGGGTGCACAAGGAGTTGGGAGGGGACACAGCTGGGACAGCTGACACCAAGGGATATTCCATACCACATGGTGTCACACTCAGCAAATAGTGCTGGGGGAAGGAGGAACACATCAATGTTTGGAGTGATGGTGATTGTCTTCCCCAGTCACTGTCATATGAGGTGCAGCTCTGCTCTCCTAGAGCCGGCTGAACACCTGCCTGACCATGGGAAGCAGTACATTAATTCTTTATTTTGCTTTGATTGCCTGCATGGCTTTTGCTTTATCTATCAAGCCTATAGATTGTCTCCATCTTGACATTTTTACTCTTCCAATTCTCGTCCTGTTGAGGGGTGGGTGGGGGGAACAAATGAGTGGCTCTGTGGTGCTTAGTTGTAGGCCAGGGTTAAACCAGGATACATGACATTCCACTTGGCGTTTTATTAACAATGTATTTATAAACTAATGAATCAAAGTAATTATCAGGAATATCTGAAGAACAGCTCAGAATATATTTTAAAAGTTATGTATATTAATAAAGACTGATGAATTGAAAATTTATTCTTAAAATTCCAGGTATATGAGAATTCAAGACTCATAACTCCTCTTCAAGACTGAAAATGATGGTGTACCTGAACTACTAGTCTAGCTGTGTGATGGAATCTCTCCTTCAAAGCAAGAGATCAGAGGACAGATTCACAGACACTACTTAATGCATTAGCTTTTAATTAAGACATCAGTATTTTTCAAATGAAATCTCAAATGTCTGATTATGAGAAGATAGCATGTTAACATACTTTGGTCCTTCCAGAAGTTATCCCACACTAAAAATAAACCAGCTACTTTCAAATGTTTTCAGGGAGGAGTTAATTTGTTCTTTAAGTTCTCTTTGTGCCTCTCAGGAAATCAAACATTGCCAATTCAGAAGATAATATTACTTTTCCCAATAAAGCATGTGTTAATATTATATTAGGATGGAATTTAGTAACACTGTCTGTAAGATTTTTTTAAATGCATACAGATGGAAAACACTTATCAATCTTAAAAATGTAGTTTCTACTAAAACAAAGAATCTTAAGACTTGGAGGGAAAGAAAGCAGTGGCTCAAAGGATTCAAGAATTTCAAGGTCTGAAGGATTTCAAATTAGTTCATAAAAGTCTGCTTTTTCCTGACAGAACAACTCATTTTGATAATTAGTTTCAGAAACGTTACTTGGAAAAATGAGTAACATGATAGGGTCCTTCAGTTAAATTAAGAAAAAAATTATTACTTTTACCATTTTAGATGTCTCTCATTCAAAGAGTAAAGTTTAGCATCTCCTAAAACATCAAGACTCTCCAAATTCTCCCCCTTGTCCCCCAAATACTTAGAAAAGGGACAGAAATGAACTAGAAGTCTTAATCATGTTGCAAGTTTATTCTTAATGTTATGGTGAGTAGGAGACTGAGAAAAAGTAGATTTAAAAGTAAATCAAACAATATGGAAAGATTTGAGAATGTGAATTTGTGAAATTAGCACTTCTGTTTGAGAACCAGGCAAGATTTTTATGGACATCACTTGCTGGAAAGTATAACTGATACTCCAGCCTCAGCATGGGCTTGTCTCAGCATGGGCTTGGTGTCCCATGCATGGTGACATTCACTGAAACAGTAGTACTGGAAGCAGAACACACAATAATATGCCCCATGATATATATACCAAAAATAGTTAAATTCTCGTTTCTCTTTCTGAATAAGGTTCAGAACTGTACAATCTGCTCTGATAACTGATTAGCATGTAAGATTTCAAACTATGTTTCGGTCATGGATCATTTAAACATTGGCACAGAAAATGAAATATTATTTCCCTGTATATTCCAGAGACTAAAATATTGGGGGGGGGGGGGGGGGGGGGGGCACTGAGGAAAGGAAAAGAAAATAATAGAGCCATTACTTTATTATGCATATCCACATTTCTTTAAATTTCAAGCACTGCTCAAGACTTTTCACCCATTTCCTCAAGCTTCTTTCCACTTAAATATTGCTGTCAATATACCAATACCATATGAAAGAAAGTCTAACCTCACTACAACTGGCATGAGAAAAAAACAAAGGAAAATGGCTGAATATTAGGCTTGAAATTTAAACCAATAAATCACTGCATCTATTTTTAAAAGGACAGGAAAAGTAAAGTTGTATCAAATGGCAGACATTTACAAAAGTTTACAGTTCAAGTAATTTTTAAGAGGCATATTTTGGAACTTTTAATGGATCATCAAGATCTGGTAATTAAGGGACACCTAACATTGGCAGTAACTGTACTAAGACTTTAAAAGAGTTGACCTAAAAATTTTGTGAACACCAGTCATGAAAAATCTTACGCTTCTTTTTTGAAGTAACTGTTCACAAATAAACTATTACTTTCTGCACAATCTACATATATAAATCCTGACTTGGTCTCTTAATGTGTCCTGCTCCCTGGCTGCTATTTAAGGTGGAACCTTAACCTCCTGTTAGACTATGCAGCAAACAGTAAGCAGTATAACTGGAAACAGTGAGCTGTGAATTTCTCCCAGAGATCCACAGGAGTTTTCATAATCATCTGAAGTTAATATTTGTATAGATAGAGAGGGCTAAAGTAAATACATAATTATTCTAGATACAGGAAGACTGAGCTGGTACTTCGGAAATAGTTTCATTTTATCAGATCTGAAAGACGCTTTCTTTGGTTAACTACATCCATACTTAAAGGAACAATAAACTACCAACCTCAACATAGTACCCCATTAAAGGTGTTAATATACTTCACTGTTCATAGCAAATCTATATTTATGTATAAATATTTTAAATTACTTTTATTTTAATATATAAACAGACCAATTCCAGCTAATCAAGACTAAAGAAAATATAAATTTTTTAACTTTACTGACAATATTCTCTTCTTTATGCTATATTATGCTAACTAATTACATCTGTATTTTTTAAAAGTAATCATTCTAGTATGTATCTATTTGTACCATGCAACTTCTTTGTTGATTACTGCTGATTCAAATCCTTGGGATTTAGGGAAAACATGCTTTGTATCTGCATAGTTTACCCTAAAATACTTAATCCCTCTCACTGACATAAAGACATGAACACTTTCCTCTAACATCATATCTAGGCTGAAAGATAATTGTAAACTGTTCTCTATGTAAACACAAACATCTCTGTGCCTTTACAAAACCTCTCTGAGAAAGGTTTAGGAAGTACTCCAGCTTTAAATGTTACCTTTTATAGTGCAGTTCTGCAGGATTACTTTTGTATACTGGCAGAATCACAGAATTTTAAACATATATAGCAGGATAAAAGACATTACCGTTATCCAGACAGACCTACTGATAAAAACCCTTTAAAAAAGCTCAAGACAGAATAAGACACTTAGTGAGAAATCTAACCATCAATGTAAACTTCAGTGCTTCCTAGACAAAAAAGAAAAAAGAAAAAAAAGTTAAAAAAAGAGCCAGTATCAAACCGAATGAAGACTACATTCTAGTTGTTTGCTTTTGGTATTAACCTCAAAGACAAAAGGAATCTCTTTGGAAAGCTAATTTGAAAGTAAATAAGCCTGAAGTTGATTGTTGAACTTGCATTAATTTCAGAAGAGAATCAAGACCTTAACTAAAATAATGCCCAGGGCACACTGTGATGCCTACGACTGGATTTTAATTGACTTGAAGACTGTCATAGTCCTATTATCATAAAACCTGTAATGCACTTCCAGCATGGGGGACCCATCTGTGCCCACCATCCATCTGTTTAGACATGATTGGCAAAGTGGTAGGCAACTCGCAGTGGTTGCCTCTGCCTGAAAGGAATAAACCACAGGATCTTCCAGTGAGTGCCAAAAAACTTCTGAGAAGGTCTGCTGCCATGGCTTTCGGGGCCTCGATCTAAAGAAGACAGCATTATTAGTGAAAGACAGCATGCCCACAGTGCACTTCAGTCAGCTATAACAATGCAGGTTGGCTGGGGATCCAATACTGGACTCTAATGAATTATGTCCAAGCCTCACAAACACAACTTTTATCTCATTATGACATGCAGCTGAGACTTAAGTTGGAGAACAGAAACTATCTGTGTCATCAATCAAACAAAAGCACCTTCTGAAGCACAAGAGACCTCAATATTAATGAATTATATACATCAAAACACTGCAGAAAGTATGTTTTGATCTGTACTTTTGAAAAGAAAATATAGTTCACTGGCTTTGGGTAGGGAAAGAAAGGTAACAACATGAGGCTATTTTGTGTACAACCACTATTAAAAGATTAGTGAGGTGCTGCTAGAGATAGGAACATAAAGCAAAGTATCATGCAAAATCATCTTCAGAAACAGCTACTCCCTTAGAATTTCAGCAATGTAGAAATTTTACAGAACTTACATGTCTTCACAACAGTTTGACATTTTTTCTATACTTGTAGTGTCCTATTAAAGAAAAAGAAAACACAATGAAAAAGTATTTATATACATTCTTAAATTTTAAAATGTCATTACAAAAAGCAAGTAAATATAGCAGGGAATGAATTATTAATGTCCATTGTTTTGACATTAGTTCGGTAGATCACATATTACATATTTGCCATATTAGTTTTAAATGAATGTAAGATTACACACATAAATTTTAACTTAAGTTAATTCAGATATTACAATTAATTACAATATTACAATTAATGCACAAAACATTTAGAAACAATGTGTATAAGGTCCACTCTTGCCATACTTTCCACAAGCACTCTGCCAGACTTGGAGAATCCCACTGAGATAACAACAGGAAAAGCTAGTAAAACGCAGTCATTAACAGATGTAGTATTTTGAAAAGCAGGAGCTAGTCAGAAGTTTTAAAACCATTAGCTTCATGGGTACTATAGTGCAAACAGCAAAACTGAAAAGATACCATGAGTTTCTACAGTTTCTACAATAAAAATTGTTCTCTTAAAATAAAAAAGCTAAATAATGTGCAGAGTGAAGGCAATCCTGCAGCTAACTTAAGTTCATTCAAACTTTAATTATAAAACATTAAGAAAAGTAACAGATCAGTTTTAGCTTAGATCACCACCAAATAAAACTTAAAATTACCAATAGTACTTTCTTCTCACTTCTCCCTATGGATTTCACAAAAAGCTTCCTTTGTGAAAATCATGTAGAGGGTTTCAATACACATTTATAGTTCATTATATCCCAAAATCACTTGTGAAGTTCAAAACACAATTAACTGAAAAATTCTTCATGATTTCAACTCCTTTTCATTGGAAGTTTATTTCTCTTTACTTTTCATTGATTCAGGCATGCACCTGTCAAACTGCAGCAGAATTTGAATAACACCAAGAGCTAATCTCAATTGTACCAACCACACACAGACAAAAGGACCGTAGTTTAATTAGGCTGCAACTTCATCATCATCTGGAAACACTACCTAGCACTAAAAACCATACTGTGCACCTTGATTGTTCCTGCAATCCAGCACAGGCATTGCTGGGACACTGCCCCTATCTCTCATAAAGTTTTCAGGGCACAATGTGAGTGGGAAATAACGTACAGGAAGGTGATTCACCCTGCTTTACCAGGCATGGGTGACCCTAACTCCCTTGCCAATTCTACTTCCTAGCTCTGAAGAGTTCTGGAACAGGATCCCTACCACACACTAAACAGCAAAAATCTTAATTATGTCCACGACCTATCCACCTGAATTCCAGATGCACTACATCAAAGGGGTAAAGTCCCCTTTTCTCACCAGGATTCACAAGTTCTTGCCCAAAAGTCTGTGTAGAGAAAGTATGCCCCATGAAGTTTACAGATACCATGCTGGCCCCATTGTTAGGTGGGTTTTAACACCCACTCAGCAGTGAGGGAGGAAAGGACTTGGAGGCAGCAAATTGTAAGTACTGCTTGCTGTTTTGATTCCAGATAAACTGATGCTCCTCTCACTTTAGGGGCCTGTCTTCCCTCCCTGCCACAAGCAACAGGAAAGTATTACAAGACACAAGTCATTATCCTTGTTAGGGCAGGACCTGACTGCACAGCCAAGCAATAGTTTGCTTCCTTGGACTGTCTTTTTCTTCAGCTTTTGTCAGAGAAAACACCCATCTCTACTGACCACAGAAATTCATATAAATTCAAATTCAAATTTTTTTACTAAAAAGAACTAAGTGAACAAGAGATTACTTCCATGGCATTTGGTAATAGCATTTTCATGAGATGCTATAGGTCCTTTTGTAACTGCAATAATATCTCAGTTCTAGGATTTGTTCTCAAAGAATAATATAATTCTCTAGGAAGTATAACTCAAAACTGTTTATCAAATAGTACAAAAATACTGGCATGTTTGAAAGCAATAATGGCAAATGGTCTTTTGTAAACAATAACATGCTAGTCCAGACTCTAAATTGACTTGTAGCTATGGAATATTTACGCTACTATTTCAAAAGAGGGGCCTTTAAACCAGCTTTGAGTGCAGAAGTAACATCACCAAATACTTTAAACATGGCTTTCTGCTATGTTTCCACACGTTGTTTGTTCAATACACTTGCACTGCTCCCTAAAATATTGTGTTTAAGATTTTTCTTTTGGAAAATCACAGGTTGGAAACTGGAGATTACTCACCAGGGCCTGCTCCCTCAAAAATGCTACCTGTTAAATTAACTAAGTTAAAACACCAAACCAGGAACTAACTTCCTTTCCTTCCCTTTCTTCCTCTCCTTCTTTTCCTTCTCTTCCTCCCTTCCTTCATTCCCTGCCTGCTTCCTTACTCTCTCGCCTTACCTTAAAATGCCAATATATAATTTAGATTATTCTTGCTTTACAGTAAAGAAATTGGGGCTGAGCAGCAAGTCCTTTGCTTCTTGATTTTTTTTTCAAAATTAAAAAAAAATTTAGAGCCACATTTCAAAAGCTGCAAACTAGCAAAAAAACATTGCTCTGAAGTTCAGGTGCTTATCAAGCGCTAGTGACTGAACTTAAAGAAACAAAAGACCTCTCATACCTTCCCTCCCCCAACACTGCTGCCAAACAGGTTCATTTGAAATGTACTTTCATTTGAGAGTGAATTAATTTACCTTTTCACAGGAAAGAGAAACTTCACAGCACCCCAGGAAAGTCAGTAGCCCCTCTGGAAACAGGAGATGAAGGAAAAGGAGAGTACCACAGTGGAGTTTTAAGGCTTCCTTCTCAGACACGATTTTTTTTTTTTTCTTTTGGAGACAAAGGGCCAGAATAACCATTATTCTGAATGACAAGGTGGTCTGCTCATTAACACATCTGACAAATGTCTTTCAACCAGAGTATCATCTCTCTTAATTATGCATTTGATGTATACCAAGGTTTTGCTAGAACATCAGAATTACTGTGTTCAGCCTAAGAGGCTTTGGCTGTCTGCATCTACTATCAGCTTGGATTACTATTAATGCAAATAGAACTCTGCTAAGATTTTTTTCCAGACTCAAAGCTAATGCTAATGGTAAAACCTTTCTTGAGCATTGGCACTCATCCAAAAGTTTAAAATAACTTGGTACGAGCAAACATATCTATGGAGTCCTAGTAATCTCTAACTCTAAAAATACCTTAAAATTTGCAACTGAATATGATTAAATTGACAAACACGACTAATTAATGTAACATGATGGATCATTTGGAGTCCCAAAGTCAACATCCAGATTGGAAACAAAAATGGTTCCTGCACCTAGTTATTCAGATACATACCCAATGATAACATCTTAAAGCAACTAGAGAAAAAAATTCATACCTTAGAGAGATAGGAAAAAAGAAATTAGAGGAAATAAGCACAGGAATAGGAAATGGGCAAAGTGTTCAGATTCTGCCGAGGGGAAAAAAAATATGGGTTTTTTTTTCATTTTGAGGATATACTGCAAGTCCATAAGAGCAGCTTGCTTACTCTAAATTAAGTAAGCTACTGCCACAGATAAGACTGCTCTAAGAGGAAGGAGAAGAATGGAGAGAGAGAGACATATGTAAAAGCACCAACAGAGTTCTATAAACCAACTTCAGATTCACTCGCAAATGAATTCATCCACATTAGCTCTAAAGAGAACTGTACCTTTCATATCTACACTTTCATTTAGCACAACCAACTTAAAAAAAAATTAAAAAGATCACCTGTACTGTTTAACTGTCCTATAGGATGGGTTTTATCACTAACTAATCAATCACAAAAAAAGCATATGCAAAGGATATTGTTCGCTTACTGATTTTTGCTTTCCAAAGTATAAACTGTAATTTTTAACTTACAGGACTATCTCCAAGCAAGCAGCTGCAATCCCTGCAGTTTTTGTTTTGTGTTTGCTTAAAGTGACATGCAATCATTACAGCTCTATTAAATACTTGCAGTAGTAGAATGTAAGCATTTTGCCACACTTTTCTATTTTCAAATGTTAGTGAATAGATGAATCAGCAGAAAGTAAGATGAAGCAAAAAAAGAAAAAACAAATTGCAAGCCTTCCTGGTTTTGCAGTCTTTGCTTTTATCTGGAAGTTCAAGACAATACATCCTTTATATAAAGGATATTTTTTGTCTTCTATCTATCATCCTTTCATGGTGTGTATGCAAGTAACAGGTGAGCAACTCAAGAATATTAAATACTAAACACAGAAAGAATACATTGTATTTGAGAAATTTTTTTTTTTTTGCATTAAATACATGTTGTATTTAATGTTTACTTACTCATGTTTACTTCAGGCCACTTTTTAGCATTCTTTTCTTAATCTAGACTTTTCATATAAAATGCTTAATTTTATCAATTATTATTATGTTCAGCCTAAAAATTATTAGCCCTGTTTTAAGTTTAAACCCCCATATCAGATTCATGTGCTAAATGAAAAATAAAGCTACACTCTGTTACTTCTAGGGATTAGTCCTGAACTCTTCAATGCTCTGATTAATTTAGTTAAATAGATTTCCAATTTATTTACTGGAGATCAGATAATAACTCAAAGAAAAGAAATCATCTACAACGGAGGCAATACAAGCAGGTCTCTTAACTTCAGGGTACTTTGAATCCATGGTATGTTTGGTGCAGATAGATGCATGACAAAACATTGTATTTATCGATCCTTAAAAATACCTTAAGACGAAAAATGTAAGGGAAAATATGTAAGAAATCTAGCTGTTGATGTTCTTCACACAAAAGTGATTTTAATGGTCTGATGCCTAAATCTGACAACACATGAACAAAATGTGCTCAGCCTCTGGAACACTCAAATATTATTTTTATAGTTACTTATCTTTAAGTGGTTAAAGGTACTACCTTTACTATTAGAAAAATAGATCACTAAAAGGACTTCCTTTTTAAGCAATGAACCAGGGATAACTTTGGCATGATATTCAATAATATTTTATACTCCTTGCACAATATAACATCTGATTACATACTCTAACTTGAACTTTTTCCTTAAAATAGTTTAAATTATTAATTTCAATAAAAATATTCATATTTACACAAGACCATGCAGTGACCTAAATAAAAGAGACAAGATCTTTTGCTACCTAGAGTGTCTTACACTTCTAATTTATCCCTACATTTTAAATATCTCACTAAAGAGGGGTTTTAAAATATAAACATTTATTTAATTTTTATGGTAAATACGTATTTAAAAATGGCAGAATGCATTAATTAAAAATGCTGAACAAACTGCAAACATATTTGAGAGAAATAAGGTAAAGATGCAAAAGAATTTAAACAGTTATCAAAATTGTATTCAAAGATCAGTACATTATTAATTCATGGTAATTTAATTTATTCTTCATGCAGTCTTCTAACAGGAGATCTAGCTATAGGTGGATTAAAGGTAAAGACGGGAAAAGGGGAAGGGATAAGAATAACGAGGAAGAGGAAGACAGACAATGTTAACATTAAGTTGTTTTCTGTTAGTAACTTCTAATTACTCTCTGGGGTTATAGCTTTTATATACTTTGCTTTCCCTCTGTAATTATTTTATAACTTACACTATATTGTAGTAACATAAAGAATACAATTGCCTGGAAATCCTAATTTTCCTGACCAATCCTAATTTTTAATATGCTAAACTTAATTACAAGGATTAATAGTTCCTTGATTACACTTCTGCCATGTTTGAAAAAACAGGAAAAGCCCTTAGTATTCACTAATCAAAATAGTATTGAATAGATTATCTGATTAAAGATATGATTGCAAATATTTTTAATTACAAGATACTTATTATTAAAGACAAAAAGCATTTCAGCAGAACTAGATCACTTGTCACTCTGCCTATTAAATCAGCAATGGATCAATACTATAAAATACACAAAAGAATTAAAAAGCTCTTGATTTTTCTTACAGAATAAATGCAGCTACATTTTCATTATTTTGAAACTCAGTATTTCTAAAAAGGTTGAAGAACTACCTCATAAACTACACTTGCTATTTTAAAGTGAAAAGGAGAAAAACTGCAACAATAAAAAGCAAGTATCAAGATTTTTAAAAGCTTCTAAGTGGAAAAATGTATGTGGTAGGCACCATATTGTTCACCAGACAGGCTGTTGAACACTATTTTCCTTTCTATCCTTCCTAAAGAAAATAAAGGGAAATTTCTCTTTTCCACATCCAGAAAGTACTGATGCAACAGGATACTGGCATATCACTGTACACCATTCAAACAGTTAATTAACAGGAAACCCTGGTAGCATTAATTAAATTAATAAAGTCACTGTCCACTTAGTTTATGATAATACATCCACTACCTTGCACAAAGGCCACATGGTATCTATTAAATTTATAAAAGTTCTGCCCCAGAGAAACAAGTTAATTACTAAATAATTTCAATGAAAGGTTTTTTCTCTGCAATACTAGCATAAATAACATTAAATCATATTTACTGTACCATAGCAGAAGAATTAAGAAAATTTTTTCCACAGAAATAGTTTGTTAGAACATATGGAAAAATGAAAACACTGTTTAGTGTTTGAGATAAAAACAATCAAAGGTAATCCTTTAAAATTAGGGTTCAGATTAGTCTCTGCAAAGGATGCTGTTTAACTGAAACATCTGGTAGTGTTACGTTGAGAGACAGGCCTTTTTTAACTTTGGAAATGAGATTAGTAGATCAGTTATTTGTAAGTGTCCAAGTAATTTCTAATTATTTTATCTGGGTCACAGATAATCCGCTTTTACAGGGCTCCCACAATGACATCAGAGGATCACTGTTGAACTGATTATCCTGTTACCTTCCACCATCCATGGGAAGACCAGATTTTCCTTTTGTACAGAGAAAGAGAAAGAAGTGGCTGACTGCTTCAGACAGGTGGCAGCCAACAAAATAAAGAACATCACAGATCTTGAGAGGAAAAAACGTCATATATGCAAAAGGTACCAGCTTTCAAAAAACAGCCAACAAACTGAATACTTATTAGCAGTGTCTGGTGCAATTTAAAAACTCACTAGATATGAACAAATACCAAAATAATGAGAAAAGCCATTGTTTAAAAAACAGCATGCCATGTCAGTTTTTCACATGTTCTATAGTAATGCCTTGTAGATCAAACATAATCAAGAGAAGAATCCTACAGTATAAACCGAAAAACTGGATTTTATCATCATTTAATTCTAGATGTGTAAGACACAGAGAAATAATTTCTTAAAACTAAAACAGAATATGAGTGAGAGAAATGCAAAAGCCAGGGCTAATCTTCTACTGATATACATGAGCATCCTGGCCAGTCCACGTTTTTTAAAAAGACAGAATCAAAGTGCTCTTTCTAAAAGAGCTTTGCACCTTCACAACCATACATCAGAAACAAACTGGGGTTAATAAGAGACCTTTTTCTCTTGGTGAATTTATGTCTTTTCCTATGAATAAATTAATAAATAGTCTAGTTATGTTTGAGTTTTTTTGAGGAAAATAAACATCTGTTACATATAAAAATAAGAAGAAAATTCTTAAAAACACACGTCAAGAAAATATGTCCTGAGAAAGCACGGAAATTTATGGGTACTATTTGATTTAGCTTCAAAATAAATGTTATTATTTCATTATAACTACATGCAAAAAAAGCAAACAGAAATAAAACTTAGTAACACAGATACATCCTTCTCAATACTTTTATCTAGCTTATGTGCAAAATACTCTTTTCTAGACGAATTTTGGCTTTGTCACTTTAGTACTTCAAAATTAATGTCATTAATAGGTGTACATAACTGTTGCACAGGACAGACTGTATTTTTTTTTTCCAGAAGGTTTTAAAACTTTCTGAAATGGACAAAGTCATACAAAACTCCACATCTCTACCTTCGTGTAGTTTTAAAGTGCCTAGACTGTAGCTATATTGTGACCATGTAGTGATTCAGGACAATGACTACATGTGGAATACAAGCAGCTAGAGCAGATCAGAAGTAAAAAGAAACAATAACCTTTAAAATTGATACTTTTAGCAGGAGAGTAAAAGTTGCACCCTTGTAAGGTGCAACTCTTAAAATTATTTTTGGTATATTTTTCTTTGTTTTACTTAAAAGTTTGCATCTACTTTTCGAACAATGCCATTAAAAAATCGTGCTGCCTGAGAATGTAAGAAAACAGGCTACAGTTAAGGAATAGAAATTTCTAGTTAAGGAATATAAAATTCAAAACTGCTTTACAAGAAATGACAGGGAATAGAGGAGTGGTAAAGCAAGTAACAAGCACTAGAGACAGGCAGGCCCTCAATATAAATGCACATCATTTTAGAAATTACTTCTGACAGTGTTTAACTTGAATATTTTAAGTAAGAATACTAATTTTTTATGAGATTTTACAAGGAGTATCTTCTTAAGAGTCCTGGAGTTCCTAGATTAGGATTTTAAATTTCTCCCTATTTCAGAGGCTTATTAATCAGAGAGAACCTAGATACTTCCATTTTCAAAGTACTCAAATAAAACTTTGCCAAGAGGAACAAAGTACATGCTACAAGTAACAAAATTAGAGGCAAATAAAGCTCGGGGAAAGCAACTGGGGAAGGAGGATGAAAAGAGCCATGTGACCCTTCTGATAGAAGTGTGTTTCACATATGCTAGTTTCTAGGGAGAAAGCACTAATCCTGTATACAGAGGCCACCTCAGCTGCTCCCCTCTTCATTGGAACAATTTATGTCAAAAGTTCCTCTAAGGACAGTTTTTGCCAACCAGCTGTTCTCCTCTCATTGTAGGAAGTCACCTCCTTTGCTCTTTGGCTTCCTGGACCTCCAAATGAGTTATGAATAGCCTTGTGCTAATGATACCCTAACAGTGATACCACAGTCACAGTGGTGGAAAACGTACTCAGAGAAATTGCTGTGTGGAAGGGTACTTAGTCTACTAATCACCTTATCAAGCACAACATCCTCAAGAACACTCTCCCTGTAAGAGACAAATTTTAGTATACAACTTAATAAGTTTTCATTTTTACCAGAGAGTACATTTTTTCCACCTTGGGATCTATTGAAAACGTATCAAGCAGGATAACAGCAGAATACACACATACTCAGAATACATGTATATTTTTCTTAAAGACCTTTTAAAAAATTGATCTACTGTTATAATCAATGACAGTTATACAATGACAGGCACAGACCAGTCAACTGTGCAACAAACCTGAATTTTTCAAAGTGCCAGCACACAAGAGAGACTATTTCACTTGCACTTCATAATGTTCTGCTTTGCTTTTCTGTTTTTAGTTACTGCCCCATTCCAGAAAAACATGATGGAGGATACCAGATACATTCTTTCAATTATGCATTCAGCCAGATATTTTATGACTTCTAAAAAAAATACATCAAAGAGGAGAAAATTCCAATCCTATGAAAACCTATGGAAAACTTCTACTCATTCTTATGGTTTGTCAATCTAGCACTTAGCTCAATTCTAGTAGAGTATAATTCTGCTTCTAAAAATGTACCCAAAGATCACATATGCAAATTTATTCTACACATTAAACTTTATCTATCTGGGTGCTGTGGCAAAAGGATAAACTTCTGTAAATATAAAAATAAAGCAAGAATCTGGAATTTTTTAATAAGCATGTCTGACGTATAGGCCTTAGCTTTATATTAGTAAGATGAAACAAAAGCTATTGGCTTCATTTCTGGAAAATTATGAAATTATGATCATCAAGCAAGTTTACCTTACAGAGAATCAGGAAGTCTTGTTACAAAAGGGTTATCTTTGATAAATCTTAGATTATCTTTCTTTCCAAAAGTTTTTGCAGTACTCGAAATACAGGTAAAGAGTAATGTTAAACACCAACCAAGCTAAACCTGCTGGACTATTTCAGCAACAGTTCACACCCACCAAAGTTTAGATCACAGAGCTGCAACACTTATTGTCTCTACTATTTAAAAACAGCTTTTTTTTCCAGGAGCTGTGGAATTAATCTTGGTATATGATAAACTGCAAAAAGAGGCACAAAAGCATGAACTAAGAAAATGTGTATTACCTGTTCTCCCATATGAGCACAAGAGTTACTCTGCCTCTTTCAAAAGGCCCATGTCTTGACCCTCGCATTCATCTGTTGGCAGCTTCAGCAATCACTGAAATTAATGTTTTCAAGAATAGCTATGGAGCAATTCATATGACACGAATGCTTTAACTGTGCATATCCATGCCTCCAAGCATCTTAGGGTTCTTTCAAGGTCCTGTCTGGACTATTACACTTTAATGACTGTGTTCTGCCATTAAGTTTTGATCTATACCTTATTCTAAGTTAATTTCATCACTAATTCCATATTTAATATAGAATTCATTTCAGACACCGTTTTCTTAATTTACACAGGAAGGTTAGATGCTGGATGGTAACTACAGCACAGAACACAGTAGAAACATCACTGTTTCTTAATGTTCATGGCTTGTTCCTTCTACAGGGCTTGAAAGTCTCACACACTCAATGTGCTCAGCTTCCGGGAGGGTATATCAGTTTCGTTGTTTTCCTACTTTACCACCACAGACATGCATTTTGGAAGTCTGCAAAGAAACTACTAACTCACCTGCTGCCCTCTACTCTGCCTTTTACAGCTGCTAGCTAAAGCTGTCAGTGCTTATGCAGGAAGCAAGTCTCCACACTACAATGCTGGCAGTCAAAAAACATTTGTACAGAAAGAGTTTCTGACACCACTTGTACACTAAGCACAACTGCACCAAACAGACTTGCTTTGTTTGTTCAAGGTCTGACTGGTTGTTGCCAAGCAGATTACCTCAAAACAACTGTATTGTTTATTCTTGCTGATTCTGTATTTACAAAGAAAGGAATGAAAAGGGAGAAGACAATTGCGCTGCTGGTGTATAATGCTCTGAGTGGGGGGGATGGACTACACGACCTACATTCATTCTTCAGTGAGTCAATGCAACAGCATCCACATGGTGTGAATGAATTAATGATTGGAGACATACCAGTACTGGATTTCTACTTGCCCAGAAATTCCATCAAGCCTAAAAACTTGTCCATGTCACAAGAGCCTGTCTGCTTTTGGGGGAACAGGTAGAGTGCAGTGAGAGGCCTTAAGGAGGATCTGTATTTTTTAGCATCTACCTCTCACAGATCATCCACATCCACAATTACCATAGATTGTTTGTTTCAAAGTTTGGCAAAGACAACAGAAAAGAGTGTCCAGGCATACTGCAACTTAGTGATTATGACTTCAGCAGGAAAACTGGACTTAAAAATGCTATTACCCCACACCTGTTCCAGTGTAGCTGCCAGCTCTGTATGAGAATAGGATGTAGTTCACAGTAAACTATACAACTGACAGAGAAAAAAAGCGTTCACAACCGTTTATAAATAGAGTGCAGTGGTGACAGCAGCCTGAAAGTGTTAAGGCTCAGGACACTGAAGTTACAACTGGGCATTCATGCCTGTTGCAGTGGCAGCAACTAAGTGCAGTTGGTATCCTGTGTCAGAACAGAAAACTGCCCGGGTTTCAGAAACAGGCTCAGTCTGAGAGGTCTTATTTCACATCCAGAAATAGTATCTGAATGGATGCTGATGGTCACTGCTAAAATGTAGTCCAGCTTCTGGCAGCACACAGAACAGACTGATAAACTTAGGGTCAGTTCCTTCTTTTCTTCTATATCCTATCTTTTGGTGGTTTAGTGCAGTACTGATCAGATGGGTTTTCTGAACCTTCTCATATATACAACCATTTAACAGAAACTAAAAAGACATTCATATTTCAGTATCTGAACAATTAGGCTCACTAAGTTTCTGTCTCCATCTCACCTGTAACTGGTCAGCAGAACTCACCACTTCAGCTAGATAGCCAGTGGTGGTCTAGAAAAACACCCCAGCTCTAGATGATGCAGACATAAAGGCAACATTTAAACAGAGAAGAGAAAACCCATCAGCAAGGCCCTGGAACAGAAATCAGGTACACAGTAAACAGGTACACAAAGGTAAATCAGTTGACCTGGAAGTTGAGAGTAAGTGCAGAACACATTATGGTAGAGAAGCTGGAGAATGGTAATAATAACAGACAGTGTAACTACTGTGACAGGAAAAGCTAAAGGCGATAAATATGAAAAGGTAATACAGTAAAACCAAAAAGTTGTATTATTGCTTTATCTAACTTAATTAAACACTACACTGGAATTTTCCCTTTATTCCATATAAAAGAATTACATGATACAGTTGGGAGGTTTTCCATTATGTACCTACAAAATTTAATACTGTGCAAACATTCATAATTCCAAAATGAAATCTAAGACATATCTCCAAAAGTTGTAGCCACAAAGATGCTGCCATCTTGTACATTATTGTCTTTAAAAAAAAAGTCCACCAGGCAAGACCATAGACTGTTTCAATATGTACATTTCCAACTAATGCACTCTCTCTGTCATGCAGAACAATATTTTAAACATTTGTATGAATTCTCAAGGTAACCTGAAAGAATTTGCTGGCAGTTATTAACTTCCAATGTACACAACAGGATGTTATTCCAAAAAAAGCTTGTTTCTTATAAGCATTTATTACATTACCAAATTCATTTAACTGGAAAATTTTTCCATGCAGAGGATTTTCTTCTGTGTATCTAAATGGAGAATACACATCTGGACTGTAAACTGCACATGATTACATACCACAGTTTAGCAAATAAAGAGACAAACATAGCATATTTATCAAAATACTTAACAAAAATGCTGTGTTCTCAAAATCTGATTTATCAGTTAGCCTCACTGTCATAGAATTTTGACCAAGGTATACAAGAGTTTAAAATAAAAACAAAGACCAACTACATACATTGTACACTGCACAATTCCAGGACAAGGCACGAGTTTATTTTACTAATACAAATCAGGACACTGACTTGATGGTAGAATTATTAGACACTTGTTTGACAAAAAGCTTCTTAGATTTCACTGGTGTGAAGAAGCTTGACAGACCACACGTCAAACAAGTGCTTCATAGTGCAAGTGTTCTTCTAGTCTTCCTTTAAATGCAATCTGCTTTTCTGCTTTCACTGAGTGAACTGAAAATAAAATTAATATATACTTATAAAATTAGATACTTACAGTGAAAATACCCATTAGCTGAGTGTAAAAGAGTCGACTTATTCCACCTAATATTATTAGACCCATGAAGGCAGATATTCTTAGGAGAGCAAGCTCATGTCTAAATACAAACACATCCTAGAACAAGACAGAAAGAAAAGAGACACTTTAGCAGTTACAAATTAATTTAAGTCTTTGAACCAAGTGGAAATATTAGATAAGAGTTGTAAGAGGTGCTCCCAAAGTCTTAAAGCTCAAGGCAAATATTTGATTTTGAGCTACACTGCACATCATTGATATATTTATTTATGTTTTAAAAGCAGAAACCAAAAATCTTTTCTTTATACACATTAAAAGTTGGGGGTTTATTTTGCCAGACTGTTAAAAAAACTCCTTCAAGGAGTTAAAGTTTTGGGAATAGATCAAGCTCAAATGGGTTATTTCTGAATCGTCCATCTCAAACTGTCCCAAAGTACTACACACAAGCTATAACACATGAAAACAAATCTGTTTAACAGTCTGATTTATGAAGACTCTTACACCTTGGCTACCAGGCACAGCATATTTCATTTTTACACCACTTCTTCTGAAAGAAAATAAACAACAGTCCAAGACTGACACTTGAAGATTGTACCTACAAAATTCCAAATATCTGTACTGGATTGTTCTTACTGTAGGGCTTTCTCCTATCCAACCTAAACTTATCTCCAACTTTCAAACTTTAGCCTTGAGTGGATTACTGCCACTTTGGATAAAGGTGAACAGTACAGGTGCTTCAGGGCACACAGGAATATGGATGTATTTGATGAGCTGTATTGGAAAGTCATTCAGAAGAAAATATGGAAAGCATTACAGAGTGCTATGTAATGTCTTCAAAGGACAGAACACCTTATTTTTATCCCAGGAGAACATTTTTATGTGGCAGTTACATTAGGTGTACTCATGAATTCATGCCCCCTTCTCTTATTTTTAAGTTATAATTATGTTCTAAAGGCTTTCTTTATACCCATCTGTTTTTCCACTTACAAAAGGTAGATCATGGCAGGAAAGTATTAAAACCTTTCAAGGAGACTTTAAAATACAATCAGAATATAGAAGAGAACTGAATGAAAAAACAAAACAAAACAAACCAACCAATAAAATCCACTCACCCACCCAACAACAAAATACAACAAAACTCTCTCTCACACACACACACACTGCTTATATTCAACCACAAGAATTTGAGGAAGAGGGATATATGGTTCTAACAAAACAGAGAATAGCTAAAGCCAATTATGTTTAGCAAAAAAAAAAAAAAATCTGATTTTTCATTTAAGGAATTTGCATGAAGTTTCAAAATATAAACCCAGGAAAAAAGTTTAAACTGCCTACTAAAGCTATGGAGAAAGTTAGTATTTAATGAACAAGTAGAAATCACTAGTTAAGCAGCTAAAACGAAAAACAATCCCCAAGTCTTTTCTGAATGATTGTAATGGTGCATCCCTTCTCCCCTCCCTTGTTAATACTGGCCTTTCTTGCTGCTGTAGAAAATATATTAATTTCCTTTTCTTTTAACCCTTCTTACTCACATTTAATGAGTTAATTCAAAGATAAATCAACTCAAAATAAAAGCAGTCATACTATTCTTTATTTCCCTTTCCATTAGCTGATGAAAGCTTTGAAGAAAAACAAGATAAGACAACTTCTCCTAGCTGAAAAATACTTTTTCTACATATCTTCTTTGGTATATTTTATTATATTAGAAATGTTTTGATGTATTCAGAAAACAGTAAAATGTAAGAGAAGAGAACCAACAGCAACGTTACATTCTGAAACTAGCACAACACTCCCCATTAGCACCCCCTGCAACTTTAATTTAGAAGGAGTTCCTTCTCTTGAACATCATTTTCAGCATGAAAAAAATGCATAATCAAACACTTAACAGAAGAAAATCCTAGCACACAGAAGTTGCATTTTCATCTCACTCTTTTAACCCATGTAAAACTAGAGGAACAAAAAAGGATAGCTCATTTGCACTAAAGATCACAGAATGAAAGAATCACAGTATGGTCTGCATTGGCAAGATCCTTAAAGATCACCATCTCCCCTGCTGTGGAAGGGACATCTTTCACTACAGAAGGTTGCTCAGACCTCCATCAAATCTGGCCTTAAACACTTCCAGGGATGAGGCATCCATAAAATCTCTAGGCAACTTCTTCCAGTGCCTCCTTAGCCTCTAAAGAAGTAAAGCCTGAGTAAAGAATTTCTTTTTAATATGAAATCTGTCTACTGTGTCAGTTTGAGGACATTCCCCCTTGTCCTGCCATGACAAATGGTCAATGCACCTGCAAATAGAAGCACTCTTTCTTGAGGGATCCCCTCAGGTAATGGGAGCCTACTCTTTTCGGGATGAACAAACCAAATGCACAGAATCACAGAATCATTAGGGTTGAAAGGGACCTCTGGAGATCACCCAAACACCCTTGCCAAAGCAGGACCACCTAAAGCAGGTGACAGAATGCATCCAGGTGCATTTTGAGTATCTCTACAGAGGGAGTCTCCACAGTCCCCCCAGGCAGCTGTTCCAGTGCTCTGCCAACCTCAGTGTAAAGAAGTTCTGCCTCATATTGAGGTAGAATATCTGGTGCTTTAGTTTATGGCCATGGATCCTCATCCAGTTGCCGGGCACCACTGAAAAGGGTCTGGCACCATCTCCTGACACACAGACATTTCTATGCATTGATGGGATTCCCTCTCACTCTTCTCCAGACCAAACAGGCCCAGCTCCCAGAGTGTCTCCTCATGAGAGAGAAGCTCCAGACCCCTGACCATCCTTGTGGCCCTCCTCTGGACCCTCTCCAGTAGCTCCTTGTCTCACTTGTGGAGCCCAGAACTGGGCACAGCACTCCAGGTGTGGCCTCACTAGGGCTGAGCAGAGGGAGGATCACCTCCCTCTTCCTGCTGGGCACCCTCTTCCCAGTGCAGCCCAGGGTACCACTGGCCTCTGGCCACGGGGCACTGATGGCTTATGGACAGCTTGTGCTCCACCAGGAGTCCCAGGTCCTTCTGCATGGAGCTGCTCTGCCATGGTCAGCCCCAGCCTGTGCTGGCACCTGGGGCTGCTCCTCCACTGGGAAGCAAGTTGAATAAGATTGGTCCCAGTATTGATCCCTTGGGAACACCACTGACTGCAGGCCTCCTGCTGGACTCTGCTCCACTGATCATGACTCTCTGAGCTCTGCCATTCAGCCAGTTCTCGATCCACCTCACTGTCCATTCCTCTAACCCACATTTCCTGAGCTTACCTATGAGGATGTTATGGGAGGCAGTGTCAGAAGCCTTGCTGAGGCTCAGGATGACAACATCCACTTGTGGACATCTCCCCTTGTCGACCCATCCTGCCATGCCATCATAGAAGTATATGGAATTGGCCCAGGCTTGATTTCCCCTTGCTGAATCCACCCTGACTACTCCTGATAACCTTCTTTTCTTTTACATGCTTGCTCATGGCCTCCTGTGCCATCACCTTTCCAGGGATGGACGTGAAGCTGACTGGGTCCTCCTTGTTGCCCTTTTTGAAGATGGGAGTGACACTGGCCTTCCTCCAGTCATCAGGCACCTCTCCTCCATTATTTTTTAAGATACAGAGTGGGCTTAGCAACAACATCTGCCAGGTCCCTCAGGACCCGTGTGAGCCCATGGATTTATGGTTTTGTCTGCCTAGCTGATTTCTAATCAAACCCTCCATGGCCAAGGGCACATCTACCTTTCTCCAGCCTTCTTCTCTTGCCTCCAGAGTCTGGGATTCCTGAAGGATGGTCTCAGCAGTGAAGTAGAAGGGAAAGGAGTAGTTCACTCCACCTTCTCTACGTCTTCTGTCACCAGGCTACCCATTTACTTTCAGCAGCATCCCCACATCTTCCCTAATCTTTCTTTTGCTGCTGATGTACTTGGAGATGCCCTTCTTGTGGTCCTTGATATCCCTCAACAGCCTCAGTTCCAACGGGCTTTGCCTTTCCTTGTCGCATCCCTGGATTCCCAGACAATACTCCTATATTCCTTCCATATGACCTCTTTCTTTTTCCACATCCCTAGCAAATGAATTCTTAAGCAATTATGAACTGGAAATCAGAATTGGGCCCTCAAATCTGTACAGACAGAACATTTTTTACAGAAAACCAAAGTATATGCAGTAACTGAGTGTTCTGGCAATCAGACTTTAATAGAATGATTTACACAATTCTACATTGTAATAGAAAGATTAACTCCATGAAAACAGAACAATAGGCCATTTAAAAAAGACATTTTAATAATAGTAATAGTAGTAGTAATAGTAATAATAGTAATAATAATAATAAGGTATTAAGGATGCTGAAGCTTTGCACAAAAGCTCAGTGCAATTTGGCTTATTATTCCTTTTTAGAACTAACAAAAACATTTCTTTTAGCTGAAAAAGCCAATCAAAATTTTAATCAATCAAAACTAGTCAATAATTAACCAATCCCTCTTTCAATGTGTTTTGAACAGATCCTCTTGTTCAAACACCACATAGTACTCAGCAGTCTCAGTTCAGTGTGAGTTCTGAGAGAGTGTGATTTTGGAGTTTGGGGTACAGGCTATTTTTGCAAACAGAAAGAACTATACAGACTGAGCCACAAAGCATACACACAGATTAGATGACATCATCAATGCTTTAACACTCAGCTATTATGGGTTTTGTGCCACAGCAGCTTTCTTCTTACATTGTACCAGGCTGTCATATATGGCCTTGGCACAGATGTTAAGCGCACATCTTTAACAACAAGTGAGCTTTCGTTCAGGTAGACTCACTCTACTCTTCTCTGTGTCAGCTCCACAGCCTAACTGGTCCGTCAAAACTTCAGTTCACATGGGTTGCTGCCACTGCCTTTCTACTTAGCATTTCCTACACCACTCATATGTGCACTCCCCCTTGGCTGCTGCAGGTTCTAAAGTATTCCAAATTTCATTTAGCTCCTACTTGTACCCATCCAGTCAAACTGCAAGGATTCTTAGTTACCCATAAAAATGGATAGAGATGTCTACAAGAAAAACTTGTCATAAAGTATGCGTAGGTCTATAGAATTATGTTGAAAAATGGATTACAAATATCTGTATCTTCATCTCAACAGGCAATACCGAAACATTCTACAGAAAGAAGTCTCTGTGACAGATAAACAAGAGACTTCCTCAACCCCACAGCAGAACACATGCCTCATCTTCATTTGTGAGCATCATCAACAATGAACGCTACCGCTGCCTAGGACAACAGCTACCACGGCTTTATGCTATCATACAGGAGAGAGGCCAAAAACAACAATGGGTCCAGCTCTAGATCACTGCCTCCAAATTCAACTCTCTTTGTACCCTACCGACACTAACAACAAAAAAAAGCTCAAAAACATATAACGAGTCCCTGCCATGTGCATTACTGTCTTATTGGTTTCAAGGGTTTATAGTATTCCTTAAAACAGCACACTGTACTGAGGACAGAACTTTTGGCAGGAAACACAGGATTACTGTACCTGTTCCAGAAGAGAACATCTTATAATTTTTCATTTACAATGGAAGATTAATTTATTCAATCCTTATTCTTTACTAAAATATGACACAAAGAGAGATTAATATACAAGAAAATATATTAAGAGATCCCATTTTTTTTCCTGGGGAACACTATTTTATGTAACACATGATAACCTGCATGTCTGTGCTCAGCTGTAGATGCCTGGGATGTCTGCCCCAGCCTGTTGGGGAAGTCAGTCTATCAACTTGGCTATTGTAAAAGCAGTGTATAATACAAAAGAGAGCCAGGCTTTCCAGAAAGCAAACTAAAAAATATTAAAAGCAAACTAAAAACTGCAGGTTTTGTAGGAAGAAAGAGGAAGGGCTTAATTCAATATTCACGTACTGTCCTTGTAACTATACTGTAGGAGACAAGAGTTAGGTAGGCTTTGCAGAATGCTGAGAAGGAAAATTTTGATGTTTTCATTTTTCAAAAAACTCTCCCATCCTGTACATAATTTTGTGATTCTAAGAGAAAAAGTTTCCTTTAGACTCTCTTTACAGTATAAATGGACTTTGGAAGATGCATATTTCCGTATTTTAATTAATATTAGTCAATGCAAAATATTAATATTACTGCAAAAATCCTTTTCCAAAAGGATTTTAACTATTGTAGCAACATTTCTAGCAAACAGAATGTATCAGCAGAATTTTTTTTACTTAAAAGATTAAAAGCCTTCTATAAATAAGTTAAAATATACTGCCAAAGCATTTACTTTTGCAATTTGACCAGCTGTATCTAGAATCTGTGCCAGCACAGACATGGAGACAGCAACTATGTAGTGATGAGAAGTCTAGTATTTATTCTTCTTATCTCACTACTCACAAGATAGACTACTTCCTAAAAGATACAGGCTTCCTGACATTTTTTCATAAAGATGTAAAATTAAGAATATTCCTGTGTTAACCACTGAAAATCACCAAAGCTTGCAGAAAAACTAATATGCTGATTTTATTCAAAAAATATACCCTTCTTGCACTGTCATCCCACATAATCAATTTAATTACCATCTCCTTTATTTCTAGCAGTTATTGCACTCCTCCTGCTGGACAAACAGAGGCAACAACCATAACCTGACTTTCTAGCAGAGTATCAGTTACAAGAACCAAGACTTCTATGAAGCAATTTTCTGCAGTAAGACGTGAAACTGAAAGATTTTATTTCTGCATAAACAAGTTCCTCCATTACCTTTAGAGCTATCACCATTAACTCAGAATAGTTAATTAAAATTATGGGGGTTTTCTTTCTTGACCCTTTAAAAATAAAAACACAAGTTTTAATTCAGAAAGAGATACTAACATGTTGATCAAATTTTCACAATGCATTAACCAGTACAGTAATAAAATTATTATTTCACAATAGCAGTAAAAGCAATTTTAATTCCACAGCTTCTGTGTTTTGTACTACTTTATACCTGAAGAATAAAAATTTAGATGAAGGCACACTGCCAAAAAATTCACAAGTATTTTTAATGAGCAAGAATAAGCTTATTCCAGATGGCTATTTAGAGAAAAAATTATCCAATTCTTTGAATCTATGCTAAACACTAGCCCCTGTTAATTCAGAAAATGTAAGCTCTCAGTTACAGCCAAAATTTCAACAAAGAACAGTGCTTTTGTGAAAGGCTGAAGGTACTGCACTCTCTAGAATGCTGTGGTACTTCAGCTTTAATTGATATATGAAGATAAAATTCATCTTGCAGGATGCTTGCCTAAAACCCTAACTACCACTAAGCAAATCTTCTCACCAGTCCTGTTCATTTGGTGTCAAAAAGACAGTTCTGACAAATTATTCTGTGGTACAAACCTATACATTATCACATCCTTAGCAACACTTTAAAAAATCAGCTTCGTGGAACTCTGGTGTCATCTTCCAGGCAGATATATTGACTAGGTATGCCAACAAAGTATTTTAGTTTTCCCTACTTCACTGTGTGCTTTCCCATTCTGCAGCTAAAAATCTGAGAAAGCTAAATACTATTCAGTGTAACACTGTACTTAACAAAGGTCTGAACAGCCTAGACCTGCCCTGTCTACTGTTTTTCTATATCATAAATGTATTTTTCTCTCTGGGGCACAGAATACTGTATACTATAGCACAGCCCAATTTATAAAAGGAAGAGTGTCATTTGAAGTGTTCATATATGAAAATTGATAAAGAAAAAATAAAACAAAACAAAAACAACCCACAAGTAAAACTAAACAACACTAAACAGAGCAAAGTACTCGATTTCTTCCGCATCTCTCAGTAAACTTAGGCAGCCAAATACAGGAACTTGATCCACTCTTCAGGCAAACATATTAAAATGGGTTAAAATAATTATTGCACATGTATTCTGCCTCCTAACTTGTCACCTGTCAAAGGGGTAGATATTAAAACTAGGCCTCTCTCCAAGAGACTTCAAATGAATCCAGTTAAACCAGAAGTTTTATACAAACGCATACTTGTTTTCTGAACTGTCATCATTAATAATTATTTATTAGCACCTCTTTAGATATTGTAAAACATCTGAAGTAAACATGATTTCCCTTTTCCTCTCTTGCACAGACCACCTCCAGCAAATAATTTGGTTACCTCTCTTAGTACTTTTAAAAAGCAAGGCTAATGGACAGAACTCTGGCTCATTACCTAACACAGTGAAATTAAATTTAGTAATACACTCAGGGAACATTCACAATAAAAAGGAAATACCCTACCATGACACTATACTATTAGAAGCTAACAAGTCTGTTTCAGTGCCTATGGAAAAATGCTCCAAGCAGACAGCAAATTATTTTCTGTTCCATATTTATAGAGTCCCTTTAGTGGACTTACATTTAAATGGAAGTACTGATGTAGATGGGAAAAAATAGTTAAATTCCTTTAGAATACAAATTTTTTAAAGAATGAGTTACAAAAATCTTCAACTTCCAAATGTCCTACATCATAAAAACTTGGTATCTATAAATTTGAATATAGCACTTTTATCAGTTTTGGATTAAACAAGGAATATATTCTTCCTACACTTTCAGCGCTCCTTTGCCACATCATCTTCACATTCACTTTTATGGGAACATCACATCCACTATAGACCGATACAGGAACTAAATAAGAAGCTTGGAAGACTATGTTCTATCCTTTTCCAGAGTAGAATTTTTCAAGGGAAATTCTTATATAATGTAGGACACAGAATCATATGACAAACTTTACCTTTTCAAAGAAATGGAAAATAGGACTTGCCTTACCCACAATGAAGAGTCAGGTTCCAGTAGCCTGGAAAGATGTGTATGACCTCACCAGCAGAGAGTATGCTGGAACGTCACATCGACACAGAATTAAAAAATCTTCTGCAGCTCAGTATTTGGAAAAAATCTCAACAAAATTTAGAGTGCAATATCTGAGATGATCTTATTCTCTTCACTTATGACATCTGAAATGTCACCTAATTTTGAAAATGTTTTAAAATTGTTTTCTAGGTTTTTCTCTTTAGTGTACTTTTATTTGTCATAGTCCCATACAAATACAAAGTTCACTTCAGATTTAGATTAGAAGTTCTTATGCTTCTTCATAACCAAGATGGCATAATAGTTTTCTTATAAAGAAAGAGTTCTAACTTTGCTCCTTCTGGCACTTTCAAGCACTAAGCAACTTTTAAACAACCTTCTTCAATATTCTGTATGCTACAGATAAAAGGAATAAATGTGCACCAGACAGCAACTTTACATGTAAGATTCATAGTAGAAGAAATTCCTTAATTTTTTACTCTCCTCCAGTTGGTAAGTCCATTTTCTCTGTGTATACAACTGCCTTTTACTGACGGACAAGACATGGAAATACCGTAACTATTTATATATAGTCCATATAAAACAAACTAAACTAAATTCTCCCTTAACCCACATAACCTTCTCAAAGCAACAGAAAGTACTGCTACAAAACCAATGTATATTTTTTTCCCCTTGCAAAATGATCATGTGTTTTTCCTCTTTTTTAAAAAAGCAGTATCAGCTTTTCAAAACATGATATTAGGACAGCTATATATTCCGCATAAACCTACTTTGGAGAAAGTAAAAGGAAATTTGAATACATCTAAAGTAGTTACCTTACTTCTTTCCAGTACTCATAATAACTTCCAAAGAAACTAAATGGTTTTTCCCTCCTTTCCTAGATTTCTAAGAAAACTAGTGCTGTGTTTTAACACACAGAAATTATACACCCTTTCATAAAAATTTTGTTACTTACCATAGATCAGTTGGCTTACTTAATAACACACACCTAGTTGAACTCTCTTCATCGAGAATGAAGCTGAGCCACCAAAATTGTGCAGTAACTAGATGCCAAACCAAATTACATTGCAATACTGTTTGCTTCTCAGAGAAAACATATTCTTACCCAGTTTTCTTTTTTCAGAGGCAAAAAGTAGTAGTAATGGCAGAAATCAAGTATCAGCGTATAGGAACTAAGGATCTGGGTGTAGAAACATAGCTGTAAAAACAGCCAGTGATTGTCTTCACCAACACAATTATTAATCCTGCAGAGAAACAAAGTGTGCATATATAAAAACAGAAATACAAATACTTTAACACTAAAGTTAATGGTATTTTGAATAGAAGACTTTACAATTTATGGAGCAAACTACAGGATCCCTTACACCACAACTTAAAGGTTGCAGTACTGAGATCACTGCTTAGAACAGGAGATACACTTCTCTGTATTTTCATATAGCAAAGGTACTGCTGCAACTTTAAGTGAAACTCTAGTAATAAAACTGTATTTTTAAAACAGTTATATGTCTTATCTTCTGCTACTACTTAACACATTTCACAGGTTGTGAACTACAGAGAGTCCAAAAACTGGAAATACAAACAAATGTTTTAAAATAAATGTGACCACAGGCTTCCCGAATAAAAAAGAAATGAACCAGAGGCACAGAAGACAATACAGGCATCCCTATTCAGAAACTCCTTCAGCATACTCCAACATGAAAGAGTAAAGACAAGGATTCTATCTATACTAAGCAAAAGATCAAAAACCTTTGAAATTTGGACATAGTCTGCTTCGTGGAAGTTACATGGATGAAATTTCATACAAGCATTGGTAAAGACATCAGTAACAGGCTAAGCCAAGGTGACAGAAGCTCTACACTAGTACTATTCTCTGAAGTAGCAAAAACTTGACAAAAAAGGTAGTCTGAAACATGGTTAAATCAACATAAGGGAATGCTGATGTCATTCCATCCTCTGTGGTTTGTCTTGCTAAAAATGACACCTCAGAACTACTTTCATAAATGTTTATTTTCACTTATTCTGAATTTTACTGGTAGATATATGAAAGGTCAAATTTATTACTTCCTTGCTTTAAATGCCTAAATGATTACGCACCACTGGGAAAGAAACAGGAAAAAAGAGCAGCAGTCAAGATGACAAATTTCAAAATGTTTCACTGAAACAACAGCAGACTATGAGAAGAAATGTCCTGGTTTTACCATGGACAGTGGTGATCCATCCTCCTCACACAATGTCCACAGCGACTGCAATGGTGTGAACGCTTTGGTCTCATCATATTGCATTTGTTACATAACTCCCAATGTTCTCGTTCTAGGTGAAAATGTAAAGACACATTAGAGAGATTTAAACTCAGTAATGTGTAGTCATAATAAATCTGTATACTTGTATTTCTAATTTAAAAAAAAAAAACTTACTATGATCTGAGAAGGATAAGCACCACATAAAAAGCTTTTTCCCACTGTGACCTTAATTAAACTGGAAGATATTACTGCTACTCTGTGCCAGTTTCCTTCTCCAAAATACTCTCTCTTCCTATAAATTTCTACGAAGTAATTATTACAGTATAAAAGCTGTGACTCAGACAAGGAAGACTGTAACTCAATTATTTCCTTACATTTCTATTGTGAAAAAAATTATCTGCTAGACAGAATCAGGATATAATCTCACTGCTGTTCCAGAACTTCCTTAGGAAAGGCTGCTACTGCTAGCTAACTACGACACGACACACAATGAACACTTCAAGAGCATCTTCCATCTCAAAGCATTTTAAAGACATGTGTTTCACCACATGCAATTTTAGACATAAGGCAATCAAAGAAAGAGATAGAGGATAGACTTGTACTTACAAATATATACTCTTTTTAAGTTACTAATGTGAGATACTTTAAAAGCTCATCTCCAGAAATAACTCAGTAGCTGAAAGTACCAGACGTACTATTGCTCAGATATTATTTATCTCAAATTGCACCACCCAAATTAGAGGAATTCTTTGAAAATGAAAATTCAAATATATATGTTCAAAAATTTCATCTTCACATGGGAAACAAGATTAACACTGAAATCATTCAAGTCATAAAAGCATAAATATGTCTGTTTCTGTCTTCAAGGAGCACAGGATGATTGAGAAACTTAAATACTTTGACTGTTCAACTTTTTTTCAACCTAAATAAACTTTTTTTTGAGGCAGAAAAATTTCTCAGATCTCAGGGATAGGTGGAAAACAAAGGAAAAAAAAAAAAAGCTTAATATTTATAGCAGGACACAACAAAATTTTATACTGTAAAACACTGTCCCTATGTAAACAAAAAAAAAGTTATATTTAGCACTTCTGAGCCATCTGCAGGAAGCTCTAATCTGGTTTTTCTTGCTGTGAAATAACATTTGGACCCTGGAAGTAAAGAAACCAAATATCTGAGATCATAAAATTAGTAAAAATGACAGATGGAAACTGATTTACAATCTGTTCCCATAAATCCAGTGTCTCAAAGGTGTCACTCACTAATGGGGTAGCTACCAGCAGAATTCAGGAACACCCCAACTCATTTTTTAACACAATTTATACTATGCAAAAATGTATCCTCCTGTCAGCCTAGAGAATACCAGAGAATTGAAGTGCTACCTCCAAAAGTACAAATCAAAATATCAAAGTCACGACCTAGCCTAAATGTTTCACCTTCAGAAATACTTATTAAGTATGACTGCTGTATGGACTGAATGGAGCATGCAAAGGTTGAAGAGCTATGCAAAGAGATACCTTAAATTAGAAAAAAAAACCAAACATTTGTGTACAAAGGGAATTTGCACTGGTCCTGGTATTTTGAAAGTAAATGAAAATGCAGATATAAATGTAACTGTCTGTAATTAGCGAGTGTGTTCATTATCCTGCTCAGGTTGCAAAATCCATGTTGCTCTTCCTGCAGCAAAAAACTCTTGACTCCAGAACCCAAGTCGAAACATCTGATGTTTCACTGGATCAGTTGCCAGGAGCAGAAAGAACACCGGCATGAGATTTTCTGCAATTAGCATTGACACATCTGAATCCCAGGGAGATACATCCTTTTCTACGATCAGCTGTCTACTTCATACACATTACATCATCAGCACTGAGCCTAAAAAAGATCATGTTTCCAAACACATCAACCTAGATTTTCAGTAACATCAGGAAGAGAGAGCAAAGTTTTATTCTGGGAATTCAAGACAAGTCTGAAGTATTTACCCTCAGTGTATGGGAGATATTTTCTTCATTCATGAAATGTTATCTGTTAATGTGACAAAGCTCATGCTGTTTAACAGCCCTACTCCATTCTAAACTCCTAAGTAAAAGCTCTGTGCATTAGATAATAGCACACAACAGGTCATAAAAATACTGTCTTTCTCTGTGGAGAATCATTAAGGCTTTAAATTTTCTTCAACTTCTGGAGCATTGGATACCATACAGGAATTGTGGGATAAATTTACAAGGACAGAAAGGATTTGCTGATTTGCTCCATTAAGGTGTTACTTTATAGAAAGGCAGTGTAATCAGCACCATGGTTTTGGGTTTTTTGTTAACAGCTCATACAAGCATAAGACTCTGGGAAAAAAAAAAGTAAAAAACACACAAGTAAAAACCAGCACAGGACTACCGTCCACCACCATTTTCAACACTGTATAGATTTACTTAGAAAAAAGCTATAAAATAACTAGCCACCTCTAAACATTTTTCATTAAATATTATATCAAGTTAGTAGTATATGCAATATGTTTGGAAGTCTAGAATGTAAAAATTTCTTCCTGTGGAAAAATTATCTAGCAGAAGATCCTATATAACTGAACTTCCTGGCTGAATACAAGTTTTAGAAAAAGAAGTTCGGAGACCACACAAGGAAAAGTACTAGAAATTTATAACTTCAAAACAGTGACATACTAACTTTATTCAGCAGGGACAGCTCATGGTTTCCATTAAACCTCATAAAATCAAATTTATTACTAATTATTTTGAGGATATTAAAATAAATTTCATTCAATTATATAGAAACAATTTAATGTACCTGTAATTGGTATCTTCGGATTTTCAGGCAGTTTTCCTGGATCTGCTACTGAGGCTCTAAATAATGAAGCTATACAAAACAATGAACAGAAGTAATAACCTAAAACAATAAATAAGCATTTGTTAGTCTTTTTCATAGTGTGTACAAGGTACACTATATCAAAAATGCACATGCTCCAGAACTGAGACGGAAAATACTCAGACTTCTCACTGTATTCCAGATATATTTTTGAAATTAAGTATATGACATTAAGTAGTCCCCAATAAATAGACTGAAAAAAGCAGCAAACAGTTCTTATAGCACCAGCAGGTGCTATTACGACTATACTATTGTTTTTAAGAAGTTCCTCCACTGTCTTACCACACAAGCACCAATCACACCAAACCTCAAATCCTCCATATGAAAGATATTCCCAACAGTTCATCTTCACCCTGAAGTTTGTTCCAGCTATAATTCAAGCCCTTTCCCCAGCAAACCTATTAGCAAAAACTCGTAAGAGCTAAACCCACATAGGGACATATGACAAAACTTAAAAAATTTAGTTTGTTGCCAGTCATCAGTACTATTGCATCAAATTCTGACAGGCATTTAGAGATGCGAACCTGAAATCCTGTCAACAAGTTCTAAGCACAGGACCTGAAAGCCACATTCAGGCTTTTCACCAGTTTCCACAAAAACAAGTTCCACAATAACATATGTGAAATTAAGTGTCTCAGTTTCTCAGAACACTAAAATGTAGGATGCATCCACTGCTCTTACCTTTGTCTTACCTTTTGTCTTTATTTTCACCTTAAATTTTATTTTCTGACAGGAATTTTTTAATGTCTGTTAAACAGAGACACTATTTTATTAGTAGAAAAAAGTTAAAATTACTTACACAAAACTGCCACAACTGAAATATTTCCCTCTTCATAATGAGGAAAAAGGATGACCTTTGGAATGAAGATTGTATTGTACAGCCAGATGAAGATAATTAGGCCCATGCAGCACCAACCCTGAGGGTCAACCACAAAGTGAATTCGTTGCCCCATTGAGCAGAAACAGGCAATAAATTGTCACAACCCAGAAAGATAATCCTAAAGAAACAAATAAAAAATATAAAAAAAAATAAATTAGCTAGTAAAGCGAAACCTATAGAAGTCATACATTCAAATTCATACATTCAAGTAAGAAAGAAAAACCTGTCAGCTGTTGATTTAAGTAATTACATAAAAACTTACAAAAATTTCACATACATTTTTCAAGCACCGGGTAGCAAAACATTTTATGATTTCATTAATTAGCACGTCTGGCTAAAAAATAACATTTATCACCAAGATGGAAGTAAAACCACTACCTGGGAAAACTATTTAGTAATAGGTAAAGCAGTACCTGTCAGTTAGGTGGCAGCAGCAAAGAAAACTCTTCCATCAAAGTAAAACGGTTGCAAAGCGAATAAGAAATATAGGGAATTATTTATGTTCCACAAAGATTCACCCCACCTACCTATTATAGTCTCCCCATATAGTTCATGGTTGTTTTCTTAAAGCTTTTATGCTAAAATAGTGAAAAGCTTCACTAAGAATTCGGGGTTTCCTTGCTTAAAAACCTCCTCATGACATTAATCACAAACCAAAGGAGAAAGGAGTCATTATCCTGACATCTTTCACACAGATTATTAAAAATGTCACTCAATAGAACATTTTCTATTAATCATACTTAAAACATCAAGGTTTCCATTCCTACATTTTAGTGGGCGGGGTTCCTTTTGGTTGTAGAGAGAAAAATCTCACCAAGTTCTGCAATGTGAACTTCTGAGCTTCATAAACCAATCTCCATAACACAGTCCTAACCACTATTCAGCACAACTGTCAGGGGAGGGATTACTACTGTTATTCTTTATTGTCATATACATATTTTACTATTGCAACACACACATAATTCCCAATCTACTCTCTGACTCATTAGCTTCCCCAGTTTCCGGGTTTCAGGAATCTTGTCCATTTCTGATAGATTTCTTTCCATTCCTTTCAGCTTCTACTTATTGCATTGAAATTTTGTTTATCAAACAAAAAAATTTGTTTATCTCTGTTTCCAGGGGTTTTGCTTACTTGTTTCGTGTTTCACTGTCCTCAATTGCATTTAAAATTTCTTTATAATACTATTCACAAATTCCATTAACAACTTTTTTTAGATGTGTAATCAAAATCAGACCCAAACAAGCTGTCATTTTTCCACACTTCTCCTTTTTGTTATTTATCATAACCCTTTGTTTGCTATCTTCTAATGTAAGTGTTCCCATTCAAGTACAGCAGAGTAATAAATGTTTATTTTTATCCTAAAAATACCAAATTTCCTAACATTTGCTTTTAGAACCATATTGTATATTGAACAAATGCTGCACTGTTAAAACTTGTTTTTAAGTTCATGATAATCACAAAACCTGTAATCTCTCTTAGTATCTATCACACATGCACTATGGTTGTTACATGCACGGTATCAATACACTACACACTTATAGACTCTAGACATAAAGTAATGCATTATTATACTGCTGAATCTGCCAGTTCTTAATGTGTTTCTGTTGTAAGCGAGCTGTGGCAATCAGCAGGTTTAGTAGAAAAAAGCATTTTTAATACTTCTGAGCATGCACTGATGAAGGACCCATATCATCTAGCAGACAGGCTGAGGGCAAAGGTGAGTAAACTGTACATTCAGGGGTGCTGAAAAGGAGACAGACCAAATCCCCACCAAGTTCCTGCAGCTACAGAAACCCCCGCTGCATGAGGAGAAGCAGACAGAGCCTCAGCTCAGTGGACATGGAGACCCAGAGTGCAACAAAGTCTGGGAGCCTCTGAGCTCCTGCACCAAGAGGATGGCTCCTGTTCCACCTGCAGCTCTATTTACAGAGCAGGTTATGAGCCCTGGAAGCACACATGGACAGGAAGCTCTGTCCAAAAAAGCCACTCAGCCATCTGTGCCTGAGTCCTGCGGCAGTATGGGAAGCATGGGGTAAGGAACAGTGGTGGGTCCCTGCTTCTGGGAAAAGACACCTCTGCTGGCCCAACCCGTCACCTTAAAAAGTATGCAGCTTGCCAGGGGCCTGGTCCTGGGTACCATGGACAGACTGTTACTAAGACTGATAATAGTGTAGCCTTAGACTATTACCCTCAGCTGCTCTTCCATTCAGGCACCATGGATACAGCCAGGGGAGAACAGGAGTGTACCATGAATGACTACACAGTTCACAGGTGTTGGCCAAAGTCTGGTAGCCAAGTGGTGTCTTGTTCATGCTGCTGGTGAAGGGGGAGAACTTGAGGAGAAGCAGACAGATCCTGCAAATGAGCCAATAGTCTTGCAGCATTTACATCCACAGAACCTTCTATGAGGCTCAAGAATTGAGGGGGGAAGGGGAAAAAGATCCACCTGAAATTACACGGGGTAAAAGCACCTTTGCTAGTTAATCAGCTTGGGAAATGCTTAAACAAGGAATGATGATAGAGGAGGTGATGACCTCTGAATGAGCAAGGAAGCAGTGGTCATGGTTTGCAAGCAAAGGATGCAGGATGATGTGGAAGACAGAACTTATAATCAACCAAACCAAGGTGAAGCAGGGCTGAACCAAGCGTGTGCACACAACTGACACAGGAACGCCACTTAGATGCACTAGGATAGGGTTAGGAAAACCAAGGTCTTCCTAGAGTGGAATCTCGTGAGGGACATGAAATTCCAAGAGAAAGATTTGTACACGTACATAGGCAGCATAAGGAAGGCTAGAGAAAACGTCAGCCTGCTGCTGAAAGTATCAAAATTATACAATAATGTAAAAGTACCTTGTTTACCTTGCTCTTTCATGGGTAAGACCTGCCTTCTGGAATCCCAGGACCCTGAGACATGTGGGAAAGTGCAGAAAACAAAAGGCTTATTCTGAGTGAGGGAGGATCAGATTAACAAATTTTTAAGTTAACTGGACCTAACACTTCCATGTGACCTGCTGAGGTGCCAACCTGAGTGCTGAGAGAGCTGGTCTTGTCACTGTGAAGTCATTCTCAACTATGTTTTATGCTGACGGGCGATGTTCCAGAGCACTCAAGAAAACAAGTGTCAATGAAAATCCTATTTTCAAGGACAAGGAAAAGCCAGGCAACTACAGGCCTACTAGCCTCACCCTGTTCCCTGGGAAGGTGAAGGAAACAATCCTGGAAACTACTTTCAAACACATGAAGGACAAGAAAGTGACTGGGAGTAATCACCATGAATTTACAAAGGGAAAATCATGCAGACTGACAGAAGCACAGAGGTCAAAAAAACCCAAATATAGCTAGAATCACTGCTAACCACTGAGGACTCCATCTGTTTTCCATCTTACCAGAGCAGCAGAAATTCCATGACTTCACAGCACTTCCTCAGAATGGGAAATAACAGCTCAACAAACAAAACAGAGATATATAATTATTGAAAAACTTTCTCCTGAGCGACCTACTTGTACAATGTGTGAGCAACTGTCAGAATCTAGATGTTCCTCTGACTGCCCTGGGTGATCAGAGACCCTGGCAGGGGTCTCAGAGACACTGGCATGGAGTCAAAAACACCTGTGCATTTGACTTGAGCCCATGGAAAAAATTACCAACCTTGTATGAAGAATTACAACACACAAGAGTTTAAGTAGAGTGATAGTTAACTTGTCACAGGGTGAAAATGACAAATTTTAGGCGTTTTATAATGGGGGTTTAAGGGCCAAAGATGGAGGATTTGGGGCATGTCCCTAGATGCCTTCTTGGTCTTTTAGTCTCCATATTCTGCTGTGGTGGTAGCACATTTGATTGGTTTAGAGTAAAGGTACACTGTCTAATAAAGTTTATAGGTATTGGAAAATTATTGTAAATAAAGAATACATAAATTTTAGTATGAAAGATAACAATGCCCAGAGGGTGTCACTGCTTCATTTCGACCTGCAAGACAGATCTTTGCAGGCCAGAGCCACTGTGTTCTAGATAACAAACAATAAACAATCCTTGAGCATGAGAACAGAGAGATCTCAGGCTGTTCTTCTGCGCCTGGCTGGGAAAAACAGAGACTTTGGGTAATTCTTGGGTCACAGCAACGACACAAAACCTGAGAAGCAACAAGCAGTGAGAGGATTCAGGAGAAAAGAGAGATTGCTTATCAAGGAAATAGATTCCAAATTTTTATCCCTCGGTGACTTACTTTTGCCTGCAAGACCTTATTCACTTTTATAATTACAAAACCAAAACATCAGCCACCCTTAAACCATACCTTGAATGGCTAATTCCACAATTAAGACAGAACTATTCAAATACAGGCCTCACTCTCACTACAGGGTGATTTTTCATCTGTCTTCTGTATCTTCTTAAAGAGACAGAAAATCAGTGTGAAACAATCATCATCACTTGTTTGAAAGGCAGCATACAACAGGTTACATTCTCTTCTGTTTTTCAAACCCAGCCTTACTGAGTAGAGCTTTCTCCAAACTGACATGTTATTTCTAGCATTCCTCGAATGTCAGTTCTAGGCCATTTCACAATTTTAATATATATTTAAAAGGATGTAAGGGTTTAGGGAAAGGTCTATGCAAAACTGCAGTACTGCCAGTGTATTTCAGTTACACACATTTGCTTCCAGGTCTACTGTAATGGTAAATTAAATTTTATGATGTATACTTCATCAGCAATGGCAAATAAATTATGTTAATATATTGACTTACTCTGGCAAAGTGAGTTTTTTCCCCTCTTTCTCTTGGTTTATGCACCATGAATAAATATATAAAGTTGGAGGAATAAAAAAACCTATGAAGTTCAAAATATGGTAACTAGGAAGAAAGTACTAGATTAAAATAAGTCACAAAAGAAGTAAATTTATTAGTCTTTCAAACAGCGTCAAAAAAAAGAGACAACTGATCTTGTATAATTTTGTTCTGTAAAATCCATTATTTCTGACAAGAAAAACTACAATATGCAAAGAAAAACCTCTATTAGGTTTACAACAAATAGAAACAATTAAGTGATTTATATCTGCATACACTCAGTATTCATACAAGCAAAGCAATTTTCCAATTAAATAATTTAGGAGAAAATCCAGAGCACTAATGTCAGAGATTTTGTGATTTTCTACCCTTGCACCCAATTTATAGCTATTTCTTCTAAATAAACCACTTAAATACAAAGCATTTGAAAGCCAACAGTACCTGTGCCTACGAAAAGCTTGAGCTGCGCCAAAACATGACTTAGTCTTTCCTACATGGTCAGGAATTGTTCTTGCTTTTCCAGAAAATACTTCTACTACAGGATGCTGGGACAGCATCTTTTTCTTACCCTTTTCTTTCTGCCCAGATCCATGGACGGTATCATAAACTCAGTATTTTGTTCACTACAATCACCTGCAATATGACTCTTCAAGTGACATCCACAGAATAAGGAGACCACAGAATGAGTCAGGCAGGGAGAAAGTCAATTCTAAGAAATGAGAAAAGTTTGTGCTAACCAGAAATGTCAACATGAAATATAAATTGCTTTAATAGACTCACTTGAATACAACCTTAGAAAAATTAAAAGTATACAACTTTGCATCCAAGAATGTCCCAAAACACATTTACAAACCTGTATTTCATAAATACACCAAACGTGAGCAGTACTCAATTTCTCACCCTAAGAAACAAAACAGTCAGCTCTGTGGACATCCTGTTTCTTGCCCATTCACGGGTGTTGCACTGATACATAACTAGAAATTCTGCCTTGCTTTAGCTCTGCTCACTAAATATGACTTTTGAAACCGACTTGCAGAACTTTTTTTCACAAATCCCTGAACAAGTACAGAACACAGATCAGTAACTTATTGTGTTGTTTGCCATGAAACACGATTTTAAGACTCCATTCAAACTGAACAATACCGTGCTCTATAATACACATTTCGAGAGTGGAAAAAATACCACTTTCTAAAAAGACTGTATCGTAAGCAAGTCAGAAAAAGGAACAGAGAGCTGAAACACAAGAGAGCCAAACTTCTTCTAATATTTGTGATAGCTAAGGCAAGGCAGCAACAATCAACAGCCTCCCCCAGTTTCTGGATCCAGCTGCATTTTAACACCAGTGACTTTCCTGAAATCTGAAGAATTACTGCCTAAGATTACTGATATTAAAACTAAAAATACGTTTCAACAGGAAAAAACAAAGTGCACTTGAACGATTTAACTAAACTTCTTTTACAAACTGAATTTTAAAGAAGTCACCTTACATTATCAAGTATCAAAATAGAATTGTCATTAAGCTTTTTGCAGCTCTTCTGTTTAACAAAATAGAACAGGTATCTGAATAGCCAGCTAACGTAAGCGACAGCGTACTTTTGCTATGACAAACCCCTACACACCTGGCATTTCTCTTGTTTAGACAATGGATGGTTGCAGTAGAGATCTTGGCACAACGCAGTTGTTAGGTGGGTGTTGACAGGTTTGTTGAGGGAGGCGAGACATTCCCACCCAGTTACTTTTCATTGATAGGATCTAGCAAAGCACACCTGTAAACATCTACTGCATTTATAAAAGATGTCACTTGGGCTTGGAGAGGAATGCGGCTTAACATATGCACACCTTACCCTCTTTATCACAAGTCCATGAAAACTATCTTCACCTACTGCTGACCAAACAGCCACTTGCACCAAGATAATGCGCGCTACTTTAACAACATTACTGTTTGGATCATCACCTTGAGGGGAACAAAGACCTGCTATTTCATTTCACTAACTACAGAAGCTGGGAAATAAAAGTGTGAAACCAAGGGAGGCCAAGCCCATCTCATTTCCTTATGCCGCGCTGCTGGAGCACACAGCCAATCAAAACGATGTGCTTTTCCTACTACCACCTCAATACCAGAAAAACACCCTCCTCCTCCTCCTCCTCCTCTTCTTCAAAGGGCAGCCCGCACCCTGGAGCTGCAGCAGCATTTCCTTATTTCACAGCTGGGGGAATACCCGGCAAGCTCGTCCGGGCTTTCCCTGCCCAGCTCCCCGCACGGACAGCAGCAATGCTGGAGGGAAGGTGCACGGATGGAGAAATGCCCGCAGGAGCCCGAGGGGTGCCGGTGCCGCCGCCCCCTCCCTCGGGCCCGGCCCGGCGCGCCCGCGGCACCGCTCAAGTGGCGCGTGGGTCGCGCGCGCCGCCCCCCTTCCCGCGCGCGCGGCGGAACCAACCGTGGTCTTCCGCCGCTCCAGCCGCGCGTGCGCGCTCCGAGAGCCCGGCGGGCGGGACCGCGCCCCGCAGGGAGGGAGCGGCGGCGGCAGGGCCGTCCCCCGAGCCCGCCCGAGCCCGCCCGAGCCCGCCCGAGCCCGCCCGAGCCCGCCCGAGCCCGCCCGAGCCCGCCCGAGCCCGCCCGAGCCCGCCCGAGCCCGCCCGAGCCCGCCCGAGCCCGCCCGAGCCCGCCCGAGCCCGCCCGAGCCCGCCCGAGCCCGCCCGAGCCCGCCCGAGCCCGCCCGAGCCCGCCCGAGCCCGCCCGAGCCCGCCCGAGCCCGCCCGAGCCCGCCGCGGTGGGTGCCTCTCCTGCTGCGCGGGCGGCGGTGCCGCTCTGGAGGGTTGGTCTGCCCTTGCCGGTGGGAAAACCCGTGTGACCGATCAGCCTCATTTCCCCAGCGCTGGAGGTCGCTGTCACTGGCCCGTTCTCCAGCACAAACTTCACTCAGCGTGAGCCCTTCTCCATACTTCATTTTTGCAGCGTCCCTTTGCAATCCCTGAGAAAAATGAGCGCCGCAGGCAAGGCTTCCACCTCAGTCTCCAGGCTGCTCCTGGGAGAATCTGGTAGCTGCGCCGGCTAGGTCTCATAGCTTGAAGTTGTATTAGCGGAATAGTACAAATTCACAGTAGCTTCCTTAAGAGATACTTGCTTTACCTTGTATACCGCATGACCATGGTTTCACAAGTGAAAGGCCCCACCTTGCAGATAAGGTCTTGTCTCTCAGATTCTTAAAGCTACCCAGGAAGAAGATGGATGCCTCTGGACTATGAAGATAACACCAGAATCCCAGTACTTTCAACACCTCTGGGAAAACCTTGCCATTCTCTGGCATCATAGGTAGGAAGCTGAAGTGAGACCAACTCCAGGACACCTAAATCAAGAAGGAATCAGCTGGGTGGTGACACCATAGATTTATTGCTGTTTTCCAGAATAGTAGCATAAATGTAGGTTATGTAGTGAGTGGTCAAATCACATTGTATATGAATGCATGAAAGGCATAACAGCCACTTGTTAAACACATTCAGTGTGCCCTGATTTGAACACTGGATTTGCCAGGGACACTTCATGCTCATGAATGAAGAATTACTCTTGTAATTCTGTACTTTGCATCCTGGGCATTCTCCTCAATCAGCACAGACCAGTTGCAACATTTTTATGACATTCAGGTCACCTGCTGTGCTGTGCCCCTTGCTCACACAGGACCATTACCTGGCCACAGAAGCCAGTCTTCATTTTAAGATAATTTAGACCCACGAGGGATTAGCTGTGGCTAAGAGCCACAGATAGCTTGTAACAGACAAAATTTTCTGTGTTTCCAGCTGGAAATCCATGAGCACCCATTGCTGATGAACGTATAAAGGTAGCCCATCTGTTTGAGTGGCGTAGTTCCCACTGTAAATTGATGGGCTCTTACCCTGGAGCATTTTTCCTTCACAATGATAGATGAAATGAATGAAGAGTAATGTAAGCACTACCAATGCAGAAGACTCATCTTTATTACTGATTGTATTCTTCCTAAAACTTAATAATAACATGCTTATTCTGAAAAAACAAACAAACAAACAAACAAACAAAAACACAACAAAACCACAAACAAACAAAACAAACAAAAAACCGACCAAACAAAACAACCCCAGAACCAAAGTTGTCAGTGTTTAGGTAGTTTTCAAGCTTTTATTAATGTTTTGGACTTTGTCCGGCTTTGTATGTCCACTGCCTTCTATTACACTAGGTAATAGCTAAAATTTCAACCTAAAGTTGGTCTAACCTGAATATAGATTTTTGTAGCAGAAACTGGAGGTTGTCAGGAAGGAGAAGGAAATATATTCCAGGTAAATCAGAGAAGATCGGTTCTTTCAGAGCAATCTATATATATCAATCGGAGCAGGTAAAACTGAAAATAATAAGACATATTAGTTGGATTGTTAATATGTTTATTAAGGAGAAAAAATAAATGAAAAAGTAGTTCCTTTATAAATATTTATAAATAACAAAAAACAGCTTCTGGCTCTATTCCATGACAAATTTCATATATGTATTTATGTCTATATGTAAAGGACCTAATAAGCTGTGAAAGCTTTTCACTGATTTTAAGAATAAATTTCAATGGGGAAAAAACCCAAAGCAATCAGGAAATTTAAAGGAAACCATGGACTTGGGAAGTAAAATGGAAGTATAGTAAAAGAGTAATAGTATGATCAATGAAGATTTCATGTGGAATGAAAAAGAATCAGTCAGTAGTATTGTCTTCCATTTGAATGTCAGGCATTTGCATTTCTCCAGTGGTATGCTGATAATAGCCAGTCTTTAGACCTGTAGTCCTGCCAGACAGGCTGTATTTTTTCTATTCAGGAGTGTGGAGCAAACATAGGTACATGGGCAAGGGTCTTTTCTGGCTTAGTCATAGTAGATAGAATTCCCCTTTTGTTAATGCTTTTTTTGAGAAAGCACATTGCAGGAGGAAAAGCTGCAATGTTCAACAGCTGTGTGCTGGACTTCCCAGCTAAAAAGTCTTGGCCTAGAGATAATACCTGGATATTTTGCCAGAATATCAAATCCAGATAGATGGATAATGAGTCTTTGTGGTGAACTCCATTCAGTATGAAAAACCACACCTATGGGAGTACTAGCTTTGCATAATATGGACTTTACTTAAAATCCAATATGGATGTATTACAGAAAGATTGTTAGAAGTCTGCAAAATTATTCACCTTCTTCAGTGGTGAATATTGCACAATGGCACAGAATTCCTCTTGGATTTTCTGATGTCTGTGTTGTTGTTGCTGTTTATAAATTACCACGGGAGCCACCAGCTGTCATCCTATAAATTTTATTGCCACTCTGTAAATATTAAATCAGCCTGCTAAAATCAAGCCGTGTGCAGTAACAGCTGAGGCTCTCTTATGGAGAACACATGCAAGAGAGAGGTGTGCATTGCGACTCCCACGATTCTTACAGCTTACAAGCCCCTTGCTTCTTGAGACTGTTTTCCAGGATTCATTATTAGCCCAAATGTGCCCCTTGACCAATGTGCAGAAGGGACATTGTGTACAGATACATACTGAGCTGAGAAGTCAGCCTTCTCAGCGGTACTCAGTTTCTTGTGTCCTTCTGAAATGTGTTGCAGCACCGCTGCATTGCTCACTTTCTTTGTAAACCTTGGTGACATACGTAGAAGACACTTGTAAACTCTAGAATGGGAGCAGAATTCTTGCTGTCATGAAGATCCAAGTCACAAAGAAAAAAGTCTGTGTCAATGAAAGAGCATGCTGAAACAAAACCTGATGTGGCCCACAAGTTTTGTCAGTCACAATGTGAACATATTGAGGATAAGGCTGTAAGTGTTAAAGGAAAATGTGTCTCAGGCTCCATTTTCTCTCTTACTTACTATCCAGAAATTGTGTGTTTTTTAAGAAGGGCAAGACAAAGAACTTGTCTTACAGAAGAAAAAAACTGGAGGGTCCTGTCAGTCACACTTCAGTGTCTAGTTAAGTCATAGTGATTTTTCTGTGAGCTATTGAAAAACACCTGAAGGACAACATAGTCATTGGTCACAGCCAGCATGGCTTCATGAGAGTGAATTCCTGCTTATTAAACCTGATTTCCTTTTGTGACAAGGTAACACATCCAGCTGATCATGTAGAGACAGTTGATGTACTGTTTTCAGGCTCCAGCAAAGCTTTTGATACCATCTCTCACAGGATCCTTCTGGACAAAATGTGCAACCCATAGCTGGGTACACACATCATGTGATGGGCAAGCAAGTGGCTCATGGGTCAGGCACAAGGGTCAGGCACAGTGGATGGGGTGACAGCACACTGGGCACCTGTCATTAGTGGGGGATCCACAGGGCTCCATCTTCAGCCCAGTGCTCTTCAGCACCTTCTTAAATTGCTTGGATGCAAGACTGGAAGGAATACTAAGCAAGTTCACAAAACTGGTGATACAAAACTCAGAGGAGTAGATGCCCTTGAAGGCAGGGAAGCCCTGCAGAGAGGCCTTGACAAATCCAGGGTCTCGACAATCACCAACCATATGAAATTCTACAAAAGAAAGAGCTGGATTCTGCATCAGGAATGGGGCAACCCTGGATGTTTGGACAGACTGGGAAGTGAGATGCTGGGAAGCAGTGCCATGGAAAGGGGCCTGGGGGTCCTGGTCAAAAGCTGAATCTGAGCCAGCAGTGCCCTGGCAGCCAGGAGAGCTAGTTGTGTCCGGGGTGCACCAGGCAGAGCATGGCCAGCTGGGCAAGGGATTGTCCTGCTCTGCTCTGAGCTGGGGCAGCCTCACCTTGAGTGCTGGGGACAGTTTTGGTCACCTCAATATGAAAAAGATACTGTTATTAGAGATCATCCAAAGGAAGCAAATGAAGATGGTGAAGGGTCTTGAAGGAAAGGAACCTTTATGTGAAAAGCAGCTGAGGTAACTTGTCTGTTCAGCCTGACTGAGGAGACTGACAGGAGAACTCATTTTGAATGACATCATCCTTGTGAAGGAAACAGGAAGAGTAGACACTCATCTCTTCTCTGTGGTGACCATTTACAGGACCCAAGGGAATGGCCTTGAAGCCATGTGAGCGGAGGTTGAGGATGGTTATTTGGAAAAGATTCTTCCCCAGAGGGTGGCTGGGCAGTGGAACAGCTCCCCTGGGAAGTGGTCACAGTACCAGCCTGACAGTTCAGGAAGTGGTGGACAACATTCTTAGGTGCATGATGTGACTCTTGGGTGTCTCCAGAGTCAGGAGTTGGACTCAATGATCCTTGGGGGTCCCTTCCAATTTGGCATATTATGATTGCAGACATGATTATGCAGCTGTCAGAGAGCTTCTGTCTAAGGAGTCTTGTTTTGCTCTTGCAGCAAGGAGTACATTTAGAAAAAAGCAGTGCAAGAGATTTCACCACCTGCCAGTAAAAGCTAGTCAGCTGAGAGCCATGGGGTTAGTTGTGAATGTTTCATAGATAGTGAACAAAGTACCAAGCACAGCATGAAGTGCAGCTTCAGAGACTTTTCCCTGGAATATATGGTTGTTCAGAATTCAGTAAGAGTTTGATGTAACCCTGGTATTTGATGTATTTACAGGCATTAAAGCTGATTGCATTAAATCCACACTTAATGGCCTGAACTGAAGATTTATTTGGCTAAAGGGTAGAAGAAAACCCAGCACTTCTCTTCAATTATTTTTCTACGCAAAGCACACCCCTTTGAAAAAGACAGAGGGACAAATAAAAAGGCAGAAGTGTAGAAACTCTGGAACTGATTAGAATTTTCAGAGACCTCTGCAACTCTAGTCTTGTTCTTGTAAGGCAGGTTTGCACGAGTGCTCTAAAATAGTTTGCATTAGCAGCACTGACAATGTAAGCATTGCTGCACTGAAAAAGCTTTCATTTTAGCATACTTGCAAGCTCTTTGCTAATGTTAATACTGAAATCGTCCCGATAATGATACATATCACACCCCTCACCTTTCTGATCCACAGTGTTCTGCTTGTAGAGGCGATCATTATGCCCTGAGAGTAAAATCCTGTTAGGCCCTGGATAAAACATATTCCTAATATGGATTTTTTAAACTGAGAAATCTGATCCAATTAACATATTGATTGATTTTGCAAAATACTGTGCTAATTACATGCAACCAGTCATTGCTGGGTTAATTAAACATGCATCCAAAAAACCTACAGCACTAATCTAATTAGCAATTACTACAGCTGTCATTACCTCTTTTCACCTACTTGTAAGCTGTGCAAATTCACGCTAAGAATCTCATCCTGCAAACTCCTTACATGAATAGCTTTCTTTGACTGCAATAATGCTTCAGCACAGAGATGCTTTAAAAATTAGGCTCAGTACTTTGCAGTCCACAATATAGCTTCGGTTCAGACATCCTCATGATAAACTCATGGTATATCCATTAGTTTTGTGACAATTACAACATTGGAAGATTTTTCTTTTTAAGGTATGATTTTACTGGGAGTATATGTAGGTCCTGCCTTCAAGTGGTTGCCTGCAAGTATCAAACATAAAAACATACTTGCATTTCAGAAAACAAAAAAGCAAACAAAAATAAAAGATTAAAATTCTTATATATTCAGACATCTTTAAAACTTATGTTAAACATTCTGAGTAAAACATCTCAAACACTTGGCTTTTTCAGATTTAGAAAAAAAATTCATCAATAAAGAGAAAAAACTTGAGAACTTTAATGCTCTGTGTGCTTTTCTTCCTTAGGCTTGATTAAAAAGGAACACCAGTTTTCACACACAATACAGGCATTATAGGACCTTGATATCTAGTTACCTGGAATGGCATCATTTATCATGCCACAGCATAAAAGCCATGTATACTTTTCACATCAGTCCTTCATGTAAAAAAATAGAAGACTTTACTGAGTTTTAGTACACAACTTTTATTATTTAAAAACAGGTTTATATGTAATGAAAGGTAACTATAAGCTAATCTTCACTTCATTCACTGCAAGTGACCTGCAGAAGCAAACAGCTTCACGCCCAGTATCAGAACACAATTCAGATGCAATTTTTTGTGAATATTTGACATGGGCCTTGAACTCCAAAGCCATGCTGCACATATTTTCCGAAAGAATATTAAGATACTTCTAATCCCATTGCAGTTCAAATACAAGGAATCATTTACCCAGCCCTTGAATAAGCTAAGTAAATAGTGATTCCCAATAGCCTAAAAAAGAGCTTTCACAGTTGAACAACAGTGGCCCAGGTCTGAGAGCAGATTCCCAGAGGACTGAGAAAACTGGCATAGAAATATGCTGAACTCTGTTGCTGGAAGCTGATCTCTCTGTGGTGTGCCGGGTCTACAAGAGAAATCCAGGGAGAAGTAGCTGGAGAGAGCAGGAAAGCCAGCAGTTCAGCTAATAGTCACTGGTGCTGTGTTGCCTAGCAGTAGACTCCAGCACTTCCTAGCAGGTCTCTCAGCTGATCCTGTAAAGTTGAGGTATTGCTCATTTATTGGTGATAACGTTCTTCTCAGATTTTCTGTCACACAAATACCTTTTCTGCTTTAGTTTAAGCATTGAGAACATTATTTAAACTTGTCTTAGATTTACTGACAATGTTAAAATTCATTGGACTGGAAAATGTGCATTCATTGTCTTTCCATAGTGAATTTAAAGAATAACAACAGTGTATTCATCTGTGACGTTTTCTGTAGGAGTATGATGTTTTATATTTTTTTCTCCTTCTGCAGTTGAACACTGAGTAAAAATAAAGGTACAGAGCAAATGCAGGCACATGGAAAAGAGAGCAAGTGGTTTCTATGGCAAAATGCCTTTTGCTGTTATCTATTGGTGTAAATTATGTGGTATATTAGTTTTCAATGAGAACTGAATTCCAACTGGGATCAATCAGTATCACATTAACTAGTCACAGCTTTCTATGTACCTCATGTCCATTTATGTTTTACACTCTTCAGCCTTTATCTTGATGTAAAAGTATACCTATTTTTGTAGGGAATAGACTAAAATCTCATCTTTGTTGCCCATAGAGCTATATTGGCACTCTCCACAAGCAAAGGCAATGAAAACAAGTCAGCATTCAGGTTTTGCACAGATAAATCATGTTAGTTCAGCCTATTTTTACTAACATTCTAGAAACAGTGAAAGGAAGGGTGGAAAATTTTTTAACTTTTCCTTGTTAAGGTAAGACCTTTACACATAAGCCAGTAATTTCACCTCTTTTTCCTTAACAGCTGCAAGGAAACATTCATTACACTTTAGGTAAAGTTATTGTTGAAACAGAGACTCATATAGAAAGTCTACATTTTGAATGTATTTTTGTACTACAGTGATGACAACTTATTTGAGTTTTTTCAATGGCAAATTCTTATGATCAATTTAAGAGGTACTTGGCACAGGTTAATTGTGTTCATGTACAGTTTCATACAAGTCTGACAGTAGAGATCCAATTACAGGGTCTTTAGTCTTCCGAGTTTCACATTTACACTCTTCTACAATCATGATTTCTTTGACCACTGGAACAGAATCACTGCAGTTGAGATCCAGGCGTTTCATGGAGAACTTGCTGGGCAAGCAATGAGAACAAAAGGTATAAAGATGATCTTCTGAACCAGGAACATGAAAAGAACTACATTTTCCAAAACACAGATTATTCTGTACTGTCACCTTCTCGCAGCCGTTATGAGTAACACCCTGAAACAGAAAGCAGTTTAATGTTTCTGATGCAGAAATGGTCTATGGACTTTCCTAGAAGGCATGAACAAAAAAAAAAGGGAAAAAAACTGTATGTATGTTTATGTGAAATAAATTTAGTTCTGGATGTGAAAAGACAGATCATGATTACAGAAACTCTGAGAATAGATGGTGTCTTACAAGGAATACAGCACTTTTACCTATACTGTTTACTTGTCTTGATGTTACAATATGACAGAATGCCTTCATCTATGCATGGGACAATTTACCAGTTTTCTGAAATTCTAAGCGGAGAATTAGACATAAGCATCAGTTTTGAAAACAATCCTTGCCTAGCTGTAAGAAAACAACCAGGTTTTCCTGTAAATACTTGTCCTGAGAGTCCCTACATGCGCACACACACACACACACACGCGGCGCGCGCACACGCGCACGCACACATACCTATACATGTGTATATATATAGAGAGAGAGAGATATTGATCATAATCCAGATCTACAGACAGTTAAGATGTATATTGATTGAATGGATAATTACTTATAATTTCTCTGCCTGCTTAGACTATGTCCGAATATCTGTGCATAAAAAATAATAAATACTCTGTAAAAATTGAGTCTGTGACTTTCCAGTGCTGCAATTTAGCAGCTTGCCGCATCAGACTAAAACTTTTTCATCAGCATCTTTCAGCCACTTATCATGAGTAAGGCTTCTGAAGCCTTTTGACTAAGCCACTTTAATAATCCATGTCCCTTTAATTCCTGATTACAAGAGACAGGGGAAAGGTCTGTTTGTTGATCTTGTATACTTGTTCTTACCTGGGCAAAAGGCAGGGTTCTGCAGTTTTCTTGGTGCATTTCATTGGTTTTGATTGGCAGGACAACCTCTTCAGATGCTGAATTTTTCTTTAATATGAAATGGTCCCAGAATTTCTTGGCATCTTTTCTGTAGGGAAATTCAGACTCTCTCTTACTGGAATAATGGGGTGGAGAGAAGTTTTCCACAGGAGAGATCTCTCTGGGTGCAAGCCAGGTTCTTGGGTTTTGGTCTGCATGGGGTCCTGCACTGGGAAGTATGAATCTGGACATGTTTTTCTCCTCTTTCTTCTCACTTCCAGATGCTGTCTGTGGAATTGATACAAAAAAGCTTGGTACTTTCATGGGCTCTTCAGCTCCTACTGGGTTCTCGCTTACCAGCTCAGGAGAACTTTGACTTTGAAACAGATTTTTATCCAGGTAGAGAAAGTGCCAAAATGGCCTTCTGATTTTCCTTTGCTGTGAATTTCTCTGTAGCTCTGTGGCTCCAAGACATGAGAGCACTAATATCTGAAGGAGAAGCAGTGACATGATCCTGGAAAGGGCAGTCCTGTAGACCTGCTGCTATTGCAGTGAATGTAGTATGCTAGCTTTATACAAGACCAAGAATCAGATTATGGGAGAGGAGGGCTCAGGGGAGACCCTGGTGGGGTTAATTGCATTCATTTACTGTAGATTACAATTATGATAGGGAAGTTTGTGCTAATGAAACTCTGCTTTCGAATCTGAATTATGTGTATTAGAAGCTCCTATCTAAAATCTAGTAACCAGGATGTTGTGGAGGGCAGAAGGAGTCAACAGGAGGAAATGTTTGGTTAAGGTGTCTAGTTTAGGCTGGGGAATTAAGTAAACATTTGAGGTTGTGTATTAGAATGTTCAATGTGGTCTTCATTGTTTATTTTGACTTTCCATTCCATACAGCCAGAGACTGTCAAAACAGGGAGTGTTATTTCATTACAACAGAAAAAGGCAAGCTGATTAGAGTTCGCTGAAACAGTAAGCTCAGTCTGGAGACTGTATTTTCCAATGTTAAGTCTACGTTTGGACTTTCTGATTTGGGGTACAACACAAAGTCTGTACAACTAACAGACTGCTGCTCAGACAGTCAGAGGAATCTGTCAGGAAGCACTAGCCCTTGCTTCAACTTCCTCACAGCAGGTTTGCAGCTGCTGGAGTGCAGACACATCACCAGCATAGAGCAGAGGGTCACAAGGTGAAGAAACTCCACTTCTGGGTTTTCAAAGATTATCTAACAGTGCCATGTCCTGTTCATGCACCAAAGCCACTCCATGCATCCTATAAAGTGATAATGAGAAATGAACATTTAAATAAAACGTAAAAAAAAGATATATTTATGATTCTAGCTATCAAAGTCTCAACAGAAATATATTAAAACAGAAGCATCTTTTGCAAAATTACCATGTTATGCAACATGTAAGAAAAAATAATCTGCTAGAACAGCATATAGAGAAAAGTTTGGGAGAAGAAAAAGTTATTTTCAATTAACTTTGCAAACAGTGATCCCAATATTAAAATAAAAAAAGAAATTCTGCTTGAGATAATTTGCTATTTAGGTACTCTAATCTCCACACAGTTCTGTTTCTATGAAAGTCTATCAATAGACTCTATAGTTTGTATTATTCTTGAAAAATTAAGTTGCATGTACTAAATGTGTGATGTTACTTGACTTCAATTTCTAGGGAATTAGTTATTTCCTAGAACTGGAGTTTGAATCCTCACATCATATCTGTGTTCACCAGCAATCTGAATTGAAACAGTTGACTTTTGTAGCTAAAATACCTTGTGTCTAATCTGTACTGGTAACAGTCACTCAAAACTATACAGCAATGACAAGAATATTAAATTTTGAGGTTTTCTTCTTTTCCTCTCTGTTTTAGTTGCTGAAGAGCCCCAAGATTAGGCTGATATTCAGACCTATGTATTATATTGTATTGTAATGTATTATATTGTATCATATTGTAGCATGTTTTATCATAATGCATTATGTTGATACAGAGACTGACACGTGTAAATGCCTTTCAAACATGAAAATTTGACTGTTTGAAGTAAGAAACATTTGCAGGTCATCTGAGGATGTCTCTGTTAATGCACAGATAAAAAATTAAGTAAATTGTAGAACTAGAATGATTTGGCTTCTCAGACTATCTAGACTAAACTGGCCTGGGTTATTGCTGCAGTGCAAATGCTAACCAGGAATGTGTGAAAATCTTAGTATTGGCATATATGTAGAGATGTTTTGCTGCTAATGTTACATTGCAGTGCAATGGCAATGAAAAAAATCCTCTTCAAGATTTGAATCCACTCCTGGTACATACTATTCTGTCCTATAACATAAAGGAGGAAGAAAGGCCTTTGAGACCTTCAGATGTAAATGCACAAATTATTATTTACAAAAGGGTACAGAAGAAGAGTGAAGCAAAGTGGTGTCAGCAGGTCACTCTGCAAGCTGCTCCACAGCCCAAAGGCTGATAAAAGAGCTCTCTTCACTTCTAGTTCAAGCCACTTCTACCTCCTGGAGTTTGGATGGTTTTACCTATGATCTAATGAGATCCAAAAGCAGCATGACAGCTCTGGTTTTGCCGAGAAAGTCTGACATTGTTCTTCATGCCTATAATAGTATGCTACAGCTGCTTTCCAATAAGCAAAGTTGGTTAGATATGGGATCTGGTCTATTTGGGCATGGTTTATTCAATACCTAAATACTGCTGTGATCTCTTTTGAAGTCAGCTGCCTGTGTAACTGTGTAGAGGTAGAAGGTCTCTTCTCAGCCTCTCTGCTTAGGAGAGAGCCTGCCTGCATTACAGGAAGGCATCCCAGCTCAGACAGCAAGCTCAGATAGTCATTCTGAAGTTAAAAATAGCAAGCATTTGCAAGTCTCTTTGTGGTGACATTGACTGCATAGACTAATAGTTGACTACAGGGATTGGACTGGACACATAATCATTATGTACCAAATAGACCTAATCTCACTTTCTACAAAAAAGACAATACTGTTTATTTTCTAAAAACTTGTTTTCCTGACTGATTACCCTTTCATATAAGAATAACATGTTTTTTGATCTATTCTAGTAGTTAAATCATATGGCTATATACAGAAGTGTCATTCAAGCAGGCTTTGGTTTGCCTTTATGGTAGCTTTTTATTCAGGACATTCTGTTTTCAGTAGAAATAGTCACTGTGAATGTTTGCCCATCCTTTTAAAATTGTCAGGTCTATAGATGACAAGTGCTATGCAAATACAAAGTGTTATTATTCATTTGTTTCAAAGCTGGAGTTTATTCAGTCATTAATGGACATTGTCTGCACTGACAGTTGATGCCTAAAAATAATTCTTGGGCAGTGCTTGAATTGCTTGCCTTCTGTTGAGCTAAATAGTCTCATCATACCATGATTGATGATAAAATCATTTAAATGGATTTTATATATACAGTCCAATTCTACATCTTATAATTTTCAAAACACATACTATGTAGACAAATTTGTCCAGATACATCTTTCACAGATCCCATATGACGACCTCATAACTAATGAATTATCACTATGCAGTTTATTTCTCCAATAATTATATTTATCAAAGAAGGCCATCTGTGGTCTTTGTTTTACTAAGTTTCAGGGAAACAGATCACATACAGGCCTCATGGGAAATTTTATATTATGAAACCAGGAGTCTTTTAACAAGGTATGAGATGAAAGAACAGGCTTGTTTAGTTTTGTACCTCCAACCTTAGTTACTCTACATCATGAACTCCCCTTTGTTTCAAGTCCTATGTTGCACTGTGTCTTCACTCATTTATGTTTTTCTGTTCACATTTCTCTGTTTCTTTCCTGTGTTCTGGCAACAAAAATAAGAACAACATTAAGTTTCATATTGCAGCCAAAATGAAGAATATTTTCTTTAGAATGTTCTTTTATGTCTTTAGTGGGGCTAGGATGAGCATTCTTTCACGTGTATTGGCCCATGTTGTCCTGGCTGTACGTACATACACAGGATGAAATGAGTGGTTCTATCTCTGAATGGTACTGTCACATATATACTGCCTAACTGACACTGTATCCAAATCCAGACTCAGCCTGAAGAGTTCTCTTGGGTATATGGTTGGTTGGTGCAGGTTGCTAAGGCATGGGACAGGGAGAAAGACACTGGGAAAATCTGTGGGACAGGGAAAAAGGAATCTGTGAAAAGACATAATTTAGTCTTCAGGAAGAAGCATCTTCCTAGATGATTGTGAATAATTTGAGAGAAAGAGGAACGCTGAAGAATTTGACACCACCCACAAAATGTTTGTAATATAATCCAAAGAATATGCACGTAAGATTTATTTTATTATAATAAAAATATATGTAGAGTTATCTTAAAATTTCTTCTGTATGACTAAAATAATATTCTTTTCCTCACTCTGATTATATGCCATACTTCAAATACCAGATTCTTAATCACAGAAGCACAGAATCATTAGGGTTTAAAGGGACCTCTGGAATCACCCAGTCAAATCCCCTGCCAAAGCAGGACCACCTAAAGCAGGTGACACAGAATGAATGTCCAGAGAGGGAGTCTCCACAGTCCCCCAGGCAGCTGTTCCAGTGCTCTGCCAACCTCAGTGTAAAGAAGTTCTGCCTCATATTGAGGTAGAATATCTGGTGCTTTAGTTTATGGCCATGGATCCTCATCCAGTTGCCGGGCACCACTGAAAAGGGTCTGGCACCATCTCCTGACACACAGATATTTCTATGCATTGATGAGATTCCCTCTCACTCTTCTCCAGACCAAACAGGCCCAGCTCCAGAGTGTCTCCTCATGAGAGAGAAGCTCCAGACCCCTGACCATCCTTGTGGCCCTCCTCTGGACCCTCTCCAGTAGCTCCTTGTCTCACTTGTGGAGCCCAGAACTGGGCACAGCACTCCAGGTGTGGCCTCACTAGGGCTGAGCAGAGGGAGGATCACCTCCCTCTTCCTGCTGGGCACCCTCTTCCCAGTGCAGCCCAGGGTACCACTGGCCTCTGGCCACGGGGCACTGATGGCTCATGGACAGCTTGTGCTCCACCAGGAGTCCCAGGTCCTTCTGCATGGAGCTGCTCTGCCATGGTCAGCCCCAGCCTGTGCTGGCACCTGGGGCTGCTCCTCCACTGGGAAGCAAGTTGAATAAGATTGGTCCCAGTATTGATCCCTTGGGAACACCACTGACTGCAGGCCTCCTGCTGGACTCTGCTCCACTGATCATGACTCTCTGAGCTCTGCCATTCAGCCAGTTCTCGATCCACCTCACTGTCCATTCCTCTAACCCACATTTCCTGAGCTTACCTATGAGGATGTTATGGGAGGCAGTGTCAGAAGCCTTGCTGAGGCTCAGGATGACAACATCCACTTGTGGACATCTCCCTTGTCGACCCATCCTGCCATGCCATCATAGAAGTATATGGAATTGGCCCAGGCTTGATTTCCCCTTGCTGAATCCACCCTGACTACTCCTGATAACCTTCTTTTCTTTTACGTGCTTGCTCATGGCCTCCTGTGCCATCACCTTTCCAGGGATGGACGTGAAGCTGACTGGGTCCTCCTTGTTGCCCTTTTTGAAGATGGGAGTGACACTGGCCTTCCTCCAGTCATCAGGCACCTCTCCTCCATTATTTTTCAAAGATACAGAGTGGGCTTAGCAACAACATCTGCCAGGTCCCTCAGGACTTGTGTGTGTCGCTGTGGCGAGTAACAAAACACACGAGCCTTGTTTGGCAAATTCATCCGATTCCAATCTTTATTTTTAAACTGACCCCCTTTATATATCTTCTGGAACAGGACACTCTCATTGTTCAGAAGTGTGCCAGAACTCTTCATCCCATTGGCCAAAACCAAAAGGCACAGAGAACATCCATCCCACAGACAGGAATCCAAAACATCACTCTTGTTACAACAACGCTTGCAATGTTTATGTCAAGCCTGTGAGAACCAGGTCTTCCTAAACCAAAACATCATGAAGAAACTGAGTCTAGAAACTCAGAAACTTCAGGCCTAGGAGTCTCAGGCTACATGTGTGTGCTTCCCATCAGGGCCCATGAATTTATGGCTTTGCCTGCCTAGCTGATTTCTAACCGAACCCTCAATGGCCAAGGGCAAATCACCTTTCTCCAGCCTTCCTCTCTTGCCTCCAAGGTTTGGGGTTCCTGAAGGATGGTCTCAGCAGGAAAGTATGAGGTGAAGAAGGTATTCAGTTACTCTGCCTTCTCTGTAACTTCTATCACTAGGATGTCCACAATATTCCTATAGGCCTCTCATACAGCCTCAATTTTTTTTCACATTCCATTTCTTCTGTTTGAGATTTGCTAGAAGCTCTCTGCTCGTCCCTGTAGGTCTCCTGCCAGCTTTTTTGATTTCTTGCTCATGGGGATACATTAGTCTTGAATTGTGAGGACTGCTGAGTATTGACCAGCTGTCATGGATTCTCTTGTCTTCTATACCTCTAAACCATGGGATTCCTCTAATTAGGTCCTGTTGATTAGGACTACTTCTGCTTGAAAACAATAAATTACCTCAATGACAAAAAAAAAGCCTTAAAAACAAAAGCCTATTTTGTTCATGTCATTTAAGTGTACTGATACTGAGAACAGTATTTAAGTAATACAGAGTTGCAGTTATCCATCTTACAGTCAGCATAGCTTCTTAAAGGGTAACAAGAAAGAACTTCCTCTGAAGATGACTGAGTTTTCTGAGGGACTTTTTTTACATTCTTCTTTAAATTAAGAATCATAGTAAAATTCAATTTTATAGACTGACAGTTTTGCTTGAATTCATTCTTCTTCTTGTATATCTGCTTGCAGACCTATACCTTTTCTTAGATTTATTTCTCAAAATAAACAGCTTTTTTTTTTTTTCATATGTTGTTAACTTATGGTACAAATGTCTGTATAATTCACTCAATATGCCCAAACAGAAGGAAAAACTGAATTCAGAAGCTGCATTGAGTAAACAGCAGGTATATTATGCTTAAATTTAAGTGCATTTATACTATGCTAAACGCTAGAGTTTTTATCAGCAGAAAACAAACTTTTGTAAAGTTTTGAAATTAAGAAATTCATATTCACTGCATATTTTTTTTTTTTTATTAACACACATTACAGAGTTAAACATGACAATATATATAGTATTCCGAATAGAATTACATTAGCACCAATCTTATGATGTAAAAATACAAAATCACCAGTATTCATTGAATCTTAGGCATAATTCTCTCAAAGTTATCTTTATAATTTGAGTTAATAAAGACTTGAAGACATTCAATAAAGTATCTATATGTAGAAAGAAGATCTGGAAAACTTTCTGATATTTTTCAGACTAAATACTTGATATATATAAAGTAAGTAAAAACTCAAGTGTCTTAGAATATTTTGGTTCAGAGTAAGTGTTCCTGTGACCTATTGCCTATACTTTTTTTTCATTACCATCGGCTTTGAGTTAACTACCTCCTCGTCAAATTTGATTGAAGTTTTGACATATTTAAAAGATATTTGACAGGAAGTGAAAGTGGTTGAAAGTGACAAGCACACACAGTTCTCACTCAGTCCATCCTTGTACAGAAATCTAAGGTAACTGCGAGGTTCTTTTCCCTGAGCATATTGGTTCTGTTGCTCTTGGGTATGGATATATGGATAGTTCTAGTGAAATAAATCCTTTGTTTATCCCTAAGTGTGGCATCCATATGTGAACACCAGAATTTACATGCTCCTTTTTCTTACTTTCAGCCTTTTGAAATACTCCTAGTGTTGCAAATCCTCTAAATACTGATTTTTCCTGGAGTTTACCCATTCAAAAATGCTGACAATGTGAAAATCCCAAAACTCCTCAGGACTGTAGGCCCATCCATTACTAAACTTCTTAGAAGCCATGATTTCCTATGTCAACAGAAAAAAAATTATTTGTACTTTCTCTGTTTTGAGTATGTTTTGTTCTTTGAACTCCAGTATTCTAGTAATAAAAATAAAAAGTGTAAATATCTGTGAAAAAAATACTTATTTAAGGAGAGGAGTACTAAAATTTATAAATTAAATGTTTGGAACAGTTAATTGTATTGGAAAAAAAGAAAATTCAGCAGCCTTTCAGGGCAGAAATATACTTGTTCTGCAATATAAGAATTTTAGTTTCATTAGTGTACTGTGTTAGATGTAATTAAAACAGTAAACTCATGCAGTTTGCACAACTAAGAATCTGTTGTGTAGTGAAATCTTCATACTCTTCAAACACTTTAAAGTAGTTCAAATGAAGGACAGAAAAGGGAAAATATCCCTACTCTCACAAAAGCAAACCTGAGTATTTGTTGTGTCAGATGGCATGAGTCATTTATTAGTTACTGATCAACTAACAAGAACTTTTGTCAAAATCCCCACCCTGTGTTGATATCATTAATTTATTAAATAATTGGGAGAGGTATTTGAATAATCTGAATAGGCTTTATCAAATTAGCACTGAAAAATTCTATAGCTTTTATTTTAAAAAGGCCCTAAAGAAATAAGAGTTGATGTTTATGTCTCAGTCAATTTTCCTTGGAATTCCAGAACACACCACCAAGATATATTGAGAGCGCTTTTTTAGATGCTTATTTTTTTTCTGTAATGAAAACTTTCAGAAATAAAATCAGGTGTAAAACCAGGAATCGTACTTGGTTTGGAAACAAGTAGCATATCTATGTTGACCTAGAAAATTCCCTTAAACAAAAGTTTCTGTCTAGCAAAAGTGTCTAGAAACTTGTCATAAATATTTCCATTAAAAAAAAAAAAAAAAAAAAAAAAAAAAAAGGAAAGAAAGAGAAAAAGAAAGAAAGAAGGAAAGAAAGAGAGAGAGAGAGAGTAATTTTTTTGTCTGCATCTGTTGATAGCGAGAAAAAAGGTGAGGAGGTTCTGTCCCCAGTACGTTTTTATTCTGATTCTGTAATGCACTCGTATTTATTGGCAGCAGTCCTTTCAGGGAGGTTCTTTCCTACATACAAAGACTGTTCAGCTGCTCACATTTTGATTTAGCTTGCCACAGGCAAGGAGGAAGGATTAGTAACCCATTTATGACAAAGAGGCAAAGAGGAGGAATATATAACCCCTGAAAAAGTGTCCTTTGGCTCAGAGAGGAGAAGTGAGTCTGCCCTCTCTGTCCCTTGCAGGACTGAGAAATTTCTATGAGCAACCTGAGAAGGAGGTTTTGCAGCTCTGTTGCAAAATCGATGCAGAGGCTGGCTGAATAGATGAGCACAGGGGGGATCAACTGCTGGCAGCAGGCAGGCAGATGGGAAAGATGGGAGTTCATAGGTACAGGGCAAATTCACCCTGCTGTCTTCCAAACCAACTGGGTTTTGTTTTATTTATGCTTGGATCCTCATTTCAGTTTTGGGGTTTTTTGAGTTTTTTGTTTGATTTGGGGTATTTTTTGTGATTTTAAGGCTAGTGGTAAAAATGTCCAAAAGCAAGCCTTTGACAGGTCAAATATAGACCTACTATAATGTTAAAAAGTTGGTATAATGCAACTATATTTATCTAAAATAGTAAGTTCTGGGCAGCTGTTTTTTTCCTATTAATTGCTGGGGTTTAAGCTTTTCTCAGAAATAAATCTGGATTTTTAAATATTATTTTTAAAAGCCTCAAATCCCTGATAAGGACTTAGATTAATACTTTTCAAAAGCCATAGCTGCTTTACTACAAAATATGTCTCACGATTACATTGGTTTATACACACATATGAATCCTATTGATGTTCATGTATCAGTGAATATCCCCAGATAATATCCTGGGATTAAATTTACTAATTTTTTAAAATAAATCATCATTTGCTATAACATTTGATTTAGAGATGTCCCATTATTTAATCACACTAAAAATTACAGCACCATCCTTCAATTCCAGAAAAAAAAAAAAAAGAAAAGAAAAAAAAAAATTTGCTTAGGAATGTGAAACAGATGCAACTCTGTGGGGGCAAATCCATTAGGTTTTGAAGCTGGCCTTGGGAGATAGAAGAAATACAAAGCTTTGCTCCTGTTGGTACACTGTCACCAGGCAATGTCCAGCCATTGGTACTTTTGTAAGATGTACCAGGGCATCCTCCAAAGAAACTCCAGTACTGACATGACATCACTCCCATCAACACCCAGGATGACCTGTTTTTAGTCAACTGTCTACCCTCATTTCCAACCCCAGCAGTATTCCTCTTTTTATGACTGCAGAGTAAACCTGCAGTTTACAACCCCTCTTTTAATAGCAAAGCAAATCAACTGATGTGGTACTTTCTTTAAAAGAAAAAGTACTTTTAAACAGAAGTGTGATGAAAGCCTTGAGACTCAGCTCTTTGGTATAAAAAGTACATATGAGTAAGTGACAGATCAATCTCTTTGGGGAGATTTCAAAATCTTAACCTGGGCTTAATTTTTGCAGCTGATCTGTATACCTTTGTTAGAGGCCAGTGCATCTGCACCTCTGGCAGCATATAAAATAAGCCTTGCTGATAATTAAGACAGTTTTCTAACACAGCTAACCTACTGAAATAGCATGAATGTCCATATGCTTTCAGAGGCATCCTCCAGCCATTACAACTTTCTGGAACATATGTAGCTGTTTGGTTTGACCTTCTTGCAGTCAGCTGCTTGCCATTTTCCTCGCTTCTGCACAAATACACAATTTCTTCCTCTCACTGGATAGTGGTAGGTGCCTCTTCTCCAATTAATGTAGGTTACAGGTTCTCCTCCATTCCACTCCCAATGTCCAGGATTGACTTGGTCATTCAAACCTGTGTGAAAACAATACAACCAAATCAGTGATGTTTATTGTCACTGGCACCAAATGTCAAGAGAGTCATCTTGTTCTGTAAATTGTTCTTCATTAAAAAATGCATACAATTGCATGCTGAGAGAAAAAGAAAACATCTGGTAGAACACAAACAAAACACAATTTAGGATTCCATTAGTTCGCTTGAATGACAGTTAGTGCCCTATGAATAAAGGAGAATACCATCTGCAATGGTGCATATCCAAAATGGTTTTTTCTCATTTCATCTATTATGTGTATAACCTCATAGATTTCTCTTTTCTTACTTGAAATAGCAAGGAGTCTGGACAGCATCAGATGACTTCACATTTCTTCTGAATATAAAATTCTGCAGAACTTTGTGGACCTGAGTTACACTTTTTTAATTAATAGTTGTAAAATTAGCTTGTGTTAATTAGTACAATAGAAAATACATCTTTTCCCCTGACCTCTGAGTTACTAAGATCAGTATGTGTGGCATAATTTCAGACATGGCCTGTCTTCTTAGGAGGGACTGAAATAAGAAATTTGGTATAACAATCTTGCAGACTTTATCTTTGTCAAACAAGTATATTTCTTTCAAGTTAACCATGATACCATTATGATACCATTAAAGATGCTACAAACCTAACTGTATTTTTTGAAGTTAATTTAGTATACCTAGAATCTCCATCTCAGAAAATTACTAAGAGCTGATAATTGCAGTTCAGAATCAGAGAAAAAGAACAAAACTGAGGACAGTATAGCAGAAACAAGGGTTAGAAAACAGAAGTAGCACTAGTATATGAGCTAAGGCAGTCATTCACAGAAAGGAGGTACTAAGAAGACCCATCCAAATTCTTTCCATTTCTCATTAAATGTAAAGTTCTTAATAAGATATGATATGATGACATGTTCTTTAGCTTATCGTCTAATTAGTTCATAAGATTTCTTACACCAGATGATAACATTAAATTAGGAGTAACACAAATAATTATTTTAGTTAAAACAAAAGAAAAAGCTAAATTATGGATAAACTAACAGTCAAAAGAAAGATGAGATAAACGAAATTGTAGGAGCTGCACCAGAACTATTTTCATCAGCTTGTGTCAAAATAGGAAAGGTTTCAAGACAAAAACAGTCCAGCAATAGACATCATGACAAACTCATCTTTTTGATAAAGATTTATAAAAGTAGCCAGGTAAATTATGGCTTTTGGTTTATGTCTTGCACTGAAATAGTAAAAACAGCAGAAATTTGAGGACAATACAGTGTTTGAAAACTGGGCTTGAACTGCTGCAGCAGTTTCTGCTTTTCAACGTGTACAGAACTCCAATCTGCAGCAGAGACTTGCAGCCAATATACTTGCCTATCCAAAAGGGCATCCTCCCACTGAAGTCCCACAACCACTGCATGTGTTGTTCATTAGCCACACTTGTTAGACTCCCAGGTATCTAGACTCAACGAGAGAGGACAGAGTAATTAGCATTCCACAGAGTGACAGACAGCTCCTATCAACTTATCAACAATGGGTGTTGATTCTAGTATAAAGCATATAAATAACAAGTCACAGGAAAACCACAATTTACTGACATGAAGGAATAATTAATTACATGAAGATGAAGTCTTAAAATTGTGGATTACATGGGGAGAAATCAAAGTACTAGTCTGATTTTTCTAACAAAGAAATTAAATCAGCTAGGCAACTGAAGGAAATGTATATAGGAAATATGTGCTGCTTTCTCACAAACTGTGTTTTAAACTATTGGCATGATTATTGATACCGTATTTTCTATAAAATAATAAACTTCCTACACTGAAATCCAAGCCACTGAAAGATACAATTTTACCTTTGTGGTAGCAGAGCAGGAGAAATCTTTTTAAAATCATGTTTTTACAATACTGAAGCTTTGAATAATATATTTAAGTGGTAATGTCGTTCTGAGAAGTAATCATAGAATCACAAAGACATAGAGTGTCTTGAGTAGGAAGAGATCCACAAAGATCATCAAAATCTAGCTACTGGCTCTGCACAGGGCAGCCCCAAGAACCACAAAATGAGCTGGAGAGTATTGTCCAAACAATTCTTGAACACTATCAGGTTGTGCTGTGACCATTTCCCTGAGGAGGCTGTTCCAATGCATGACCACCCTCTGAGTGAAGAACCTTCTGGTAATATCTAATCTAAATCTCCCTTGTCACAGTTACACACACTCTCTAAAATCAACATTGAGGCCATTACATCATTCCCCCCCCAGCCCCCATTTCCTTCCTCTCCCTCTATCCCAACCCTTTTTTTTTTTACATTTTCATCCTTTTCAATTTTGGGTTTCAGCTGACATGTTCTGGTTCTCTTTCCTCCTGTGAACCTGCACTCAGAAAAAGCAAGTACAGCATAGGTTCCCCAGTTGTTCATCTCAAGAAATTTGGTATCTGTAAAAGCTCTGAAAAGCAGCGCATTCTTCAGAGGGTTGTCTGCAGTGACTATACATTTAGTTCAGATTGGAAAGAAGCTGTGGTTTTTATTAAGCAGACTATTTCTGAATGCATAAGTCAACGCAATAGCTCTGCTCTGTGTTTGTACTTATAGTATGCCAGTTCCAAAGGAGGGTTTGCAAACCCTAGCCACCGAGTGGCCTTGCCACCAACAAGTTTTCCAACCAGTACCAAACATACAAGCAGCAGCAGGCTACTCTTAAGTCATTTAGAGGTCAGGCTAAATCTTTAGGCAATAAGAGACAAATGTCTCTTCATATTCTTCACATTTGCTGGGAGCTGTCAGCCATCAGGGGCTCCATTTTTTTATTTATCCATCTTTGTGTCTGTGTTGACATCGTATCACCTCTTTACACGTCATACCTGCTGTTGCCATTCCTCTCATGCTGAACCTCTGGTGCTGACATTTCTTTTGTCCCGTATTTCTGACTACCACTCAGTCTAAAAGTGATGACAACCCCTTCAGCCTCCCAGAATATCCTGGGTGACTGTTGACAGGGCCAGAGCAAACAACACTGCTCATAAAAACATTTTAAGAGAGCAAAAAACTTTTCTAACACTGGAATAAGTAAATGGTATTGTAAGGATTTTGCTAATTTCATAGGTTTTGCCGGATAACATAGACAGAAGATTACTATTTCTCCAGATGAAGTGATGACTGTCTTCTTTAAGAGCTGGCACAGCAACCAGGCCTGAAAAATGGCATGGCAGACTTGAGCTCACTATGGAGAACATGAAGAGATGTTAGAGTGAAAGCCCACCATTAAACCTGCTGCCTCCATGCCTGGAGCTCCATTCCTGTTTTTGCCCTGTATTGTCTTCTAAGAGTACTAATCCCATGTACTCCATATGATGCCACACAAGATAGGGAAGCAGGAAGAGTTTACATGAGAAGTTCAAAATAGTACTCCACAATATTCTGCACAGACCCTACTGGACAAAATCTGGACCATTCCTTAATCTGGGCCCACAGGGTCAGGATATGAAATAAATTCACTGTGTTTCTGAGGGGGGATGTTCCTGCTGCCTGTTCCAGCAGGGTGTTAGCCCTTGCCCATGCAAGCACAGGTGCCCAGGGGCAAGCAGGGCACAGTGACATTGGGCCCATCAGGAGCTCTCTGAATTCACCAGAGAACAGCTTGTAGATGATTACTCTGACACCTTTGTACACTCTCCTCGCCTAGAGGAGTGGCAGAACTGTCTGGTAGGGGTCAGGATTGTGCAACCACTGTGGCAGAGGCCCCCAAAACTGCACCCAGAGAAAGTGTCAGCAGCACCTCTTATCATGGTGAGACATGCTTGTATGTCCCAGGGGTGACAGGCTTCCATCCTTCTGGGCCAGTCTGCCAGGCACAGAACCACCAGTAACAACGCTGTCAGAACAAGGCATTGTTGGGAAGTTTTGTACTCCATCTTCTTCTACAGAGTCCAGGAAAGCAGGCATAGTTAATTCAGGGTGTCCCCCCAGGCTAACTGCTTCGACAGCAGGATTCCATTCTGCCTCACAATTACTGTGTCTGCACTGACCAAATGGACCTGAGAAGAGGGGTTTTTTTTACCACAGAACTGCACAGCAGTTTCTGTGGTATCACTACTAGGTGAGCAAGAACAAAAATAGAACATTTTATCTGGCTTCTGTTCAAGGACACGCAGAACCCAGGAACTAAATAATATACTTTAGGTGAGCATATATTACTTCTGACTGTCCTAGAAAATGTAAAACCAGAAAGCATCAATGTGTGTCAGTAACTGCTCCATCATTTATGACATACAGGCATGGTCTGAGGAATAACAGTTTCAGACTTCAATCAATGTACCTCAGAGAGGCTTCATCACTATGAAAGGAAAGCACTGCAATAATTATAATGTAATCTGATATTTTCTCTATTGGAGTGCTTTCTAAGTACAGCTTGAGGAACATGTTACTGAAGAGACAACAACTGTTCTATTTGTTATACCTACTTACGGGGTTATGTATTGGAGGAAAATGAGAACCATCCTGAAAAAACATAGCACTTCCATAATGTTACTCACTGAACCTCGAGGCATAGCATCAGACACCAGAAATTACAAGATAATGTTATTTATGGAGTGTGAGCATCTAACACTTCCTAATGTAAATTAGTCAAGATAAGGGGTTGTAATGCCTTATTAGGGAAGGAACCCAAACAAAATCAAAAATGAACACCAACCAAAAGAAGCCACAACAAACCCACATACATCGCTTTTTTCTGTGTTTAACAATCCATTTTAAATTCTTCCTTCATGCTTTATAATTTTGTTTAGTCAAAAGCTTTCTTTATCTTAGAGCAGTTGCAGAAATTAAGGAAACATTTTGCGTAGCTATTGACCTTGAGTATTACATGGAAAATACTTAGCACAAAGACTTCACTGATTTAAGAGTCTTGTACCATTTTAATAAATTTAACATAGGCAAAAGCACACTTGAATAAGTCTCCATGGGACACAACATTTTATTCGAAATGCTGTGGTAAATCGTGTGCTATTACTGATGTTGAAGGGGGTGGGGGGTGACTGAAAGGCTGTGCTTATCCCAGTCTTTTGTTTGGTCACCTAGGGATTTATCCAGATGCCTTGAAATAGATGCCTAGTGTTGCTTACAATGCTTCGTTTCATTCAGAACATTCAGCTGAGAGTGACAGACATGATGCAGAGGTAGCAGGAGCCCTGCATTTCCAGACTGGCAGCTGAAAGTCAGACAGCATACTCAAGGCCTTTAAAATTTCTCTAGATACCTGGATCCCTCTGCTGGAGTCACACACAATGAGTTAAATCAGTCACTTAGAGAACCAGTACTAAAAGAAGAGGGCTGCTGTCCTGCTTTGCACTAGGGAACATTTTGATAATGAAGGATGTAAACTATTACTTTAGATGTGGTTCTGCTTGTGATTCCCAAGGACTGAAGCCACACGTAGCTAATGCAATATCATCAAACAAAATAACATGTCCTGCCTTACACAGCTAGCAGTAAAGAACATGAAATCTAATCATATATGAGCTTTAATTAAATGTACAACTTCAAGAACGATAAAGGTATAGTATGATTAACAAGACAAAAGACACAACTGTGGGTTTTATCTATCCAGTTCTTCCATCCCTTCAGTGGCAGTAGTGAAACCATCTCACATACGAGTGAGCCCTGCTGTACTGACCCTTGGGGAGGACATGTTCCTACTGGATAAACAAGAGCTGTGGCATAAATCATCAAAATTGCTTCTAAATCAGGCTGCTGTGGGATCATTCAGCCGTAATATCCCCCAGATGCCTCTCTTTACATTGCCAAGAGCCCCTTCATGCATACAAACAAAGCTAGAGAAATGAGTTCTTGAACCACCTTTCTCTCCAATGAATTGGAGAAGGGTTAGAAATACTGCAGTGTTTTCACAGCAATTTACTGAGATTTCCTGTCCCCCCATTCTCAGTTTAACACCAACATATAGAAAGAAACGTGAATCAAGACAAGCACATAGTTTTGTCTGCTTCTACCCCTGCAAATGGAAACTGAAGAAAAGGGTTATACACCACCTGTAACAGATGGATAAAATATATGTCAACAGAAACTCAAACAGGCCTGCATTAGCCCATGCATATGGAGTTATGTCCAGACAATGACTGCTTCCACAATAAATTGATAGCATTTCTTTGAAAGAATAGAATCATAGACTGTCAGGTTGGAAGGAACTTCAAGGATTATCTGGTTCCATCCTTTCTTGGCAAAAGGACAGTCCAGACAAAATGGGCCAGCACTCTGTCTAGCTAAACCTTAGAACTGTCTAATGTTGGGGAATCCACCATGTCGTTAGGTAGAGTCTTCTAATGGCTGATCTCACAGTGGAAAAAAAATTTTCTCTTGTGTTTAATTGGAACCTTCTTAGGAGGAACTTGTTCCGGTAGCTGTTCATCTTTTCTATGTGACTCCTTGTAAAAAAGAAACCTCCATCCTCTTCTTAGCCACACTCTAAATACTGAAATATGCTGATAAGGGCTCTCTATGCCTTCTTTCTTTACATGGCAGGCTTTACTGTCCTTTGATCATCTTTGTGGCCCTTCTCCAGACACTTTTGAGCCTGCCTACTTCTGTATACTTTTTGTATAGTCTGTTCCCAAGTCCATCATCTCGGGATTGCAAGGTTGTCACAAAAAGGGTAGGAGGCTGGTTACTTGTAGACTGTTAGTGAATCAGCTTGGGCTCTTTTCCCTGTTCTGTATAATAGTAAAATTTTAGCAAGACAAATGAATAGGAGCTTAAAATTATGCCATTTTGTAGTAATAAAAAAATTGTTCTTTTTTTCATGGAAGTTGGCTGATTTACTGAAAGTCATTTTTAATACTTTCATTTAACATCTAGCTTATTTGATCTATTGAAAATTGAAGACTGACTTCCATGGTAGTTTTATTTCCCTGTTGGAAACCTTTAAATGTCAATAGAATCAGTATTAATAACTGAAACACAGCAATTAGTGGTGGTGATGATTGCTGGAGGAGCTAGGGAAAAGCACAAAATAAAATTTAATAAGTTATGTTCTTGTACCACATTTTAGCATGTTCCTGCAGCTGTACTTCTATAAATCAGTTCCAGATGGAGGCAAGAAATACTCAATTTACCAGGATAAATCTTCCTTTTTCTATGTTAATATGACATTAATTGAATTAGAACTACCCTAGAATCCATTTCCTTGTGGATTCAGTGATATGCCTTGATTTTCTGTGTAGTTTTTTAACACCGTCATTTAATTACTGTTGTTTATATTTACTTACTTTTATTCAGTTTAATATCTACATTGCACACTATATCCTACATCAAGAAGCTACTGCCTAAAAAAATATGGGTCACAAAGATCACATTCTTTTGAAAGATAGGAAACATCTCCTGGTAGAGCATTTCCAAGAGATCAATTCACTGTTGAAGGCTTCAGAAAAAAATTATGAAAGTATTCACAATTTATAGCTCTTAGCTAACAAGTAGCATAATAGAAGCAGATAATAAGAATTTCAGGAGCTGAAATTGGAAGCAAACCAAGTAATAACGTAATATTTGGGGTGACCTCACAAGAGCACATAACATTTACATTTTAATAAAGAGTATCTTCCATCGGCTGGGAAGTAGTAGTACCAAGACTTTTCTTTTGCATGTTACCAAGACAACATAATCTGGCATAACTGAGTCAATGAATCAATGCTTGTTATGCATGCTTGGCCACGATTCACAGTTCAGCTTGTCCTTCCACTGCTTATGGAACATATTCTGTTTCTATCATTTCCAACTCTTCCCTGTTTAAATTTTCCTTTGAAGTAATGGAGAGGTCTGGAGTAAGGGAGAGGTTCCTATTTTTCAGATTGGTTTTCAACCTGGTGCTCACAATTCAGGACAAGGTACAGAGCATGACTCTCCTCAGACATGTTACCATGTTACCAGGGCTAACATTTTTTCCAGTGCTAACCTAATACCGCTAAAGCCAAAATCTCAAAGCAAGTATCCAGAAAGCAAGACTGGCAGGCTTTTTTATCTCCTACTTTGAGATAACTATTATTGTTTTTATCGTTAATGTTGTTGTTATTGTTATACCCTTAAAAAGTCAGAAATGCACTGTTAAATTGAATGTAAAAGGTTTCAAGTAGTTACAGAAACTTCAAAGCTGCATCTTCAGAAGAATACAGTGAGACACACAAAAATGGCAATATTTTACCATTATTATATCAAGAGGAGATAGTGCCTAGGAAGTGGTAGGTAAGAAAGGATGAAATTCTGAGTCTCTGCTGACTCTGAGTTTCTCTTCTCCCAAACTAACTCTCACATTAGGAAAGAGTCCTCACTGCAGATGGATAGCTTTGGGAATTCACGCTGTGATTAAGATAGCATCACCACTTGAAACATTATGAGACTAATATTTCTATCGTCCACTGTGTTTGAATCGCAGGATTTGTTCAATTTTTTGGGGGGATCTGTGCAGAACAGATAGAGCCAGGGTTATCCAAATAAATTTGGCCTCAAGAGCAGCATTCAGCTCAGGGCAACAGCAGTGCACAGCAAATGTATGATGGTCTCTTACTGTTCTCTGCAAGCCCGAGCCGCAGTGTTCCAGGTGACCTTGTGGTTCACTACCAGGAAGTAGCAGCTGCCCTCATGATAAGTCCATCCAGAGGGACATTTCTTTGTAGTTACCTCCTAAAATAAAAGAGGAAGAGGTAAAATAGACTTCTGTCTGTGCACAGATAATCTGTGAGCTAGTGTCCAGAATCAAACCGAACAGGAACTTTGGTGTCCATAAATAAAGCTACAGTATTGCTTAAAAGATTTAAATAAATAATGCCTGACAAAGGATCCTACATTTTATAATTAGTAGCTTTAACAGTGACAGTAGGATTCAGTTCCAAAAATCGTCAAAGATTTTATATTATTTTGGACACCATTTTCTGTCTCCTATAGTCTGTAGAGGGAAAGCAGTGCAACAATATTCAACAGTGATATCTATAGTGGTGGGGAAAACTTTTGTTTCTGCTGAAAGCAAACCTGAATCTGCATAACATTTATTCCCTGTTCAAGTAAATAACATTTGCAGGAAGGTCCTCTGCTTTGCACTTACCAATCATAGACGCCATGCTCTGACGTAGATACCTATACATAGCTACATTTTTACCTTGCTTTGGGAATTCCAGAATTTCCATCTTATCCCATCACACTGAAAAAATCTCTGTGTGCTTTCTTCATAATGCAAGAGACCCTTTAAATCTGGTGTACAAGCCTTTTCAAAAGAGTAGAAGTCCTGGAAAGACAACATTTGAACATTTGAAGGAAAATAATTACACAAAACAAGTTAAATGAAACAGATTAATTAGGTCTTACATTAAAATTCTATGCCATGAAAACTCTTCTAAGTGTTAAATCATTTTGGAAAACAGCACGACTGAAAACAGATGGTAAAAATGCCCATGGAAAAAAAGGTTTCATACCTTATGTCTTGATCTTGGTTCAGCTGTAAGTTCTGCCTTATCAGCCTGTGGGATTTCTGTTTTTCTAGAGGAGATGACATTTATCTGTGGTTGTGCCTTCTTGTTGGTTTCAGATGAGGAGTCATCATCCTCTATTTTGAGTGATACAATCCCATGGTACTTCATTTTACAGTATCACAAACACAAGAGCAGGAGAGGAGAAGAGAGGGTTAGTACAAACAAGCAGCTCTTAAATAAACAAAAAATAAAAATTAATTATTAAAAAAAACATTGTAAATCAAGAGTAATTACAGCAAAGAAGAAAGATACATAGAAAAATAAAATATTAGACATAACAAATTATGAAGCGCAATAAAGCCTGGAAAGAACAGAATCAGAAAGAATCATGGAAATCTCCAACCAATACCCATAAAACTCTTACTTTGAAAACCACATCTGTTTCATTTCTAAATACAGATGAAGGATGAACCTGAAAAATGTAGAACAGCAGAATGAGATGGGTGTATTCATGTATTATAGAAACAAGAAGACTTTATGTAACATTTTCTGCTAGGTTATACATCATGGAGAACATGTCTTGGGTTTAATTATTTCTCTTTTAGTATAGATACATATAATTTCTATAAGGAGACATTAAAAAGCACAAGTTACAAGTGTAATGTTCAGTGTTCATAAAAACAGATTGCAGTAACTTTTAAGGTCACAATAGCAGAAAGTAACTAAATACCTAGCTAAATCGATATAGCTTAAGCAGAAGAATCAGTGAGCAAGATTTAAATAACTATTCCCTGTTTAAGCTAACAGTATTTTCAGATTTGTAACTTCAGTACAAGATGCACAGCTTCTATACATTCTGCTGACTCCACCAACTTCTAACTTACCCATAATTTTTATAAGATTAGAAGTTTCATAATTGCTGAAGTTGCTTCATATCTGTTTCCTCCCCCAAGTCTTGATTTTATTCCTCTCTTGCATCCTCAAAATCAGGTTGGTTTGGTTTTGGCTTTTTCCTTACAGTTTTTTTAAAGACCCCCAGTCTGACTCAGAGCAAACTTATGAAGTTTATAGTTATTGCGTGGTCAGATAGAATTGCTACAAAAATGACAGTTAAATGAAAATATCATATCACAATAAATTCAGAAATCAGTCCATCACTGAACTCCAGAAGTGTCTTACTATTCTGCCATTTCCAGTTACTCTCAGCCTGGTCCTTGACTGATTTGCCAAGCTGTGCTCCTGCCGCAGGTCTCCTCCATGCTCTCTCATTCCTTTGGAAGAAGGCAGTGGGATCCCTCCAAGGAAACATTGCCAGGCCTGGAAGGAGATGAGGAGCCCAAGGAAACTGGAAACAGTGTGCCTCTCCCCCAGAAGTCATGCTTGCTTTGGCCAGAAGAACGGGAATAGCTGCATTGACCTGAAAGCATAAAAAATGGCAGATGGTCAGTTCTAACTGCATGAGTAGATAACTGGTCATGTTGACATGGGCACACGAACAGCTTGTCCTTAAAAGTTGGATGATTCTTTCACTTGAAGTAGTTGATTTGCTGTTTGTTCAGTTACCCTCATTTCTGGGGTTATCTATAACTGCAACTACTACCTATATAAGTAAGATTTTATATGCGATGCATCTGTCTACTCACAAGTCAGAATTTCAACTGAGCATCTGCTGAAAATACCTGTTTTCATGCTTATACTGGGCTTTGAAGTTCTGGGGGTTTTGGTTATGAATATATAGGTATCTTTAACTACTACTGATGATACTTCCATCATGCCCAGAGAAGCTTCTCCTTGAAAATCCAGGATGCTGTTGTTTCAATGAACTCATTGTGTCAATTAAGTCCTGATTTAAACTAGGAATGTTTAGGAGAAAACAAATCTGAAATTTTAAAGGGGCTTTTTGTAACATGAAGCCTAAATAATTGCAACATGGCTATTTTAAATATCATTTCTCTAAACACCAGAAGAAAAGACACTTCTCAGGAGTCAAACGATGTAGCTGCTTTTCTAGTTATTTCTATTTTTCTACAGTTTTTCTATTTTTCTGTTTCTACAGTTGCCTTGGTTTTGGTCTGATTTTAGGCACACCACATTAGATCACTGAGAAACATAATGATAATTATCTTCAAAGACTAAACTGCTGTGAAGTTATGGAAGGTATTTTTTAAGCATTGGAAAATATATTGCTAAGAGATGGGTTAATTTGTTACATTTCTTTTTTGAGAGGAAAGTAAATCTCTTTTAGAGGGTGTGTAACCACTACATAATAACTGGAAAAAAATTCTAATGGATCTAAAACCAATTTTTCCCACTCAATAAATGAGAACTGAACTCATGTTGTTATGAAAAGGGGTTTCTTTCCTGGCACTTTTCTCGTTTTCTACTCATTGCTTTCTCCATGCTGTGTTTCCTAAGAGGATGCATATGATTGTGTGAGAGAATAAAGAGCCTGCAACTATCAAGCCTGTTTTCTGTAAAAAGAAATTAGGCAGTTTGATCTAATGGTGAGTGTTAAGAACAACTTGTGGTTGAAAATAGGTAGCTACTCAGCCAGGATTGTCCCACCTTCTTAGTCACAAAGATCAAAAGAGAATACCTCCTTTTGAGTCCAAAATTTTCACTACAGCTTTTGTCCGTGTGCCAAGAACAGCATTCACAGGGGAGTTCAGAACTACTTCAAAGACTTCATCATCTTCCTCTAATCCATCATAGGTAATTGCTATATTCCACATCTTGGTTGACACTCCTAACAGAAATAAACATTTTAATTACTCTTTAAGTGCTATTTCAATCAATCAGAGTGTCAAAGAAATAGATTAATTAACATGTCTGCAGCCAGAATGGAGTAGATTGTGTATGGTATTGTGCTCCTACTGACTGACTGGACTCCTGCTGTTCTCCCAAATAACATTAAGTTTGAATTTGTTCCTGGGCAATGATGATTCAGTTGAAGTGCATACACTGTAACAAAAAGCTACTGAAAATGTGCAAAATGGCATTGGAATACATAGATTTAGGACTTTCACTGAGATTTTCAAGAGGCAATGTATCATAGGGGTTTTATCTGAAAAGCTTAATTTTAAAGATGGAACAGTTATTTAAAATACCTGCAAATAGATCAAAAACCATGTCAGACTGAAGTGCAACCTTTTAGGCAAATCTTACCATAGTATTTTCTTTTTTCCTTATCTTTACTGGCTTGTATGTGAATGAAAAAGGGACTTGAACATTTTGAATAACCTAAGGTGTTCTCAGTTTTATCTAAATTTGACCTGTGTCCTGGGATTTACCTACAACGACTGAAGCCTTTAAAGCATCCCACAGCTCAGCTCAGAGTGAGTCCTATACAGCCTAGTTTTTTGGAGATTAGGAGACATAATTTCAGCACTTTTGACATTTTAATAGATGTAAAAGACTGTAGGCAATTTCATGCTAAGTAATAAGGATACCAATTCACTAAAGAAGCCCACAGTACTACCAAGAAATGAGCCCAAGTCTTAAATACTATTCAGCTTCTCTAGCTACAGGTAAGTAATAGATTGCACTCTCCAAAGCAAGAATTTACTCTTCCAAAATCAGTGAAATAATTTTAGAGTTATTCAGTGCACTATTTCATACCTGGATCAAACTGAACAAGCTTGGAGGGAGTCACCGTGAAGTCCTTTCCCAGCTTAGCAGATATTTCATTGACCTGAGAAGAAATCGAACAGTAAATGCCATATTGTGACCCATTTCACCAAACCACTGCATTCTGCTGCATGCTGAAGGTATCTTGCGTGTCTCAAATAGCCAGACCAACCCACACATGTACTCAGGCTGAAAAAAAAGATAAAGACCTGAAGAATAAACCTTCTTATGTGCAACTGTCATTCTGTCCTTGCTAATGGCTTAAAAAATGCATAATTCTCTATCTTTCAGTTTTGCTCATTCCCCTCCCAGATTGCCATTTGGCAACACCAGGTAACACTGCTGCTGACCATGCCTGGGGACCCTGCCATACCTGGCTCCTGGACAAGCACATCCTGTCATGTCAGAAGAGCTGCAACCACCTGGCCGTGTTTTCTTATTTGGCCCTTTGTGATACCTCAAAAGAAGTTTTTTTTGCACAGAGCCTTCTGTCATCCCCAAAGACTCATTAGGCCTACATACGTAAATACAGGGATTCCAGAAACTTCCCTGAATTTTTGTAGGAGGCACCAGAGTTTACCAGTTTCCACATTGTGTATGTGTTCCAGCTCTTGATGCTGGGACCAGTTTCACTGGTCTGTATGTGCAAGTCACTGTTAGAGTAGAATCACTGGAGTCTGTGAAGAGCAGGACAGGATGGGCCCTAATGGCATCATTGGCAGAATTCCTACTAATTTCAGTAGAAGAAAAATCAAAATTACATTTATAATTAGGACTAAAATCCTGAGAAACTGTGAGGTGAAAATACGGTATTTCTCTAACAAGGGGAGCTGATATAATACTGGAATTTCCATTTTATGATGAAAGATAAAATTTGTGAAGGCAAGTTGCACAAAACCTGTTTTATAAAATTATAGCCTGAGCTTTCAATCTAGTTTTTTGACATAAGACAGAGGCAGTCATTGAAGACATAGGGGGTTTCCTAGGCTGTGGGCAGTAGGAGGAGAAATGGAGGAGGTTGCCATGGCTGTGTAGTTGAAGCCCCTATACCACTTGGGCTCATCCAGCCTGAGAATCCTCAAGGCCCCAGATCGCCCAAAGCCTGGATTTTAAAGTGCCAGATCTTGGAAACCAAGATTATGAGCACAGTGCCAGAGGAAATTGCCTCCTCTTGTTTTTTCATCAAAACTGAAATGCTGCTCCGAAACATTCCAGGTTTGATTAACTAGCATTTCCACTTAAAGCTCAAGAATTTTGTCATACATATTTCAGCTATCTGTAGTAACAAGGACAATGTCCCAGCAAGTATGGATTGAATCACATGACCTCTTTGGTGGTTACTGAGTTATCTTTACATCTGAGGAATAAAATAACAGGCTGCACTTATTATTATTGAGTTATGTTTCTGGCTTTTGACTTTACCTTCACAGTTATAAAGGCAGACTCCCCCAAGTGTCCTGCCCTGGTGATTTTCAGAGACACCACTCCCATGTTTTCACACACCTCATATTCAGTCTGTAGCATTTCAATTCGAGACCACTGTAGCTCCAGCCTGCGGGAGAGAAAGGAATGTGAGCGTAGAGCAAAGCCATCTGGCCAGCCACCCCCAGCCCCTGCTGTTCAGAGTCTGTGAGAGGAGCCTTCTCTCCTGACTGCTGATTTAACCAATACACATACTGAGTCTGTGTCTCCAAATCAACACATTTGTGTGATTTAACTGATTAGGAAGAGGCAGTAATAAATCTTCCAGACCAGCCCTGAACTACCCTGAACCACACTTGTGCCTTGTTTCACAGCCAGTGGGATTCTGCAGTAACTTTGAGAAGACCAGTTTGTCTATAACAACAATATGCAAACACAAGTTATCACTGTTTATCCTGGTTCCCTTTAGCCTTGAAGTTTTATTATACTCTCACTGCCCAGTCTTTTCTCAGCAATATCCTCCTTACCACCCATCTGCCTTCATCTATCCTCTTACTCTCCTCCTGTAGCATAAAGTATGCTCTGGAACTTTTCTTCCTCTGTGCAAGGGCCTTCTCTCCTCCCCTTACTCTGGTACTATGCATACTTCACTCTCCAACCTTTCCCCTATCTGATTCCAGGCCTCTTATGCACTGAAGTTTAGCTGGACATGAATTTTAAATTTCTTATGGAGGGTGGGGGCAATGTCTGAACCTCAGACGATTGTGAGCTGCACAGGATAGTCAATAAAGATCTTTTCTCTTTTAAAGCTGTGACTAAAACTTAGTGAGAGTCAATGAGGGATGAATTAAAGCCTAAAGAAGAAAAATAAGCTGAGCTATTTACAATTTAAAATTTACTAAAACAAACCTCTAGGCCTTTCACAGCTGACTAGCTCTATCACCAGTGGAAATTTCCTCCTTTCCTCTTGGGAAACCCCAAAATTAGCTGATTTGCTTTTTTTTTTTTTTTGCTACAGGAGATGGATGTGCCAGATATAGCCCAGCAGCATTCAAATAAAAGCTGGGACATGAACAATGAATTGTTTATTTTGAATCAGTGATCATTAAGTGATAAATACTTTAAATTGAAAAATTATTTCACAAGCTTTTAAACTCAATACTAAAATACTATTTTTCCACTAAAATTCCCCTTTAGTCTGCTAGCGGACAACTACACTACAACACCTATTTTGTGCAAAAGAGCTTTTTCTTTGCTGTTATCCTAAAGCTGTGCTATGCATTGCTATTCATTTACAAGAAGTTGCACTTTCCCATAAGAGATGGCATCACATAATGGTGGTTTTAATATTGGTTCATCTGCAAACCAGCACAGAGCAGCTGGGCTGTACGTGCTCAGATGTGTTTGTGGATGGGGACATCTTTTGGCATAGCATGTAACTGCCTAAAGGCTGCCTCCAGCTTGACTCAATTCCTGCCTTCTCTCCAGCGTGCAGTGAAGTGCTCTGCCCCTGGGTACAGCTCTCTGCTACTCTTTCTTCACTATGAGTCCTGGTTTGTGAGTAGCCAGTTTAGCCCAGAAAAAGGATATTGTTTTGAGGTTTTTTTCTCAATTTCTTCTGATTAAATAAGTTGGTCAAACATTTAGCCCTATTTTCAGAAATAAAAAGAAGCATTGCCTCTGCTGAAGAGCTACTTGCACTTCTGGCTTTTATCATCAAAGCACAGTTTGAATGATATTCTAATTTTTCTACATGAAGCTTATCATATGTCACAAGGAGACATTGCATAGTATGCCTAATACATGCAGTGGATGACAAGAGGCTGTGTGGTCTCCACCTTGCTTCAGTGGTCTTTTGCAGAAATATGGTGCTCATAGCTTTGTCATTTGAGAGCATCCCCTCCATTGTAATCTCAAACTTGTGAAAAATGCATTGCCATCAGCTAAGGAAAGAGTGACCTGTTACTGCAGGACCCTGTTCATGAAGCAGTAGGGCCATCCTTCAGCATGCAGCATCTCAGATCTCCAAATGCCCAATTTCCACTAAATGCACTATGCTTCCCAGTGAGGCACTGAAGGCCCTTGAGAACTGTGACACAGTCTAACCTGGAGCCCACCCCTCGTACTTCACCTTCTTGAGGGGAAGAAACCTTCTCTACTCTAACAAAAGCAATGGCAGGTTGAGTTGTAGCTATGTCCCGTCTGCATGGCTACAAGCCCAGGAGCTATTCATTTGCCCCTGGGAATGGTGAGCACAGTGCAGCACAACCCATAACACCAAGGAGGGGAGACACCTTTGGGGTGCTGCAGAGTTTCCACTGGCATCTGTCACTTGAAACTCCAAGTTGTCTGAATTCACTTCTTGTGATTGGTTGATGACATAAAGTATGATTTTGCTGTTTAAATCCTTTTGGCTAAATCCTTCTTGAATTAATCCACCTGCAAAAGACAAGAAACACGCAGTTGAATGAATAGCCTGCTAATAAGAACCATGTAGCTCATATAGACTCTTTTCGACTTTTCTTTTTGTAGAGTATCTGAACTTATGGAAATGAAGGTTTATAGCTAAACAGCAACATCTGATCATTATAAGCCCCCAACGATTTCTTCATGTGTAACCTGTTTATCAAAAGACAAGTTCAATATTAATTTTTCATTTCTTGATAGAAATATAAAAGTTTCTCAAGAGCAGTTATTAAAAATTATTTCAAACTCTTTGAGGATTTATAACAAATTTAAGGCTCAGGTTTAATTGCAAAAGTTTTGTTACTACAGTTGAATTTTGCCTGAAGTTTGCTAATAAATTTTGATTCCCTCTATCAGGCAATATTTAATAGGGTAGGGTTTGAAATCTGGTCTGGTATGGCCCAAAATAGATATTATAAAAGAAATCACCTGTTGTTATATTTTCCAGATAGCCAAAATGTGGACCTCGCAAAATCTTAAAAATTATTTTTTCATCTTCTGTATTGGGGTCAGATGCTCTCAGGGACCTGGCAGTAACATAGATCCCATAATTGCCATTCTTCAGCAGTTCCACATCAGAAAAGCTATGGAGATGAATAATTTTTGGTGCCATTTTGTCCAAATGATCCACCTAAATCAAAGTCAAACATTCATTTTACAACATAAGGATATCCTCTATCCTGCTTTTGCTAAAAAAGCAGTAGCCAGATCAGGGTGGCAATAGCCACTCTGGCTCACAGTCTGCTCAGACCCCAGAATTCCAGTTAAATTGTACTTCATATGAGAAGTTTCCAAGCCCAGATTGCCCATCACTTGTCACATGCAGCAGGGTACGGTACACTCTGGAGAGTGTAATACAAATTCTATGTATCTCTGCCCTGATGTCAAACATAGTCCCCATAGTCCTCATTTTTAATGTAATTTTCTTCTCAGAAAAAGATAACTGCAGCAAAGGTTAGTCACTTCTGTTTTATAATAAGAATGCCACATTTCACAAATTCTGAAGAATCTTCTAGCATTCCACAATGGTTGTTGCTGTTCCCTCTGCTAAAACAGTATTCTGTAATCATCATATAACTTGAAACTTTGTCATCAAGAAATATTAACAGGCTCTTCATTAGTATCAGGGTTTTGAAACATAGAATTTTGATATGCAATGCAACCAGGCATACTTCGTTGTAGTGCTGGATGTTAAATTTGGGTTTCCCAAGTGGGCTATCCCTGTTACCCACCCCAGCGGGTTTGGTCTGTCCTGGCCAGCCACTCCCTGTCCCATTGGATCTCTCCCCTCGATGGAAACACCCCTGGACGGATTCAGTTTAAAAGCTTGGAAATCGGGGTCCTGTGCTCTCTTTTGCACCCCCTTGGGAAGAGAAAACAACTCTGCAAATGTGCCTTCTTGGACCATTGCTTGAAACCCCGACTCTGGGGGGTCGGGAGCCCAGAGATCAGGAGTCTCTCTGCTTTCTACCGTTCAAGGACTGGTTGCAGCCTGAAAACAGCTGCACCTGGGTATGCAGCTGGGAGACAAGGACAGCTGGGCCAGTAGCCACATGTGTACTGAAACATGCCACACAGATACACACAAAAAAAATCACAGCAAATTCATGTCTGAGTCTATGACAAAGTATGAAGGACTTGAAAACAGGGGAAATGGGAAGTGAACAGAAAGATGCCAAAAGAAAGAAGAATCAGAGCAGAGACTCAGAGAGAAGACAGGATGTGTAGGTGGGGAAGCAAAGTGGCTGTAATTCAATATTCTGTGACGTGAAGATCAGCATTCATACTCATGCCTGTGATGTGTGCAAATCACAGGGTCAGGCACTGAGTGGGAAAGCAGAGCAGGAGAAAGTTCTATCCTTCCCATACTTGAGATTCCTGTGTAAGATTTTGAGCGTGCAGGTATAAAGTATATAAGTATTTACTTGCTTATCTTTATGCATTTTGGCAAGTAGTTAATTCCTCAGGTTAATTATTCATGGAACACAGAGAGCAAACATTTTAGCTGCATAGTTAAATCACAGACTGTAGCAAGTACCAGCTGTAATCAAAACTGCTATATTTTTGACCTTATGATGCTATATATCTCTCTTAAGTAGGCCTTGATCACACTTGCCTGAATGGTGAATGCCACTGGCTCGCTCTGCACCCTCCCATTCACGATGAAGCCTTGGTTAGACCTATCTGTGGCAACAAATGTAAATCTGTCAATCCGGGAGTTCCCACCTCGGTGCTTGTATGCAACATCCCTGTTGTCCACATCTTGCTGTGTGAAATTGTACTGCAGTAGCACAGCCCCATTATAATAGAGATGACCATACTGGGGGAGCTGAGCCAAGAGGAAGGTAAGGTTTTCTTTCGCAGTATCTGGGTCTGAAAGCTGCAGTACATCAGGAGTAAGAAGTGCCATAGCTCCTTCCGTTAATCTTATCCCCGTGTTCCTAGATAGAGTGGGCAAAGCCTGGTCAGCTGCCTCCAAAGCGATCTTGAGTGTCCCATGTTTAGTCTTCAGTCCATTGCTGATGATGAATCTGGCAAAGAGAGGCAAGGCAGTCTTCAGCATCTGTTCTTGATTCACCATGTACTGAAATGAAATGATAATGCAGACCTTTACTACTACTTGCCTGTGTTGATACTGTACAACTAGAAGAGCTGAGTGGAGCACAAACCCAGATACTGAGGGGAGTGGATGTAAAACTTAAAAACATGAAAGCAGTCAGACAGCTATATGACAGGAGCTACAATGCACCAGCCCAGCAGGGATTGAGCAGATGCCATAGGAAAGGCCTTGAAGATCAACAGTCATAATGGAGCTAATTTAATCTTCTAGCTGAGATACAGGTGGAGCAGATCTAAAAGGAAAGGCTTCCTGGAAGGCTTATTGTAGCTTCTGGCATATGTATTTTACACATACTTAATACATATCTTCACTTGGTTACCTGGCAGTAGCACCTACAGGTTACAAAAAGAGGTATGCGAAGTGCATGACCTGCCTGATTTGGTTTGTTTTGAGTTTCTTTCTGTTCACTGTTATGAATCTTTGCTACCCAATGCCCCCAAAACAATCTGAAAAACCAAACTGGAGAAAGATTCAGTCTTATCTTGCTTCATGTGTCTGTTTAGGCAGTAACCATATCTTTAAATTTTCATATATATTCAGAGGAACTGATTTGTATTTCTTTACAAAAGTCAAGTAAAATTTCACTGAAATACTAAGGTATTGGGCAGAACTGTACAAATTGTATAGGTTAATGTTGAAAACTTAGATATCCATAGCATAAATTTGTCAAATGGTCATATCTGCACAGTTCTTCTTCAATGCTTGGAATTTCTATCAATAGCCACATAGTTTCTTGTAGTTCTCTCTCAAGTAGTGATGTTTCTTTATATACACTAAATATTTGGTTATTCACTGCAGACAGTTTTCCTTTCAAAACTAAGAGAAAGGTACCCAAAGGAAAGAAAGGTAAAGAAAATCTGTTGGAAGCTCTACTGTTGTTGGCTGGGGTAGAGTTAATTTTCTTCATAGTCACTTGTAAGGGGCTGTGGTTTTGATTTACATAAAATAGTGTTAACATAATAATGATAACATAAGGATGCTTAGCTTTTGTTACTGCTGAGCAATGCTTACACAGCATCAAGGCTTTTTCTGCCTATCACACTGCACCACCAGTGATTGGGCTGGGAGTGCATAAGGAGTTGGGAGGGGGCACAGGCAGGACAGGAGACCCCAGGTAACCCAAAGGATATCCCAGACCATCTGGTGTCATGCTCAGAGTATAGAGCTGGGGGAAAAAGAAGGAGGGAGAGGGAGACATTTGGAGTGGTGGCATTTGTCTTCCCAAGTCATTGTTGTGCATGATGGAACTCTGCTTTCCTGGGGATGGCTGAACACCTGTCTGCCCACAGGAAGCAGTGAATGAATTCTTTGTTTTGCTTTGCTTGTGCGCACAGCTTTCACTTTTCCTATTAAACTGTCTCTATCTTAAACCATGAGTTTTCTCACATTTACCTTTCCAATTCTCTCCCCAGTCCTACCAGGTGGGAAGGGAGTGAGCAGCTGCCTGGTGCTTAGTTGTCAGCTGCAGTTAAACCATGACAGAAGCCTACCAGCTGGGTATGGGCTTTTGCCATTTGAGTGACAGCATGGTCTGCAGAAATTTATTATTTAATTCAGTTGTGGAAAAAAAAAAGGAGAAAACCAATCTTTTAGCCTTTAAAATTCAACTTAGATTTCATTGGCAAGATCATTTTTTATGTATTCTCTTCTGAAAAGAAGTACATAGAATATTTTCATGCCTGTAACAAGAACTTTTGAGGGTGTATGAAATTAAAAATTGCTCTGAAAATGTCTCACAATCCTTCATGTCCCATCAACTTATATTACATATGTGTTACCTGTCTTTCTACATAAATTTCTACATAAATTTCAGTGATTATGCTGAACAGTATGTGCAAAAACATTTTGTAAGGTGTTTCGGTGGTTTTTTTTAAGTTGGACACCTGCCTGAGTCAGAGCAGAGTCTAGTGTGCAAAGAAATTTGTCTCTACTAGAGAAGGACAGTTGTTTCAGACGGTATGAGGGCCACCCTAGCCAGATGCTTTCCACCTAACACTCTTCTACCATACTTAAGTGAAATGGGGACTGGCCGACACTTAGTGGATTATGTGCTTCCTCTCAGTCTTTTGACTGCAAACCTTGAAGAAGTATCTTTAAAATTATGGGGTCAACACCTGGTGTATTGCTGCGTGACTCGAATGTGAGTGACTTTCAGTAGGTCATGGAGCAGCTCCCTGTGTCACGCAGACTGTCCATCTAAAACTCCTCATTGCCTTCACCAACACTGGATGATTAGGGCTTGATCACTTGTAAAATGGCACTATGCCATGAAACAGATGGGAATGAGCATAGGCAGACCAGGAACTATGTAACAGTTAGAAATATATTTACTGAGGATGGTATTCCCAGCTGGGAACCTAGAGACATCTGTCTACGCTGACCTAATGTTATTGTGCCAATGGTAAAAGGGTTGTGCTATATGTAAGCTATCTGAAATAAAACACAGAACTAGAAAAATGATGATAAATACTGTGTTAGGAAAAAAAAGGGTAAAGCACCTTCAGTCAAGACCTTAACCTTCTCTCAAAATTCCTGGAGGATTGCAGCAGAAGTGAATTTTCTCTCATTCTTTTGATTGCTGTGAAAACATTTGGATGATGTCTCAAACAATATTTAGTGAAAGACTTAGACAGTTTAGTTAATGAAACTGAAGATTCATCCAATCTTCTCCAGAATACCAGATAGGAACAACGCTCCTGCAGGTATACATCAGACTGAAATTTACCATGAATTTCATCACAGATGATGAAACTGCCTATGTCCAAGATGCTCTTCCCCTGCACTTTGGGAGATTTTGGTTGTTTGTTTATTTCTGGTTTATGTCTGCTTTGTAATTTCCTCAGGAGTGGAGAGCAGCCAGTATTCTTACTCTGATTAAATTTAGAGTACAATTCCCAGGCAAAGTTTGGAGGACATGTTGCATGGTTTGATTTCACAACTACCAACATTTCATGCTTTCTGCAGTTTGATGGCGATGGAGTTGGCTATAGGACCTACCATCTGTCATGGCATTTAAAAGATAAAAACGGCATCATAAATAGTGCCAACTCATTATAAAATCAAGCCCGCATGTCAAAATGGAGGATATTAGCATGTTCTTTTAGAATCCTGCTGCCAGCATCTGATGTCAGGTTGCTAATCACTTGAAGTCATCTGTCCAAATGAGCACTGCCAAATCTTTCTTCCAGGCCAACATCACCAAACAATACAGGTAAATTTATGTCTGAAGGAAGTACTTTACTGGGAAGTAAAAATCTGGTCAGTTAATTCCTCCTCCTCCCACAATTACCCATATAATTAATTCCTTGTTGAAATAATAATACTATTCTGCCAGAATATTTATATGTTTACACAAAATCAAATTATTTTCCAAATGATAACATCAATTAACATAATTATTGGTATTAAAATAGTTATCAAATATCAATATTTATTAAAGCATCATAACCTTAGTTTTATAAGGCTGCCTGTCTAGTTTGATCAGTTTGGTTTTCTGTTTAGCCGTGGGCCTAAGCAGAAAGCATTGGGTTTATCAACATTTGCAATTTGCCTAGAATTGTTTGATCTGCTTTCATTAGAGTGAGATAGGCATACTGACACAAGCCACTATACTACTCTGCCCAAACTAGGCCGTCATGACTGCAACCTTACTTGTATAACTTAATTATTGTTTTGGTGAAAGTGTTTCACAGTTATTATTATAAGTCATTATTCTTGTAAGATTAAGATTATATTTATAATATTTTTCTTATAATTAAGAAACATAAAAACAGGGAATATTTGTTCACTTTTCCTGTGAATGAAGAGAGTACAAGTGAATCAAACAAATCTAACTAGAATTTCCACCACACTGAATGCAGTGGAAAGGATACTTAAACTTGTTTCATCTCAGAAAAGTTTCATAATTACTTTTGGGTTAGCTCTGGACAGTGCTACCTGACCCAGTATCATAGGGAAATTTATTTGCTGTCTCCATACCCCACTACTTTGACTTGCCTGCAAAAAAGTTCTCAAACTGGATGATGCAACATTTTCTTGAACTTCATCATGCCTAATTGAAAAAGCCATTCACATCAGGAATCTAGTCTAGGAGAGTGAGAAAAGGGGTCTTTTCTGAACTGCAGCTCTTAGGAGCCAACTCTTTAATTTTTCTTAGTCACAAATGAAAAAAAAATAGGCTCTTAATTTTGAATTTTACAATAAGTCCATCTTCTGTCAAAAGCTGTTTTCAGAGAAAATTACCAATATTAGCAAAAAGTAAGCATTTTTCCTTTAGAAGCATTTTCTTTATTACTCAGCATTTTCTTTTCCCTGATTTTGATCTTTTTACAAAACTGTCCACAAGACTTTGACCAGTATATCTGTTCTTTATCTGATGATATTTCATCGCATCATTCTACTTTATAACCGAGGGAGGTTCATTTAAGAGCAAAATGAATGCACCTTGTATAAACTGTTCTAAGTGGAAAAAATTTCAGAAATAGGTGAAAATAATTATCATTAGGTTGCTGAACTGGGCCTGAAGGTAAACCTATGGAATTACCCCAAAATTTCAAGTGTCTACATGAATTTCTGAGCTATTGTAGTGTCAAAATAGATTAAGTGGGCTGGTTTTCACTGTATTCCAGAATACTTAGGGATTCAAAAAAACCCATAATCAAATTAATAGATAAGTTATAACAGATAAGAAAGCTGTTATTTAATACCTGAGTGGATCAGGTATTTACCACATCCAGTTGTAGCAAGAAACCAAAGGAAAATTCCACCAAGTATGTTCTCAGTCCTTCTCTCTCACTTAAATTTTAACAGCTGTGTATGCCTGGGTGCTGTAATAATGTTGAAGCTAGTATCATTGACTAAATGTGTCTCTGGTTATGTTTTCAACATCAATGAGAAAGTGCATTTATTACCAAGCATTCCCAACTCTATTTATTGCAGCAGAAATGGATGAGCTATATAAACATTGGGAATTCACACAGAACCTCCAGGTCTTTTCAATAATTTCTTTTGGGGTTTTTTGGATGTTTTGTGTTGTGTAGGGCAGGTTTTATAAATGTCCCAAAAATTCAAGGGGAAGAGCTTGGGGGTGTGGGTACTATGCCTTACCTGAATGTATCTTCACGAACAACTGCCTTGGCTTTGTGAATGTAGCAGACAATCTGTCGTGCTACATCCATTTGACTGAAGCTCGTAATGGGGATGCCCGGATAGCTGACATACTCTATTTGTCCGTACTGGGGTGGGGAGGTTATCACATAAAGGAGCTCCTCTGGCTTGTCAGTACCGTCCAGTGCAAGGAGGACATCAGTTGTAATGTAGCTGTGAACTCCTTTTGGCACTCTCAGAAGGTTTGTAAAAACAGCAATGTCTCCTGCAGAATAGACAAAACAACACTAAAATAGTCATATTGAACTGGGCTATCTCTTTTGCATAGTTTAGTCACCGGAAAGACATCACTGGTAGAAAAACTATAAGATTTTAAGATTATAGAGAAATTCAGCATGGAAGGGACTTCAGGATGTATTTTATTCTGACCTTCTTCTCAAAACAGGGTCAAAATGAGATCAGCCATAGCCACATTTCTTGGGGCTTTTTTCTGTTGGAACATGAAAACTATTTTTCTATTGGGGCCAAGGAAGAAGAGACTACAGCTTCTTTTGATGCATATTCCAATCTTAGCAGTGCCAGGCAAACCTTTATGTTTCTAATAGAGATGTAATAAAAAAAGAGAGACCAAAAGACTGTAGAATAACCTGGAAGACAGAGCTGTTTCTGAACAGTCTTTTGCCTAACTTTTTATATTCTTGCCATTTTTCCATGTTGATTTACTCAGACATAAAGCTAGTTTCAGAAAGATATTTTCAGGCCTATTTGCAAAGCAGCTGTGAGTCCTGGGAGACAAGGTGCAACACACTGCATTTGCCACAGTCTTTTCAAATCCCAGGACCTGGCCAACAATGAAATCCAAGCAGTTAAACTTACAGGATCTGTAGGGACACTTGCCAGGGTCTATATAATCCTAAGGACAGGATCAGGACATATACTCAAATATCTTGGTTTCAGAAACAGGCACGATGAAACATCAAGATTAGTGGATCTTTACCTTTTTCCAAGTCCTTGATATTTATGTAGAAGTCCACAGCTGGGGATCTGTTGTACCCATCCCAGAGATAAAATGTGAAACTGTCTTTTTTCTTGGACCCCACAGTTCTTGTGTGAACATATCTCACAAGGTTCATATCCAGCTCTTCCTGAGTGCACTTCATTCCAATTTGGAGAGTCACCCACTCTTGTCCTACCTAGAAAGTGTAAGCATCCTTCATTTATTGATAATCACCCATGCATCCTTCCCAGTTAATTGTGTTTCTTGGTAGTGATACAGACTGTTAATGGCAGGTACCTGGCTTTCCTTCTATAGGCTCTTTCTTCATAGCATATTTTGAAAGGGTAGCAAATAACTAGAGTTTTTTTCCAGCAGAAATGAGGCTGAAGAAAATACAATGATCATTAATAAAATAGAGTAATATGGTATTTAGCCACTTTTACTCTAGGAAATCAATTTCTGCACGCTTCTCAATCAGACACCAAGATGAAAATTAAATAGTTCCTGATCCAGCTTATGTTTTCTATTTCTTAATTTCACAAATCTGCTCATGGTTCCTGAAATCATAGCTAAAACGGTATCAGAAATAACTTCAGGGAAGCACAGAAATTTAGAGCCCTGGAGGTCCTCAGCTGCAAAAAGTAAACAACTGAATTACAACATAAAATTTCTTGTATTTCTAAAGATAGCCTAGTACCCTAAATTGGCCTGATCCATGAAATTGACATTTAATGGCAGTAACAGCATCACTAGATTTAGAGCAAAGGTTATCAAGGACAGAGAGCTAAGCTTTGTGTACCCTATATGTTCAAAGTGACATACTCCAGTCAGTAGCTGTCTCTTGCCTCAGACTCAATTTACAAGCCTCATGTGATCCACAGATTGGTGTTGAGATCCAGCATCAAAACACTTTCCAAGTTCATAAGTTTTAGAAACAGAATTTTATTTCTTTCACATATGCATGCTATTTAACAGAGGCATTTTTTCTATATTTGTTCATTTTTCTTATTTTAGGTCATCAGATTATCATCTCATCTTCCATTTCTAATCTTATTTTTTGCCATTCCTATTCCTTCCCCTGTGCTTTTCTTCTAGTTGATGAGGTATTACTTACTCTTTCACCTGCAACTCCTTCCCTGCTTTCTGAACTCTGAAATAAAATAAAGGTTTTGATTTTTTTAACCAAGGACTTTCCCCCCATTGCCACCCCAGATGATTTTCCCTCTTTGTGAGACGATTATCACAGCATCTCTCTCAATTTTCACCTCAGGTGATCTGACATGGTTTTTACATTCCATCTTCTGTTCAGGATCTGGGTTTTAGTGCCAAAGCCTCTGGGACAGCATCAAAGTTTGACTCAAACACTCCTTCAACAATCGAACTGGCCAAGCTGTCTACTTCAAAATATGACAGGCATTTGGGAGAAAAGGAAAATGAACTTCATTTTGCTCTAAAAAGAGAGAGTCCTTTGCATGCCTGCTTTTTGTTGAAGTACAAAGACTAACCTTGAGCTGAAGTTGACCGTTTTCTGGAAGTCTTTCAAATAAGTAGTAAATTCTCTCCCTGGGGGTATCTTTATCTTCTGCTGACAGAACAGCACTAGAAATGACTTGAATTTCACCTATGTTCACCTCTATATCATTTTTCCTGAAAAAATTAAAAGTCAAGTATTGATGCAATAAAAGCAACATTTTCAACATGTAATTTCTCTGCCAGAAATATGGATTAACCAAATGCTGACAGAAAAGACAACTGCAGAGAGAATTGAAGAAAGGTGCCTATTTCAGTTCAAAAGAGAAAAAAGATAAGGTGAACAGTGCAGACAAGCTTCTCCTTACAATGGAGAGAAACAACAAAGATATCTAAATCAAACTGATTTAACACTTCTCTCTTATTCCCCTGGACTCTGCTCTGCTTACCTTCATAGAATTTATAGAAAGAAGACAATGTAAACAAATAGACTGGATTATTACTGCTAATATAGAGGACAGCAATACTGGCTCTAATGAACTGATTGTTTATTTAGGAAATTACTGTCTTTCAAACAACTGTTCCTCAATGCTCACCTATCTGTTAAGAGATATAACCATATCTAAATAGCTTCTTCTCTATGCTCCTTCTAGCACCCACATCTCATTTTGGGAAGAAGCTCTCATGAGGAATGTGTGAAGGCTTTACATTCCCCAAGGGCACTGTCTGCTGCAGGATGCAGTCCAAGAGGTGACAGATTGAGGTTGGCAATCACTGTGAATAAAAGGCACTATGTGCCAGCCAAAAACATCCCATCACAAGTTCTTCAGTCTGTTGGCCATAACTGATGGAGATGAGAGCTGAAAATTCCTGGGGTGGAAAGTGCCCCAAGACCAAAAGGTTAAGAAAAGCTTACAGGTACTGCCCAATATTCACCTGTAAAACACTGCAGTAACATGAGGAACTTTGTACCCTGTGGTGAAGATGTAGTGACTAAATGTGGCAGCTAAATCACCTCAGTGCCAAACTGCTTAAATTTACTGCTTAAATACTGACAGCATACCTCATCTCAGTGGAGGAGTAGTAGGCAAGTGGCAATATTCTTATAAAGGAATAGCTATTTTGGGAATTGATGTCTCAATCTATGCTGTTGCTCACTACAGGAATGGCAAGTGGTAAGACCTGACATTGCCAGACAAGGAAGCAACAGTTTTTGGATCTAGGTGGGCAAAGCTAAAAACACTTGACTACTTGCAATTTATCAGCTTCTTTCAGAGAGAGAGGGTGGAAAATGCAGACTGAGCTATAGCATGTGAGGAATAATAAATTGGCAATTATCAGTTATTATCTGTACATGATATATGCATACATAAATTATACTCTTTATTCTAACTGAAAATTGACTTTCTCTCATGTTAGCATTACATGGTCATTGAAAATCGTGTAGCTAAGAAACTAATGTTTGTTAGTTTGTTAGCAGGAAGATCTACCTGGTAAAAAAATTATATTAAAAGTTCTTTGCAGTTGGAAATGTAACTGATCTGAAAGTAGGCCAAATACACTGAGGGATCAGAAATTCCCTCCTTAGTGGCAGTCTGCTTAACAGGTTGTGAGTGTGAAATGCAAACTTTAGAGGTTCAGAACTACTCACAAAACCTTTAGACTCTTAGCTTCCCATCTGCCTGTCTGGGGCTGGAAAACAGTCAGAAGTATGGATGTCCTGATGCTCTGTGACAAGTCATCAGTTGGAGATCCCAAGGGATGAGCTCCTTTTTAAAATGTCCAGGAGGTTTGGCTCTCTTGCAGCCAGCTGCCTATCTATTGTCTGCCAGGCAATTTCTGATCATGTCTAATTCATTTACGACTCCTAGCTTTGAAGTGTAAGGGAAGATAGTGTGTGCCTCTGCAGCAGTTGAATTATGGCAGAAAAAAAAAAAAAAAAGAAAAAAGAGGTTTAGAATATAAAATAATTACAATCTGAAAGCCCTTTCCCTGCTTCAGACTTGTGGATCCTCTTATGCCAAAATCCAGATCTGCTTTCAGAGAGGTATTTTAGCAGGTGTTTGTCTCAGAGAAGGGAAAAACAGTGTCATGGTGGTCAGTGCTCAGCAGAGGTACAACACCTGGAAAACACCTTGAAACAACTTATGAAAGAAACAGCGAACCTATTACCCCACACACTTTTATTTTTCCTCTATTTGCTTAATACAGAGCAACATTAAGCATGCTCTTCTTTCAGTAATTTTTTTTTGTTGTTGTTAAATAGTCTGATAGAGACCTACATAGAAACATTTTTACTGACATTAGTATGTTACTAGCTACGGCTTCCTCTTTGCATCAGATACCAAGGACATATGGTTTAATAGTGTACATGGCGGGATGCTACGTTGGTGGTTGGACTCGAATATCTTAAATATTACCTTTTCCAACCTTAACAATGGTATGACTCTATGATTTGAGGTACAATGGTAACAATGGTATGACTCTATGTTTTGTTCACTTTTCCATCACTTTGTCTGAACACATCCCGCTGTCAGAAACAGGAACATGTGACTTACTTGCTCAGCACTGGTTTCTCGTCATTAACTGGAATGACCTTTACTGAAATGGTTCTGAGGACTTTATGTTTTCCATCTGATAGCTGAATTTTAAAGCTGTCAGTGAGGTTTTCAGAGTTGTCATGCATGTACATCAGCTTCATTCCTATATGAGGCAGGAAGTGGGAGGAAAATAAGAGAGAAAGAGAGGGACAGGGAGAATGGGTGAGAGAAATGGAAAGAACAACTTAATCTGACTCCTGCAAAATCCCTCTCATCATTTCACTCTGCTTAAATCACCTTTCTTCCATCTCCCCTCCCCATATGCTAGGGTAACAATATATTTGCCTTATCTATCAGAAGATGAGTTGATAAGCCACTGCTCCTCAGTCACCTAACAGCATACTATTGACTCAAGTTCACCAGCCTGACCTAAGTAAGGAATGACTCTCCAAAAAAGGGATCTCTGTCAATCTGAAAAAGGTACTTTTCTTCTCCTCTCCTTATTACAAATCACTTTGATGAGAACCATAGAAAGGATGAGACTGCCAGCAATACTTTCCTGTGCTTTAAATAATTCTAAGGGAACTTTGAAGAATCCTTTGGAAGGACAGCTGGCCTGGTATCTGCGACCATGGACAATCAGAAGTTGTAGGCCAAAGGTGGCTCGATCACCTTTGAGAATAATAAAAGGGAAAAGCCAAGAAAGAAAGCCAAAACCAAGACTTGGGAAGGCAGAAAAATTTGGTGGTGGACACCTGATATTACCCGAGGTTCATATTAGATAGGCAGAGAGACAAAAAATCTTTCCTCAGGTTTTGAGGGCTGACCTGAAATTTGAGTGACAATATTGAATTCATGTCCCTCTTTATACTGACAGATTCCATGTTTCACTAAATAGCCATAGCCAGGAGGAATCCATCATATTCCTTGCAGTGTTAAATACACTTTTTTCATTATATGTACTTGAAATAGATTTGCTGCTTTAAAGCAGGCTGACTGATCATGCTAAGCTGTGGAGTCCCAGTTTGTACATTTATAGCTAGACATATGGTATTTTGGAGCCTTTCAAGGTCTAAAGAAGGTTTATAGGAAAGACAGAGAGACTTTTTACCAATGCCTGTAGTGACATAACAAGGGGAAGGAGTAGGTTTAAGTTGGACATAAGGACAAAACATTTTACAGTAAGAGTGGTGAGACACTGGAACAATTTTTCTGGAGTGATTGTGGGACACTGGAAATTATCAAGGTCAGGCTGAATGGGGTTTTAGGCAATGTGATCCAGTGCAAGTTGTGCCTGCCCATGACAGGGGAGGTGGACTAGTTGACCTCTAAAGGTCACTGTCAACCCAAAATGTTCTATGATTCTATGATCATTTGAAGTACTTAACCCCATGATCAATTAATGTGTTTTTCAATCGGTCTTGTTGTCTCTCTATTCTAGATGCTGTAAAATGTTTACAAATCTGTATGATGACATTACATTATGTTACATTATTCCCTTAATTTTTTTTCGGGGCAGATAGTTTTCCTGCTCATAGTACTACTCTTTTTGATACAGAGTTCTCTCAGGATGATTTTATTGACAGTTCCTAAAATTGAAAGACAAGAATAGCATTAAAAAGGACAATCTCCATTCCTAAACACTGTCTTGAAAATAAAAATTAGATAGCGAATAAATAAATGATGAAGATTTCTTTAGTGTGCCACTTGCCTCATTAAAGGAATGAAAGACCATTGTCAGAAGAATTCTGCACCTACCATTCTTCAGTAGCTCCATGGAAAAGTCATGAACAAGCAATCCATGGCTGTGGTGATCATGGTTAATTAACTCTTTATAGTGTAGAACATCACTGCTGTGAATACCATTAATAAGGAACCCATACAAGGGCCTTTGCACAACCTCAAATACCAGAGGGTCTTGAGGCACATCCAGATCAAACACGTTGATAACAGACAGATCCAACTCTTTCATCTCCCCTTCTTGAACCTGAACATGAAAGAAAAAACATCCAATTCTTTTACATAAAAAGAAATAAGAGAATCCTAGTATGGTTTCATGAGTAGGGTGTTTTTGTGTACAAGTGTATCTCTTGATTCATCCACCCATTACCCAGTAGCTTTTTAATCAGCTACTGATTTCAACCAGTTTAAGAGACATAGAGAAAGTAAATGGTTATAGTGATAAAGAGAGAAATTGAGATAAGGAGTTCATATTTGCCCAAATTAATAGAAAATACATTAAGTAAGTCAATGCCAAATCTCAGTGCTCAGAAATGCATGAAGGAGAAAGCCTTTAAATACATAAAGGTATCTAAAAATATGTATGCATATAATTTCATACATCCACTTTTTACTTAACAATAAGTTTGCACTCCGTGCTCACAGAGTTATTTATCTTAAAAAAAAATCTACAGAGAAGGGAGAAACTATGCCAGCAATATAAAAAAATACTCTATTAAAAAATGTGAAAGCTCTTGAGAAGGCAGAAGCCTGAAGATTTCTCTGCTTTCTAGATTACTTATTTGTTTAAAGATTTGAGCCTTTCTTTTTACTTATAAGCAAATTTCCAGGAGCTATGCACTGTTCCTATCCCACTGAGGCTCTGTCTTATAGTTTACATGGGACTTCACTAGGCTGTTTCCTCAAGGAGGCTGAACTACACAAAGTAAGGGAAATATGCCCAGGACAGAAGATCAGGACAATGTTCTTATTTACATTAAAGAGTATTTTCTGGTTAAAGTAGTTCTGTGACAGGTATTTTGCTAATTTCCTTACGGTAATATTCCTGGCTATGAATTCTGGAACTTCATCATTAGTTGGGCTGATTAGCACAAAAAATGGAGTCTCTGCTGAGCGATGCAACCCATCAGTGACATAAAGTATAAACTTGTCTTCTGTTGGTTCCATTCGCAAGTGCCTGGCTTGAACATAGTTTATATTTCTGTCTTTCAGGTGCTTCAGCTGAAATGAACCTACAGATTTTTAACAGAAGTTGTGTTAGCACAATGTTTTCATGCCTTCTAGTCTTTTCCATAATTTAAAAAAAATTGAAACTATATATTTTTTCAAGAATAAATAACTCGAATTGGTTAAGTTCTCTGTCATTTTTTGACTGTAAAGAATTACATTGGACATGTTACTGCAGGACAGAAGCCCTTCCCCCCTGCCAAAAATGCATCATTCTACTTCAGGTGAGATTCTGAAGCTTCTCACTTTTCAGTTCAGACTGCAAAACTGAGCCCACATAAAACCCAACTCAAATAGGAAGGAAATTATCTGAGGTCCAAGATTCCATGATAGTGCTAGGTCAATCACTGGACTTGATGTTTTAATCTAAATGTTTCCATTAATATATTATTCTAATTACACTTTATTTGACTGACAGACTGCAAAAATGAGAACTTAAATACTCAGTGATTACAGGTTTCCAGCTGAAGATGCTGGTAAAAGCTGGTAGCATTACAAAGCATGTCACAGTCTGTTCTGCTGAGGGTGAGTCTGCCTTACACAGTTTGAAAGTGGACAAGGGAAGTCACCATCTAAGTCAAACATCATCTCTATCGCTTTTGTAACTTTGTTTTGTAAACCCAGGCTACTGCATTTAACTGACAGATGTGTAGGTGAAGGGATGCTGGAGCCTTTCATGGGGGACTGAAGAGGAAGACAGGGAGAGTAGATTAATGTCTCATATCATGCCTTCTAATAGATCTCAGCTGGATGCATAAAACAAGGATTGCCTTGTTTCCTTCAAGGGCCAATTCTTCACTTTTGCAGGGCTTCAGTCTCCCTTTGAACTCCTCCCACAAAGTCACACTTCTCTTCATTTGTCAGCACCTGATTGATTCCTCCATCAGCCCATATTAATTCCCACACCTGCATCTGCACCATCAGAGCCCACTGCAGAGCCTTCCACAAGCCCTCCAGATTTAATCTGCTCTATTATCATAAATTGTTAAGATTTACCTATGCTTATTCCAATGTTGCTCTTCTCGAACCCAGGTGAAGGCAGTATATTTTCAATGTAACCAAACTGGGGAGTAGAAACCAACACAAACTCCAAGTCATCTGCAGTGGTGTCAGGGTCAGTGGCAAACAAATGATCTGTAGTGAGGGCTGCTGAGGAGCCCTCCTCCACCACAAAGCTTGCACCTGTGCACAAAAGACATGTTAACCATTAATGTTAAGCATTATTGATCATGAGTTCATTTTACTGTTGTTTTCATTAATAAGAATAGAAATAATAACTAAGGGGAAAATACAACAAATACTGGATTACTGAGTGGATTTTTAAAATGTTTTCTTCTCTGCTTTCACCAACCTCTCTGCTTGTTCTGTCACAGAGGAGAAAGGGATCATGAAGTTATTTTACTGGTTATTAGGTAAGGTTTATATACTGCTCAAAAACAGTTGTTACCTCTGTTTGTCAAAGCATTAATTACATGAGAGCTGTCAAGAATTGCTCATAATGAACAATTTTTCATGCATCAGTGCTTAATTTCCCTGCTGGGACAATGCTTCATTTCCAGAACATTACTTGGGTGAGTGCCTGTAAATTACAAAACTGCTCATACATATGCTTAAATGTTCTCTGGGATACATGACATATACCTGATACTTACAAACAAATGACATTGAAAGACACAGCTCATGAAAAATTTACTTTTAATATGTATACCACAGATCACACAAAAAATCCCAGGAAATGGATGGAAATTTCACACAATGGGCTGCAGTTGGACTAAATGTATGTTATCAACTCTTATTCCCATTTTAACTGAGTTTCTTAGATTCTGAAGAGTACTTGTGGAAATGTGGCTTCACATCTATTAATTTACAGCTTTTGTCTTTATTTGCTACAAGAATTAAATATGAGTAATATAGGTAGTAATGGTTCTGTCCCTTCATGTAAGGCCCAAATTTCTGTTTTATACTCTACACACAAAGCTAAATAAATACCTCCATTTATGTTTATGTTTTTGCCCTGTATAAATCTGACACCTGTTGGGCCTTCAGTACAGGGACAAGATTTTGATCACTTTTACCTAGACATAGTTTACACATGCAGTAATTAGCATGTAGACATGGTAGGGAGCAGATCTGAGCACTCTCATCTCTAACTGTGTGCTTTAAACATGTAGCTGAAGAGCAACAAGCTTGTAATTGCACTGGCAGCTGGAATGGGTGTTTGCACTGTACAAGCAAAGGAAAATAAAATTGATGGAAATTCTGATCCGAAATTTGTGTATTCTGATCTCAGCTAACTATTTCTTATGCTAAAAATCAAACAACAGAAAAAGGCACCCTGATTCTTTAGCATTACAGTACTGTGTGGCCCGCTTTGTGCTGCCAAAGTGAGAGGAAGCTTTCACCGGTTGCAATTGATGGAGGCTGGTTGTCCACTGGAAGTACAGTGATGTTAAGGTCAAAGACAGGAAATGAATCATCACGTGAAACTGGAGGAGAAGGAGGTCCATCATAGCAGCAGTCTTTCACACCTAGGCCAGCCTCACTGTCAGAGACAGTCAAGGTTAAAATCTCAATGGAAGGAGTCAGGCCAATCTCACCACCTGGGGAAAAATATCACAGTTCAGAAGAAATGATTTACCAAAATTTCATGAACACTGATTTTTATCCTTCAAGGATAGTCTTCAGTATCAAGTCAGAAATAAAAGAAAGCAGCAGCAAAATTACTGAAATTCTTAATTCTGTCTTGTGGGGGTGCTTTTAGGTTAGAGATTTGGGGTTTTATTTATAATTAATTTTAACCAGCTCACTTCCATGAGTGGATGTAGAAAAGAGTCTTAGTATTGTTATAATAATTATAATGTTATAATTGCATTGTTATATTATATTAAATTGCAATAAAATGGCTAATAGTCCCCAAGATTCTGTTCTTCGTCCACTAATGTAGAAAATGTATATTGTGTAGAAAAAGTGGGTTTTTTGCACTTCTTCTCAAGGAATGTAGGAAAATCTTTCTTTTACATATGTTCCTCTATGACAAATGGTAATATCCATGTTGTTCCAAAAGAAAAAAAGTTAATATAACAAGTAATGCATGCATTCCTATATGCTTCTTATCCTTTCAAAATGGACTATAACAAGGCCTGTACTTATTGCTGTACTTTATTACTGTACTGCATATTATGCCTCTATGTAATCACATTTAAAATGCGGGCCGATACACAACTAGGAACTGCCACCCCTTACAAGAAGCATCTGTGGTACAGAGTATTCCAGCTGTCAGCACTTCTGGCAGCCTGTGTCTTGCATTGCTGCAACATATTATTTATAAGCAGCTGCAAAGGAAAGGCAGTGACTCCCAGACTTCTCTTGCAATACCTGCAGACAGCACATTTAAGGCTAGAAATTTGGAAATGAGAGCCACCAACACTACACCTTGAAGGTGAAACTTCATTGCCCCTGCAAAATATTGAAATACAGTTTGTGATATCTTTAGAATGCAGAAGTTTGCTATTGGTGGCCACAATTAAGAACTTTTGAAATACCAGCTCTTCATTTTAGACAGTGCTGAGCTGGAAAATATTACATCTATTCTCCATGCTAACACAAAATTACAGAATAAGTAAACAGAAAAACAGAACATTTGGGGGAAAAAAAGACTAAAGCTGTCATTCAGAAATGTAGAAAGAGAACCTCTTTAATCCCAACGAAAAGATACATTTAAGTAAGAAAGGGGGTTAACCAGCCCTTGATTTCTGTCAGTATTTTTTTTTAAAGGTACTAAAAATAAAATAATGTCTACTTAACCTTGTGTTTCTCATGAAGGAAGTCACAACTTCCTTTACTGTGTGGTATGTAAAGACTATGAATTGTCCAAAGCAGATATTCTCCTAGATCAGAGAGGCAAGTGAGAAGTACAAAAGGGTTTTTTTATTGCCATGAAACACATCAAAATACTCTAGTTTGTATTTAATAATAATTTTGTCAAAAAAGTGCAAGATATTTTGTCAACAAAAGTGAAAGAGTTCCTCCAAGGTTACGATGTTTTCATGTACTTGTTCAAATATAATTTTCAGTTCAAGCAGGGATTTGGAGAACATATTAAAACATTTGGTAGTTGTTTATCATCAGCCTTCTCTTTTAAAGCCAGTTTATTTTTTTCCCTAGTAACAACACATGGTTTCTAAGAAGTTCTTACCGGAATTCTGCAAAGGCATGGATTCAAGGTCAGATTTTTTTACTAGAACTTTTCTGTCCACCTTTAAGTCTGATTCTGTCCTTAGTTCACTTACCAGTGTGCTTGTATGTGACTAAACCAGCAATGACATCAGCTTGGGAGAAACGATCCACGGCAATGCCAGCTTTCCTCACTATCCCGTGGTCGGGCTGGCGGGCCAGCATGATCATCAGTCCCATGTCATCGCTGTCCGCGTCTGTGGCGTGAATGTACTCCGAGGAGAGAACTACTTCTTCCCCCTCCAGGCAGTGGAGCACGGGAACAAGGCCTGTCTGCATAACAGGTAGTTCATCATTCACAGGCAACACCTAATTAGAAAAATGAGTTAAAATTTTCTTATTGCTCAGTTCAGCAGAAGCCAGTTGTTTCAGTACACTGCTTTGCAGCTCAAACTAACAGCATGATGCCAGTGTCAGAGTACACTGAGCTTTCTCTATGAACAAAAAGAGACCAGCTGAATTAAGAATAAGAGACATAAGTAAATCAAATTATATAATTACAGTTTAAGTACAAAGTGCAAGTGAAAGCTCCTCTCAAATTTGCCATATGAACATTAAACCTAGGGCTGAAATGGAAGCCTAACATATCCATTATCTTCCAGTTTCCAAGGTAATGCAGGGACTTTCATAAGTCAAGCTTTGAATCATTTGCCTCCACACAGATAATTGCTCTCCAAAACATGCAACACACTGACCTTGACCTGCAGAATGAACTCTACAAAATGGATGCCATCTGTGGCTGCAAAGAAAACATCATCGGTGAGAGTCTCAGAGCCGTCATGACGATATCTGTGAAAAAAAATTATAGAGCTACACAAAATTTTCACAGATAAAAAGAATCCATGCTTTCTGCTCATGCCCTACAATCCCTCCCAGTATAAAAAGCTGCTCCCTGTGTAAGGTTGTCCACATAACACTGCTGGTTCTGAATCAGAGTTTCTCCAACAGGCTTTTAGGGTCTCCTACAAAAGAAAAGTAAAACAAAGTAAACCAGTCATCAGTCAGGAAAAAGATTTCCCTAAGGCTTTGTCATCTACATCTTGGCTGCTTGTGAGGGGTTTTCCAATCATGTATGTAATCGCTGTGGTAAGTGCCTACTTTCTTAGAGATGGAAATAGAGCCAGAGAGCTCTAATTCTGCATGCATGCGTTGTGTCTTGTTGTTGGCACAAAAAAGGATGCAAAATTTACATCTCTACATTAATCAATGTTAACCAAAGTTTTCTTGGAAACAAACCAAGCTTAATAGACACACACCTTCCTTAAAAGAAAAAAGCTGATAACCAGCAGCTTCTTCACAGGAACAGCATGGCTGAACACAGAATTTGTATCCTCACCTGCTTGGGGCTGTGCTTCATAGAGAAACCTATCTACAGCAGGCATGCCGACTCCCATTTCTTGGCCACACAACAGCTCATTTCATGTGACATTGTAATCCAGGCTCAGCCAGCATCCTTGTCCTAGAGCAGCTCTGCCAGAGCTATGTTGAACGTTTCTAGCCTCTGCACCCTGCCCCACTTCAGGCTATATCTCATTCAGCTGAGAGCCTCTGCCACCACACAGGGCAGCCACCACTCTTCTAACCTGACTGCCAGGGCGCGCAGGTCCTCACAGGAAATTCTGTCACCTCCATTCATGGGAATGCCGTCCAGCTCCACTACCCCGTGCTGCGGCTTCCTCTGCAGGAGCAGGAGGAGATGCTCTCGTTTCGTGTCTGCGTCGAGCAAGAGAATGTGTCCCTCTGTAATAGGGGTCATGCCACCCTCTTCCACTCTCAAATGGGTTGTAGAAACCTGCAGGGAGGAGAAATGCTGAGCTGTTTGTGCTGCTGCACCCCTAAACATATATCAGATATATCAAATATATCAAATTTCCATTTGCTCTGCAATATGGATGTGTGACATCTTAAAAAAACAAAAATCCAAAGGATATAATCTTTTCTGCTGTGTTAGAAAAAGCTAAGGAAATTACCAACAATGGGCTATATGTGCATCCTTGTTCTCATCCCACTCCTGGAGGCTTCTGAACTCCATAGGTGATAACAACACGAAATACAGGGATGCAGTTTTGCTAACCAGGATGCAACATACATGTTTCTGTACAGATACATAGATGCCAAAGGTAGTCCTCAGCCTAGCACAAAAAATCACATTGCACACTCACCATACTCTACCTTTAACTTCTATCCAAACCTGTGTGCAAAACTCTGATCCCATGGAAAATTAATTTTTTATCTCAGTAAAATCAGAACATTCCTCTGCATTTCTGTTTCTACCCAAAGCAATTTCCAAGTCCTTCCTTCTCACTTTCACCACTGCCCTACCTCTGGGGCTTGATTGTCCACAGGAAGAATTGTAATATTGAAGCAGATCCCATACAAGGTGCCTCCATGCTGATTGCTGACAGAAAAAATAAACTGGACTTGCAGAGGTTCAGGTCCAATGTCCTGCAGAGGTGGCATGTAAGCAACTTTCATATAGTTCACAGCATGCTACAAAAAGAGAAGAGGGGTACATATAAGAGGAGATAATGTGAGTATCCAAAATCCATGATATTCGGGACCTTTATCATCCCCTGCTTTGGTGTTATCTAGCCACTAAAATAAATTTCAGAAATTTTGCATGTACTCTTTAGCTACTACCCGTACCTTGATTAAATGCATCTTTAGGTACAAATTAGGTGAGTACAGGTTCAAATACTCAAATCTGTAGCAAAAATTACAGATACAGTTTAGAAGTTATAGCAGAGGTGATGGCCTGTACTTCTTTATGGATCTCTTTAAAAATCCTCTTTAAAAGGTCCAAGGACCTTTTCTAACTCTGACTTTAAAATAAACAATTCACAAAAGCTAACATCTCCCATAGCAGCTGAATTTCCCCTCATCAGTGTTAGTAGCAAATGCATGTCCTGTGTTTCATGGCAAGGACAGGCCAGTGATAGGAACATCAAAATCTTTCATTCAGATACCCATATTAAGCACATGATTTAAGATCTGTAGGGTCAGACCTCTCATGGTACTGCAGTGATCATTATGCAACTTTAACCATACAGCAGGATATAAAACAGGACATTTAAGTAATACTTACTTGTCAAACCACAAAAGCATGAAAATTGAACTACAAAACAGTGAAAAAAGTCTATTCTGACCTGTTTAATACTGTAGTATGTCTACTGATGGAGACACTGAGATGAAGCAGGAAACTATTCAAGGACTCATTTCCACATTTTGCATACTTTTTCATTCTTCTTTTGTCATGTTAAGCCAAATTCAACCTACCCAAGCAACTGTAGCCCCTGATGGTTTTAGGACATTTGTGTTTACATACTGCAAAACTGAAGCATAGTATAAAGTTGGTTTAAAATCTGGTATTGGAATACCAGAGTTTTGAGCTTCTTAATCAGAGCTTATGATAGTACGGCTCCTAAGTTTTCACCTCCTATTTTCCTGTCAAATAAAAGCTGTACACTTGTAACTTTTGAAAATTGTTTAGAACTCATTATGGTATCAGATAATGTAACAAACCTGAGTAAATGACTGCAGTGCAAGAGCAGCAGGATCCTTGACCAGTTTGGGGATAGTGTCCACCATAAAGAGTTTCCCAGCATCTGAGTAGCTACACAAAAATGTATGTGTTACATCTTGGCTAGCAATACCAAAGAACAAGAAAAATAGCCATGTAGCTCAATCTTGAATTTCAAGTTATCTTTGCAATTCCAAATGCATTGAGAGGAAAACCATTTCCCTTTCTTTCATCCTTGTTATCCATTTAATCATAACCATGGATAACTGACCAAAAGAAATACTTTTCAGAACGTTTTCATAACTTATAAACAAGCTTTGGAATTCCTGCAAATGTGTTTCTACACACCCCAGATAACATTTACACCACCTGCAAGTCTAGTCCATCACATTATTATAACTTGCACACCTGCATTTATCTTTAAGTAGAAAAATCAATTATCTCTAATTTCATGTGTCTTATAAGCTCTAAAATTAACCAGTTTCCAGCAACACAGCTTTCCAACAGCAGTAACTGGCAAACTGGATAACCGTGTGGCTATTTGACTGATCAAGGAAACAGCCTTCTCCCCCAGCTACACAATGATCCTTTGCTGCTGGAGGTCAAAATTGAAAGTACTGATCTTCAGCTTAAACCTTACCATGTCTGTATTTGAAACTTTTCATTTAGCAAATTGTTGCTGATGGTCTAATGAGATTGCAGCACCAGTGATGTAAACTGCAACTACCCACATTCATTCCCGCCCTTCCTCCCACTGTGTGTTCTGTCTGTTTTCTGCTCCACGTCTTCCTAGACCACAATCAGCAGTGCATGATACATACTCTTAAAAAAGCTGCAGCACCTCCTCTTCTCAGTTTGGGGCAGACACAGGTCAGCCCCATTCTAACAGTTAGGAGAGATGCTGTGACTTGTGCTTGAGGCTATATGGGATCCCACAAGTCAGTGTAAAATGCATATCAAGAAAAAGGAAAGAAATATTTCACAAGATTTACTGTTTCTTATTTCTTGTTTAGCTATGCATTACCTATTTTGTATTACTCTGTGTATTACTCTGTTGCTTCAGGCTCTAGCTTACCCTTAATCATCAAAAGGAGAGCTGCAACCAGATACCATCACCTGCACTTTCAAGAAACAGATGAAGTACTTGAGGCACAAATATATTACTGCTACTGAAGCTGCTCCTCTTACATGGGTTATTTCCCTGTCCCACAGGAAAGTATGTCAGATTGCACCTACCCATTGGTGCAAGAGAAAAATGGGGAAGTTGTTATGGTGTATGTGAGCTCCCTGTCTTGCTCTTCCACATCTATGAAGTGGAGATGTTTCTTAGTTAGGTGAGAAATCTCAGTCTCCTTAACAACCAGGTGACGGGTCACTCCTGGAGCTTCTCTGGGTAGCTGATCATCCACAGGGATAATGTGAACTGTCATCACCTGGAATTGGGGAGAGAGTAGAATCATCAGCCATTCCTCTTGGTAAGAGAGTGTCCCAAGGAATTGTTTACCAACATGCAGAAGTGGATCTCTGGACAGTGAGATACAGAATGTGGCTGTCATGCCATATCATCATGAGTAATGGAGGTATATAACAGTTAAAAGCAAAGCTTTTGAATCTTAGAGGTTTTCCTTTAAATTAAATGCAAAGTTAAATTCAGTATGTTGGACTCTTGTCTGAAAAAAATAGTCTATTCTCAGTTGACTTCAGGAAAGTTGTTTTTACTGTCTCCAAATATAATTTGTTTTCAACCTTTAATTTTATAGTATAGGAAGAAGTCTTTTCGATGAACTTGTCTCTATTCAGCGAGGGAGAGAATTACCTCATTGAAAGCAAGAACAAGAAATAGCCCTGAAGGACAGTATTTGTGGTGGTGACTGTCATCAGAAAAAATCTATACCAGTTTTATTTGAAAACTTGTCAGAACATGTAAGATATTGTAATCTGGTTTTCTAGGCCTGAGGTTTCTGAGTTTCTGAACTCAGTTTCTTCGTGGTGTTTGGGTTTCAGAAGACCTTGTTCCCACAGACTTGACATAAACATCCCAAGTGTTATTGTAACGAGAGTGATGTTTTGGATTCTTTTCTGTGAGATGGACTTGTCTCTATCCATTGGTTTGGGCCAATGGGAAGAAGAGTTCTGGCACTCTTCTGACCAATGAGAGTGGCCTGTTCTAAAAAGTATATAAAGAGGACAGTTGTTTGAATAAAGTAGAGTCAGATGCAGTTTTTTATAACGAGGTCTCATGTCGTTTGTTCATCGCCCACAGCAACAAGATATCATGTAAGATATCTCCTTCATTTGAAGAAAAAATATAGGAGACTGCAAAGATGCTTCCATTTCATACCTGTGGCTCTGAGAGATTTGGAGGGTCATGGCTATCACATAGCACAAACTCAAGTGAATCTTCAAATACTTCTCCTCCCAAATGACGATAATAAATCATTCCATTAAGTAGATCCCTCTGAAGAAAACTGTTGACAGGATACCCTGTTGAAATGAAGAGTATATCTTCTATTGAGCACTCCATGATTTTAATACTACATTGAAGTTATGCCTTAGCTGCTCAAGTAACTGGGGAAGTATAATGTCCTATTTTTCACCCTAACTGGAGAAAGCCCTTTGAAATGTTCCCTCATTGTCTTTCACATTCTCTGAAGATCACCAACAACTTCTTTTCTGTGTCACTTAAAGATCATTCAAAAAATTAAGCAACACAGCAAACAGGCTGAAAGCCCTGTTCAAAAATCAGAAGAGAATTTGTATAACTAGCAGCCTATAAAGCCTAGCACAGGAATTTCTGGGTTGTTATGTGGAAGGAGAGTTTTTTTCATCATTTAGCATAATTAGGATCATGTCTTATCTCTGAATTTTTCACAGATCCTGGCATGTAAACTAACTCATGGCTAGCCCAATATTTTTCCAGAGAAAAATTCTATAGGAAAATGGACTCAGAATGGAAGAATTACAGGATAAATTGTGTACACAGGGACAGTTATCCTAGTGCAGAGACCAACATTAATTAGTGATTGGATTTTACACTGCAATGAAAGAAGTCCACATTTGCCATTATTTGTCCTGAACCAAAATAAGGTGCCTGGCTGTAACATTTAATGTATTTTTAAAAGGAGGGGACAAAGAAAAGTGTGCTTTTGTGGACATGCTTTATTACCTATCAAGTTTGGTCCTGGTTTCTTCATGATTTCTCCAGCCTGTGATGGCTTGGTAATATTGAAGAGTATGTAGTCATCACTGGAATCCATGTCAGAAGCATGAAGCATGGAGTCCTGAATCAGGATCATCTGTCCCTCATGAACTTCAATGACCACGTTGCTGATCAGAAACGGAGGGCTATCATCTTTAGGGAGGATGTTTATTGGAAATTTATGGCGAATACTGTGGGAACCATCAAAAATTCTAAATACCACAAAGTCCTTAGTAGAATCACTGTCATCATGATGGTAGAGGACAACTCCAGCCTGAATGTCAGAGACGGTGAATGTGAATCCTTTCCCTCCTGTCAAAACAGTGGAAGAAAACACATCAAAAATGTGTGGATCAGACCAGAAAAGTAACTTTCCACTAATATGAAGATTTTTAAGGGAGAGAGATGAACGACATATTGCTAACTAGAAAAATAAAATGTAACTTACTTACCAAAACCAAATTGGACTTGGAATAGCTAATAAGAATGCAAAATTTGCAACTATGACAGCAGATAAAATCCTCCAAATATCACTAAATATAGCTGGAGATATATTTAACTGCAATTGTTTCCATTTTAATTTCAACTGCTACTTTCTTATCAGATCATTTTACATGCATTTTAGGCATCAAAGAACATAGTATTTACAATTAAAAATCAGGATTTAATTTCAAGAAAAATATAATGATATGGGGATTTTGTTGTATTGAGGTTATTGTCTGTAAAGAGAGTGTTTATACCTCTGCCTCACTAGAAATGTTATGCATAGAGACAAATATTCAGGCAAGTTAAAGCATTCAAGAACTGCAAGCTGGTCCTGAAAGGTATAATCTCCCCAGGGCCACCAAGAAAAGGAGCCAAGCATTCCTCTAAGGTTTTACAAAAATAGACAATTGCCAAAAATTGTGGTGATGTTTTCCCTTGGCATGTACTTATGAGGACAGACAAAATAGGATAAGGCGCTGGAGATAAGATAGCCACCTCTGGTTGGTGCATGGTAGTCTGAGAAACCCTCAAACTCAGTCTGCAAGGGCAGGACTGCCACCAGGAGATGGGCCCTGACTGGCTGCACTGCCTCCTAATGCTGTCTCTGGGGCTGAACCCACCTAGCACTGCTGACACCACACAGTTCCTGTCTGCAGCTGTGCAGGAGGATGATCTTGCAGACACTGGACTACTCGTCAGGAGTTTCCTGAATTTAAGTTTGCATCTGAATATTTTCTGTGTTTGCTATATTCAAAACACCTCCTTTCCTTTTCTTTAAATGGTTTCTTTATGTCTTTAGGTTACGCATTTTATAAGAACACATTCAACTATTGGAAAACTCAGCACTGATAATGGCAACATGTTCCCACCCTGCCAAGAGCAGAGTGATTTCCATTACATAACCTTTTTCTCAAGCCCTGAGGCAATTCTTGCTGCAGAGCAAAATTAGTAATATTGATAATGCAGAAGGCTAATGAGTTAGAAGTCTAATTTAATTTCCACATTTTGAAATAAACCTTAAAGCTGCCTGTAACAACCATATCCAAATGCCTGTATTTGCCAACAAATCAAAATCACTTGGCATTCCTGAACATCTGCAATCAAAAATGTAAGAACTGAATATGTACTGACTGTGTTTCTCCTAAATCATGTTTCTCAATGAAAGCATAGCTGATTTCTTTAAAATTTTTGCCTTTGGGCTGTAAATGTTCCTTAGGAAAGTAAAGGTTTAAATACTGAATTTTTGAACATTTCAGTTTTAACACCCCTGCCTAGCATGGTTGCAGCAGGGGAAAGCGGCCAGCAGAGGGAGCAGAGCTGTTGTTTTATCATAGAGGAGATTTTTCCAGTCTCTGGAATTGAAATGACCTACCTCTCACTGACAGCTGTCCATGCTGTAAGCCATCAACTGTGACCAAACGAACATTTTGGATGTCATCATTATCTACAATTTGGAAGTGTTGCCATGTGATGGGTCGGGATTGCCCCTCTAGGAGGTCGAGACCTGCAAAGAGCAGAGAGTTATGTCACTGTCAGCATCTAATGCTTCTAAAGGTGTTTCCAACCAGGAAAGAAAACCTGAATATTTAATTCTGTCAACACATCTACATGAGAAAGACATTCCAGTAAAGGTTTAGATTGGATAGTAGGAAAAATTTCTACAATGAAAGAGTAATTTAGCTTTGGAATAAGCTCCCCAGGTTTGTAGTGAAGTCACTGTCACTGGTAGTGTTCAAAAAACAAGTAGACATGGCACTTCATGATATAGTTTAGTGGGCATGATGGTATTCAAATGAAGATAGTTTTGGAGGCTCTTTTCAACCTTAATACTTCTATAATGTTATGATTCTAAGGCGACCTAAAAGTCTCATTACAGCTTCTGACATATTTGAATTTGTTAATTGTCTTTAAGGAATATTTTTCAGAGAAATAACCAATTCTGATGTTGCAGAATGCACCTAGTGCAGGTAGCTTCATGTGCAAGTGGCACATTGTGTCCTGGGACGGGGAAAATATCTGTAATCCCAGGCAAAGAACCATGAATGGACATGGACCCTTTGTCTAGAAAAGGGCACAGGGTCTGGCTGGTCATCCAGAGGCTGCAGGCCCCAATAAGCAACAGGAACAAATATCACCATTGGAACAAGTATGCACAGATTGTGGGCGTATAAAAGTCCGGGATTCCTTTGTTCAGGGTCCCTCCCTGGAGACAGCCAGTTTGAGCTAATTTTGTGTTGCTGCACCGCAGTTAAATTACATAAAGGAAACAGACAGATAGGATTCCAATTCAGATTGAGCCACTAACAGAGAGTTTTCTGGTTTTGTGTGTGGTGGGTGTAGGAAGTCAAGCAGGACATCCATCAGGTCACTGGAACAACCTGCTGTGAATGGCTTCAGTCCCAGCAGTGAAAGTCTTGGGTGGTGCAATTGTGGCTCACAGAGAGGGGCATCTGAAAGGTCAGGCAGGGAATTTCCTTGGCATCTGGTTTCCAATTATCTGATAATCTAATGAGGCACATTTCTGGCCATTTGCACTAACAGGAGCATTGCACTTGAAATCTTCAATGTCTGAGGCTAGACACTTATTCTTTAGTGAGCTTGCAGTTAAAAATCTTTGTTGATCTTCCTGACAGACAACAGTATTCCTTCTTACTTAGACAGTCATTTCAGGTGATGTTTTTCTAGAAGACATGAGGTACCTTCTTCTCAGCTCCTTTCCTTTTCTACTGTAGGAAAACTGCACTTTCCCTGGTGTTAACTTCTTGACATGTTTGATCTTATATGTTTTCCTTTTGATGATTATGCACTCTAGATGAGAGACACTGTTCCCTTTGCAGTGCAGGCATTATAAATCAGTTTGAATTAGATCTAAGCCTGTAACGTTTCCAGGCTTTAAATGGCTAGTGGTATATCACGTCCTTTTTCCTAGCTGTTCATTTTCACACACTTCAACTTTAAACAACACCAACTTGGTCTTTCCCACATGCTCTACGGCACTGTTCCTATTCCATCATATATTTTCCTTTAATATTCATACTTTTTTATGTACAGTTCATTCTTCAAGAAAATGCTGTATAAATAAATCCTAGTTTTCTTGTAACTCTATTTTTTCCTTACTTTCCATTCCATTTAAGACATTACATCTTTTTCAAGTTGTTGTAACAACAACTCCAAAGTGGATATAGGGTAAAATAGATTTATTCTCCTTCAGTTTTATGATCCTTAGACTCCAGGTATAAATCTGAATTTCAGAGTTTTGTCAGATATGTGTGTCAAATGTTATTAATTCTGAAGGAAAATGAACTTAGCATAAGAGACCTCACCTTTATTCCATGAAACCCGAGGAGCATTTGTGTCTGTTGTTCTGATAGAAATACACACAGTGATTGGTAAACTCCTTTCAAAATAGAAGTCATGCACATCAAACTCCACCTGTTGTGAAAACAGATAAAGAGCTTATTGAAAACTGGAAATCAAATGTACTTCAAAACACATATAGTGCATTCTCTTCTGAGAGATCTTACAGGTATCTGATAGTGTGTTTATAAATAAAACTTGATTTAGCTTCTAAAAAGAGCTATGGAAGTTCTGCACGAAACAGAGTAACTGCCTTCTTTGCTCTTTGAAGTGCATTCTGTGAAACTTAGTTTGTAGCATGTGTAATTTTCATTTTATTTGGGGTACAGTTAAATCATCAATTAATATAGAGCTTTATTTCACTAGTAGTAATAAAAAGTGGAAGGGACATTTCCTGCTCTTTTAAGAGGTGTAGGACCAAAAATAGATATGACAGAAAATATATGCACTAGTATAGAAAAAAAATTTAAAAACTCAAATTCTTGAGTTGTCAGACTCCAGAACTGTCAAATTATTGAACCTGCAATCAAACAATGCTGAAAGCAAAACACAGATGAGGCACTTAAAGAGCAGATGTTTTGGTACAATGTCTGGTTCTCACATTAAAGAAACAGGGCAACAAAGTTCCTGTGACAACCAAGAAAAATGAGACAAATCTTGTCAACATCAACTACCAGTTACTGTTGCTGTTGCTCTGCTTTCTGTAAAACCCTTCCCTCAGCTTGCCTTGCTCTGAATTTCTGTTTCTTCAGTTTTATTACTTTAGTGCCAACCCTTCTGCTTTGATTGAATAATTCCTTAAGTACCATATCAGACAGTTATTTCATAGTTTAGTCAAGAACCTGCAGACAGAAACCTGATCCCATTCATCATTTGCATCATGCTCTCTGTGTTCATGACATGCTTTTACTACTCCCAGCAGGAACTGTTGGGACCCCCTTTTTGTGATCCCAAACCCACTATTATCACAGCAGGTAGGTTGTAAGGCCAAATAACAATCCTGACCTTTGACTGCTCCATCTTTCATGACTTTGAATATGTCACCTCTGAACAGGTGACGGGGTTTAGTAAAATCATGCAGGAATAAAAGCTGTGTAGAAGAGGCACCATTGATCTTTCCAAAGGCTCTTGTGTATATGTACAAGCACTATTATTTCACTATTCCCCTTACTAAAAAAAAATCCAGTTTAGATATTTCTCAGTGGGAGAGACTAAAAGGTTTTCAGTACAAAGAAATTATTATGTAGTGAGCAATAAACATCTATTTTGTGTTAGTTAAGATGATGTGTCATAGTAGAAAGTGGTAAAATATTTCACCTATTCTCCTGTATTGCATATAGTTTTAAAAACTTTTTTCCCTGAAAAATATCCATTACATATGATTACATTTATTTCCATTTTATTTGATCTTAAGGAGGTGAAAACCAGCAAATATTCACACATTCCACTGTTACCTCATAATTCCTCCTCTCTGTGTGGCTGTTATTTGGAGGCTGATAAGCAATGAGCATGTCACTGAGATCCTTCCACTTGAAGGAGCCAACAGGTTTTGTGTGGTCAGAGAGGTGAGTGATAAAGCCCTGTAGAGGTGGCCTGGTGATGTTGAATATAAGCAGGGACTTTGGAGTTTCATTGTCTTCAGCGTCTATGGTTGTAGTTGTAATAGGAGTTAAAATAAATTGATCTACTTCCAGGATGAACTTTGCCATTGGGGCAGCTTTGGGTATTTGGTTGGGAACACCACCTCTAATCTGAACAGGGAGCCATGCATACTCTGTCTACAAGAGGAAAAAAATTAGACAACTGAAAATTCAAATTAAAGTGAAAAAAAATAACTTCAATTTCTTTTAGCTTCAGATAGCAAATCAGGGTACATGTTAAAGCAATAATTATTTTGAAAAGAATTTTTTTTAATATTTTAATTAGAATATGCCTAGAGTAAATATTGAGACATCATGAATGTGACTTTCAGGTTCACTAGTCTTATTTGTGTCCTTAATTTGGGGCTGAAACAACTTACTTAATTTGATGTGAGTTTAATGAATAACTTTATCTGACAGAAACATGCACAAGCTATTAATTATTATTAACTGAATATGTTCACAGAGCTCTTAACTTATTAATTACTGTACATGCTGAAGTCAGTGCAGATCACGCTGTATGAAAGTTGTGGAATTATGCCAGAATTAATTTTTTCTCTCAGGATAAACTATTTATGTCTGACAGTAATCAACCAGAGGTGTTTCTCTGTAGCCATGATGGTCTAATCAGAGGCATGGAGATAATGCCTTTCATTGGCTTAGCTGGCAAAGTTCTAACAACTGAAAAAATTTAAAGGCTCCCTATCTCTCTTCAAATGTGACAAGGAGCAAAAAATTTATTAAAAAAAGAAACAATGACAACAAAAAAACACAGGATGACAATCAGATATTATAAACTTGCTTAAAAATCTACCTTGTGCAGAGTTTTGCTTCTGCTGTCTGAGAGATCCAGCCTCACAGGAATATAATCAGTGTCAGGTGAGGGGGGGTCAAGGTGTCTATACTGAATGCCCATCCTCAGAAATTCTTCACAGTTCATCTTTTTGTTGTTAATAATTCCTAGTCCCAGTGTACAGCTTCCATTTCTGCACTGTTGGCCCAGGCTGTGCTCTGTAACCCAACAGCAATAGTGAACAGTTACTGGAGCAGAAACAAACATGGGGAACCTGCCCATGTAGCTAAAGTAATCGTGATAGAGACAGTGTGATAAGAAGTAGGGCTCCTTTCCCAACTTAATTTCTCCTACAAGATTTTGTTTTCAACTGACATCTTCCAACTCCATCCTCCCTTGGTGTCTTGGTTAGCTGCTGCCTCTAGAAATTACCTGTGCTGTTTCTACTGAGTCTTGGCACTCGCAAAGCTGTCACATTGGTCCACATGTCTAGGAGCCAGAAACAGAATCTAGTAAAGGAATTATTACCCAGATCTTTGATCTGCATGGTGCCTCACAAATCTTCATGTCTCTTTCATGCCCACCATAGCTCAAGCTGTTCATTAAACTTCACACAACCCACTGTGACACAGCACATCTGAAACAACCCACTGCTGCAGACTTAATCTGCTGTGTCTCTTTGAACATGCTAATGCAAACAAAATCATGTCATACTAGTGCCAGGAAAGAAGCTCCGTAGCTGATCTCCATGAAACTGCTCTTGCTGCACTTTCCTGGCAATAAGCTGGCCGTGAGCAGGGAGGTGAGTTTCCGAGGAGATTATGGAAATAGTGCAATCCAGGTTTATCTTCCTGTCATAATCAAAGGTGAGGACGTTCTTGTCAATCACCCTAGACAGACCATAGTATTCAGGGACCTCCAAAGCATGGGAGCGCATTTTTATGATGTTACAGTCTGGCTCAAGTAACTGCACACGAAGGGTGAATGTTTCTACAAACGTTTCCGTTTCTGTAAACCTGCAAGTGACAGAAGAAAATTAGCTATGCTTCATCCCATCTTCTGTTCCTTTGTGGTTTGGTCATTGCCCTCATCTTCAAAACTGAATTACTTGAACCCCTTTCTCTCTTGTGTGCTCAAGCCTTGAAACACCATAATCCAGACCCTGCTGCCCAAATCTCCCTACTTAAAAGCAGGGTGTCTGTGTGAAGGAAGAGATTACTTGCTGTGTATATATGAAAGTGTCTGTCCCTATCAGCAGGACAGCAGAGAGAACATGCAGTACTTCAAGAGTACTATTGTCACTTTCCATGGCATAATGGTTTTGTTTAATAAGCCAGTGATACATAATACACATTAAATGAGCATATCTGCAATACACGGTGACAAATATTTCTGTAAACAGATGGTCACTTGTTGACTAATGATGGAGCTACTGGATCTAAGTAGTTACAACATGTACAGCAGAACAGTCTTTAACTGTAAAAAATTGTCTACTTGCTCTTTCTAACATCAGCTGGGCTCCTGGTAACAGTGAAGCCTGATTTGCTGCTGCTGCTGCTTACCTGTACAGCCTAAGCATGACCACGTCTTCATCTAAAATTGGACATCCATTGTGGGTATACTTGACTTCATTCGGAAGGAAGTGACAGTCAAAAACCTATGAATGAGAAAGAATAGACTGGCACCACACTGCCAAAGATGTTAACTTCACAGCATCTGTTCCACTTCTCTTTGAAGTTCCTGGAATACATCAGACTGAGAGAATTTTTAATATGTAGTTCATTTCTATGAATAGGTATTCACCTGAACTGTACTCTCCCAGTGAGAATCAGAGCAACCACTCAACATGGAGCTGCCAGCACTCCACGATTAGAAGGGCAAAGGTCATATGTGATTGTTTTGGGCTGCCAAGTCCTTCCCCAGTACAACAAAGAGTTTGACTTCAACTTCTTTACTACTGCAGAGTCAAAGGTGTACATACATCCAGCAGTGTATACAACTGCAGTGGTGGAGAAAAGCCAGCAGTTCTAGTATTATAATTTGAGATTTATTGACTTCTAAAATTGCTCATGACAATAGCTTGATTATGTAGTAAATCTTGCTTTATGGCCAGTACAAATGTACCACAAAAGTACAACCCAGTGTTAGAAACTCTGAGTTGTTCCCAGTCTTTGTAATACTGGCCTTGTACCAGTAGCTCTTTTCTAGATCAGATGTCATCTCTGTGCGATACAAAATCCAGCCCCAAAATCACTGTAATCCACATCACAAAAGCCAGCAGATATCTATATTTCCCCAGCAGCTAATTCAAATTAGAGTAATTCTTACAACGTATCTAATACAGGCAAAATTTGTGACTCTGTCTTGTCACAGTTTAATCATATAAGGTAGATACTTCTTTCAGGCAGATTAATTTATTTAATGAATGGTTGACTTGTGAAAGCAAGGCAAATAGAAAACATGCCTGACACAAATAGAAAAAAAGATTGCTTTGGAGAACTTTGACACACCCATTCTTTGGAAAAGGGGCTTGGATTCTGGGGCATACAGTTTTCATGTTCTCAAGTACTGCAATTTACAAGACTGGCAATTTATAATTCCCAAGCAGTCTTGTTTCTTTACTGAAGCACCATCTGAAAGCTCCTAGCATTGAGAAGACTCTGCCTGTATTATCCTTGTGATAGCAGGGAATCCCTATACAGTCCCTGGAGGACAGAAGATGCTCATGCTTCATATCTACAGAGAGAAAAAGCATATTCTAGACAGAAAGAAACCAAAATCACTGCATTTCCTCAGCATTTCACTATTAATCTAAGTATAGTTTTTGTTATATTTTTTCAGGGCAGAATTCACAAATGGTTATATGGACATCCACAGACTAAAGTGAAATCTGTTCAACATTCACTAACTGACCTAATGAGGCCATAACTAACAGCAATTAATATATGTATATGGCTGACTGACTAGCCTTTTTATTTAAAAAAAAAAAAAGAGTAATTTTTTAAAATATGACAAAAGAATCATGAAAATTAAGTGCCTTGCATGAATTGTCTTTGTTTCCCCAACCACTTTAGATGATGGTGAAACAGCTGGGACTGTAGTAAGGTTCTAAAATCTTGACTGAAAGTGAAGCTCACAGACAAAATCTTTGGATGGTCTGACTTGCAGTGTCAAATTTAGGTAATAATTTAATTCTAAATTAATTGTTGATGCATAGTTAACTGAAGCACCTCATGACCACCTGTGAATTTATGCTAAAGGATATAAGAATTATTGACCTTTGTTTCTTTCTAGCTATTACACAGAATAGAACTTACATCCTTCTATAGTGGAAGACTCGTTAGAGTTTCTCAGCTTTCATTATTTACTGAAAGGGTCTGCTTCCACTGAAGTTATTCGCAGATGCTCAAGCAATGTGATAATTTTTGTTCATTCCTAGCAATTTTAAATTTTATTCCCTGCTTTTAACTTTCATCAAGAAGTGCACTGTACAAAGTATTTCCTTTATCTGTTTTTTTTTTTTTTTTTTTCTTTAAAGGATGAGTTAGTTGATTTTCAGACATCTATACAAGGTATGCTTGGTTTTATTTGATTGGACTGCTTAGAAGTAGTTATGTAGTATGTTATCTTAAAGAAATAAATAAGTACATTATATACAAAACCCGCTCATATTGTATTTTCAGAAGATTAATGTTGTACACTGAAAAATAAGATTCTTCACTGACATAAATCAGTGTAGAACCCTCAAAGTCAATAGGATTTTGGTTACATAAGGTTGTTGCGGGGGACAAGGCCAAAAGGATTACAGAAATCCAGATAAAAGAAGTCTGAGCCTTCTCTCACCCACTGATGGAGTCTTCCCATCACAGAAAGCCAACCTGACCTTGGTGAAGCCATGCTGGCTGTCTCAAATCAACTCCTTGTCCTCCACGTGCCTTAGTACAGCTTCTAGGATGATTTGTTCCATGATTTTCCCAGGCACAGAGTGGAAGCTGACAGGGTAATAATTCCCAGGAAATAATTACCCTTTTTAAGGATGTTTACTGTATGTCCCTTTTTCCAGTCTGGAAACAGGGATTTCACCTGACTGCCATGACTTTTCAAATATCATGGAATGTGGCTTTGCATCTACATCAACCAGTTCCCTAAGGACTGGGATGCATATCACTGGGTCCAATCATACCAAAGAATTATTGTCCTTATTTTTAAGACATCATTAGTTCTGCATTTTAATTGGTAACAAGGGTTTTGAAAATTTAGAACCTTTCCACTAAGGGTTGTTACCACTGACTGACAGTCAGTTTATACATGTACTGAGAGACAATCTGCTTTGCAAAAAGAAGCATCTGGTTTATGTTTCCTGATATGTTTTCCCTTTGTATGAACAGGCAACTCTAATTGTCTATAAATTCACTGGGTAAGACAAAGCAAATCTAAATATTTTCCTAATTAATGTTGAGTTTTGTTTTTTTCCACTTCAATTGCTTTTCAATTATGATTTATAATTAAATTGTCTTACATTCCTAGAACATTATTCACTTCAATGGTAGTAAACCAGTAAACAAAATCATACCAGAATAATTTTCTGGCTGCAGCATCTCCTGTAGAAAGATCATGAGTGGCACAAGGAGATCTGGACTCTGGCACCTTTTTTCAGGAATGATGAAAGCTCAGGCACCACTCTCCGGCACAGCCTCTCTCCAGCCTGGTGCCCTAGGGCCACCTGCCTGCAGAGCTCTTTCCTCTACCTGAGTGCCTGCAGCTTCTGCCCTCAAATGCCTGGGCAGTATTCAGGGCCATGAAAGAACAGTTGCTTTACAGAAGTGGGGCTGAGAGAGGGGATGTTTTCTTGAAAATTAAGTGTAGCAAATGTACATCTCCTGGGATCTCTTGAAAAGGGCCTCTAGCTATATGCTTGAAACATTTTGAGTTACACAGGACAAAGCTATTTCAAAATACCTGGGTCCTACTGCACATAGAGGCTGAGGCAGAAATTGAAAGCAAAATCACTCCTCAGCTAGACAGATTGCTTACAGAAGAAGTTTGACCTAAGTTTCATATGAAAGTCCCTCTTTTCCTCCTCTCCTTTAGATTGGTTATTATGAAAATTTTTTTTACTGAAAGGTTGATCAGGCATTAAAACAGGTGCCCCAAGGAAGTGTTGGAATCACTGTACTTGGAAAGATTCAAAAGTTTTATCTAGGTAGGTCTTAGTGACACGGTTTGGTAGTACACCTGGCAGTGCTGGGTTAATGGTTGGACTCAGCATTCCTTGGGATCTTTCCAGCCTCGATAATTCTGTGCCTGCGAGGAAGTAGAGGTGGGGTGCTATGCTCAGTGTCCCAGTGCAGACAGAAAACAAGCCCTGGGTAGGTTCAGCAGATGCACTGCACTACTTGAGGCCAGCCTCTAGAGAAGATCACACCTTGTCCTGTCCAACACCTCCTGTTTTCCCTGGTTTGTCTTGGCTCCTTAGGAGTGCTGATTCAGCTGAAATACTTGTCAGTGGTTTGCAAAAATAGCACTGATGACCAAGAGAGAAGTTTTGAAAAATCTATTGAGACTGGTGCTCCTTCACCTATCTTCACAGAAGCCACCAAAACCCCTGGAAAGGAGGTTAAAGACTATATTCATATAATTTTTAACATTTCACACACAAAAGTGTATGCTGTGGCACAAACCAGAATTTTTCAAAACACCAAAACCTGCTTGGTAATGAATCATTAAACCCATTTATTTTCTGTCTATAACATTAAATCTTCATGACAACTACTTTCAACTCCTTCCTGCTATAACTCATGTGGGGCAATTTGTAAAGCAGATGAATAGCAGAATGATAATAAATGAAATATATTTCATTATTCCTACAAGCTTGATATTTGAACAGAAAACATGGAAGTTTAAATGTATTTGCCATCTGCTAACAATTAGGCTGTTGCAGAGAAGAACAAACAATGCTGTACACAATGTGCTTATTGTATGTAATTTTTTTTTTAATTACTTCTTAAGTAGTGTCTCTGTGACTAAAATTCAAAATGCTGTAGCAGGCTATATATTACTCAAGGGGCACAGATTACCCACATGAAAGAAAAATAAGCAGCTGAGAGACTGGAGGATATCTCCTAGCTGGAAGTTTTGAAATACCTATTTTTCACTTGTGAAAGGAGACTCTGACCAGACTCACTTCTGTGCACTCGTGCTACTGAGCTCAGCTTTTGGATCTCAGGTTTGCAGATGTCAGGTTGCCAGCTGTCTACTTAAGCAAAAGGCTGAAGCTCACACACCATTCAGTTTCATGTCTTTTAATTACTACTCAAAAGAAGAACAAAAATCAATAAAGCATCTCCTTTTAGTTTCTCCCAGACCTGCACACACTAACATTCAAAGCAGCAAAACAGAGCACAAATACCTGTGGAGTAAGTTTCCCAACCCTCTGTGTTATTGGCTCATTAGTCACAACTTCTACTTTGCAGGCATCCTTCTCTTTGGGGATGGAAAACTTGAGGTCCTCTTCTGACAGGAAGACAGACTGTCCCTTCATCACTTTCACCCCAAGGTTCACACTAATAAAGGAGGAGCACTCAACTCTTAACACAACAGGCAGCAGTAGAAACAACCAGCTTTTCTCAAAGGGCTTCATATTATAAAGGGATGCCAGCCTTTTTCACCAGTGAAAAAATTTCTTAACAAAATTTTCTTCTTCCTCCACCAGCAGACTTTCACCGTTTAATGAAGGCATTATTAGTCACGGGTAAAATGTGTGACACATTTTCTATTAATAAGCTCTCCTTGACTGAAATTTGGACAGTTATTGGGAGATATTTTCAAAAAAGCCTTAGTTTTTTTAAAATTCATTGGCCAAGCCTGAAAAAATGATGAATGTGTTCTCAGAGTCCTTTCAATGTTTGTTAATCCTGAAAGAAAAATAAGAGAAAGAAAATTGCTATAAGGCAACTATAGGCATACAAACAAAACAACAAACACATACAAAATGCTTCCACTATTTCTGACAATTTCAGTTCATTTCAAGCAGCAGATTGACTTCACCTTTGAATACCATTCAGTGCACACATGCTCAGAAAATAACAAGCAACCCCAAAATCTGAGGAAAATACAATGAAAATAAAGAACACAAGATAATATGGAAAATAAGTCACACGAGTTTCTCATGCTCCTAGTTATAGTTAATCTTCATCTTTCATGTTTACAACCTCGTAATAAAAGAATTTTTTTTCTGACATTAAACAAGCACTATTGAAATCCTTTTAAAACCCTAATTTCTACAATATTCCAAAGTAATTGAAACTATAGCTCAAAGAATAGGAAATGATATTGATTTAATTAAATTTGAGAAGATTATAAGAATTCCAAGACAGTAAAATGTCAACACTCTTTTAGTTTTTATAAATTTTTAATGCCTTGACTACTTATTTGCTTCAACCTTATGACTTACAGTGAAGCTTCCTGAAAGTGAATTAAAAACCAAATCCCTGTATGTCTTTATTTTCTTGGTTGTTGTTAACAGGTAAGTATTCACTCCACTGTTTCTGGCAGAATGACCTTCTGAGCAGCCTGTAACTGAATGCACATATCGACCCAGTTTTAAATTTCACTGAAAAACAACTGGCAGTTCAGAAATTCTGTAAAATTATTAACTTCCTGAAGTTAAACAAGACAGATCCACTCACTTCATCACATATTTAAGATAGAAGACACTGAGACTCACATACATGCAAAGTTACATGTATGTTGACTATGAAATCTGGAATATAAGTTTTTCTAAAATTCTTTCCATTTTGGTTTAAAATATTGAAGCCCTACCAGTCCGAAGAAAATCTGAGAGATTCTGAGCCAGTGGAAAAGTAATAAAATCCATGGTAGAAAATTCAGATAAGAAAATAATTAGAATAATAACAGAATCAGACTGGAATATTGCGAATGGCAGTTAATGACTCTGACACATAGTCCTGGTGGTCTACATCTCATGACAATGCCACTAACTCTCTGCTACATTACAGCAGGCTGAGGCACAGATTTATGGTGCAAAACAGCTTTATTCACAGGTATTTTCTTACATGGCACCTCATCAGAAATTATAAAATTAAAGCCTGGATAGTTTTGACTTTCTCCACTCCAACATGGATAGCTATCATAAAACAATGTTGGAGTTGAGAGAGAGCTTCTTCACCAGTTTGAAAATGGCACTCATGCAGAGATGCCTGTGTCTTGACTCTGCTACAGCCCAGGTTCATCTGTCTCTGCCCATAAATCCCAGCACAGAGTACAGCTGTAAACCTCAGATGCAGGCAGTGGTTTCTATGCTGCCCTTTCTTACCCTGCATCAAAAACAGAACAGAAAATGTAAAAAAGGAATCAGGAGCATTTTGATCAATTTCATGGTGGATGAATGAGACATTGTCTGCAACAAATTTGGTCCTATTGTCACTGTGTATTACAGTCTTGCTTTGACTACTTTAACTTGCATACACAGCTCCTGTACCACTGTATGTTTGCCCCATATGTTCCAGCCACTGGCCTCTACTTGGGTGCTGTAGGACTCTCTCTTGAAGTGACCAAGTGGAGATCGTGGGAAGTATAACCTCGCTTTCTCAATTACTTATACAATCATAGCAAGATGAAATGGGAAGAGATTCTTTTAGCACATAATGACAATAAAAATGAGAAGGCTTTGGGGGGAGTGGCAAGATATTAACATCCTCCCTATCCGTGAAGAAGGTAATTGTTTCAGTTAATTCATGTGTGTGCTACATGGTGCTTATACTGATTGATGGTGTTCTGCTCTTCAGCAGATATACATCTACAGTGATGCCACTGTCACATTTTGTGGCTACTTTGGACTTCCTTACAATCTCCTTCCTTCTCTCTCCTTAATATCACAGCTGAACCTGATTCATCTCTGCTATTCCTTGCTGTGTCACCTGTGTATCCAGAATGGACATACAACTAGGGGACTGTTTAATTCCAAATGCACCACAATATTTCAGATATACCCAATGGCCTAATGGAATAATGGTATTCATGAACAACAAAGGAGGAGAATCAGTATTGTGAAATTAAGCTATTTTCTCGCCAACTTTCTAAGAGTCTGTCTATATGCCAAAACAACTGAAACAAGTAAACAACTCCAGGTGCACTATTTCTGTGATTACAAGCTCACAGAAAGCTACCAGCTTTGTTCCCTGAAGTAAAAGAGTCATGTCAGTTCAGTGATGTATCATATACTAGATGTCATCCCTCAGTGGGGGTGGAGCACATAATTTATGAGGAGAGACCAACACAGCTGGATCTGCTTAGCCAGAAGAGAGGCCTTATTGCTTATTTTTAGACTTCCAACAGAAGTGCGCCTGGAGCAAAAGGAAAAGATACACAAACACACTAAACTAGCAAGGTTTATTTAAAAAACAATTCAAGGCCTGAGCTGCGTGATGTAACTCTGAAGCCAGATTTGCCATAAAACTGGATTTTCTTGGAGAAAGAGGTGGGCACAGTTACCTGCAGAGATACTTTTCACCCTAAATCATGTGCTGACTCTAAGCTGAAAAGACAGAGCCATCTGATTACTAGGATCTAAATTAATTGCCTGGTGTATTTTTGCAAAACTCAGTGTTAGACCCTGCCACTTCTCCAGTAATTCCCCTGAGATCCAATATAAACCCATACAGGTATAAAAAATGTCGACAACAAGCAAAGAGACCTCCATTCCCATAATTAGAGGCAGATTGGCCAAGCTGGCTCTGAGATATAAAATCCTGGAAGATAAGTCCTGAAGATGCACCCAAAGCATTGAAGAAGGGACACCTAGCAAGGAGAACTGTAAGGAATTACTGCTGGCAACTCCTGCACACTCAGCAGATGATCCTGGGAGAAGGCAGAGGGAGAGGGAGCCTCTGAAGGGGCAGTGAATACAACTCTAAAGAGCTGACGGAGGGACATACCAGACTGTATGTTTTAGACATATCAGACTCAAAATGTAGAGGAGGGTTTCTGTTAAAAATTTCCTCCAAGTGCCAGAACTGGTTTTCCCTCAGGGCTGCTGGTGTGCATGTGAGAAACAATGCAACGGTTAATTACAAACATAACAACTAGTGAGTCTGATTCTAAGCAAAGCTACATTCTTGTAAGTAAAAGATTAATCCAAATTATTTAGACAGCTATCTACTAACACAAAACAACTGAAAATAGAATCTGAAACAGCACCAATACAATTCATCTTTGGTACCTAAAACTTGTCTAAAATACCTGTAATCACCAGTGACCTTGAGCCAAATCCCAATGACACCCAAAGCCTTCACTGGGATTTGGATAAGACGTCAAGAGTTTCTCTGTATGTGACAAAATCTCTGGTTGCCTGGGATATTTCCCTGAGCAATGGATCAAAATTGCCCTATTCTTTTGCAAAGCTGGAAGTGGATAATGGAGAATGATTGTTGTGGGTTGGAAGTTGGATTGATTTGTTTTAATGAATACCAGAAAAAGTTTGCAAGAAACAGAAAGAACATACAAGCTTTTTTGAAGACAGGTTTAAAGAAACAAGTAAGAGCTTTCCGTGATTTCTAGGAAACAAGATCAATATTATAATAGCAATAAAATCTAGCTCAGGGCAATGAAAGGATCACATACTATTAAATTAGGGTGTTGTCAATTCAGAATGTGTCCTTAACACATGCACCCCTTGGATTGTTAGCTATTTAATGGCTTTGTTCCATGCACTACAAACAAGGATTACAGGTCAAGAAGAAGGTAAGTATTTGGCAAGGTATTTGCTGAGTTAAGGAATGGCAGAAAACAGCCTGTAACTAGTTACACCTTGGACACAAGTCAAGATGCAGAGATGCATTTTGCCCAAGGTAAAGTGCAATCCTTAGTTAGCTGAGATTATGACTAGTAGAATTCTCTAACTAGAAAACATGTAACTTGCAAAATCCCCTTTTTATAACCATTTGAAGAAACAGTGCATAACTATCTTCAGAATTTGTTGGAATGTCTCAGCAAAACACAATGAAAGCAACTTATTTCTAAAAGCCATGGTTTCAGATAAATATATAGAAATCAGCAGGAAACTTAAAACTTTTGTAAACACACATGTTAAGGAACACACATAAATTTTTATGCATGCATATGACTAATAAACCTCTGCCTTGTTTAGATGAACTGAATGAGCTGTCTGAATGAACATGAAAATGCAAAAATGCTGACAGATCCCCACTGCAAACTAAATGTATAATTTTAAAACATGCATTTAAAAAACAAGCTATCCCAACTAAATAAATATACCCTTTTTAATGAGTTACTAGAATCAAAAGTTTTTAGCATATATTTCAGTGCTTTTTATTTAGTTCCTTCTAGTGTGTCTCATTAATAAGAAAATTCTGAGCAAAGAAATCTTATTTAGTTCTTCCAAGCTCTTAAAACCACAAAGTTTTATTAGATCTGGTGGAAAAAAGCCAGCATAGCTGAGAAATCTATATCAACTTGAATATTAGGTAAAAGTAATTGTTTGGAATCCAAACTTTCAAGTTAACTTTTACTAAACCACTGACAAAACCCAGTGCCTGCTTTCCTCGGAGTTAGACCTGAGCTTTCATCAAGCCCAAAAATTACTGTCTGGCTGCTCTGCTGCAACATTCAGCAACAAACTGAACTCTACAAGCTGTTAAGCACTATTACTACCACAAACAACAGCATTCAGTGTGTACAACAGACTTGAATAAGATACTTACAGGTACTAGTGTTTCTGCTGGAGGCTGAACATGGGATCATACTAGAAAAAGAGGAGAAATGTGTGTCACTGACACAGTAATTTCTGTTTTAAAAGGCTGGCAGAGAAAGAAATCCAATGCGTGAGCGACAGAGAGAAAGCAGAGAGGGGGAGGGGAGAGAGATAGATGAAATTCCAGTCTTTCTGGTCAGCTTGGCTGTAGTTTTCTCAGTACTGAAAATCCACAATAAAACACTCCTTGCCTGTAAGACTGCTCCTGACTGCAGAGTCACAAATTACAAATATTTTCCGGCTCTGTACGATAAGAGCACTCAGAGATGCCTTGTAGTGTTTACACTAAGCAATACTTCCCTTGCTATCCAGCCCCATATCTTCTTTTCCCATTCTGCTAGTTAAGTCTGTTGGGACCAAAAACTAAGCTGCTGTTATTAAGGTTTGCTCTTTTTTTTTTTTTTTTTTTTTTTTTTCTCCAATGTTGGTAATTTTTTCCTTTGAAACACACACACACACACACCACCACAGTAGTATTCAAATTTTCATTTTCTTTTTTCCCATTCAGCACAGCATAAAAGACAAGAGTATAGGCAAAATTTTACCAATCATTAAATATCTCATAGGATTCAAGTTATCTCTCTAGCCTTCTGTCGTGAGATACACATCAGACTTAACCAGCTGATGAGATCCCAAGTAAAATTTGCTGCCATGCATTGGCTCATGGATACACCCTGAGGATTAACGCTGACAGCCCTAATTTTCAGAGCACAGAGGCTGTATTGCAAAGTCACAACACAGGGACAGACTACCTTATGTCCACCTCAGCACAGGGACCTAAAGATTTTTTTAAGTGTGCAAGGCAAAGATGTTTTCAGCCCAGTCACAGGGCATTGTGACAAGGGCTAGAGGGACAGCATGGGGAAGAACCACTGACTTCCAGGTTGCTTGTGTAAACAGGAGTCAAATCCAGCACAACTGCAGTGCTGTAACATTATTCTTTGAATATTGTACCAATATTCTCTGAATGAACAAGCTGACTTTGACCCTCATATGGAAACAAAACCACAATATAACAATGCAAAACTGAAGTCTATAGGAAGAAAGAAAACAACCAGCAGATGTTCCTGTGGCATGACTTGTGTACAGATGAAGAAAACTGATGACTGTTAAAAATTAAAATTAACTCAAAACTACACGATGTGTAACCTGATACAATCTGGCCTATGTTTTCCTAAGAAAAAAACACTATGCAAAAAACATTTCCTTGAAATATTACTCGTATTAGAGTGCTAAACTGTCCTGGATTTCAGACCACATATTTTATCAGGTTTCAGAAAAACTTGCAATAAATATTTGTGTCCTCTGAGTTGTGTAGATGGCTGTGGGTTAGCCTGCATGTTTCTGGTTTTGCTTGCTGAAATGTAGCTTCTGACTCACTGTGATGACTGGCCTGTCTGTATTGCACAGTGGTCTGATTAGGAGCATCAGAATAACTGTCCTTACAGGCTGATTAAAATAGTGGTATATTATTTTAAAGTCTGTGACTCTTTAATCAATAATATCATTGCAGAAGCTGTCTTCAAACTGGTTTTATTACCACAGCAATGAACTTAGCATCTCATTTCTTATTGTACTTCTTAACTGCAATTAATTTTTGCAATCTATCAAGTGTCCTGGTTTAGGACAAATCTGGGAGAAAACCTCCACAGGGGGACCCCTCGCGAGAGCAAACCCACCGGCCCTTCACCCCCAACCAGTTTGGGAATGATTCCTCGGAGAGAAGTGGAAAGAACCTGTTTATTTAACAGGCACAGCACCCCCAGCACACCAAATGAACAATACCGGATGACAACACTCTTTCACCGCTCTGAAACAAGATGACAAATTCAGCGAGTCTCTCTTGGGGGGGTCGCTCTGTTGTCACTCCCTCCGGCTAACAGCACCAGACTGATTCTTGCTTGTAATGAATGAAACATAGCAACTGGAAAAATAAAGACTTCTCTAGAATATCCCCACTGTACGTGTGGGTATTCCTGTCATCCTTCTGCTTTAATATCAAAGCACAATGCGGCATAAGCAGTACCCACTGTTACCTGGGCCAATGCAGACCTAAGCAAGTAGAACAGAATGGGCAATATGAGAGATCTGAGAGATAAACCCAAAAAGAAGAGGAGGGCAGAACAAAGACTGGCTTGGAAAGGAGAGCCTGAAACCCAGACACTAGCTATGGCCAACAGCTTGATCTCACATAGACCAAGGCACACCTTTGTTTCAATATTCTCATTGAACAGCACATTAGTGTTAAGACATGATCTGTCAAGACAAAAGAAACGCTTCTCCAGCCTGACACAGACCTGTGTGTGTACAAACAGATACAACTCAACAAGAATTTTATAAGAAATTAGGCAAATAATGCAATTAAGTTTGGTCATTGGAAACAAAGAATCATATTTTCAAGAACCATGCTTAGGATTACAGTAGATAATACAAAGAAAAGGAAACAATTCTTAAGCAAGAACTTTAAAATATCTGAGAAAGGATCTTGAATAAGTGTTTTGAGTTGCGTTAACTTCATGAGGTTCCATATCTGAAAAAGGAATGGCACGAGACACATCACAAAACACCTGCTCATGCTATGAAGAACAGACGTCCTAAAAATTCAACACCTAGTCACTGTAGTTGGTAGATTTGTATTTTAAAAATAAAAACAGCCAAAAAATGCAACTCTTCCTTCCCTCCCTCTTTCACTATTTTCACTATTTTTTGCAGTCTTTCTTTCCTAAATCTTCAAATGACCAGATGTAGCTCCATTTCAGTTTCACCTGGAAGTGCCTAGTTTTTTATTCACAGCGTCTGTTTTGTACTTGAACCATCCTCCATACTGGCCAGATGATGACCCCAGTAAAAAAAAACAAAAAAACAAAAAAAAAAAAACTTAAAGCAAGTAAATACTTCATTTAAAACCTCTTTCCAGCTGAGGTTCTTTACAGAGTAACAGTGAATGATAATGTGAGGTGTCTTTTCTCTTGGCAGTTTGTCCCAAAAGAATTTTAAATTAGCCAGCCTAAGTCTGAGTGAAAAAGCAAAAAATCTCTTGAGGAGTGTAGGGTGTTGGCAGGAAAAACAGATACTTGCAGAAAGAGCTGGGATATTGTGGAAGAATGGAAATATGAATGAGGGACAAAGAGAGTCTTTGTCTTTTCTGACTTTCCCAAGCCAAAAACACCCAAGGTTAGATCCAAATTATGAGAGCACTAAATCAAATAAATTGAACCAGCTGCAGCATTTCCAGGCTACCAACAAACCTCAGGAAATCATAAAATGACAGAATATTGTGGTTTGGAGGAGACCTTAAAGATCATCTATCCTAACCCCCCTGCCATGGACAGAAGTGTCTTTTACAATATCAGGTTGCTCAAAGTCTCACTGAACCTTATTTCATAGAATGGATTGGGGCACATCTCAAGTGTTATTATACTGAAATATACAATTACTTTATTAGTGCAGACATGAGAGAAAGCCAAAGAGAACCTGCATAGAGTGATTAGAAACCTACTCAGCCTTAACAGCATTACAGGGTACATGGCTGTAATTAGGAAAATAAGGGATGCACACACCTAGATTTGGATTGCGTGTCTCAGCTGCTCACAGCTTTGGAAAACAGCATTTTCCAGTCTGAGTTCAATGTCACATTGAATGACCGGAAAAATTAATCTACCTCAAATTCAAGAATGCTGAGCTCTTTGGAGACAAGTGTGACTGCAAGCCCAAAGGAAGCTGATCCTGTGGGACACCACCATGCTGAGAAAACACTGCCTGGCTCGTGTGGAAGGGTTTCACTTTACACCTGCTGATGTGTAACCACTTCAATAAGGACCTTTGTCCTGGAGGGTATAGCTGCACTGAGTTAAGGAACCACATTAACACTCAGGAGAGCTTCAGGGGCAGCTGTTTGACCCCAGCTCCAGTAGACTGTAATTATCTTTTTCCAGAGCTCACTGGCCCTGAAACAGGGTCAGCAGAGGAGATGGCCTCAGAGCTCCTCAGCAACTTCAACACAAGAACTGAGATAGCCACCAGACTGTTTTCAGCCACCTGCCAAAACAGCTGAGGTTTTAGAGCTGTAAAATTACATGAATTAAGCTTTTATATAAAGCAGATAACTCTACTTGAATCTACAAGAACAGGGTTTTGTTCTAATTCTGGTTTAACCTCTACCAAAAATTAAAAAAAAGTAGTATTATGATATATAATAGATAGAGTTTTTCAGTGGGTGGACCTTGGCTCATTCTCCAGTGAGATGGAACTCCTGAACTGAATTTTTTATAGCTTTTGAGGAGAGTTGATCCTTTCCTCTGCATATGTAAGAACAGACAGGATGTATTTCCTTGCAGTTTAGTCCATCACTACCTGCAGCAATATTATTGGGTATTTAAGGAGACTTCAAAACGTGAAATAGACATTTTTTTAAAATATACCTTGGTTAAAAAAAATGTTTTGATGTCACAAATGTATAGACTGCACTTAAAATTGTCTGGTAACAGATGATTTTAAATTATAAACAGATATATTTAAATGTGCATCATAGGGTCACCATTATAAAATGTACTTCACTAATGTTCAAAGTTTGAACCAGGACAAGCCAAAAGACTTAATAGTGGTACTTGCTGAGTTATTCATTCTTGTAGCAAATAGCTTTATTAAAACAAGCCAATGCAGACATCAAAAACTAGCCAAAAACTCTAGCTTGATCCTTTTAAATCATATACTCAGGTCACATCTGTAATCACACATAAAAGAATTATACAGGCAGTATCAAAGACCTCTTACCTATGGTGACAGATACAATCTTGACTCATGGTCTTTATAATATAATGAATTTCACTACATCGAGACTATTTTATTCTGCTCATTGTTCTTTCATCCTAAGAAAAGGTAGAAAGAATGGTTTCAAAAAGACTCATATAAATGAGTTCAAAAGTATAAGACAAGAGAAGTTTGCCCTATTTTTAAAATAAACAAACAAACATCTTTTATCTCTCTTTCCATGCATGCAACATTGAGAAATTTGAGCATGGCTGCTATGTTGAGGAGAGGGGATGTTCAAAAACAAGGGGATTCCTCAGCTGAAGCTGCTTGCATGGCCATAAAGTTTACAGGAAAAGCCGTGCAAACACTCTTCAAGGATCCTTCCCTTACTGTTTAGACCACATGTGTGCATCCATAGTGTGTATCCTCTAACACTGACTTCAGAAGGAAGTATCACTGTTGGGTGCCACTGTTGGAAGACACTTTGTGCACTGCTTATACCCTGGGAAACCCCAGAACAAGGCTGCTAGGGAAATCAGACAGAACTACTCTTCCCACATGTGCTGCATTGGCTCCAGACCAAAGTCTGGATAGTCACAGCCTCAGCTTGTGTTCACCAGCTTGGGCACACAGAAAGCTGGAGCCTGGTGATAAGTATGGACATGGGTAGGACCTAGGGGAGCAGGACACTAGCAGAAACCCCAGCTGTGGCAGACCTAGCTCCTGTGAATGACTGCAAACAGCATTCCTTCCTCACGCACGGCTTGGGCTGCTCTGTCTCCTCAGTATGACAGGAAACCATTCTCTTGTGAACTGGAATGAGAATGAAGTATGAGGAATAACTAACAGTAACTAACAACTAATATTTCTTTCCTTTCAAGGCTTCTCCCTCCATTCACAACACTGCCGTAGCACCTTTACAGAAAATTAAGGTGTCAGCGAAACCTCATCCAACAAACACTTAGCTCAGATGTATAAGACATGAAATGATGTTTTGCTCTTGGACAAAGGCAATGACACATGAATGCTGTGAACTAGCTTGTGCTATGGTTAAAAAAAAATAGTGTAAAACAGCATGGTATTTAGAACTTAAAACCAAAACTACTGGATGGAGAGGAGGGTCATTAGTACAACTGAGGTATGCACTGATAAACTGGTAATTATTACAGAATAGCAAATTTTGGGGGGTTTCCATATTTTTAACAAAAATTTGTTCTTTACATCTTATATATCTCTCTACTGCATCTTCCTATTATAGTTGACTTCCTCCCCAAAAGAGGGACTTGCAGAAGCAGGGAATTGCTTAATCAAGCTTTTCTAGCCTTCAGGGAATTATAGCATATTACATTTATAAGCAATGTCTGAAGTTTAAGGGCATGTTCTTGACCAGACCTCAGTGTTTAACGTAAATTAATTGCCATAGTCAGTATTCAAAATAAGCTAGTGTTGGCCAGCAGATACTCCTCACTTCCCCTGCATGCCTTTCCTTTTCTTCTCCAGCACTATGCAGGATACTGACAAAACAATTGACAAAAGAAATCATCTGTCTGAGAGAAAACATTATTTTGTCTCTAATAGTGTGCGTTTATTCCCAAAGCTGACCTTATCAGGAGTGTTATAAACTGTGTTGCAGGAAAGCTACAAAACCACAGAATTCTGGTCAGTTTTGTGATGAAAGACCATCTCTGCTAAAATCAGTAAGACCTGTGACAATTATGTGAGTGATTTTTATGTTTAGGACCAGGTTTTCACCCAGCTTAGGATCCACAGATTTTTACCGAGCATAGAGAAAACAAGCGTGCAAATAGAAGAAAAACCTTTTAACCTTAACCAATATTTTTTAAGTCTGTATATAAGCCAACAGTCTCAGCCAAAACATGTTTTAGATCTCTATTTTTAAAATATTTTTTGAGTAGCCCCAACATGTTGTACCAACATGTGTACCAACAGAAAGTCACTGCATTTCAAACCAAAAAGAGAAGGGGAAGGTCTTACCAAAGTTATAATTAAAAAAAAATAATTAAAAATTCTTAATCCAAATTGATAACCTGTCTTTTCTGTCTTAATGTGTTCCACCCATGTTTTCTCCTTCTCAATTTTCATTCAAGTCATAGGTGAAACCCTCTGGAGCCTCATTCCTCTCAATCCTGAACCTGTGTTCAGACAATTTTAACATCTTCCTCTTTGCAGGAGTCTGTCATAGTGAATCCCACTCAGTTGTGTCAGTGCCAGACAGAGCCAGGAAATTCCCATATTGCAATTGGCAGCCCTGTGTTTTGATGTCCTTCTGCAATATACTGATTTGCAGAGGTGCTGACCATCTGGCATCCCCCTTGCTGGTGCTCTGTGCTAAGGATTTCAGGTGACAACATCACACCATCAGAGCCCTGATAGTAAGATCAAATGTAGTATTTTTAACAGTATATTCATTTCAAACCATACTCTATCCATGTACTTCAAAAGCAGAAAATTCAGTTATCTTGATTTTAAACTCTAGTCCAAGAGCTGCTTACTCTGGAGGCCAAGTATCCATCCTGTAATCCTGCAATGAATTATCATTGTCTAGGTGGGTCTTTACGCTCCCACAGAGCCTCACTGAAATAAATCTTGTTTTCCCTATGAAGAGTTTATCAGGGGATCCAAAATTGATCATTTATTAACAGTTCAGTAGAAGCACTATTAGCAAACAAAGCAGAAATCCTGCCAGTGCCAAACACCCTGCCAAATGGGTTGTTAATTGCATCTAAAAATTGGATGCAACTGCACAGCGCTGTCAAAGAGAAATGTCTGCTTTCATTTTCACAGTTTTGAGGGATCCCTTTAATCTGACCTAGCACTCAGCCATGTCCCAGAGATGCAATAGTGTATTCACTGCTCTCTCATTTTGCTAGGCTGAGCTCAGGCAGGGAAGAACTTGAAACTGGAAAGGTCGTCCCCTTCTGAGTCTGTTTTTTACAACAGATGGTTACAATCAGCTTTTCCCAGTAAGCACAAATGAAGAATCATGTTTAAATTCTTAGAATCCTCTAGATAACATCTCATGTAAACAGAAGCAAATTGCATATAAGAAATGTCTTTAAATGTATTTAAAGGGACTATCTCTATTTCAGCATTTGCCTCTGAAACCAAAACCATGAATTCTTGAATATCCACAGTCCAAGGGGCCCCAACTTTGTGTTCTGCTATATTAGCCAAACCAGTTCTTGCTAAGAACACTGCCAAATACTGGAGACAACAGGATATCGAGCAACTATATCACCCTTCATAAAAAGAGTAAATGCCAGAGTTACTATTCATACTGGCTTTGCACTATATAATTTGATTCTGTAATGAGAACAATCTCTCTTCACTACCTTTATTAAATATTCTTAAAATCAGGAGGCCTGTGTTACATCCATATGACTACTTAGCATGCAATTCTCAGCCCTGCTAAAATAGGATACTAGGATAATGAAAAGCATATTTCTGCAAGATGGGAGGTGGGAGGAGCCAGACAAGAATGTTCCCAAAAATAACAGACTGTTAATAATGGCAAGAGTCACCTGTTGCATCATTTACAGTTTAACAGCAAAAGAAACTGTTTGTTTAGGTTATTAAACATAATGCTACTCATTGCAAACACATTTCTTTGCTAATGCTGCTTTATAATAGCCTGCTGGTTACGTTGCTGAAGCAATTGCTTACTTTGGAAGAAGTTTGCTCCTTCCCCATAGGAAAAATGTTTCACATAATTTTCACCATGAGCAGAGGGAGCTCAGGGGTCAGGGGCCCATCCAGAATATTTTTGTAGGAAAAGCCAAGTAGTATTTTCCCTGCTAGCTTACAACCTTATTTTCTCTCTTTGTTCTCATCTTTTCACTCAAATTTCCTTTAGGGGAATGTGGAAAAAAAATAGGAAGTTAAAAAAAAAAATAGGCTTTTGGATATCCTTTAACAAATACTGCAGAGATGCAAATGTTCAAGATAGGGAGAGAAGTCTAAGTCTATTACAGCAGAAACTCTTTTCTACTTAGGTTGGAACATTAAATCTTGACCATTTAAAATTTAAGATATAGGGGAAACTGGGAAAATTGTTTTCCCACTGGAGTCAAAAAACAGAAAACCCAGGCAAAAGATATGGTAAAAAGAGACTGGGGAACTTCTAAGGTTGGGGGTTTTTTTTAAGCTTTTGTTTACAGCTTTTTAACCTGATTTTAATAGTGATTTGGCTAACATTTTGAAATTTTTTACCATTGGTAAAGGAATACATACAGAAAACACATATGTGAGCTGCCTTCAGTGTCAGGAGATCCTTCACCTGAACCAGCACTGAGCAGAGCAGCTATTTCTGATACCAGGAAAGAAAACAAGCAAAGAGACTCTTCTTAAAATCAGAGATTTTAAGGTTGAGTAGAAAAGATCAGCTCTTTCTAACAGCCTGGAAAGTCAGAAAAAGTAGATTTAAAATCTCTTTTATGGGTCACATTTTGGTCCACCACAAAATAATATAATAATTGTAATATCAAATATTTTGTCTTCTGTTCAAAACAATTAAATATTTACCAATCAGATTCCACTGTATATACGAATTTCAGTGCCTTTTATGTTCAAACACACAAAAAATTCACTTGACTGAAAGATGTTTGTTTTGGAGCAATAATAATATAGGCTGATAAAGTGACATGTTGATAATATGGCATGATAAAGTAAACATATCTCCTTTGTGTTCCTGAACAGTGGATGAATCTCTTTTCCCAAAGAATAGGAAGAGTGGTTGTGTTAATTCAACATAAATGTGTAGTGTATCCCCTTGAAAAAAAACAAAAACAAACAACAAACATACAAACAAACCAAAACAAGACACTTGCTAATAAGATATCCAGTTTTACCTGCATGGTAGATGTGTTTCTTTTTTCAAAATCATTAGTAGGTTGAAGGAGTCACCTTGTTCAATTCATTATTTCTATAGTATCCCTGGAAGCTTGAGCAAAATAAGCAGGAGGACAAACCTAATTGTCAGTGGAAAAAACACTTGTATTTCTCTTCCAACAATGCTATTAATTGTTTCATCTTGATCCACTTTCCTGTGACTGGAACTTACAGTTCCTGTTGAAGAAAAAGGCTCCTCCAATTTTTCAAATCCCAGTTTGTGTGATGGATGTAGCTAGTCCTCCCCAGAACCATGATCAACAGATCTCAGGACATCATACTGGTTGCAATATTCACATCTAGAGAAATGTCTTCCTCAAAAGTCCTAGCAAGTTTCAGAAGTTTAAACATACTACATGACTTACCTTGCCCAAAGACGAAACTGTGAAAAGTCACCTTATGTACCCTGATCTACTAACACTTCTCTGTGATTAGCATAGCCAGAAACAGCTAGAGCTGAACAAACTGCACCAAGACCTACTCTCACAATAGGCAGCCAGCCAAGCATAATTTTAGTGTGTCCCAGACAATTCAATGAAAGACAGATAACCACGAAACATCAGGCACATCTCCCTTAGACCGTACCTTAGCCTACTTTAATTGTTTTAGTAAACACTGGCAGTTTTCTCAGTGTGACTGAAAATATATGACTTCCCTCCATTGTTTTCAGCTCACTGCTCATTCATCATTTTCTCCACAGGTAGAAGCAAAGGCATGTGTTTGGTGACAGTGACAAAGAAACAGTGTTATGAATTCTGGAAGGAAGTAAAAATAGTTCAAATCCTTTGGTTCTTCTAACAGATACTAAAATCCCCAAGATGGCCAGAAAGCATGACAAGTAAAGGCTCCATTAATTATTTGCATTGCATTGCATTATATTAATAAACTTTTGTCCCAGGCAAGCATTTAAGCACTGAAAAAAATGCTCCACTTTCTCTAAGACTTAATATTTGTTCAGAACTTTGTGCATACGGAAAAAAAGTTAAAATAAGGCCCAACAGAAATTAAAATAAATCACAAACTGTATTCTCATCTAGACATTATTCAGACAGAATTAGTTTAAACCTTAATCCTATATTAATGAAGTACTGAAATAAAGAAAAAGTGTAAAATAATTGCAAGTTAATGTTTGGCAGACTTACGGAAGGCAATTAGGAAAACATGCATGCTAATATAGAGCACATACCTGTGAAAAAATTATGTGTTAAAAGTAATCCACTGGTAACACTGAGACAAAGCTGCAACCTTAAAATTGCCAGAAGCTTCCAATACAAGTACTCTTCAATACTTGGTGTGGTCTTATCAGTGCTTAGACATGCTCAGCAAGAGGATCCTTAGAATTCATTAGCCTACATGAGCAATTCTCTCTCTTCCTGAACCTCTCTTGTGGTTAAATGTAAGGATGGCACAAGGTTGGTGAATGTTCTACAAAATCATTGCTGTTTTCTTTCTGGAACATTAGAATTTTTAGTATTGTTGAGCTCTTAGGACTTTGCTTCCATGGAAGTGGCAGTGGCTACTGGAAATGACAGGTCCAAGTCATGGAGTTTGGACTTGAGGCTAGTCTTAGAGAAATGCAAAGCTCCTGGAGAAATGTAAAGTTCCTGAGATCTCCAGCAGTCTTTGACTTACAGGCAGAAGTTCAGAAAGGGAAATAGTTGTTTGCTCTTCTGTCCTTGGAATCAGATCCAGAAGAGACAGCTGCTTTCCACTCCAACAGAGAAATCCATTCACATGTAAAGATTTGCTCTTTACCTCCATGCATGATATTTTTAGACCATTAAAGCTTAAAAGTGAAGGAAATAAATACAACAGAAACCTCTTACTTATCACTGGGAAATGTATTTGTAAAATATGGCTACACCAGTACTTGAGCTGTGTTTTTAAGTAGTTGTTATGTTCCTGCCCCGAGGAGATCACCACATAAGGGCAAGAACAAAGGTGATATTTTGCTATCAGAAGCTGCTAAGCTACTTTGCTCATGTGGAATCTCAGTGCCTTCATTGTGTCTCCTATTCAAGTGTTTTATGTAGTACTACATGGATTTCTTACAGAGTTTATGCTTGTAATTCAAAAGAAAGAAGAAATTCAACTTTTCTTTAAAGAAATTAGATTAAATGTTGCCAGTTTTAGTAGTCCAGTTCATTCTGACCCAAAATTACTTTCTTCTTACATCATGGATGATAAGAAATACTATCCGTTCTAATGCATCAAGCTAAAAACCAAAAAAGTTGACACAGGCTTCTCATTAATAACAAAAAATCCTGAGTAAGCACTCTGATACATTCTATGTTTAATGATTCTGGGAGCCATTAAATAAATCCTTTGAACTGATGTATTTGAATATATTTTGTTCAAACTTATAATTAAAAAAAAAAAAAAAAACCCCAAAAACAACAACTTAAGAATACCAGGGTGAGCCAAACCTTAAATTGTCTTAGAGAGTTGTCTTTTCATCCCCTTTCATGTGAAGCTCCATACATATGTGAGATATTTCAAGCACGGACTGTACAAGATCATACTAGGTTCACATTTCTGCCCACTGCCCACCACTTCTCTGGTGCAGTGGTAAATCAATTTGTTTTGTGTCAGTAACAGCATTCATTACTGATAAGGGAGCCTAGGATTTGATTTATTCCTAGAGCAACTGAAGATTAAATTCCAGCTGTGTTACATTCTCTTAGTTAAACCAGCTGTAAATTACAGCCAGATCCCTGCAAAAGGCAGAGAGATACTGAAAAGATGAAAAAGGAAAGCATCTCTCCAGAGACCCAGTACCTCACAGCCTCCAGGGCACTTGGCCAAAGGTTTGGCTTGGTTAATGTCTTCTGTGTTACAGGGAACATTTGGCTTTCACACTTAAAAAAAGTTTTTGAAAAAGCATCCAGAGTAGGGAATATTAAGCCTCAAGCAGCTACATTTGGTGAAGAGCAAGGGGTGACAAGAGCAGCATCATACCTGCTAAGAGCTAAAACCACACCAAAAATTTTTACTGGATCTGGAAACTGAAAATTACAGATAATGGAAATAAAATGTTATTGCAGTGGGCCATGCATTCACCTGGGGAGAAATTCTTCTAAGAGTCATAGAGTTGGCAGAAAAAAATCATCTAACCCTGTGGTGGGTTTCCGCAACTCTGGTGAAGCAAGGTATAAAATGATTGTTTAGAGAAAGACCACACTGCCTCTGGGAGCTGCTAAACATAAGAATTTGCAGTTGTCAATTGTCCATGGAAATCTCGGAAAAAACAGAAGGCAGGAAGAGGAACAAATAAGGCTGAGATGTATAGTTGCCTCTCTTTTCTACCCTCTTTCCTCAGCATGCACTTTTGGCACTGCGGGAAGTGCAGCTAGGGATGAAAACCCTTCCAATGGTTTTGAGGACAAAATCCAATCCAATGTAGATCGAGTATATTTTTGCAATCTTTTGGAAAATACACTTTTAAGATGACAACGAGAAAAAAAATAGCTCCCAATAATGACATTAATAACAGCAATTCAGTTCCTTTTTTATTAGGGTCAGTATTTGCTCTGTTGTAGAAAGAGGAACTTCAGCCTATGTCTTGTCTGAATAAGTCTTCTCATTTTTATGGAGATATTTTGCATCTGGAGATGTAGCTGCAAAGTCACATAAACATTGTGCGGTTGCAGTAGTTATCGAATGCAGAATTTAGAAACTTCTTTACTCCCTGAAACAGAAATATTTAAAACAGACAAACTAACAAATGAAACAAAAAACAAAAAAAAAAAAAAAAAAAAAAAAAATCTCAAACAAAAAAAAAGAAAAAATCCACCAAAAAAAAACTAAAAAAATCCACCACCAAAAAACCCCTACAACTTGAGTAAGTTGCAATTGTGTTATTTAAAACTCTGCTCTTGACAGTGTTTAACTGATTATGCCTATTTTCAAGAAGCTTGTAGAAAACAAAAAAACACCACTCTTGTTCTGTTTTATGGACACAGCCAGACTCAGTGGTAAATAGATTCCAGTACTAGTTAAGGGTAATATTTTTACTGTAATAGATTCAAACAACTCAGATGTATGTAATAAGATTCAATGTTATTGCCTTAAGTATTTCTGAGCTTTTCCAGATGGAAATCATAGGCCAGGCTCTGAATAATAGGTACTGTGCAAATACCTTGAAAACTCTAATCTCAAGCTTGCTCAGAGATAACTAAAAATTGCACTAAAAATCTTGTTGTGCTGAAAATTTCTGCATGAGAACCCCAGTTGTCACTTTATCTTCTTAAGTCATAAGAGGACAGTGAAATATCAGCCATAAAAAATAAGCAACCATCTGTGACAGACCTTGGAATGAATGTGTTTTAATTCATACCATAGATTTTGGTAGACCCAGTAACAACTTCTGTAAAAGCTCCTTTTTGCAGGGCTAAGCTCACTATATAGCACAGATTTCATCAACTGATGAACGAATCCAAACAAAATTGCAGTGCAGTTGCAGGACTTCCTCGAGGCATGCAGTGAACAAAGTGAGAATTCTCACAGAGTGGGCAGTGATTCCCACCTTACACTGGAATTAGGAAAATGTGTGAGAGAAAAGCACCCCTGGGTTGTAATGGAAAAACAATGTTGACAAGACTTCCTCCTCCTCCACCCTGCAGACCAGAAAGCAGCTTATGAGCTAACCAGCATGACCTCCAGCCTGTGGGAGCTGAGGGAGTAAAAGATGCAAAATTACATTGCCAGCCTTCTGGATGACTGAGCTTGACTGCTTAATAGAAAACGGAATTCTGATTAAAAGGAACTAAAGACTTATAGGTAAACAAGTTGAACTCTGGTTAACCACAAGGCTTGTTGGCTATAAATTTTGTCTTCATATCAGACCCCAGGAAAAGTTAAGGGATACACAATGGAAGGAGGTCATAAAACCATACGCAGTCAAACCTTACAAAACCATTATCCAGAATTTTACTGTGGCAAATGGGATGCATGTTTTTTTCTCCATAGCAAATGTCAAATAAAATACATTGGTCAAGATCAGAAAGATGAATAACACTGAAACATTTTATCTTGCCAAGGTGCACAGGTTAAAAGCTCCTAAAAAGTGTTCATATATTGTGTGTTATCTTGTGAAACCACATTTGTGAAGGTATTTCTTGCAATAAATTCCCAAACTGAAAGTGCAGCTAGGTGAATCAAATGAGTACCATAATGCACCAACACTAGTTTAGCATTTTGTCCCTAAAAAGTTCCTGTACAAGTCTGCTTTAGAGTAGTGATCCCTAATATGCTTCACCCCGATATACCTTTAGTTATGAGTGTAACATTGACTCTATTCCTCAGGTCTTTCCATTCATATCTGTATATATTTTGAATAATTACTTATTTGGATAATTACCAATCATAACATAATTTTTTTCAAATTATCTAAATAATCCTAGGAAGGGTCACTAGGACTGATGCAGAGACTTGGCACAAAGGTTACACAGCAAAGAGTGCAACACAGTGGGAAACTGTAGCTTTTTGCATAATGTGTGCTGAACAAAGCCATTCCAGAGAAATTAGAAACAGTTGCTAGAATACCTCTTCCCAGTGGAGAAATTACTGATATTCATGAGAAGACATTTCAAGATGCTGTTTCTGAATTTATGTATAATTCCTAATTCTGCTACAGATTTTCTGTGAAGCGATTTTTTCTGGTCTTTGTATGAGAGAATGAAATAATGAAACCCCACAGGCAGCTAAAAATGTTACTTACAAGCTTTCTCTCTTATAAAATGACCAGCCAGGTACCTTGTGAATAGTTTCATTACTTGAACGATCCATCTCTATTACTAATGGATGAAGAGCAGTCAATTGAGCCATGGATAATAGCTACAAGTCACAAGAGAAATTACAGCCAGACAAGCAATAAGTTACTTGCAATCATGCTTTCATGTTTTAAATTCCAACAATGTAGCCAGATCAGATAGCCAAGTGGGAGAGGAAACAGGATCATGAAATCCCAAGAATGCCACATCAAAGGACAGGAGGCATGCTTGATATACACAATGAAAATTTGCAACCATTTACTTGCTAGTCTGAATTTGCAGAGACTGCATGCTAATAGATAAACTGAAGTATGAGGTTGTCCTGGTTTAACCAGCGCACGGAAATGAGCTGGCTGGGTTTGATATTGGCATTTTCTTGGGCCAATGGTAAAGCATTTTCTAGTCGTTATTCCCTCTGGAAGCAGCCCGGGCAGGTCTCTCTCCTCCCGGCTGTCAGAGCACACACCTCTGCCCTCTCTCTGCCCTGGCCCAGGGCGGGCAGGGGAGGCCACGCGGGCCGGGCAGGCTCGGCTGATTTGGGAACATCTGCCAGCACAGAGTCTGCTCTGCTGCTGGCCCCAGCTGAACCTGCCTCTGCGAGCCTGAGAGAGGGGGGAGGCACCATGAGGCAGGACAGAGCACCTGATGAGACCCAGGGGGGAAAAGGAACTTTGGGAATCTGCCCAACTTTCCCTCCTGGCTGCAGGCGACCAGCGAGCGGCTGCCTTTGGACCTGGACCCTCTGAGAGCTGCAACCCCAGCAGGGCTGTGAAATGGGACACCATGGCCTGCCGGGGATGGACACTGACTCTTGTTAACTCTTTCAGGGCATCAGGGCACAGATGGGACCTGGAAAGCCTCCATCCTCTCTCCAGTGAGAGAAAATCAGAATGTAGATGTGTAAAGACCACATGAGGTATCAAAGTCAGTCAAGAAGGAGTGAAAGTCCAGGTGGAAGGAGTGTGGGAAGTTGCTTTTGAGCTGTAAAAGACTCTTGCAAGCTATGGTGGTTGGTTATAACATATTGAAATGTTTCCTTTAAACCATAAAGAAGTATGGGAGAGATAAAAGAGTTCAAATTGTAGACCTGAGCAAAGGAGTGAAATGTTGAGGGGACTGTTGATTTCATGGGAAGTTGAACAGAGAGATGAAGTGATAAAGACTCTTTGCCCCCAAAAAAGAAGTGAATCTCTGTTCCTTGGAGGTGAAGGTGGTCCCAAAGACAAAGAGAACATTTGTTTTAAACATGTTTATTTTTAAAATAAGACCCCATACATCGATGTGGCCCAGAGACACAACTGTGAGCATGGGAGGAATTTCATGAACACAAAAGGATCCAGGCAGTTGCTGTTCATGAAGAATGGAACCACGAGAGAACTGTTTTCTTGTGGGGAAATTGAGCAGAGCGACAAGAGGTGCTTCCCTTCCATAAGTGAACTGAAGAAAGACTGTTTTAGAGGTGGAAAACTGACTGAGATTTCTGAGTGTTGTTTTCTTTATGTTGTTAGTTAAGAGAAAAGAAGGTGTGGAGAGGGAGGAAGAGTGTTTTGAAGGTTTCATCCTCATTCTTGTTGTTTTTCTTTCTTTTGGTGTTAGCTAATAAAGTCTTATTACTTTTAAGCTTAAGCCTGCCTTGCTCTTGATTGGAAACTTTGAAATTGGCAAAATCAAACCAAAACAAAAATTGGTGTTCTGCCCAGTTTCGAATTGAAACTGCAACAGAGGTTTATCTATTAAAAACAGACAAACAACAACAAACACAATAAGCCAAACAAAATATACCAGAGCTTCTGAAAGTTATCTAAACTAAGAATATTGCTTTGAAATATATTTAAGCAAACACCACAGATGGTAAAAGGCAGTCACAGATATATGAGCATATTAATTTCCACTGTTTCTCTCATACAGTAACACACAGAGTGGAAAAGAATATTTAAATTTCTGGGATACCACCCAGAAACACATGAAAAGATTATTTGCATCAGCGTCAACGTACATTCAATCGTGTGTGCCATCAAACACTGCAAATTTCATGGCCACAATATGGCAGAAAATCTCACTGTGCTGCTAGTTATGTTTTCTGTGTTCAAGCTCCATGGAGCCATGGTTAAGCAATCCCTTTCTCCAGCATGGGGCCTGTCAGATTCCATAGGATATCAGTAAACACCCATCAGCATTTCTCAAATGTTCCTTACTTCAGTAAACACATTAGTTTCACCAGGACAGTGTGCAGAGAAAGGAGATCCTGGCCTGTGAGTGCAGTGTATATTACTTCAATTTCTTCCATCAACAGGCACAGGTTGCATGGGCAGGAACCACGTTGTTGATGTCAGCTGTAAAAATCAGTCCAAAGCCTGTGCCACGGTGAAGGGAGGCCCAGTCAAGCCAGCACTTTGTGATGGTCTGGCTGTCTTGACTAGCAGAGCAGATCACAGTCAGTGTGACAGGAGACATACCTAGACCCTTAGAGCCTGATACGGCCTCTCCTGGCAGGGAACAAGGGACTTCAACACTGGTGCAGTCCGGGCAGGCTGGCTGCTCCTGTAGCCACAGGACTCTGCCGTGAGGAGCTGGAGCTGCAGCCTTAGCACTGTGCACCTCCCCTGGCTCCCACCACTGCCCACAGCCAGCCTGTGTGCAGCTCAGTGCAGGCAGGGGTGGTGATGGTGGCTGAGCTTGGGTAAACCTCTGGTCAGCACAGGACTCAGCCCAGCCCTCTAAGGGACCTTGGGTTGTGCCTGAAGGGACCAGAGAGGGAAAGAAACCAATTACTTTTGGTTGGATATTGATGGGCAGGTGAGTATACCTCAGCTAAATCCTCAGGAAAATGCTTTGTGTTCAATCACTCTACCTCCCACGGTCCCCACCATCTCCTTTCCACCCTATAAATAATTTTGTATTTCCCAAGACACTCACAACTGGGCTTCCCATGGAACATGGTTCTCTTCAGCATGAGCTCCACAATTGATGTGCCTCTTCACCGTCATCTTTCTCAGCGTTCATTTCAACACATGTACCTCAATCTTCTCTCACCCTTTCCTGAAATTTACCCCAAACATTTTTGCAACTCCTTGGTTTTGACTTACGACTTCAGAAGATAAAGTGACAACTGGAGTTTTCATGCAGAAATTTTCAGCACAACAAGATTTTCAGTGCAATTTCTTAGTCTATTTTCCTCACGCCTCTAAGCTGCTGCTTCATCTTGCCTGACAAACTGACTGTATGAGATAAGTTGGAGCCAGATGGCTCTCCTTCTTTCTTCTTCTAGAGCTGACTGCAAGGGATTGCCCTGAAAGGACACAGTCTCCCTTCTGCCTTGGTGTCCCAGAAGCTTGTGGACATGTCAAACTTTGATATCCAGGCATACTCTCTGCTTTCCACATTTTCCCCAGGTGATGAGTTATAAAGCTCAAGTTTTCTCAATCTTCTTGTAATGAGAGTCAGAAGCAGACCTTAAGGACTATGATTGCAAAACCTTACCCCATTTCTGTGCTTTGAGCATCTCTTATTGATCAAGAGACAAAAGTTTACCTCACTGTAGCATGCTGCACTTGTATTTCATGTAAAATACTGTTTATTCCTTGCTGGAATGCATCTCAGTCTTCCATTTTAGCCCCAGCAGAGCTAGTGTAAAGATCCCTGTGCCTCCTCAGGAAGGTTATGAGCTCCTACTGTTTTGCTTTGCTTTGTTAGGGTTCAGTTTTCCCCCAGGACATATAACTGCCACATCCTAAACTGAGGGCATAGCTGAAAAAATGAGGAGTTGGTTGCATGCAGAAAGTACATGGGGTAAAAGAGGAGGGAATCATAGGGCCAGAATGTGTTGAGAAAATCTCACCTTAAACCTTGGAAGATAACATGATGGAGACGAACACAAATTCAAACAGGATCAACAGGTTATATGGGGAATGTGCAGTGTACAAATGAGGAGACAAATGAGGCATTGTGGTGTGAATATGATCACACCAGATGATTATGTTAATAGAGCTACTGAACCTGCTGGTTAAAGGATGAAGAAATACTCGACAGGGGAGAAGGAGGGGGCAGGCAAGGGCTGCAGAGGAAAGTCTTGATCCAAGGGTGAGTATAGTATTAAAAGAGTTCTCTCACAGAAAGCCAATATGCCTTCCTAAGTTTAAAAGGATGCTGTAGGGTTTTGTGTCCTCCTGTTCAAAAGGAGATGTTAGGTTTTAAAACAACTCCCATCATTGTTTCAAGATCTCATGGCTGGAAATGCAAATAAACAGCCACAGAGTAATGAAATGATCTGCCTCTGGATGCATGGCTTGTCACCATTACCACTCAGAAGGGTAAATTCCAATTCAGTCCACAGTTCCTTAATCTGACTGGTTTCTGTTTTCCCCCCCAACACACTTCATTCTTGCTAATGAGGAAGCAATCTCTTTTCACAGACCCAAAAACATTCCCACAGAGGACTTGCATGCAGTGGAATAGAGGGCCTTTGTTCTTTGTCTAAATTCAATGTCGTCAAAAACAGTCTGAACAGCTGCAACAATAGTTTCAACCAAACAGTCATCCCAGGGACTGAACCTCCCTGGTTCTTTTCAAGTCTCTGTTAAAATCTCTCTATTGCTTCTTGTTTCTTTCAATAGTTTTCTTGTTTCTTTTAATAGTTGCCTCTTCCTAGTAAAGGAACACCACAGAAAAAATGTCCACAGAAAAAACATGCACAATGTCTTATATTGTGAACGCGATCACACATATTTCCAGGGCTTTTGAAAAGAGACTGGTCACAGCCCCTTACGCTTTCAGCTCTCTTCTTAGTGCCCCTGTGCATCAGGCACCCATTTTTTTCCTTCCAAATGCTCCTGAGATGTAAGTTCCTCTGCAAAACCAAGGGATGGTTAGCAGAAATGTTGCTGGTCTATCCCAAGGCATATCCTGCTATTTCACCAGCCTACTTACTCTGTGTCACTGCTTGAATCGGATTCCACAGTTACTGAAACACAGAAGTCATTTTTGTTATATGCCAGAGGGACCTCTTAAGTTTCTTGAAGACGATCTTTGTTTCTGTAATATGAAGAATGTCATGTGCTCCCTCTCACTTAATGATACTTTAAAAATGGTAGCACCAAAGGATACATATTATTAAAAAAAAAATGACAGTGCTTTTTTCTTATTTTAACTAATGCTTGATCTATCATATCAACAAACCAGGCCTGTGTGTTATGGATACATTGTTTATCTTTTTAAATGACAAAAAGGGGACGTTTTTCTACTTGCATATTCACTAATTTCAAAGAGCAGTACACACAGAGATTAAGTCCTTCATTGCAGCAGCTATATGCCTTTTCACAGATCAGTTCAGAAAAGAATTAGAGTTAGGAGTAATAATGGCTCCTTTTTGGCAAGTGAAAGAAGGCAAATATTATTTGGATGAGGTCCAAGCAAAGCTTTCTCAGTACGTTATTTTATCAGAAGTTAAAAGCCTGAAAAAAACCCAAAAAACACCCAGCTACAGCTTGTGAAGTTTGCCACCTACTGAAGGAAACACAGCACAGCAGTAACATAAAAAACGAGGTGAAAAAAATTTTTAATTGTGCTGAAGTTATTAAATGTTATAGACATATTTTCTCTCATACTCTTTATAAAGGCTTCTGGATACCTCTGTACAGCTTCCAAAGGACCAAATAAACAACAGAAATACTTCTCCTCTTCCAACTCCATGATACATAAAGCCTTAAGGGCTGTGTTTTACCCTGTTTATCCTAGATTTTGCCTTACAAACCTAGAAATTACTAAAAAACATTATGTAAGGGTTTTTTAAAATATAAAAATATATGTTTTCTTTCTTGCTGTTTTGTTTTTCTTGTCTGTGCCTTCTTGGGGTTTCTGAGAGCTCTGTGAGCTTGGCTTTCACCTAACTTAACTTGTCTCTGTCTCTGCGAAGGCTTTCTGTTTTCCCCCAGCCCTGCGTCTGAAGAAGAGGTCGAGTCGTCTGTTTTCTCATGTTCAGGAATTTGTTTATTCTTTGCTTATCTCATATTCGTTCCCTGGCCTGCACAGCTTCTCTGCAGGCCAGTGCTCTCTCCCCCCTTGGGCTGTACTCTCCTCTCCTTCGTCTGTCCACCCTTGGCAGGGTACTATTTTTTATACTGAAAATTACATATGCTTTATTTATAATAATTCTCCAATATCTATCCACTCTGTTGTACAGTGTACTTTTGTTCCAAACCAATCCAAATGTGCCACACCACCAGAGAAGATGGAGAACAAGAGGATGAAGAAGCAGCTCAGGGACACACCCCATCTCCTCCATCCTTTGCCCCCTGATCTCACATCTAAAATCCCAAAATTCTACTTTTTCACCCTGTGACATACTAATTATCATTCTATCTAAATTCTTGTGACTTATAAATCTTCCCAGGACAGTCAGAAGGATGTCTTGGTTCCCACAAAATTACTCCCAGCTTCAGCAAGGAACATAATTTCTTGGTGAACTGAGGTGTTGAAATGTACTAAGTCACAAACTGCTAGGTAATAAAGTCTTGTTGTAGCCATTTCTAGAATTATATTGGTAATTTCTATCTACATCACAGGCCCATTAGAAGTACCGTTAAGAAAAAGTCTGCCTTTATAGCAGTAGTATTGAGTAATGCTACCTACTAAAGTTCAGAAATAGCTGTTTAGAAAGATCACTCAGCATGCTTTAGTGTGAAATGCATAGAATTTAACACAGTTCTTGAGAAAAACAGAGGGTGCTCATACACGATGTGGAGACATCACTGGGCATGACAGGATTGCTTTCATTTCACATTCACTTAGGAAAATACATATAAATATAAAAATTATTTTAGTAACTTTAATAGGGAAAAAACCCCAGAATGTAAAAGATGCAGGAGACTCAGAGTCCATCTTGGTTTTCCATAGCAAGTGGTCATGAGGGTACAAATAAAGCCCGATCAAAATATTACCTCCCCACTCACAGATGAGTTTGCTGCCTGGCACAGCAGAGAGCAACAGCTCCACAGCAGATTTCTTCAGCCTCCTGGCAGATGGAGCAAAAATCATTGCCCCTGGCTGCTCACAGGTGAGTGTTATGAGTGGAGTGGGAGTTTCAGACAAAGTCTATTAAAGAAGTCCTGCTGCTGAGTTACAAAGTGCCAAGAAAATCCCCTTGCTTTCTAAACTCCTCCTCAGAGAGAGGAGTCTTGGGGCATCTGCCTCAGACTTCAGCCTCAGACTGTCAACAGTTTAAGTTTGCATAACTATGTCCCACAAGTTTTAAAGATGGCAAATTAGATATGTTTATAAAAGATGAGTTATTCATTAAGAGAAATTAACAGACAGAAGATCTGAATCATAATTGATTACAGTGCAAAAGCTAAATAAACTAACCTATGCCTTAAAATGGCAAAATCCACTATATTAAAGCTATTATGTATTAGAACTAGCAAAATAAATTTTAAGTAGAAGTTTTGATATATCTTACCACAGTTCTTTTCGTGGAAAACTCCTTCCACTTTATATCAATCCCTGGGAAGCAGTCATGAAGAGGCATCCCAATACATGGGAGGAACTCCATATACTTCACACAGAAGAATCTAAGTGAATGGAAGTGTGCTGGATTTTATAGCATAAAGAATTTGTCTACCAGTCATAAACCTTCAGGCCAGTTTAGCATCTTACCTATCAGACCTTTCTTCAAAGGGACAGGCGTGTTTGTAGATGGGAAGCTAAGTTGGGCTTTTAGGATATCTAACACCAAAAGTTACTGGCACCTCCAGTAGCTCACCACAAATAGTTTGCATTACTTGTATCTTCTGACCCGATTCCAGGCCAAGCAGATAAGGTTTGTCAGGGTGAAGTATTCTGCCCCATGTGGGCACCTGTTTGAATCTGGAAATCTGAGCTACCAAGGTCATCCTGCACCAGAAGCAATCACACCTCATCTACAGCAAATGAGTACCTCTGCATGAGCATGTGACAGAGACCCCTTCCACCCTCTGAATGGAAGGAGTCAGATGGGCTCACCTCCAGCAATAAACCTCTCTGTGCTAATGCCTGTGCTGCAGCTGCAGAGCAAGCATGAACACAGAAATGTACTCCAAGCATACAGAAATTCATAATCCTAAGGTTGACAGTGCTATGTGAAATTATGCCAAGTGGAATGATTAATTTATTTTAAATACATGTTTAAATAACACATATATTTATGCACGCATTTTCATATGTATGTCTATATCTGAAAGAATGTGTCTACACACACCACGGCAACTAATGTCAAACAAATACATTTTAATAGAGATGTACATGAAATATGTGTACAATATAAAAGAAATGCTGAACAAAGTCCCAGGTTCCGGAAAATGAGTAACATCATTCAAAGTCTTCACCTCAGACAGAAATGGTTCTGCAGAATAGTGTCCTCATGGAAAAATAAGGAGATATATTTCATCCTACACAGATAGAAAATCTATGTCCGGCTGGTACAATCTAAAACTCAGAAATACTTCTTGACAAGATAAATATTACTACTGCAAGGCTCCAGGAATGGCATATGCAACTCTGCCAATTACTGCACACACAGCGTGCTTCTAACCCCACACAAAGGCTTAATTCTCTACGCACTGAGCTGGTGTTCACTGCTGTGAACTTCTGTGTCAGTGCTTCCAGAGCCACACTCATCAGGGCTGCACAGAGCCTGTGGGGCACTGACACATGCAAGGCAAGAGCGCTCTGCTTCCCACAGCACCAGTGGAAAAGGGTAATTGCTGGTCTTCCAGCATATAAATTGAGAAAGTGACTGGTTGAGTGAATGGCTTACTTTTTCAGGAGGCAAACTGAATCCCCCGCTGAGATGTTCCTAGTCAATCAAATTGTTATAACCAGAGCAAAGCTGACATACTTAGCTCATGCAGTGATGAAGAGCGCAGTGGCTTCTGGAAAATTTGCTCTAAGAAAATCTTATAACATTGGCCACAAATATAAAAATAATTAATTTTTAAATTATTGTAGTCAATGCAAGTTATGATATAGATTTATATATGCTACACTTCTACGTGTTTTTTTCTCGTGGGCTAATTAAGTTAGGAGGGAATGTTTTGGGTTTCAAGTGCATTAAAATCTTTATTTACAATTGGAAGTAATTTGCCACAGAATGTCTTATAAAATCAACCCTCATCTGGCTCTGGTGCTTTATTAGCTAATATTTCTTGCAGGTCTTCTTTATTTTTTCCAAGCCACACACTTTGGCTAACTCTTTTGGTTCTCATAGCAAGCGCTGCAAGGAGCTGTCTGGAGATACTACCTCTCTGGTTACTGCTATGCTGCCCTCCATGCTCACAGCATGCACAGCTCTTCTCTCAGCAGCCTGTTTTACATTCCTCTCCCATTTTCAACATCTATCTGCAGTCCCCAGTAGGAAAACGGCAGATTTGAAGTTTTCCAATGCTTACCTTTGTTTCTGTGGGTGGAGCAAGATATCAGTGCCTCAGGAACCTTAGCAGTAACAGATCCAGGTTCAGTCTCTATCTGTCTGCCACAGCTGTGCTCCTGCTTTTCTCCAAAAGGGGAACAGACACCAAGTGTGAATTGCACAGATATAAACGGCAATGCACAAGACTCAGAGATCTGAAAACAATTTACATCCGTCTCAATCACCCCCTCTGATGTAATTTCAGATATTTCTTTTTCCTCCCCACCCTAAATGCCCAAAGAAGGCTCTCCAGCCCCCCATTGCAGATCCATGCTTTGGATCTGTCCTCTCAGCTGGTATTTTGGCTGACTACCCTGTCATGTACTCATGCACCTGCAGGCAATGCAGCCAAAAAGGCTATGACCAATTTACTAGTTTCTGTAACCACAAACCCACAACACCAGGTTTTAAGGAATTTTTACCTTGGTGATACCAACAGCATTTTTTTAGTCTCCAAATCTTGCTTTCTGCCTTTGAGACTGTTTCCTCTGTAAGTTAACCTCTCTCTCTAACCATCAGATGTCTGTGTTCAGTCCTCCAACTGATTCTCCAGCAATTAGATTGTCCTCAGTAACACTGCACACATTTCTCAGCTTCTGCTAGTCTTATTACAGTTACAGCTATTTCTTTCATATCCTAGAAAATAACTCCCACAGCATTTTGTATTCCCAATTTCAGATAGCTCCTGTAAAGAGCAACCACTTTTATTTCCTGTAATTTCAGAATCCCTTTTTGCTTGTGTTATCAAGTGTGAGGTTAGCTTCTGGCAGCCAATGGCCTCCCTGAGGAATAGAGTCTTTCCTGTCCAAGAAGTACTGATCTGGTCATTTAAGTTATTTCCTTGGAATAAGATAAAGATAGTAGAGGGCAAGAAAAAAATCAAGAGGTTACAAGATCCCATGACAGGTGTTGTTCCAGAGACCCTGCCCAGTCACTGCAAGTCTGGGGCAGCCTGCAGTTTTTGCTGTACTCATATTGAGCAGTGTGTTAAGAGGTCTGGAATGTCTCAAGCTCAAGGCTCTGTTTTTACACCCATGAAAATGCTTATTATTTTGGCTGGCTTTCACACAAACATCAGTAAATAGCCTCATTACAACCAGATCCACCTGAAAATCATGAGCAGGGATCAGCAGGGAAGAACATTTTGTTATTGAGGACTCTGAAAGTGGGACATCCCAGGCTCTTCTGCTGCATCTCACTGTCCTGGACACAGAGGTCAGGGACTGTGACTCAATATTCTCACCAATGGTGGCTTGTCTTACATTCAGCAGAAAAGCATGTTTTCTTTGCTGACCTGTGGTTCTGGCCATTCTGTATCTCATGCTCTGTAGTTGAATGAGCTCACAGTTCCATTTTTTGCTACTGCAGTATCATTTTGAATGCTCTGAATGTGATAAATGGCTTAAGTGATGCACTTCATGTCCAGGCAGGTGCCAAAGCAGCAGTTCAAGCCTGGAGAGACTGCTAGCCTGGGGTGCTCTGCCTAGAGGAAAGTTTCACCATAAAAAACACCTAGCCCAGTTCCCAGTATGCACTTCCTGGCCAGCAGAGATGACTGTAATCCCCTAAATGTTAGAAGGTTCACTCCATACTAAGGTGTGTGGCAACCTGACAGATCAGCCCAAGGCCAGACTCCTGCACATATGCTGCTGCCAAAATCAGGTTTGTGATGAAGAAGACAGGGTTCTTTTCTCCTGGGTTTCTTTTCATTAACAAGGGCACCTTGCAGGGTTTGGCATCTTCTTTATCTTCTCACTTGTCCTTGTTCATATTCACCATATATGGCTGCCATAACCAGGGACACTTCCACACACAGCCAAGCCAGAGGGAATGTGAGCCAATAGCAGGCAAAGCCATGTGCCCAGGACATGGGCTGCTCCCCTGGCTGTACACGGTGCCCCTGCTGTGGCTGTCTTCAATACAGAGTGGCATTTCCCTGCTGCGTGAGCTGCTGGACTGTGCACTCAGTCTGCTCCCTCCATTTGCCTGGCAAAGAGGGAGAGCTAGGCAGAAACCAGCTGATGGGGGCTTGAGTTTTCATGGAGTTGGGAGAAGAGAGAGGATAAACTAGGTCTTGCTAAGGGTTGGAAAAGACTGTGGAACAGTGGAACAAGAAATTTTCTTTGAGACAGACCACCACCCCTCCCAGCTTCTCTTTTCCAGATCAGAACCCTGAAAGACCCATTGAAGGCACCAGTCACAAAAGGAGAATGAAATCTATAAGTGATGAAGGGCCTGTTTTCTGCTACAGAAGTTGGACAAGATGTCTACAAAATAAGATTGAGTAAAGAAAATTTTGTTCTGTAACTATTATATTCCTGCCAAAAACTTCTGTCCTCTGTGAATTCTTATTGGATTGAATTGCATAGTGCTCAAACTCCTACCTCAAGTCTCAAAAAGTGTTCATGGTCAGATACTACTAAGATATCTTCACTATGTAAATAAATAAGAATCAACGAACACTATTTCCATTGCTGTTTTATCTTACTTTGTTTAGAACATACTTTATGCATCTATGAGAACCAATTTTAGTTGTTTTGAAGGAATTGAAATGCATATAGCTGAGACTTGAATTTGGTCCTTAAAACAATCTGGCCCCTAAAAGGCTCAGACATAGTATTATGTTTGTTAATAAACAGCTGTTTCCACAAATGCTGTTGGACTTAATCCAATACAAGCAAGCTTTTGCTGATGGTATATTGTTTCCTAGGCCTGACTGCCAGCAGGGTACTAGGGGAGGAGAAAAAAATCCTGCACCAAGAAACTGCTAAATGGAACAGCAGGACACTCTGGAACTCCATATGACACCACTACTACAACGGTAGCTCCTGGTTTCTTCACAAGTTTTCCAGTGAGATAGTACAGCTGGTCACAGGAGACCAGTTAACAGGATCAGACAGTCAGGCTGCACCAAGCACACTGGAATCCATATGGACACACTGGATAGATAATGGTGGATTGTTTGGCACAGATAGACCAGGAGTTACAATGCAGAGTCTTTTCTGTGAGATCCAGCAGGGCTACTGACCCAGGCTACTATCATGCAATTTGGGTACCAGCTGCCAATATTTAAGTTTAAGTGTTCCTTACATGTTCCCTAAGAAATAGCTGGGAGTCAGAGCCTACAGTTATACTGATCTATTTTCTGACAAGCAATGCTTTTGATTATAATAGTTAACAATACAGTGGACACTGCCATAAATTTTCACCTATTGACAGAGCTGTCAGACCCATGCTGCAAAACAACATTGTAACTTAAGAACTTCCAGATAGAAAAGCTATTTCTGAAGTTGTGTAATAACCCCGCAGTTTCTCCCTGTTGCAAACTGAGCAGTCTGGTGGGTTTGGATTTCTTTTAGGTTTTTGTTTGGTTTTGTTTGTTTTGGGGGTATGGGTTGTTTGTTTAGGACACCACTACCTATGCATTACATTGCCTCCATTTAGTTAGCTACCGAGTATTCTGTATTTATTTTTATATAATTTCTATAATTTCTCTTTCTAGACACTTTTCTGTTAATCCTTATGATAGAGGTCTTTGTTTTATCCTTTATTACTCGATTTGGTTCCACAGTCTAAGGTGGCATCAATTGTTCGTGTGCTACAGAAACTCCTATCCAACATATTCTTACTTCTTATCCTTCACACATGAATTTCTCTTGCATTTTCTCCCCTTCCTAGTGGCTATCGTCTTTCCCATCTGAGTGAGGGCAACTGCCACAGCCAGCAAAGACAAGCAGGTTTCTCAGCTGCACATTATTCCAGGGCATCATGGAGCTAGATACTCATGAAAAACAAAACATTTTCTTTTAAGACTCCTACCAATTTCAGACAGTCTAGCAGAGAGATGAGAATAGGAATCCAACTTCGTTGTCCTAGGAAAGCAGTAAAAACTTCAAGGGGAAAAAATTAAAACAAAGCTCCTTTTTCAGCTGCAGAATTCTCCAGAAGGAAAACAGCTGCTGACAAATTCTCATTATTTTAATGAGGTTTCATACACCAGAAACACTGGGCATGTAACAGTTTTCAAAATCCATCAAGACAAAATTTCTAGATGACACACTAGAGTATATTCAGATTGGTAGACCTAATCTCATTCAGGTGCATAGGTAAGATTCCTGAAGTTAAGGAAACTTGCTTGTTTCAGAAAACAGAATTCAATTTTCTGTCCCGCCAACCTCAATTTGTAAAATTTAAATTCAGTTTTGCAGTGAACCCAGTACTGAAACTGGTATCTTTATTGCAACATAGTCTTTTGATAACATATCAAGTAAATAGAAGCCTTAAAAATTAACAACAAAAAGGAAAAAGAAAATAGAAGATTCATAATGTAAGGCCCACCAATTTACCAAGTAGTACTGAAAACCAGAAGTGTTTAGAAAAGAAAATATATAAATTTATTTTAAACAGATTGCTTGACTTCAAATTCCCAAAGGTATCAATGGAAAGAGATATGTCCTAGGGAGGAAGATTTGAGGGGATGGTTGATGAAAAACTGCATGAACAGGCAACGTTTACTTGTAGCCCAGAAATCCAACCAACCCTGGGCTGCATCACAAAAGGCTGCCTGGCCAGAAGGGCAAGGGAGGAGATTCAGGACCTGTAGTGACAGAACAAGGAGGAATGAGTATAAATTAAAGGAAGGGAAATTTATGTTAGTGATTAGGAAGAAATTCTTTACTGTGAGGGTGGTGAGGCACTGGAACAGGCTGCCCAGAGAAGCTGTGGATGTTCCATCCCTGGCTGGACAAACCTTGAGCAACCCGGTTTAGGGTGAGCTGCCCCTGCCCATGATGGGGAGTGGGGTTGGGACCAGATGATCTTTAAGGTCCCTTCCAACACATAACATTCTATAAATAACTTTTCACATACAACACATATCCAACATCTGAAGTTAGCTCATCTGGCTGGTTCCTTCACAGATTTCCTTAAAAGACTGACTTGTTCAGAAAGAACTGTTATTACTTAACACCATACAGTATTTTGGGTTGCAGGTTCTATTTTTCAAGCAAGTTTTATTTATTTTTTTCTGCCTAAACTATTAAAATCTTAGCTTGTAGAAAAACAACCTGTAAATTGATATTCACTAGATGTTTTGTCATAGGCCTTCAGAGTACATTGCATTTAAAATAACATCCTTTTGTAACTGTTCATCTTCTATAGCCACTCTGAATTCCCCACACCACATTTCACTTTCACATTTTTTCCTTTTCTCTCAACTCACAAAAATTTGATTTAAAGCAGCTTCATTATGATTATAGTATTATTAGTATTACTGATTGCAATAAATGAAGCAAGTTGCTTTCACAGCATATGAACAGCCTAATAAAATTACTGTAAACTAAAGGAGGAGTACTTTGGGTTGTGAAAAGAAACTGATCTTGAATTTCATATGTACTATAGGAAAAAAAAAGCCTAATCTTTCTTCAAAGTGTAAAACCAATTAATAGTTAATAGTAGGAAATGGAATATCTGACATTCTGTCAACAAGTTTTCAATATTTCTATGTAAAAACTAATACAGATGGATTTGAAGCAACTTTACTGGTATGACTAGATTTTGAGATTTAAGCCATGCATCTTTTCCAAGTAAAGCTTGAGCATGCATATTCTACACCATATGAAATCTAAGCTACTTTCCTTTGCAGAATACTTTGCAGAATAGACTCCTTTGCAGAATAAGTAAGTTCATCAATGCATGCATTACACAACCTCTCTTAAAGGAGAGAGAAACAATTTAATCAAGGTGGGCTGAGTGTTACAAATGAAAGTTTTGTATCTGTACCTGATGATATTTAGGCATTGTGTTTTGCCTGGACATAAGTTCTACCATGCTGAGCAAATCTTTAATGAAAACAAAATCATACTGTCCTCTTTTCTACAACCAAGTTTAATTCTGAAGATCACCTAATACTCTGCAACAAGTTAAGCCTAACATAAGCTATGTAAGTAGCATTAGAAGTAACATGTCATATAAGTATGTCAATAAAATTGTCCTTATATACTCTTATATCCACTTTACAATAAGAAAATTGAGTTTTGAGGTCCACATTTACATGCTCAAGCAGGTAAGACCATTAACCTCTGAGGCAGAATTTTAGTAAAACCTTAATTTTTCCCACAGTCACATGATATGAACATGAGTATTCTCCATGCATCAATGGCACAGATATTGAATCTGGCCCACTGTAATTTTCATGGAACAAAAGACCTGACACAGAAAACAGAAACATCTTCTACTGCTTAAATGTCTGAAGAATTTCTCTCTTTAGATAAGTGACTAAATCTAGGAAAGTGTTCCTACCTGGGATTACTACCTGACGTGCTTCTCTACAGACTGGAAGTACATGCTCATACAACTATGAAAAGTTTTTAATCTTGTAATCATTAAGCATAAATTTATTATGCTAACCATGGACTCTTGACCTTTTTTTTTTTTTTTTTTTTTTTTTAAGGTACTCTTCTACCAGTCACAAAGTTAAGAGCCACACTGTTTCTTTATGAAGCTGTCCTATAGCATTTATTACCAGATTAAGGAAAAAAAACCAAACCAAAACCCAAACCACAATTTTTTAAAAATCCCAAAACACCTGCAGCACAACAACCCAACCCAACCCAACCCCCCCAACAAACAAAAAAGCCCTGTAGCTTATTTTATATTTGCTATCTAAATTCAAAAGACCCGTTATTGAGACCTACAGCTCAAGGTACAGACCTTGAGAACTTTGTACAACCTCTCAGTCTGGACAGGTTGTATAAGAGCTCTACACCTAAAGTAGCATTTTTTAACTAGAGATCAGTACTTTTTTGATTATAATGCTTTGGTAAATCTCAGCTGAAGGTTCTTGATGTACAGCTAGAATACAGTGGCAAATTCAGCACTCAGTAGCACAAGCATATGTGATTTATTCCTCTGAAGTGAAAATCCATTCCAGTGCATCACAATGAACATTTCTACATGCTCTTTAAACCAGAACACACTTCACTCTTATTTTCTGTTTTTCTGCCCTCACCATTTCCTCATCAAGTACCAGATAAGAACATGTGCAAACCTCAGTAGATCAGAAGCAAGAAGACTGCAGCACCAGGGCATATATAAACATTCTTTGTTGAACTAGGCAGTGTAAGAATATACAGAAACAAAAGACATGAAACATCAAGATTAGTAATAAAATAACTACAAAGTCTAAGTTGAATTTGTTACAAGAAACTACTTGTTTCACACACTACTTTGCAAGGATTTAGAAATGTAACAAGATCTGATTATTGTACATTTCTCTGGCCATAAAGTGCTACATACAGCTGCTACCCCAGGTGTATTAGAACAGATATGTAACAATCTTGCATCAGTTTTCTTTTAACATATATTTGCTTTCAATTTTTGTTAAAAACTGATGAATAAAGACTTACAAACTGTATTATAATGATCTTTCAACAGATTAAACGTTTGATTGATATGCATGACAAGATGTATTCTGTAACAGTTTCTAAGTAGGCAATTCTTAATCAATGAGATGCTCTGTCCTATAAACAGGCAAATTTATTATTGCTTACCTTAAAAAAACTACATCTATTATCAGAAAACTACATGACCACTTGTCATAATGTAACTGTAAGCTTAGCCTTGCTTGCTTAAACTAACAAATTAAATTTGCTCTTGTATATATTTTAATTCCTATCAAGAGAGGTTATAGCATCATAGGTAAATGATCAGCTTTGCTTAGCTAAGTCTCAGCACAATATTCAAAATTCCCATGGAGAATGAGTATGTGCAGTAAATATTATAAACAGCAGTTAAGACTATATCAGAGCTGTATTTAAGGCCCAGTACAGAATACAGCAGATTTAAAAAAAAAAAAAAAAAACAATAAAAAAGCCACAGACCCTTTGTCTGAACTCTCAGACAGAAATCACTTAACTCAGACATAATGTCCTAAATAATACTGCATCACTTGATGCATTGAGTCAAGGAGACAAGCACTTTCTGCAGCACTTGGAAAACTAAGCATCTCTTGCAGCTCTGTGGAGACCTAACAACTGAAGGGTTACAAATCACTCTCACACATTTGTATTTCCACCATTAACAACTTGGAAAAAAAATGTCCAGAATAAAGCTTAAAGCCAGGGATCTTGATCTATCTTTCTAGCAAAGTCTGGAACAGCAGCACAGAAAGGAGAAAAGCTCTAAACAGCACATTAATATTGGGTCCTCAAAACACTACAGAGGGTACTGCAAATTTGTGTCGATTAGCCTGTTCTCTGCAGGAGTGCAAAAAGGCTGATCTCAAAATAAACAGAGTATAACATACACAGGGAACTAATATTACCTTTGGAAGGCTGAACTGAAGAAAAATAGTGTTTTTTACTCACTCTTCAGCCAGTAACATTACCCATGAAAAAAAGTACAATGCTTCTTGAAGCTCTGTACTTAACTTTGAAAAAAACAGTTTCTAAGGAAGATCATTGTTCATTTTTTGTTGATTTTGATTTCTACCTCAAATCATCCATAAAATACTAGCTGTAAGGTATCCCCCACAAAAACAAGAGATCAGAGACTACATCATGCTCCGCCCTGAGAGTCTGTAGTCCCAGTTATAGCTCTTCTAGAACGAAGTACTATTTGGAACATGAATTACAGAGGTGTTACTGGCAATTGTTCCCATCATCTTCCACAGAAAAATGAAGCAGACCCCAATCCAATAATCAGATTAAACCTAAATAATCCTAAACTGAATATATAATGCCCACAGATGCATTAAAAGTATTTTCTGAAAATACATGAGTTTATGCTCACTACAGTTTACAATCAGATATATATAAATGGGCAAATCTTTAGAAAAGTCAGTTGACAGCATATGCTAATCTCTGTTTTGAAGTTTAGCTACAGTCAACTGAATATATTTGAAAATAAGCCTGCTTATTTTATCAGTAATTCAGTGTCTCGAGTATCTAAGCTTCACACTTATACGTGCATAATTTTACACAATAACTTAGTTACACATTTACAATAGGCACAAATCCAAACCATCAAAGAAAGACTTTGGGATCAGGTTTACATTTTGAAAGACCCATTATGTTTATTTAGCTAATATTTTAACTCTTACTTCTCCTGTAAATATACCATTGTATTATGGAATTATAAGCAATTAAATGACCCCATTATTTATGTCATAGAAGAAAGCTGTGTTCTCAGTAACCTGAGAAGAATTGCTATTGCATTTAGGTTACATTGACTGTTTAATTAGACACTTCAGCTTCTCATTTGTTGAGGACACATTTTTCACCTATTTCTTTTGTCCTCTTTTTGCTTTGGTGGCAGTTAAGGGCAGGGAATCACATACAGGAGCATACATACTATGAATTTACCATGAAGAAGTAAACTTACTGGACACGGATAAAATATGGAAATGTCAAGTTTTGCAATAGTTAGTGAAAGAAGAGTTATTTGGTGTATACGTAAATAAAAATCAAATATATTTTTATTTTTAAGGACAGTTAGAATCTGTGTATCTAAAAAAATAGGAAATTCAATTTCATACTGCTGTTTGCATATAAGCATGAAAAGAAAAATGCATGCACTTATAAGTATCTCAATTTTACTGCACATTTTTGATAGAAATTAGACTAGAATATACACATTTTCTTAACTGCAAGTTTAAAAGTGGATTCACTTTTTGATGCACAATTAAATTCCATTAATATGAATTATAATTCATTATTAGGAAAATACATAAATCCACCAAATTTTTATTTACCTTGGTTGGGTAAGAACAGAGAGTACCAACTAGGTTGCTAGTCTATGAATATTAAACAATTGCTTCAAAAAGGAAAAGAACAATCCTTTCTCCAGATTCAAGACAGGGAAGATGGGAAACAATCAATTTCAGCTGTGCCAAGAATTATTTGGGGTAGACATCAGGCAAAATTTCCCAGTCTTTTCTCACTGGGAAAGAAATCCTGTGTAAGTTTCAAAACTACTGTTCTCAGTGCCTTTTTTTTTTTTTTTTTTTTTTTTTTTGTTAAATGGGTGAAATGAATCTGTCAGGATAAACTTAAGACTGCTGATTCTACTTAGAACAAGCACATAATGTCCTATGTAGCTCTGTTTTTCTACAAGTGAAAAATATCCCCTGTAAGCACTTCTTTTGAGTGAAACAGACCGGCAAAGACATTATAACTGCAGCCCTGCTTAGCTTCATCTGAAGCCCTGCTCAGCTTCATCTGACAAAGTAAAAATATTGCACTTCAGACAGGTTCATTTTGTTCCCTAAATGAAATTAAGTCAAAGCTGACTAATTCTTTCCTCTGGAACAAAAATTTCAGAGTATGGTATGCCAAAAAATGTGGGTAAGATTATCTGCAGACATGCATTTTTGTTCCAGACAGGAAAAAAGTCTCAAGTGTACTGCAGAAAATCAAACTTTCAAAAAACGCAGAAATTATCACCAGTTCCACTGCAAGAGCTTCATCTGTTCTTATATAAAAAAAATAAAGTATTTTCATTAGACTTTATTGCACCATCACCTTTGTTTAAAAATATCCCCCTTTCAAGTCAAATATTACATTATTTTTATCAAACAAAATATAAGGTCTTCTTTAAAACAGCACATACAGTATAGGCGCTACACAGAAACTGTCTAAAGGAATGACATACATCAAATCAGAAGTGACACAAAACAATCATTATGTTCTTCTCTATCATTAAAAAAAGATTGCAAAAAGATTGTGTAGGCTATTTATTGTATGCATGAAAAGCATCGCTCCTCATTCAAGGTGTTGAAGCAGGTGACACCTTCAGGCTGTCAAGTGCTGCATGAATTCTGAAGTGCAACCTGGACTCCATGGAGTACTCCTTGTAGTTGTTTCTGAAAAACAGACAACTTATTTTAAGAAAGAGGTGTTTGGAATGGATTGTTTCTACTTCGTATGTTGGTAAGTTAACAGTCTTTATTCCTTCAATAGGAAATGGAGACTGACACACAGATGAGTTATGAGACATAAAGCTACATCCACAAATTGAGCATAGAAGACTTAGACCAGTACTAAAATTAAATGTCCTGATAAACTGAACCCATGTCTTAGCATCTCTCACTTATTTTGATGCTTTTAACAATTACTGAAATTTGCTGTGAAAAGACAAGCCAAAATACTACAGAAATTTCTGCTACAGTGTTAGTAGAAAATGTATATTCCAACTCAGAACACAATTCAGCCAGAGTAATAAACATCATATTTACAGAAATGGTATTCTGTAAATCCCGTCCCCCTAAAACAAACAAACAACAAAACCCCCATGAGGGACACTATTACAAGACTGGGCTACCTCTCTGTAAACACAAGTTACGTTCTATCTCATACTACAATCTACAGATGATGCAAACATGCTAGTCTATAGTATATTAAACTCTCAGCTGGTCTCCTGTGACACCATGTGAAAAGAAAAAGGGGTGTGGTCAGACTGGTGTACTGGCTTTTAACCTGCTTTTATGAACACCTTTAGTGGAGCTGATTTAATTCCCACAGCTGGCCTCTGGGACAGAATGGTACATATCCCTTCCCTGGACTCTCCAGCTTCATCCCATGCATGCAGTGGACCCTAAGCATCTCTGAAGCCCATATGAGAAGGAAACATTTTTCCCTTCATACTGTGTCTTATCTGAATCTGTTTACTCCACTGTGTCTGAAGGACAATTTCATGAAACTGCAAAATTTAACTATATTGGACAAGTTCTGCAAATCAAGACCATAGATTTATAATTACTTGTATTTTGTCAGGGAGAAGAAACATGTCCCATCATTGCTACAAAACCACAGTTACTCCTAATTTACAAGGTGATAAAAAATCCACTTACTTTGCAGTTTCTATGTATCTTATTGCTTTTTCTCTCTCATCCTGTTGTTTGTACAGGAGACCCAATTCATACAGTGTGAATGGCACCAAGTAACTGTCATACTTTATTTGCTTCTCACTAGAAAACCAGAAAAATACAGAAATAGTTACTTACCATTCTGTCTTTAGTGACCAGTTAACTTTTAAAAGCAATCACTGCTTGTAACAGCACAAAGCCAGAAAAAAACATTCTGAAGCCTTCTTTAGTGGTTAATTCTGTACACACTGATAAACAATATTAAAGCACTACAGCAAGCCTAAACATGTAGAATATGAAGCTGAACAAAATGTAGGTACTCAATTCACCAGACAACTTCTCCTCTCACCTATGCAAACATACATTTTATGAATAACTGTTGTCTTTAGATTTTTTTTTATATCTCAGCAATAAAAGCCTGCCTGTTGCCAACTACCTTTGGAAAAAGATATTTCAGAAATAGCATTCCTTTAACTTGCAACCAGTCAAACCCCTTTGCCCAGTAACCTGCAATGTGCTTGACTAAACTCTCATAGAAAGATGCAAGAGAATTAAACCTTATAATTCTCAATAAAAAATTATATTATTAATAATTTTTCTAAATCACTTGTTAGAAACATTGCACACGTAAATAGGCTTCTTCAGCCCAAATACCTAAAAACTTATAAGAAGTTTTCAACTACAACCAATACATGATTTATGTTTTATATAGAAAAGCTATCACTGCTGGTATGGATCTGACACCTGAAAATCTGTAACACAGGAAAAACCAGTCTTCAACTAAAACATGTAACAACAACTTCTCATCTACATGAGGAAGCATTAACTACTTAAGCACTAAATACTGAATAAAAAACCCAAACAAAACCAAACAGGAAATCTATATAACTTGTTCTTACAGGCAGCTCTGCAAATAAAATTCCAGATGTATGTGGGTACATTACCTGGCAGTTTGATTTATTTTGCCTCAAACACCACACATATAAAGCTACTGTAAGTGTTAAACTGCTATAGAAAAATATAAGCCAAGTTTTCTGGTTCTCTAACTACTTTCAGAGGTATCTTAATTTCAGCTCCTGGAAAATACAATATTTTCAAAACTCTAACAGAACAACTGCAACAGGAGTATCAAAAATGCCACCAAAAGCTAGAAAATCTATTTCTGTTATTTTTTTACCTTTGAATTACTTTACTGAAACATAATTCAGCTTGCATGAGTCTTCCCAAGTGTTTCAGGCAGAGGCCTTTCAGTAGCTGCAACATGCACACATCATCCACGTAGTATTCATTGTGATCTAACAGTAAAAGTGAGATTTGTCAAACAATTTGAAGACATCATGAAAATGAAAATTATATTTTCAGTAAGGAATATGTATTCAGACTCAGGATGTTGTTTCTAACCTTCAGGTATGATTTAACATAATGTCTACTAAAGAAGATGCTTCCATGACATCCATATCTTTCTCTTAACAGAAAGGCAAAGAAATAAGAAATTGAATCAGCCAACAAACAGGCATAAACTTCATTAATTAAGAATTATGAAGATTAAACAGTCATTAATACATTACATTACATAAACAGTCATTAATTAAAGATTTCTTACTTGCAGTAGCTAAATCTACATTGAGACAGCAACCATCATATTATCTTAACAGCTTTCCCTGTTACAGAGCACTGGCAGACCTCCAGTAGCACCAGTAACATAAAAAACCCTGTAAAACCACACCATGACTCTGTCTTACAGAACCCTTCAGAAGCATCATTTTGCAGTACAAATTCAAGAAACCACGTTTACTAGTGTTTTTATCATCTCTAATGTCTGAGAAGCCTCAGTAGTAGTGTATAATATTTGAAAAATTCAATAAAGTTTTATTCTCAATAGGACTAAAAACACCAGATGAAAGAGGGTGTTTGAATCAATTCAAAATTTACTTAACAAGTGTGATCCTTTTTCATTCCCTTAGTTTGTAGCATTTGCTGGGTACAAGGAACGAAAAGAAAGGAAGAAAACACATATGGATAGACAGATGGTACCACATACATTAACAATTCAGGAAGCAAAACACTCTCCCTTCAGATCATGCTGTTTACAACTAATTACCAGCTCTCTAAGGTCACATTAATTTTTTCCTTATTAGTCTGCCAAAGAAATCCTACGTAAACAGTTCTGAAACATGCAAGACTAATGCATTTTAGGATTCCACAAAGTGCTCTGCCACCATGTTCAGCCTTATTTCTCTCTGTTTAAACCCAGAAAGTCTTGATAGATTGTAACTGACAGACTGCGCTTTTAGTGATAGCAGAAGTGCAGCACTTGAGTACTTTGCATTCTCCCTAGCCTGTTTTGCTAGGCCAAGGTATTGGATTCTGCGACTGTCTCCTGAAGAACTCATTCATGGAAATTAAGGGGGGCAAGGATTGATGATCAGTAAGAGCTTGCCAGTCTTTAACAACTTCAACTAGTAGTCTTATTTCCCAAAAGAATAAACGCTATTATGCCAAAACATTAACACTAAATGACAAAATTACAACAAATGCACAGACCAGTTTAACACAGACAATCCTGCAATAAATGTGGGAGAACCATCCTCAAAGCTACAATGCTCTACACCAAGGAAAGATCATTACCAGGACAAAAATAAAACAAGCAAAAAATTATTTTGTCTTGAGGTTACATATTCTTTTTTTTATATACTACAAACGAAAAAAAAACCCAAAAAACCAGATTCACAGAAATCCTGTGGGGGGAAAAAAAACCCAAACATATTTCTAACACCTTTCATTTGTTCCTTCCACCACATCTATTTTCAGCTCTATACAACCTAAGATTACTTTCAGTCCTTGAGAGATTCCATGCTGCGTCTGTTCCTGTGAAGCAAATGAAGTAAAAACAGTTCTAGGAAGTCTCAATCCCTAAGTGACCTCTATGTATAATCAACACCCTTTTTTCACAGCACCTTAGCAATCCTTTGACATTACTACTACTAAAAACTGTCTCTTAAAATTATATTGTAACCTTGTCATACTCTGCTAGCAGCCTTTATTGCTTTTTTTTTTTTTTTCCTAGGATTCAGGAACTCTGGTAATCAGTCTTTATTTTCACTGACTCCACACCTTTAAAAGCAGATCAAGATCACCTATGTGAAGTCCAGAATAAAATTACATCTGACTGAAGTTATTACTAAAAAATGACGCAGAAAGTCTATACAGTTCCAGACTATATCTGATTTGCACACAGTGAATTTCTGTAAGAAAAACACAGTAGTTTTACTTCCATTGCTTTTATTTTGGTACTTTGTACGTCTCTACTTTGGGATTCGATAGGAAATTTACTTCACTGTTACAACTGATGGACGCTTCTAGTACAAAGGTCTGCACAATACAGCACTGGATTTCCAACAGGTTATGCCAAAACCCTCCATGTGGCGCTCACAGGAATTACTTTATTTGCAAGTATTTTGCATATCACTACACTTTTGTTTTAATATCACAGCAACAAAAAAGGAAAACACTTGAGATTTAAGAGGCACACTATTGATTCTGCAGAAAAGTTAACAGCAACACAGAAAATAAAGGAATCCAATTCAAACATGGCCAGGCAGGTTACTCTCATTTGGTTTATTACACCATCCAGATTTGACCACTATATATTTCTTGCATGTCCCTGTACAATTTCTAATGCATCACCTCAATTTACACTGTAAACCATACTTAGATATATCTTATGTTTCAGAATTTCTGTTTTAATTATTGGTAAAATAAAGTTGCTAAATTGTTCGTAAGTAGACTAAAATCTGTGTCCAACAGAAATTTTTTTTGTGTGAATTATCATTTAAAAGGTTTCACATGCAAAAGTTATATTTATTCTAGAAAATCTCAAAAAAGAATTCTACCAAAAACTTCACGTGACAGGTAACAGAGCCACCCAGATAAAATCATGTATTCGTGCAGTTGCAATAATTGAATTTAATAAACCAGTTGCAATAATTGAATTTAAATTCTTTTAGGAGTAAGTTATGGGCTGATTCTCTAAACATTACCCCAAGATGTAAAACCATGGTCAAAGTTCATTTGTTAAGTATATTTCATTTTACAACCAGAAAACAGCTTTTATTTTGCCAGAAAGTTAAACAAAAAACCAGACTCATTCATGAAGTGCTATGACACTTCATCATATCTTTTATACTTTGTCATAAGTATGTATGAGCAGGTGCCTTCTGTAACCAAGTATGATATAAATTGGTTTAGAAAAAGTACTTTTCAGATAATTAAGACATTAGCTGATTATGGTGCAAGAACACTCTCAAAGACAAGAAAAACTAAGCTAGAGCATTCATGTTCTGTACCTAAAAACCTCATGTCCTTGAGTTTTCTTTATTTGTCTGCAGCATCAATCAAGCTGCATAAAGAACATATTGAAGAAATACTCCCAGCTTTCACGTGGCTCCAAAATTTTCATACTTGGACTTAATCAGAACATTGTCAAAGTCAACACTCACTTCGCAGAATATGAGAAGACAGAAGCATAGAAAAATGTCAGCATTTCTTATAAGAGTATTAATTCCACCTTAATTAATCACTTACTAGTTTCATTTTGTAGAGCAGCTTCTTCTTTTTCAATTGTCACCAGTAAGTTTTCAGTGAGGTCTGCTCTTTTGCCCACAATTGCAAATCCATTCCAGACATACATCATTTCCTGATTAAAAAAAAAAAAAACACAAACCAAACCAAAAAACAAACAAATGAACAAACAAAAAGGTAAGAAAAACTCATGGAATTGCATAAATATTTAGCTAAAGAGCGGCTCTGAAAAGGCTGTTGTAGAACACTTTTGAGTACATAAAATTACTACCAAAGCTTGTTTGGGTACAAAACATCTACGAACACAAAAGGAAAAACTACATTGAACAGGTGTTGACAAAGTTAAACTGGGTGTCTAAGTTTTGAACGTTTTGATGCCTTTTTAATGGATTCTACTATCACGTATTTTCACAGATCTTCAAAAATTAAACTGAACAGATTTTATCAAGACAGTTTAGCATCACTCATGTAACACATCAGCAAAACTGATGCTTTAGGTTCAACTTGTGGCCTCTGCCGTGTGAACTGAAGAAAAAGCTAAAAGTAGTCTCTTTCTAAAGGATGATAGGTAAATTTGGAGTGCATTTGAGTGTGTGCTTGTATATACAGTATATTTATGTAAGTATGCACCCAAAACCACACTCTCGTGTTTATGTATACATAAATATAGATGTATATATATTATATATAGAGAGATGTATATATAATCTATAGAGCATTACCTTTAATACAGAGCAAAACTGGAAGTAGATACAACTTTCTGGATAAAAATTTGATTCCAGTACGCACATTAACATATGATTTTACCATAATTTCTACAAAATCTTGTTGGAAAAAAAAACAAGGCAAAAAGGAAACATCTTCCCAGATGCCTCAGTACAACAGTAAGCAATAAGCTTGTCTTGATACATTATCACATTGTAAAATTTAAGGAGAATGAAGGTTAATGCTTACAAGGAGCTTTCCCAACATCTTTACTCGGTCATCACAAACTAGAGTATCGTTTGTTCTTCCATAATTAAAATTACACCTCTGAAATATGAAGCATAATGTAATTCTGAACTTTATTCAATACATTGGTGAAATATTTCCACTTGTATTTGTACCATAAATATGTAGGTTTTCAGACAGAGAAAAAATATGGCTCTATCAAAGTCTGAAACAGTGTTATTAACACCACCAATCAACAATCAACATTGTTTCAATTCTGCAGTCCTGTCAAACTTACTGAAATAAACCATACACTATGTTTGGTTATGCCTAACCCATGATGAAAATATTCCTAAATTAAAAGGTACTGGATTTGACAGCAAGACCAAATATACACACTCACAACTACATGCAATTTAATACAAAATGAATTTTAGAACTGGTGAATTAATTTTCTTTGGACTCCTCTTTGTATATCAATGACCTTCAACATAAGAATTTCCTTCTCGAATTAGGTTTTTCATGTGCACTGGTTGGTAAATAATGCATGTACGAAGATTTTAGCATACGCATATGAAAAGTATCACTGCTGTGCAGATATAAACAGACTGTGCAATATTTATGACTCAAAAGTTAAAATATGGGAAATTAGAATTGCATTCATAAAGTATTTTTAACTTCTGCACATTTTAATCAGAATCAATACAAGGGAAAAAAACCCCAAAAACAGAGAAAAACACGACCAATATTTTTCATTTTCACCAGAAAAACAGAAAGTACTGAAGTACTCCTTAACTTCCTAATGAGTCTCGAAGACAAGGACTAAAATCATGCCAGCCTGAAGAATATGAATGTAGTTTTCTGCAGGCTGAACTTTTCACATGAAAAATCTGGCACTTGTTTCAGACAGCTGCTTAGTTGGTAGCATGATCCAGTCCCTAACACTTTCCACAAAAATTGCACTACATGAATGCAGTACCTCTTTTAAAAATTTAAAATGCAGGCACATAATACCTGACAATACTATTCCTTCCCTGTATAATGAAGTATACAATTTCTTTTCTTTTTTAAAAGGATGAAAATAAAGCAAGAACAAATACCAAGGCAGGTAATATCAGCTTCACTGGTTGAGGACATGCATAGCGTCGAGCTTTCCTTACGGCAAACTTCTCAGTTGGGATAGATTTTCCTGCAATTCTCTGTTTTAGACCATCCACTTGTCTACAAGAAGGGAAAATGGAAGTTGTTTACTGGTACTTTTTAAATTTCATTTCAGTTAGAAAGATTTACTGTTTTCCTCTGAAATAGAACATCTTAGAATTATTTTACACCACAGAGACCAGAGTTGTAGGATGTATCATTCCTGATAAAGGCAATTCTAATGCTAAAGGCAAAGAGAAAAAATGAAAAGTTTATGGTTATAAGCAAGAAGTAAGTCACACAAGATGGAGGAGAGAGAGTGCACATTCAGCTACTTTATAAAAGTTTACCTGAATAAAGACACTATGTCCTCACCAGTCCTCTTCAAATCATCCTCTGGAAGCATACACAAAATTGCTGCCTTCTGGAATACATATATTGCCTATTTCAAAAAGAAACAGCAACAGATTACCACATCTAATTTTCTGTGTTTAATCAATACATTAAAGACTCTAATCTCTCACCCCAGTTGCTGCAGCAATGTGTTTCCATAATTCTCAAGCAGGTAGAAGTTTAGCATTCCCTTTGTCACATAGTTTATGCTGTAATTTTATATTTAATGTATTTATTAACATTTTATATTAGTCAAAGTTAAAGATATCTCCTGTAGAAAACAGGAGTATTTATTATGCAAACGACCATCCAAGAAATGAGGTTAACTGTTCTAGCCTTCATTACTGCTATTTTAAGATCTATTACATACTTGAAACAAACAGAAGGAAGTATCTGGGTACTGACTCAAGGAAAGTATAATAACTGGGTTTTGCAGAAAAAAAATCCATAATTCTATTAAAGACACTTTCACTTCATGTTGAATATACTATTCTCTTCCTCTTTTGCCAAGAATTACATGTATACCCTTTTTTATTAAGATAATAAAACAGTAATCTATAGAGGAACAGACAACAATAACGCATTATTATTACTGACACATTGTGCTTGGTTCATATGCTGAGAAACATTTTTACAAGGAAATGGTTATCTGATAGCCCAGCTTATCTTGTGAGATCCCATCCCCAGCAGCCTTTCTCATTTTGTGTCACAAAGCATCTGCCTGAGTAGGTGTGTTTGTTTTTTACAAAGACCAAACACAAGTTTCTTCAGCCAAGTTTTACTTGTGAGTGTTAGAACTTGACTTGAGAGACATGTTTACAGTTCTCCTATCCCTCTTCTTTCTCCCACCCCAGGTAAGTACCTCCATTTTTGGAGGGGCCTAAGCATTGCTGCTTATGGTTCTGCTGCTTCAAAACATGAAACAGAAATTCACCCTTAACCACCCAGTTAAAACATTTTGGTGCCATTGTTTCTTTGCTTCTGAGTTTCTCAGGCAGGCAAACATTACACTTATTGTGTAAAATGAAAAGTAACTTTAATGCAGAGACTGCTTATATCACAACGATGTCCACCTGCCCATTTACCTTAGACCACCTGCTCTCTTTGCTGAGCAGGTCTGCATATCGATATGCCTGAAGCCAGTCCTGCTGGAACGTGTAGCACCACATCAGTTCCCAGTAACAGAGATGATGAATCTGTTTCCATTCTTGCTGGGCTGCTATGCACTCTTGGAACCTCAATTGTGCCTATTAGTAGTTAAGGAAGAATGATGAAAACTGGCTCAATTATAGCTCCATGTGAGAGCAATTTCTAACTCAGAGCAAATTCTTACCTAACACCCAAGTGGAGAACACCTGACAAGGAAAATGAGATAAACTTCCCTTTCAGTCTCACTTATTGAGAGGGCTGGAATTAACATTGACAGTGAATGTGAACAGGGATAACAGCACACTTTTCAGTCCAACTGATACATAGATGAATTAATTTTTTTCTCCTTAGGCCAAACACTAAACAAAAACCTTGGGAAAAAAATTATTTACCTTTTCAAAATTTCCTTTCAGTATATCTATTCTGGCAGCATAAAATAGAATAATGGAACCCTTGAAAAGAGATGACAAAAATAACCAGTTAGGAGTTTGAGCTTACGGAAGTACATTTCTGGTATAAATTGTATTAAAAATACGCACATTTGGAAATTTCTGGAGGTAGGGTTCGAGGAGACTGTCTGCTTCCTGAAGGTTGGCTTCCCCTGTACCTAGAAAACATAACAAACCAACCTCAGTGCACTCAAAAAAATCCAAGTTTCACAGACTAAGATTTCATTTTCAAATCATATCTGTTAGATCAACAGATGATTGCTTTATATGAAAGTAGAATTATTTCATCATACTGTTTCTATAAAACTAAATTCTTGTCCCAAAGTGCTTTGAAGTGCTTTAAGTGCTCTAAAAATACTAAATGTTTGTAAGTAGAAACAGACTAGAATTATAGGATATTTTTTAACTCTTTTACTGCTCCTAGTTATATTTTTAAATTCCTTTAATTGCTTTAGCAAGTTAGGAAAACATTCCTCAGCTACCTTTTCTAATTTCAAACTCAGTAATGAAATACAAGTGATACTGGAAAAAATGAAGTTCTCCTTAATTTCCTGATGAGCCTGAGGGACAAGTACTAAAATACTTAAACATTAAAGAATGTGAAAATATATGGCAAAGAAGAATATAGAACATATAAAATTAATTATTACTTTTAGCTCTAAATGGCAAAAGCAATTAATTAATGGGTATACAGGCTTTTTTTCTGGGATAGTTTTCACAATATCTGATGTTAATTTATAGATAATGACTTTTCTGAACTTAATAATGTTTTGCAATATTTTGCTGTTGAGACAGCCCTGCAAATGGAGCAAGATGTTGGTATAATGCTATCTACCCTCACTGTTTCTGCAGACACAGCTTTGCCATGGATATTAATTTTAGATCATAATTAAGTATACAGCAAACTCTTATTTGGCCACACTTTTGAAATTCAGTAATAAAAATAAATCACAATATCTATCATAAGGTGTAGCATGGCTGAAAAGCTACACAGTGGGTCTCACCAAGGATTAAGGAGACGTAAGTATGATAAACCAACAGGGTGAAAGTACACAGAATGGCCCTCAAACTGCTGCCAGATGCGCCTTCCCGTAGTTGGCAGAGGCCCAACTCCTAAGAAATATCACAAACACATGCAGAATTAACTATGAGTATACAGAGTTGCTATTAATTTTTTTCCGGCTAAGCAAAATTCAGTTTTCCTTTCAGATGTAAGTATTTCATAATGCTTATATTCAGTGCTCTGGTGAAATGGGAACACCACATGAAACATGCAGACACACAGGTCTACAACCCTTCCCCATTATGCTCTGATTATGAGCCTTTCAGAATAACATCCTTCAATCTATGTTCAGTGGGAAACTCTCCCAACTGTTCCAGTGCTACTTGTTGGTGTGAGTCTTCCTTCACGAAAAACCCTGGTTATCCTCAATTCTCTTCCATCAAGTCAGCCACAACTTTGAGGTTCTGAACAAAATATCTGCTGACACATCAATGTCTAAAGACCAGTCCAGATTCATGGAGCCTTACACACAGCTCTTAACACACGAGACTTCCCTTATGTTCCTGTTTAGACCCATTACATATAGTGTGACTTTCTGGGGGGATGCTGAGATGAGCTCAGAGCTTCTCTGATCAAAAGCAGTGACTGGAGAGAAACAATTTTGCCTCAAAACAAGTATTAACAGATCAGTTTCATTTCAGAGAAATTTGATGAATTATAGGGGAAATCAAGCACCACACAAAAAATTTGCAATGATATTTCACAATAGTTTCCTTTATTGCATTTTTAGTCAGGGAAAAAAATGTATTTTGGAAGAGCTTCAGCATGGACCAGGTTTTTCAGAGGAAGAAATAGAATGAAAGGTCTCTACTGAAGTCAAATTTTACAACAGGAGAACCATATTGTGGACAATCTAACAGCAATAAGACCATATGGTGACTGTAGCATTAATAACTTGAAGTTCAGTGGTGTACAATTCTGTGGGTTATTTTATCAGGACTTTTTGCTTGAGTTTTGTTTGGGTTTTTTTCATTTCTTATGGGAATAAAAAAAAAATTAAAGAGTTGTAAAACACTTACAGAACAAGTTACAAATGTTTTTCTCACCCGTGAGAGAAAGATGCATCAAGATTCCAGGGTAACACATGATATTTAGAAATGCTTTTTTCCAAAGAAATGGGCTGGGATTTTGAGTGGAAAAATGAAGAACTGTGATTCTTCCCTCAGTTTCTGGTGAGGAATGTCAATTTCTGACTACATCAACTGGTAAAGAAAGCCTATATCCTCTACTTAAGGATCAGCAAAAGGGAAGGAAAAAGGACTCTGCATTGGCAAAATCTCCTCTTAAGTAAACTGTTGGTTCCCATGGTTGTTTAAGAGCAGGATATCACCATATGTGCTTTTATGCCTTTTTTTCTAAGCCTTTTATCTTTTTAACAACACTAAAATACTGATAAACAATCAAGATTATACTTCTAGTATGGAACATATTACATTAAATCCATCCAGTCTTATCTGTGAAGAAATTAATTTGAAAAAGCAAGTATCAAATCAAATACCCTATTGCCAGAAAATCCAATAAATTCTAAAAGTCGAAGGATCCTTCCTGGTAAAAGTGACAGCATCTGAAATACATTTAAAAATAAAAGGATAATTAAAAATATGTACACTTAAAAAAAAAAAAGTTAAATTGCTATAAATGTGAACCAAAAAGGCCAGCTACTATGTTAAATGCTATTACACATCAGTAAAATAGTAAAACACAAAAGAATTTGAAAGTAAACATGCATGCTCAGAATCCTGATGATCATCCTGCATGAAAATGGACAGAATCCAGCTGTGTTTCTTTAGATAACAATAGATGTTTCTATCTTCAGCTGGTCAGAATTGCTTGAAAATTGTGCATCTTTTGGAATGGAAATCTTATCTATTTTAGTATTACTTACAACCCACAACTTTCTTTATCATAATTACAACCCACAAATCTTCCTTTACCATAATTCCATTTTATTAGGAGTCTCACAGAAGCTGTACTTGTTCCTCCTGTGGGAGCACTGAATCAGCAGATCACCAAGCATAATCGTTTTAGAAATGGGTTTAGCAACTAGCTGTTGCTATTGTCCTTTAGCCCTCTATTATAGGCATTTTTGTTCTCTCTCTAACTGCATACTCCACATCCTACACAACAGAAAACGTACAAACCACCTTTTCAATGAGCCTTAACAAGCAGGTCTACTTGAGGGTCAGTTTTTAGAAAGCTCCATTCACCCTAATACATTCTGCCCATCAGACACTTTTTCTGTTAAGCCTCCTACTGAGAAGACTCCATGAAGAATAGGAGAGGTCAGAGCACTTATGAACACAGTTGCTTGAATTTTAAAGTCTAGTGCAGATAGACCTGAGTTCTTCTGACCATAATCAAAATTGGCCATCTCCAATCTAGAATGATACAGAAATTGATATACTGGCAGAAATCAACTTTCACCATTGCCATGACAGATGTGGAAAGGTAACTGTAGCAAATTGTAAAGAAAATGTAATTTTCTTTTGCACAAACTTAGTTAACTATTGTTCATTTTTCTAGCTGTAATTATCTATGTGACTCTAGAGTATGTCACTGAAGCAAAAGAACGGGATACATGGGGGAGTTAGAATTAAACAGTCCCTCCAGGTATTCTGTAACTACAGCATAAGCATCTTTAAAAATCCTGCTACACACAGGTAGATGAAGCTGCTTTTTCATTTCAGAAATATTTACATTAGTTATTCCCAGAGAATGAAACAGTTCAGAGAATAAACTAGAAGAAACATCCCAGAAAACATGCGTGCCAGAAGATGCTGCTGGTTTCATATCACATAAAACCTCCAAAGACTGTACCTCTAATTTGCAAATGTGTAAATGTTAAATCAGTTACAGTACTGTATATACAAAGAAAGACACTCATACAGAATTATCCCAATGGCCTTTCTATAGTGGAAGAAGTCATACCAAGTTGAATGCTCCAATTCCAAGTTTTACTCCTCCTTCAAATTGGTAGTATGTTTCATTTTTGCTTTTGTTCCCCTGAGTCATCTGTAGCACCTGATGACATTCCCTTGTGTTGCAAAAAAAAAAAAAAAAAAGGAGGGAAGGGGAAACATGACAAAGAAATTATATTAATGACTATGATTGATACAAAAATATTCCTTTTTATTTTGGGAGCATTAATGCCACTCCAACTGCTTATATTAATGTTGAAGTCAAGTATTTTCTAATAGCTTACTTGTATATTTGGTAACTTGTCCTAATTTTGAGGCCACCTTTGATAAAGTTGATCATATTTTCATCCTGGAAGAAAAGGATTTAACTGTAAAATACTGTGCATTCACATTACAAATAGCACATACAAAAAAGACCTCCAGCTAAATTTACATTTATTTATTAGTTAATGCCATAGAAAACACTGCAAATGTTTTTCAGTTACTAGACGTGTCTCTGAGATTGAAGATAACACTTGCTCTAAGTTGTCTGGGAAACATTTCTTCGGCACACGTTACAAATTTTAAAACTGAAGAGAGAGGTGAAAGAGAGTCAGTGTTACTTTTAGCAGAATTTGTAATGTATATAAATGAACGAAGACAGCTCTCCACCAGATGGTGCTGCAGGAACCATTTCGAATATTTGGAACAGGCGATTCTGACATACACAAGGAAGCCTACAGAAACTGGCAGAAGACAAAATGAAGAACTCCCTGAACAGATGATATTTCATTGCTGATCAAAAGTAACTACATGTATTACTCAATTTATGTGCTTATTAATCTCTAGAAAAAGCAAAAGAAAGCCACAATGTACTTGTCATCAAAACTAAATTCCTGAAAAGCAAGACATTTTCAGTTCAACAGGATGGAATTTTTTCTCCTAGAATTCACACAAAAGAGGAACATGTGCTGGTATTTCAGAACTGCACGTTTAAATACCTATGGACAGTACAGAGAATGTGGAAAATGAAGAAGCACCAAAAAAAGGCCTAAGAACGACAACCAAAATTCTGGCTTCCATAAAAGGATCAGCATTTCAAAAGACCTCATCTGTCTTGTCTGCAAATCTGAACACCCAAATGTGAGTGTTTCAGTCCAAGAACTCTATTTCCTTCTGAGTGGTTACATTTTTATTATTGCCACCATCCTGACATAAATCATGGTCAGCCAAATATGAAAAATATGGGGCAGCACAGCAAACAGCAGAGTGGGGTATTAGAGTCAAAAGCAATACAGATGTGTTAGAGAGAAAATATAGATCTAGGGTTTTTTATTATATAGTTCTAACTCACCTCCTTCAACAATTTTTTCAAAATCCTTTTTTATGGTTAATACATACCCCACCCATCCAAAAAAAAAATTAAAAGCTTGCTCCTACATGGTTAGTAAAGGAGCAAGCCAGTTACAAGAAAAACTAGTATCCCATTAATAATATTTCCTTACATTTCTGGCCAAATACTGAATCAAGTAGTTTGTAAGTATTCACCAAAGGAACTTAATCTGACCTTAGTATCCATGTTCCTCGCTTCTTTCTTATAATTTATACTGGAAGAGATTATCTAAAATATATTCAGTAAACATCTGTTAAATGCTCACATAAGTTAAAGTAAGTATGACTAACAACTCCTGTTTTCAGGAATCAAATTTCAAATTGAATTTAAAAACTCTGTAGCACGAAGTCCCTGAACCAGAGCCTAAATCAATAGCACCACACAGTATAAAATACCAGATCTTTGTGTAAGTTGAATTGTTACCTCAGCAATGCTAAGGCATGCCCATTTTACAAACATTCATTACTGCATTATTCCTGACATAATGTGCATAGATTGCAAGACTGAATTGAAAATTACATGTGTGTATCAGCTGAAGTTTTATTATTTAGAAAACATTCTACCTATTCATGCAAAAAATTACTTGCACTTTCAAACAACATACTTCCTCATACTTGAACATATTTTTATATAGGCACTGGACACTGTCCAATGTGATGCAAATCATTTAAACACACCACCTTGTATAATACAGCAATATACCTTAGAGTGATACCTTGGTATCTGAATATCATCTTTGGTTATTCATATAAAGAAAGAGAACTTTGCAGAAAAGCACAGGATTTACCATACTTTCAGTCACTGCCATGAAATAACATTCACTAGCAAAAATTTGGGTTTTAAATATCACACATGTTGTTGGAATCATGTTTTAAAAGCACTAATCTCTCTCCATTACACTGTCACATAAAATCAAAAACTGACTTTACCTGCACAAAGGTGAGAGCTGCTTTCTGTAATAAGCATTCAGCATAGCAGATTTCAGCATGCATCTCCTCTATATAAGAAAGAAAAGTTATTTACTATCAGCAAAGTCATTGTCAATATTGTCTTCTTGGGGTCAATGGAACATACAAAATGCTGCCAAGACAAGAACAAAAAAAAGAAAAAAAAAAAAAAAAGTAGCAAAATTCTGCTGTTGCCATTTCAGTAACTGCGGACTAATAGCTGTAACACGCAAATCCCAACAGAATTCTATTTCCCTTCTTCTCAGACAAAACACTGTCACAGCCGACCTCAGTCTATGGCAAAAGCGACTTGACATTCTGGTAGATGGTCTCCTGTACTTTTCATTGATTCTAAGCTTAACAGCCCACAGAAACTCAGTCTTTCAACCCTCCTTCCACATCTTACAAGATATTTCTGTAGATGAATGGTAACCCTCACAGAGGTTCAGGCTTCTCCTACATCCACTGAGACATTATGAACAGGTTTTCACCAAGTCATGCTTAACAAACTGAAAGCCCCAGGCAGACTTTCTGTCTTCATGCAGAACTTAAGTACATTTGATTTAACACACATGACACGAGTTGCTTCGCACTCATGCTGCAAGACCAGCCACATGCACAAGGCTGCTGTATGTACAGTGCATACGTGGTGAGTTTGATGTGTCCAAGTATTAAAGAGGATTCTTGTGCCAGGTTAGAAAAAAATGCATACTTGATTCTGCCTGAATCAGAAATAGGAGATCAGCATTTTCAGAGCCATGAACAATGTACTGATACCATTTCCCAAAACACCTTAAGGCAAAACAGACAAGCACAAAACTAGTTAATATATTCAGATTCCAATGCAACTAGTGACTAGGATGTACTCCTCTGCATCAATGATTCTTAAACTTCTGGGAGCTGTCTTATGTCAAAAAAAGAAAGTTTCCCTTCAGTCCTACAATGTGTTGTGAAAGGCATTCATTTCTTAATTCATGCATGCTCAGAGAAAAAAAAAAAAAAACGAGGCTGAATTCTCCACTGAAGCTTTGCATTCAAATTAGAAAAAAAATATTATATACATGGTTTGTATGTTTATTACTGTAAGACACTAGTCAAGTCACATAGTTAAGGATATTTGTACACATTGGTAGGGGTAGTTTTGAGCTTTTCTCACTTTTTTATTTTAACTGTATTATTTAACCACTTACCTTCGCTCAACTGATCCACTGTCTGTTTAGAAACTAGGTTGGACAAGGATTCCACCACTGTGCTTCTTTTCCTGAATCTAAGTAAGTTGTGCATGGAAGAAAAGAAAGTCATACATTTCAACACAGACCTGAATTTAATTACTGGAATTTTTAATTATTTCCAACCAAAATTTACAGACATTCTTACCTCTTCAAATGATCATCTGTCAACTGTTTCAATTCTTTCAATAGTCCAAAGACTTGTATGCCTCAAGGCCAAAAAAAGTCTATCCAACACTGAAATGCATGCTTTTAATTCATGTACTTTAAATGTATGACAGCTTCAACCCCACTGCCGCTCACCAGCCACAGAGGTGTCTCTGATGCTGGGCAAGACACTTAAACTAGACTTCAAAGTTTTATGAATTGCTTTTTTCTGTTTCTTAAACTTGCACTCAGAATTAGAATGAAAAAATGAAAAAGAGCTCTGTTTTCAACATAAATGCTTCAGTGTATTATGGTGGTTTATGCCCGATAAAAAGTCAAAACAATCACGTACTTTACTTCCAAGAGATCTCAACTGTACACGTTTTAATTCCAAAAATTAATTTTTGTCAAAAAATTACAAACGGCTCAGCTTTATGAAGAAGCTAGAGCAACAGTTCAACATTCAGAAAATGAATGCACTCTGTAAGCTAGGGAGTCACTGATTATAAATACTAAGGATTAGCTTTTCATTTGTTTACACTACTCTTCACAGTGACAATTGTGGGATCCTGACAACAAGATTATGACACTACGCATTAACATAATGCATACAAGGAAAGAGCCAATTAAGGTACACGTAGTTATGGTAATTATTTGCCTTTGTCTGGCTTTTTTATGAGTTTTCTGACAGACTAGACCAGACTAGTCATGAATTAAATTATATCCTGCAGAGGTGAAATCCCGCAGCTGTCTAGAGGGACAACTGATCTTTGGGCACACTAAATAATGTAGTTTAGATGAAACTGCAAATTGATAGCACACCTGAAAAAGATGCAGAAACTGCTGACCCTTCTCTTCTTTAGATAGTATTTGATACTGTTGTCTCATTTCTTTCCTTTTTTGTCATGGCTAAGATTATGATGTGAAATGTGTAAACTAATATTTGGCAGTCATTTCTTCGGTGATAAAATATAGCCTAACCAATATGATGAAGAACCAATAAAGCAGAAATAACTTCTATTTTTGTCAGAGGTTTGATAAAACTTTAGCTTTCACAACCCATTTTCTAAAGATTTTTTGCTGTACAAAGGAAGACCAGAAGCAAAAGGTTAAGTTCAGATAATTTCTGATGTGAATAATAGCTCTTCAATTTTAAGGTAAGCTAAACACATTTGTAACAACAATAAAAAAAACTTATTTAGTTTTCAGAAGAAACCTTAGTAAAAGCTTAATTGTTTAAGACTATTGGTTTGACCTTTGGAAACAACTTGTTTTAAAAGACTGTTTTCATGCTGAGAGAGAAAATTCAAAATATAGGTCTTTAAACTGTTGGAAAACAAAAAGTCACAGTTGTCAATAGCTCAGACAGTTCAATAGTGTAAGGTCAGCTTATGTGTAGGTCTACACTGTGAACCAACCATTTAACTAACTTAGTGGCTATTTATACCCAGACGGGACAAGTCTGCTGTTTCCACAATACCATATGGAAAAATATCTTCACCAGTAATAATTGTGTACTGGGCTTACTCCACCTTTACAAATTTAGACCACTATCATACAGACAAGAGTCTGCTCTAAAAGCATACAGAGAACTGGGGTATTTCACAAAGAATACTTATTGGATTTAGTATCTCATAACAGTTGGGCTTGCTTGGGCTTACCTTTGGCAGGTTTGCAAAGCATCCTTCATTGTAGAAATACCCATTTGTATATCCTGCTGTTCAAAAGTCATTGCAGCTTGCATAACTAAAATAGTGCTGTATCCAAGTGCATGGTACATACTATCTTTGGACCTAGGGAAAACATGAATCTCGTTTGTTTGAGCAACACTACACTGCAATACAGAACTAAATGCAGAGGCACTTGAATTAATTTGTGAAAAGACAGAAGAACTAAGCAAGACAGTAACAAACCTAAGAATATAACCTAGTAATATCATCTTTCAACGAGCCTGAGTTTAACTACAGCTAATTTTAAGAGATAATATCCCTGGCCTACCACTTCCTCGCTTGAGCTCTCCAGAGCTAAAAGCAAACACTTGATAGCTGCGTCATCCCGATGTCTCATTGAAAGCTGTCCTTGAACTTGTTCATACAACACCAACACATCATTCTTAATCCATTCTTACTAGCATCAAACTGGAGAGCAAGAACCTTACTCCACTCTTAACATGGGCTACATATTCATCTTGCCAACACACCCCTCAATACCGTGTGCTCCTTTCAGATACAGACAAAAGAAGAATGGTGGATGGGATTCAGATCCCAGTCCTAAAGATCAGCCACAAAGACTGCCTCCCCATAATGTCACAGATAAGACAGGTTTCACCTGTGAACCTCTCCATATTCTTTAATTGCCTACATCTGCATTCTCAGTGGAGGAAAGGCAACAGGGGAACAAGAAGAATTAGTCAGAAGACTGAAAGATGAACTTAAAGATAAACACCAAACTCACACATAATATAAAACACAAAAAGAATATTCTGGCGTTTTGTTCCAGCTTTTATGTATTGTCAAAGTTTCACTGTACAAATTATTTGATCAAAGAGGCATTGAATAAGGTCTTGCTCCACAGCTCTTCCCCTCTGTGTGAGGAAAGCTTGAACAATAAACTCTAACATAACAGTTCAGCACTTCATCAAAAGTTTTTGATTTGAGACCATTTTAATGACCAAAAAAAATAAATAAAACCCCCTCAAATAAGGAGAAATGCTTTTGGACACAAGAGAATAAATTAAAACTATCTTCAGAGGCTTTAAATTAATCTTCAGGTACTACATACTGTATGTTTACAAAAACTTCAGGAAATAACAGAACCTCACCATGGACGAAGTAGTTCCAGCGCTTCAGAGAACTTATTGTTTAGAAATAAGTTCAGTGCCATTGAACATTCCTCCAGAGCACACTTGAGATCCATCTTGGATGCCCTAAAAAAACAGATTCCTAGTTTACTCAAACTATAAAAAATATCATATCCTTATGTAATGCAGAAGGTCTTTTGTAATGATTTTGTTTGTTTTCAAAATTTAGCTTTTCAAAAATTTTAGCTTTTCAAAACTTAGCTTTTCAAAAATTTCTTCAAATCATATGCTTAACACTTTATCTATGTTACAGAGGTGCACCCTCTGCTTATTTAAACAACATTTACGGTTTTGTCCTAGTCTTACCAGAGAAATTCTCAAAACTTATCACTGTGTCCAAGCTCTCAATCTTTCCCATCAGTACAAATGCTGTTCCAGCCTCTGTATTCGTATCAGAATCTCAAACTGTCACGAGATAATATTCCCGTCAAAAAAGCACTCATAAGCAGACACTCATTCAGCAAACACATATACTACAAACAGTCCTGTCAGAAACCTGTAGGTATGCCAATAGCTTTTGTTTGTCCAAATTCACTTCAAGTAAAAGCACTTGCACTTGCTTAAGCAGAAGCCATCTCAACAACCCCATTCTTTAGTCAGTTTTGCCTGAAATACCCAGGAGCACTCACAAATTATTCTGTTGGCCCATCTGGGGGAAAACTGACAATCATGGTAGTAAAGTATAGCTAGAAGCTACACAGCCGTTAATGTGCACAGCTGGATCTGGAAAAGATAATCTCTCTACAGCTTTAAAACAACAGGTTTAAACTAGATAAGGGGCTTTCTCCAAGTAAGGTTAAGCAGTGGTAAGCAACAGATCATGTCAATGAGATAAATATTTAAGTACTGACCAGAAGAGAAGAATTCTTAAAGAGGACTTCAGGAAGAGAACAGAGGAGTGCAGCTGCTCTAAATCTAACAGTAACACATACACAAAACAAACAGGGAGAGGTGGACATGAAAATATGACTGGACAGAGGGCTTTTTTACCCTCCAAAGAGCAGTGCTAAAAAAAAAAAAAAAAAAGACTTGCTTACAAAGACCAAAATTTTTTTTAAACCACTCAATTTTATTAGCTAATTCCAGGAATACCATCTGCTAGCAAAAAAAAAAAAAAAAAAAAAAAAAAAAAAAAAAAAAAAAAAAAAGCCAAATGAGTATTTTTTTAGCTAGATTTAAGGCTAAAGCTGATTTTTTTTTTTTCCTAGTACACAAACAAGGACCTGAGTTAGTCCCTTAATAACACATCATCCCTACCCACTGTGTGGTCCCATGCTTCTATATTTTCTTTTCACATTTGTGTTTAACAAAACTCTTCCACTTGGTCCATCCCTAGTTAGATTACTCATTCCATTTGCTCTGCCTTTCCCTTTAGGAAGAATGGGTTAGTTGCTTTCCAAAGTTTTTCAAGAAGGTTAAAAAAAAAAGGTGGGAGGAGAATGGGGGAGAGAAATTTTCCATCCTTTAAATATTAAATTGGCACTGGTTGTCTTTAGTGGCAAAATAAAAAAAAAGACCACCACATCAGTAACTGAAGTACAGATCTACTAGACAGCAAGAATATGTTTTTATTTTTTTGTACTTGCGCACTACAATTATTTTGTGACTAGCACTGAAGCAGTGGCCTGTTCCAAGTCTCTTCACATACAAATGCCAAGGTCCATACTAAGATGAGTGTTATCTTCAAAATTACAGAGGACAAAGAGCCCTCTTAGTCCTCTCCCCCTTGCAAGCATGGTTAATAACTTGGTGATGGGCCTAGAGCTCTGTGAACTGTAGGAACAGAAAAACCCCATGTGAGTATGGAGAATATGAACAGTCATATGAAGGCAAGAGAGGGAAGAGAATGGCAAGCAAAACATGTATAACCACACAGTTCATAAAACAATCCGAGGGAAGGCAGATCACTGGTAGCTACAGGTAAATTAACAATGGACGAGTGCTTTATACACTTAGTTTTGAAGTACTTGTGTTCAGCCTTAAAAGAGTATGCTTCTCATGTGAGAAACAATAGCAGAGAAATAGTATTACAGTACTCCACCACTGTAGCACAATTCCAAAGGAAAGGATCAAGGTGTAAGGGTAATGTTTTGTTTCCAACTGATTTATTAAGCCTCATCTTAGTGAACAGAAATACATTTTCTATGCCTGTATGTTGTAAATCTGCACGCATCCTCCTCCGCAATCAGAAACTGCTGGAACATCCCCCAATGGAAAATCTAATCTTTATTTCATTTAACATACCAATGGACATGATAGCATTTTAGCTGCAGATGTGGACAGTGCCATCAGGCTCCCCAATCCCATCATACCACCAGCTTAAGCATCACCAAAGTACATATCGGTATTTGAAAAATGATCCCATAAACAGGGGTCCTTAAACAACCTGTTGTCATGACAAAATTATGTCTTCCCAGTTAAATGGGTAAGCAGCAGACTATTCCAGCACCTGACTACCACCTCTATTACAGACTACTTCCCCTGATGCTGCCTATATATGACCTAAGCCTGCAGACAATGCAAACAATATTCCTTAAATTAATGCATTTACTGTTCCCTGTATCAAGTGTGCTCATGAAGTTACATTGCCACCTCAGACATAAAACTTGGGAAACTAGTTTTCTCAGACTGTTATTTCTGATAAGTGAATCATATTCTCTACCAGAGAATTCCTCATTCCTGTTCCCTCACTTTTCACATTTATTTTCTACTGTTTTCCTACATCCTGCAGCACAGGAACTTAACCAGAAGGATTCATTTCAACTCAGATTCATAACATGATACCAGAATAGTCAGAAGAAAGGAGCACACTGACTCAGAAGCAACTTTGCTATCTTTACTGGCATTTCTATGCAGAGGCTCAAAAAAAGCACATTTCCTCTTCTACTCCCAAAACAGCAGAAACCAATTTCTACAGCAAGTTACCAGACTAACGAACAGTTCAGTCAGTAATGCTGACTCACACTCTCTTTCTGACTGATTTGTTTTCCTTCTACCTCCACTGTTCCACCAGCAGACTAGCCAGGCAGTAACACACTCATGGATGTCTGCTGAAATCTTTTCATGTCTCCCAGACCTCACACACAAGGATAGGGATCAAGTCATGTCTCTTCTGGTTCCTGTGATGGCCTCAATAATGGTTCTGAAAAATAGTACTTGCTATTGTTCTGCTTCATCGTCTTCACTCTCCTTGTCCTTGACTGGTTTTGCTAAAGCATTTTGACTGGGGAATTTTCATGTCCATTTCTTCTGTGCAGGGGCCACTGACAGCAGCCCATGCTGATTCTCTGCTTTGGTGGTTTCAGTGGCAGTGCCACAGTCGATGGAAGTGGAGCAGTCACAGTGTCTTTCAGACAGCTGAAGCAGCTGCAGGGCCTGTTGTCCTTTCACTGTCATATTTAGAGACATTCTCTTCCTCCTGCAGGGACTAAGCAATGTTGAACATCATGACTGAACAGCTTTTTTCAATATTTTAGTAGTTTTTCTGGATTCTGCACTTGCTCAGGAGTAAGGTGTGAGCACATTGAAGGTGCTCACCACCCAAGGTACTGGTGCATAGAACCTCAAACACCCTTCCATTCTGAGTTATCCAGCTTTTGGGCAGATATCTGAGGAATGTTATTAGTAATCTGTCTGACCTTAAACAAGACATGAACCATATGCAATGACATGCTGGCTCCTAGCAAAAAAACCCAGGCTGGTTTCAAGGGCAGTCAAAGGACATTCAAAAATCTTCAAAATCTTGACTACTGTTACCAGCCTGGAAGACAAGGAAGGAGAAGAAAGGAGGAGAAAAATATATAGGAAGGTGTCTCTGCCACAGGCTGTTCCTCTGAGGAACCAAAACACAAAGATGTGATTATTAATTGCTCCCAGTAGGTGACTCCCAAAGCACAGTCATGCCTGCAATACTGAACACAGACATACAGATTGGTGACCAGCAACACTATCATGTGATAAGCCAATCCCATAAAATACACCACACAGAACATGTACTGCAAGTAAGAAATTATTGTTTTAATACAGACAAAATACCACAAGGACAAGTGCAAGTAAATCCACATTGTAACCAGCAGCTATTAAACCAATACAATGAATGCTTATAACCATTCTATTTTAACACTTTCTAGTCAGATCTGTCCTGATCTCAACACTTTGTGCCAAACTCTTGTGGTTTAACCCCAGCTGACAGCCAAACCCCATGCAGTCACTCACTCGCTGTCACACTGGTGGGATCAGGGAGGGAATTGGAAGGGTAAAAGTTGGAAAATTTGTGGGTTGAGATAAAGGCAATTTAATTGGGAAAACAAAAGCTGTACAGACAAGCAAAGCAAAACAAGGAATCAACTCACTGCTTCCCATGGGCAGGTAGGTGTTCAGCCATCTCCAGGAAAGCAGAGCCCCCTCACACATAATGGTGACATGGAAAGACAAATGCTGTCATTCTGAATGTCCTCCCCTTCTTTCCCCCACTTTATATACTGAGCATGATGTCATATGGTCTGGAATATTCCTTTGGTCAGTTTGGGTCACCTGAATCATGGAATCACATATAAATAGGATGGAAAAGGCCTTTGAGATCATCAAGTCCAATGACCAAACACCACCATGTCAGCTAGACCATGGCACTCAGTGCCACATACAGTTTTGATTCTTAAGCACTTCCAGGGATGGTGACTCCACCACCTTCCTGGCCATCCACTCCGATTCTGAGTCACTCCTTCTATGGAGAAATTCTTCCTAATATCCAACCTAGGCCTTCCCTGGTGCAGGTTAAGACTATGTCCTCTTGTCCTGTCACTGGCTGCCTGCAAAAAGAGACTGATCCCCACCTGGCTACAGAATCCTTTCAGGGAGCTGTAGAGAATGATAATAAATCACCCCTGAGGCTTCTCTTCTCCAAGCTAAACAATGCCAGTAGCCTCACCCATGTCTCGTAGCACTGGTGCTCCAGACCTTTCACCAACTCCATTGCCCTTCTCTTAACACGCTCCAGCATCTCAACATCCTTCCTAAACTGAGGGGCCCAGCAGTGGATACGGCATAAAAGGTGTAACCTCACCAGTGCTGACTACAGAGAGAAAATCCCTGCCCTGGCCCTACTGGCCACACTACTGCTGATACAGGCCAGGATGCCATTGGCTTTCTTAAATCTCATTTTGTTGCACTTGGCCCATCAATCCAGTCTATTCACATCCCTCTGCAGAGCCCTCCTACCTCCAGCAGGTCAATACTTGCACCCAATTTGGTGGCATCTGTGAATTTGCTGATGGTAGCCTCAATCTTTCCATGCAGATCAGTACACTTATTAAACAGGACTGGGCCCAACACAGATCCCCGGGGGACGCCCCTGGTGAGCAGCAGAATGGTGCTGGGTGCAGCACCATCCACCACTCTCTGGGCCTGGCCATCCAGCCAGCTCCTAACCCAGCCAAAGGTGCCCCTGTCCAAGCCCCGGGCTGCCAGCTTTGCCAGGAGAGTGCTGGGGGAGATGGTGTCAAAGGCCTTGCTGAAGTACAGGCAGACAGAGCCTTCCCCTCATCCACCAGGCAGGTCAGCTGGTCATAAAAGGAGATCAGATTGGTAAGGCTGGACCTGCACTCCTAAAATCCATGCTGGCTGTCCCCACTGTGTGCCCCTGCAACCTCCTATGCACTCCCAGCCTCCCCACCACTGTGGTATTACGGAAAGCAGGAAAGACCTTGCCTGTATGTAAGCCCTGCTCACCAGTTACAAAAACATCTCTGTATTATCGACCCCGTGTTCAGCACAAATCCAAAATCACAGACCCATACCAGCGACTGTGAAGCTACGCCAGCCAAAACCAGTACAATCTCATTCACTTCAAAATTAAATAAATAGGAACAGAAAAATGTGTTATACTGAATGGTACACAAAGATAGTAACATCACATTACATGGAGAATAAAAAACTACTGTGTTAGAGCCCTGACATTTTAGGAATACTTTTCCCCCAACACATAGTGTTTTTTAAGTTTTCCTCTCACTACTAATTCAAACTTCTTTTAGGAAAAAAGAAGAAACATTGTGAATTCCACCATTAGTTTGTGCACCTTGAGCTTGGTGCTAAACTACTTATGAAACTATTCCAATTCAGTAGGGGTATACTGTCAATAAGCAAGTTAAGTATTAGCAACTTCAAGTAGGTTCTTCTAATAAACTACTTGGAACCGCAACAGAAACAAAGCATGAGAACACAACCTGAAAACCCCCGGATTTATTGGAATACTCACTTTTAAGAAAAACAATCCTCAAGATGTACACAGAACAACAACATTATTAATTTAAAATGTCAGAACAGTTTACAGATTAATTTCCTTTCCTTTTTCCCACCTCTACAGATTAATATAAAAAGGAAGTATAACTACTAGCCTAAAACAACGAAAAAGTCACTGCGTTAATATTTAATAGTTATGTAAACATGAGTAATAAGTTAGGCAATGACATCTCTACGTCAAGTACATGTAAGAGTACTCCTGAAAATCCTTAACACATAGCTAAAGTTAAACATTAACTTGGTATATGTGGCTGTCTTGGTACTTGGAGAAGATTTAGAAAGCTTGTAACAATCACCCCTGGTGCAGTGATTTACCAGCTCTTCTCTTGGAAGAGGATTCAGGAGCTAGAAATGGGGGAACTGCAGAAAAAAAATAATTGTAATCCACCAATGCTTGCCACCTCTTATATTAAATATTTAGGACTGAGTCCCACATCATTTTATTAACATCAGTTAGACTCAAATGCTCAAGCAACACCTAGCATGTATAGGGACTGAAGAATTTAGTTTTTAAACTTCTGAAACTTTTTCTTTCAATAACTAAAGTTACTGAAAATATTTGTAATTATTAGTGAGAATAAAGCACAATTTTAAGTATTAAAGACCACAAAAAAGTGAAACCAGCAATAACAGTTATAAGATAAGCATATTAAGATGCAAATCTGACACAAACTAAAGGAGTAAAAACAAGGTCCTCTAAAAAATGCAGGGGATATGAAGAGAATGCTATTTTGAGTATAAGTATCAAGAAAACAAGATGCATTACAATTATGAGAACATTTTCCCACAACACAAATACTTTAACAAACAAGTGACCCTTAACATTTACAAAATCTTAATCAGAAGAAAAGTATTTTAGAGGCATTTACTTCCTAAACTTAAATAAAAATCACCTTGTGCGTGAGCTACTGTAGCAACAGGTAAGGCAGCAAGAAGCTACCATCTGCAGCACTCCAAGTCTTGTCATAGTCTACTGTTACTTCGGTCTCAGTGAAATGGAAAGAGTCATTCTTTACTATGGCAGAGACTTTCTGTCTAGCTCTGTAAAACACCAGTACAAACCCCACATCTCTTATTTTCTTTGACTATTTTATCTTCCACCAACATATATCAATTCCTCTTGTGATTCAATACCTTTCCACTGTAAGGTATCATATTCTTTCATTAAACTTTAAGCAGAAAATGCAAACTGAGTCTCTGTCCATGGGTAACAGGAAACATCTCTACCATGTTTATTTAAGGAAACAGCAGTGAAGTATGGTTCTTAGTACACATTTAATATTCCTCCAAATAGAGGGCAGCCTTTTATGTCTGAAAAGCTTGCAGGATTGCTTATCTCCTCATGAACACTTTTTTGATGTTTGTCCTTGAAATATCTATTTTAAGGCTGCATTTGATGTTTTTATATGTACAGCTAGCAAATGCAAAGATTAGAAATGTCCATCAGGAACTACTTTCACATTAAGACTAGCATATATCCATGTGTATTCATTGTATCTGAGCAACCATACAGAAAACTAAGATATTACTTCTGTTATCTGGAAATATTTCTTCAAATAACTTTCTTTATGTTTTGAAAGCATTGGACTCCTCACTACTAAGTCTGTAATTTGAAAAGAAAAATGGATTCTACATCTTATCACTCTCATGCATCACTTATATACGAGCCAACAGTAATACTCCAGTTTTCTGTCTAGTGCTGTGCCGAAATTTAGTTTTGATTCCTTCTTAAGGGACAGAATTATCTGCTATCACTTTTGTAAGTTATTTGTACAGACAAAGTTGCAACACAAGTAATCAAACAGAAGATAAGATACATGTAAGAGTACTACCTACCTGCCACAAAACAGCGGGTTGCACTAGTTCTCATGGCAAATGCCCAACAGGAGCATCATGAAATGAAGCAAAATAACTTGTCACAAAAGCCTACGGAGATATTCTGTTAGGTCTGCATTTCATGTTCTAGATCATTAAGTGAAGGATGGCAGAGGGTAATACAATTCACTGAAACATACAGGAAATGTTCGAAAAAGCAAATGGAAATAGCTTTTTAGTTCTGTTGGATTTTTTTGTACAATGGATTATTCTTGAATCTCACAAGTGAGAGACTTCTGTATGGGTTGGTTTTAAACAAATACGAGTGGAAATGCACGACCTTCCTTCCTGTACCAAGTCTGAAAGGAAGGAATTCTCATGAATGTGCTTTATTCTGAGGGACTACTGACATATGCAAGGAACTGCACACACATCTCAATCCAACACTACGCTACAGCTGGCACATGTCTTACAGTATCTTGTTGGACAGATGCAGGATTCAACCTTTGAAGAGCCATCAGGCAAACCTCACGAACCTGAACTTTATTCTTTTGCCTACAGGCATGCTATGTATACCTCTCACCCAGAGAATAGTTCAGAAATGCAGAACCAGCTTGAGTAACTTGCCTCAGATTTGAACATTTCTTGCTGCTAAGATAGTAAAGCATATTACACCCTTGAAATTAAAGGGATCACAGTATTTTTAAGAGGTCAATCACACCCAGTTTATGAACAAGAAGGATTCTTAAACCTCTTGAGTTAGTTTAAAGTAATCCCGAAGAAATATAAGATCACGTGATCAAATTTTTTTTATGAAAACAGAAAAATTGTTGCAAGCTTTTACCATTTAATCTAAAACTCAGTCTTCAACACCACTTATAATCACACATGCTGTAAGAAAAACACCTTAATGCATACCCCTAGGCATTTGAAAGTATTTGCAATTTATATAAAGCATTTCCTATCCTAGGCTATTACCATTAATACAGAACGTCTGAAAACTTCAGCCAGTTGGTCAGTATAGTAAACAGTAACTTATTTTACCCATGTATTAAATCCGCTGTCATACCTCCACACCAAATTCTGCATTCATGATGCACACACCCCTTTTTATGAGAAGCATGAATTTTAGGTAAATAAAATATTCATGGTAAGCGCTGAAAAAAATTTCTTGCCAATGCAAGGCAGACTTTATTCCTTTGAAGGCTCACTGTCTTCACTGTTTCAGAACTTCACAAATGCATGCAATATTCTGTATGCTAGACATTCATTTAAAAAAAACCAACTGGCAGCAAATCTATGCAGTACTGTGCTAGCCAAATTTGCAATCAGGCAGAAATTACTTTTAAAGCTCACTATAATACAATATGCATTCAAACGCATGCAACATCTAGCAATTTTTGAAAAGAAAGAAAGAAACAAAAATAATTTAAAAAAACCCCACTAGAAAACCCACAACTGATGAAGACCCCCTAAATGGGCATTTAGTTTAAATTACATTAGGATACATAGCATGATATTCAGGCAAAACCATCAGGGTAACACAGTTATTTTCACTTATTCCTTAGGACTTCCTTACACTGCACTTGAAATCTTATTCTATAGCTGAGAGAGACAAACATGACTGTTCTTACCTAAGCCCTTCCTTGGTACTAGTTTCCATTTGAATTTTTGGAGACATCTATCCACCCACAGAGCTGGTAATAGAGCACATGATGCAAACACCATGGTAGAAAGCAATTCAGATCAGTGTTGTTGTACCTTTCTCCTCAGCAGTTCCTGACTATGAGACAGCAGCATTTAGCCAGTTAGTTGTAAATCTGTATCAGTGAATTTCCAGATCATTGCCACAATACCAAGGGATCTGCCTATACGATCCTTTAAATGATCAAGCCAACTCACCACTAGGGCGTTTTCCTTTCCTTTAATAGTACTGGGAGTTTCGTTTCTTTGTTTTGGGGGTTTGTTTATTGTTGGGTTAAGATTTTTTTTTATTATTTCTTCTCTCTCACCTTTCAGCTGTGGCAGAAAAGATGATGCAGAGAAAAAAGAAACAGTAGCTAGCCGATATTACACATTTGTATATACAAAGAGAAAGCACTCAAAGCTATTTTTCAATAGATACAGCTGTGGAAAAGGAGCTCTCAGAAAAACAGTGAGAAGGGAAGAGGTAACTGAGGGAGAAAAAAAACCTGGTAGCTCCTCCTATTGAAAACCAACAATTATTAAAATAATATGCACCAAAATGAGCTGAGAATGACTTTACAGCTTTTATCTATACCTTAGTATTGTCAAAAAAAAAAGTCAAGCTGATAGCTTTTCATAGACTACCAGAATTTCACTAAGAGAGGATTTTATTGATCCATTGCTATACATTAACAGGTATAATGTTACATGTAATATAACAACAAGGCAAGGGCAAGGATGGCAGATACAGCTCTGTCTTATAGACTAGAAGGTGGAGGCAGGGGAAACCTGCTAGTATTTTAGGAAAAGTATTTGCCCTGTCTTTCTTTTTAGAGCTAGAAGTTCTGGTCTTAGTTTTTTTAAACTAAACAGATTTATCAATAGGTGGCAATGTTCTATTCTAGGACTTACTACTGCTCACAGCAGCAAAAATATTTGTAATGCTGTCTGAGACATGGCATGCATTAAAAGACCATCAAATAAACAAAAACTTTCTATAAAAAAAAAAATTCCTTCTTAGAAGTCTCATCTGATCTTGAAATTTAAATGTCAGATCACCACGTGTCAGGAGACAAATAATGCTTATTTGCTTTACATTCTGCATGTAAATTCTGTTTGTCTCCAACTTAAGAGGGCATGCACCGGATTGCCTTCTAGTCAGAAACCAGCCCAGCACACACAGGGCTGCCTCACAGGAATCTAAAATTGACTACAAGAAAGTGATCAGGAGGCTTAGCTTCCAAATATTTCAATGACAAAGGGGGCAGAGAGGGATGATGAGACAAGGAACTTTCCTAGCAGTCTGTCCGATTCAAAACATGGATTTTGCTTATACACGTATCTGTTATCAATGCAGCATCTGAACACCACAAGAATATACTGATTAGTGTATCCTTGCATATAAGTCTACAGATGCAACAAAGTGACAGAGTAAGCACAAAGGAAGAAAATCTAGTCAAAGTCGACCATCTGCTTGCATCTCAGGTGCCACAGGATATAGCGCCAAGATGAAGTTCATCTTGCTGGCTCAACAACCACCCACCATTGCCAACAGTATCTATACTCTGAAAATAACACAGGCTACATTTCTAGCCACTTTACTATCTTATTTATATTTTTTAAAAGAAACATTAGCATAGCCAAATGTTTCAGGTTTAGACTGATCATTATTCAGATTCAATAAGACAATAATCAATTTATTTCAAGTCAGGTGTTTTTATCATCTGAGAAAAATCAGCAGCTTTATCTGACACCAAACTCTTAAGTTCAACAGCAGATTGCAGTGCACACGGACAGAAAGTGAGACCCAAATTTCCCATAAGGACTCAGCCATTTTGTGAAAGCAAGACACACCAACTCCTTAGGTTATTTACCCACCTGAATAGGCATACACAGTTCATCTGATCACTAAAGTTTTTATTAAATAATCCTATTTAAGCATATCAAGCCACTCCAGTATGAATATGACACAAAATATATGTAAGCTTAAAAACTGCCAGCAAAACAATCAGATCACAGGCATTTAGAGTTGACCACAATCTGACTGAGAAGGCAGAAGAATCAAGTAAGTATCTGTGCTGGTTTGCAGGTAGAAGAAAAATCTGATTTACAGTATTCTGTTCAACACTAATGGGAATACACAGCAGTAGAAAAGGTTATCAGATTTATTTAATGGAACTCTGTGGTTAAACAGCATTTTTAGATATAAGTTTTAACACGAGCTCTTTGCAGGTAAAATCAAGAATTTACTACATTTGAATACACCTTATCAGACTAACAGTTTGTATGAAATAATCAAGCTGAGGTCAATGCATGCAATATGGTACAAAAATGATCACCTGAATACGGCAGAGAGCGATACTGCCAAAACTTAATATACAGCACGTAGATACAGATAAATAGATGTTCACAAAAACAAACCCCACATAATTTTGATCTGTTCAACTATTCTGCCAGAAAGTAGGTCTAAAGAAGGCATGCTGACAAGAAAATAGGTTGAGAAAGAACCTCCTTGAAGAGCTAGCATATATGAATAATAATGACAGCTCATTGCCAGTTTTACATGAAATGGATAGAAATTTCACTTATCTTGCTATGAGAAAAAAAGAAAAATCATGCTGTAAGTAGGACACCAGATCAGGCCAGATGTTTATGGAGACTAACACTGCGTCACACAAATACTGGCCCAGATCCAAAGAGACAATTAGGACACCATGATCCTAGCAAGACACTCTTCCTAAACTTCAAACCAATTTACTTGAATTTGTTATACAGTGAATTTACAGCCTATGCTGGAGGTCTTCTAAAATAACTGAAGTTTCTAAAAGCACACTGCATTATACTTAACATTTAATACTTTGAAAGCACTGTGCTGCATCCTATGAAATAAATTATTTATGTTTAAGTAAAAAATTATATAACCTCAAATAGTTAAATCAGCACATCTACCAGGAGCAGAAGACATAGTCCATAAATGGAAAAAAGTAGCTGTAAGTCTGATACTGTCCTTAAATTACCACACTTTAAAGAATGGCATCCCAAAATACACACCTTGCAGTGTTCTACAACCTACAGTATCTGAGCTGATTAAGCACTGACATCAGCAGAGAAGCTTCTGCTCTCTAAAAGCATTGTTCACCACTGCAAAGTGCAGAGGAGAAACAATTCTTTCATAATCCCATTGTGAATATATAATTTTTTCTTTATCTTCAAGGAAATCTATATTTTTTAAAAAATGTAGTTTGACATACATTCCAAAGCAAATTTTCACAGACAAAATACCATAAATCTTACTACCACATTCACGATTTCAAGGACTATAAGGCAGAGATAATATACTTACAGGATTAATTCAGTTAACTTCAGGTATGTAAATAGAGTCCTTGTGTAAAAATAAGTGCTGCTTCTTTCACTCTTTTTCCACCGTTCGCACACACACACAAAGAAAAAGAAAAAAGACAAAGAAAAGCGTAGAGAGAAAAGTGATTCTGTTTTATTTTCAATAGCCATGAGGTTTCATTAATGAGTTATCAAGCAAAAAGAATAAAAGTTTCCATGCCAGCAGCTGGCAACAGAAGCACTCTCCATAGCCGAATTCAAAAGAAATGTCAGTGAGAGTGGCAGCAGCTACAGTCAATGCTGGAAGCTGATGCCTCTGCAGGAAGAGGATGCTGGGAGATTCTCCCAATCTGTGCTGCAGCCTAATTCTAATCCATCACTCCTAACTGCAAGGGGAAAATGGAGACACGGGGAACACAAAGTAATTTATATTTAAAGACAAAAAAGGAGTTACCTTAGTATTTCCTGAATATATTAAAAAAAAAAAAAAAGAAGCCACAATTAAAGTCAGAGAGAAAAGGAAAAGTATGCTAAAAAACTGCAGTAAAGTATGTTAAAGCAAGTGCAGGAAAACTAGATCAAATATATGAGAGTTGATAACAAGCAACACTGAAGAAAAGTAAGTACCTCATGTTTGATTTTATTTACTTGACAGTACTCAAACATGACTTTTTTTAATTAACCCTTCAACATCTTTTCCCCTAGAAATCCAAATTTTTAGCTAGAATTCCACGACCAAAACAAATCACTAACATTACTAATAAACAATTCTCTTCATGAATATCAGCTGCAATAAAAGAAAGCAGGAGTCAAAAGCAAAACATCTACAATATATAGATAACCTCTCTAGATGAGATATGATGAAAGCTCAGTACACAGGAGCTAAGCAGCAGAAAATTAAACTATGGCCTCCACTATTACCTTCAAAAGGTATTCTTTCAAGCTGTTCCAACTGGACTAATAGTCCCTATTTCTACCTGTGTTTACTATTATGAACTGAGATTTACTCACAAAAATGTCTCAAACTAATCTTTTAAAGCAAAATTCAGGAAACCACAGGTTCGCATTTACTTATTTCAGGTGTGTGCTAAGTAATATCAGCAGTAATGCTTCAAACCAATTTATTTGAACAATTTACTTTTGTTAGAACATTCTTACTTATAACATACTGGGAAAGAATTGGACAGTATCTCCTACAACTCCTTTGGGAACCAAGGGCTATGATCAGGTAAAAAAGGTTTCTTAAAACTTGTAAAACTTTCAAAGAGATGAGATTGACATCTGTAATTTAAGGACAACAGCACCTTTAAAATCAGGATATTCTACCTTTTATATAAAAGTTGACCCAGTAGTGTTTAAGACCAAGAAGTCCAGAGATATATATCCAAGTTCTCCACCATGTCATTTGAAGCAGTGCTTATGTGTATTGTCAGTTAATATACCAGCAATATTAGAGGCAGGGAAAGTAAAAGTGCCATGATTTCTGTGACCTGGCCTATACATAAAGACTGACAAGTTTCAATCAAGGTTGCACAGACACATAGAAGTCAACTTAATTTTCCCACAAAACATAGTGTTCTGTTTTTAACACAGTGTAAGTTTCAGACAGTCCACATTTGATGGCTCGGAAACTATTTTCTAGAGAAAGCTGAGTGATCCAGGAGAACATTTCCTTCCACAAAGCTGACAAAAGCAAGCTTCCTGTCTTCAAATATCAGCCCATGCTCAAAACTTTCTCCCTGCATTGACTTAAAGGAAAATGAACTAATACACACTCCCTACACCTTCCACTCAGATTGAGTCCCAAAATATTCTGTGGCACCATTTGATTATTAGGGAAGGGAAGGGGTGGACATGACACAACCAAATCAAACAACGAAAAAAAAAACCCAATATTAAAAAACAGGGAAAATAGGATTTTTTTTGTTTGAAAGTTTAAAATAAACAGGCAAATCAGGGTTTCAACCCATTTTCCTTAAAAAACAATCTACTTCTCAACATCTGACCAATTTATTCTTTTTCTTCATAAAACTCATCTTCCCTTTTCTTATCTAAGGCACTTAACACCTTAATGGTTGTACCACCAATCCAAAAGTCCACATCACTCTCCAAGCCTCAGAAGTTATTCAGAGAAGGAAATTTTTGAGCTGCAGGGCTACAAATAGTGTTATGCAGTCTTTATTAAAGCACAGAACAAACATTACTTTCCTGATATTTAAAGAAAGAAAACACAGATGTGATAATGCATTCCAGCATAGTATCAAAATTCCAACATGATACCCAAATTCCAGAAGTCTCCAGAAAGCCGCACCCCAAAAAATATGATGTTAATTCATTTGTAAAAAAAGAACAAGCCACAGAACAGAAAAGAAATATTTAGACTCAGTTAAGACAGATTTCTTTTGGTGAACATGGGATGACAGAAAAAGATGCTGTGGTATTTTTCTGTGCACCAGCCTTTCAGCAAAAACTTGCAAAAAGAATAACAGGGTATGGAAAACATGCAGAGTTTTGGACACCTCTGTGTAGTGTCTCTAAAACACTTTGTTTGGCTCTGGGTTTTTGTCTACCTCCTCTCCTTCCTTTCTAAGGAGCTATGAACACAAGTGAAATGCACATTTCAAAGTGAACAGAAGATACCAATACAAACAATAGCACAGTATGGCCTGAAGTCTTCCACTGAAATACAGAGAAATCCTATGGCACAGGCAAAAGGTGCAGTGGCAATAAACATGTGTTAGGAATTACATAATTATTGCCCAATGAAAACCTCTCCAAGTTAAAAAATTTATAATCTTAGACCTGTTTGGGGTGGGGAAAGATTAGAGAGATAAGGCTATTGTATGAATACTGCTGTTCCAAATCTTGAAACTCACAATATAAAGTAGCTAGTGTGTCATATTTTTATGTTTATGAAGCTATGAAAATATTATCTTCTAGACACAACAACTGCCTTTCTTTAGTGGAATTTTTTCCCACTAACCTTGATGTTCAAACATAACTATGAAATTAATGGAAACAATTAATTATGATCATTTAAATTGTCAAATCGTCACAGCTCCTTCTCACAATCTCAAGACAATGTCAGAATGTGAGTTTAAACTTAAGAAGACAGGAACTGTTCCTAAAAGTTGTTGGCTCCCTGAATTAAAATTTTAATTTAGAGCCATTTACTTAACTGTTCAATTTCAAAACATTCACATGTGCAGGTGTAACTGAAATCTTAACTACACATCTAAGATTACAAGGATAACCTGCTCTAACTTCCTTAAACACTTCTGGCCCTTAATCTATCACCCCAGTAATACCACACAGAGCTGCTTTGGTAGGATCAAGGATTAACAGTACACAGCTTTGGTAGGCAAAAGAAAATGCAAAAGAAAAACCATTGAAGTATGTCTCTTTTTGCTGAAACTGATAAAGACAAAAAATCCCAAGAGTTCCATTCTTCATCAAAAATCATCTGTCTGCTTTGCTTACAGAATACAAGCTCCCACTTTTTCCATACTTCAGGTTTTAAAATGTGTTTAAATGAGATCTTGCTATCTTGCCACTGATGACATAACCCAGGGTCTGGTGTCTGAAATTTCTATAAAAATAGCACAACATGAAGACTTTCTCTGCATATGAGCTTCTCACAGCAGTCAGGCAGACTACTGTGTTTCTTCCCGAAGACAACTACAAAGCATCTTCTATAAACATACCCACACAGCTATCATAATACAGTTGCTCTAAATGCTGCTATTCATTTCCATAAGCCTCTGATACTGGGGTAGTAAATAAATGCACTATCTTTGCCTTCACCTCAAAAAGAAAGACTGCATAGCAATCTAAGGAAGATTGCAGAGACAAACATAACTTGATGGATACTTATTCCTTTTGCACACAGATAACACCTTAAGCTACAGTAAGTAAAATGAGATGGACGGAAGTACCAACAGAATTAATATTTCATACATGTTCTAATCAAATAGAGAACATCAGAGGATAAAATACATAAAGAAATCAAAATAGCAGTGGCAAGGTCAGTACATGCTAAGCATAATACAGTGATCGTTGAGAACTGTTGAGAACTCAAACCACTTTCAATCGAGTTGTAAAGTGAAAGACAATGTAATTAATTTAAAAAATTACACTTTGGCAACTGAAAACACAAACATCTGCATTCTACAAAGTGATTTTCAGAATAATTTGAGTAAAAACTAAAGTAGCAGAAATACACTGAAAAATCTCAAAGAGGCAGAGAATTATCCTGTTCAGTAAGGCTAAAATTAAAGTCATAGTTTTTCCATAGTAAGATTTAAGTATTAATGAGGCATTTTTAACAAGTATTAAATAAAAGAATAAACCACACAAATCTGTTCCATCTACGTGTGTTTTGTACCTGTAGATGCTTGGCAGGCATTAGGCAACTTTGTAAAACACATCCGCCCAGCCCAAAACTTGGAAACAGAAACTCCAGTGGAAAAATGGTAAAAAGCAGCCTACCACCACAAAACTTCTTGGCAGAGGCTTATATTTCCACAACAAAAATCACAGTTTGTCTCCAGTTACTCAGTTCCTTTTACAACAGAATATGCAGTCACTAGTTCTGAGTTAACACAAACAGGCTATGGTGAATTTACTTTGACATACATTCCACCTATTATCTTTGGAAGGCTGAAGATGGTCTAGCAAGTGTTATTATCAAACCAGTATTTTGAAAACTCAGTTACTTTTGTTGGCAGAGAAGATAATAAATGCTAGTGCTTGATTTAAGTAAATTAGCAGACCTGCTACAGTAGCCTTCCTTCAGCTTTAGCACCAGTGAACAAAATTTACAGTAAATAACTCTACTTAAAGGTTTCTTCGTATTTCTACAATGCAAGTACTTTGCAATCATTACATTTTGGAGTTGCTGTTTATATCTCCAGTAGCTACTATAAGCAGATGATCAGAAAAGAGACTAGACAGAGAATCTATTACATTAAACCACTGGAGCAAAGACTGATTTCCTCCTGGGTCTGTCCTCAGATGTGACAGCCAGTACGTGAGATTTAGGAAGGGATTTTGCCATATTAAGGTAACTCTCTCAACATCTAACCTGCACAATCTGTAGGTAAGCAATACTATTTAAAGAATAAATCCAGTTAAAGTCAAGTTTGATTTGCAAAACCATTTGCTAGCATCAGCTGGGGCAAAACACAGAGCTATGTTACTCTATGCATATTTTACACTAAGAATTGCAGAAAGGTACATGAAATACTATGAAGATCTGGCTGTTACACATTCTTTCCCAATTCTCTAAACCAACACGATGATCTGATAGAATCTGAACCAAAACTGATCTCAAAAGCAAACACGAGTCTTTGTTGACAAAACTCCCAATAAAAAAAGTCTATTTTAGTTAAATTCAGTTAGATATAACTAACTGCAACAAAACACTCAAACCAATGCCAGGCATATCATCACAGAGTTCTAACAATTCTATCTTCCTATCCAAAATAAGGGAAGATGAAACACTGACACAGAAAAATGATGAAAGTGAATGTTATCAACAGCAAAATAAAAAAAAATTAAAGGGAGATAGCTTCCCAGAAGCTCATAGTAATGAAAAAACTACAATTAATTCTCTCTTCATAGATAGAGAAAGGTTAGGGAAAACCAGTATGGCACCAGATTTACAAAAGACTTTACCCTCTGGCAAACTACTAGCATCATTTGAAAACTACAATCAAAGCATTTCAGGAAAGATAAGATGGAAGACTTTCACAAAACATTCCAAGATTTTTTTCAGCTCCCTAGGCACATTTTTTTTAAATAGCCATATCTTGGGAAGAATTTGAGAAAGGACAGTCTAATCCAGTGAAGAATCCTGCCCAGATACAAAATACACACATTCACTGTGTTCAATGTGATATTAAGTAACAACACAATTTTTGCCCCATTAATACTCTCTATCATCTCTCACTGGCTCTTCTATATAATGCTTATTGCAGATGGAAGCAATACTAGCCAGAATAAACTGACATCTTAACTTCTCTTACAAAAAGTGTATCTCTAAGACAGCTGTGAACACTGAAGAGACACTCAGTAAGAACAATTCAAAGCTCTGCATGGCAAAATAAACAACCATGCACAGCTCAGACATTAATAGAAAAAACAAAACCCCTTTCTCATAGAAGGAATGAATATTGGATAAATATTCTCATACAGTATTTCAAAGTTAGTCTCGTCCCAGGAGAAGACAGCGGCCAAAGAGAAAAGTTGCCCAATCATACATATACTTTCAGTCAAAGTCAAAAAAAGCAGTCAAAGGAAGAATAAGCAATCATTAACATGAAGAATTCTCAACTTGAACAGACCAGGTTCTCCATTCCTTGAGTGTCAGCAAATAATGTTTAATTTTTCTCAGTTCTACACAGATCAGACCTTATTACTCTACAGAGCAGAGGAAGACAGTCTGGCAAATCTGTAAAATACAATTTGCCAAGACCATGGATATTTTGGCTGTGAAGGTCAGTTCAAACCTACTGCTGGGCCTAGAAGTGTTTTAGCAATCTGAGGATATCACCAGAAGCCCCCATCTCATGTGCTTCATGGCACAAAACTGCAATAAAATCCTAGAGGAAAAATTAAAACCACTTAAAAACAGTATAACGTGTTTTCATCAGTGTTTAAGAAGGGTGTTGCATCGGATGAGATCTTACACCAGAGAAGGGATTGTATCTCACTTCATTGGGGAAAGACATTTGTGCAGCAATACATTATAAGACTTTTAAGATTGTAAGATAGCAATTTGCATTTGAAAATCTTGCTTAGATGGTCTTGCATAATGTGTGATTCAAAGTTTTCCTGATAATGTTAAGCAACTATTTTTCAATACACAAAAACGTCTAGAACTGTCAGTATGCAACTAATTTACTAGATATCCCATTTTTAAGTCTTCATAATTTTCACATTTGTTGACAAATATTTCGTCACATATATCAACCTAATTACACTTCTGTTTCTCAACTCTTGAGGACTTTAATTCTTCTGGAAAACATGAATGCAGTCAGTGTGTATAAAATTGTTTCCCTGGAATGGTGTGCACACAGTATTCCATTTCTGTATTGAGTTTTAACAAACACACATTAAAAAAAATTCTACTTACACAGGGATGTTTTCATAGGCATCTTCAAAGTTTTCCTGCAGAAGAAAAAAAAAGTTTCAATCTAATGTGTATATGTTTTGTGACACAGCAGAAATTTACCATTACCAGATAGCACTTACTTCTGTGACAGTAATCAGAATATTCACAGCCCACTGACTGTTTGCTAAGCTTTCACTGCAAATCATTATACAGAGGGATTTCCTATGGGCCTACTACATCAGAGTGCAGCCAAATTAAACTAAAGATCTTTTCCTTTCTAGATTCTAAACTTCCACCACATAAATCACAGAAGGCAACACAGACTTATGCCTCAGGAGTTTGTGCGGCACGTGTGAAGTATTCAGGTTGCACTAGCGAGCAGTGTATCTACACATGAAATAAAAGCTGTTCTGTGCATATACCTGATATGCAAGCTGGCCAGAGTACAAACAAGAGGTCTGGAACACATGACAGATAGTATGCACATACATCCAGATCACACATAAAATGAAGTTATGTGAACAGCTTAGTCCAGAAATCTAGAAGTTGTTTCTTTCCACTTATATTCAAAGCTCTTTCAACCTAGGTTCAAATTTCAAATTGAAATAAGGAAGAAATGCACAAATATAAAAATGAGCAGAACACCTCAGCTCAAAGATCATTTATTTCTGTATCCAGTTTCCAAAACTGGGCTCTAGAAGTGTATAGCAATGACAAATGGGCAAACAGCCCTCCTCACATATCCTTCTCCACCTCACACTTTCCAGCCTCTGGCAACTCCAGGAATTCCATGCCTAAACACAGTTCAGCCATGTTGTGATTTTCAGTAGATCTCTGTTCCAAATACCAGTCCAATTTCCTCAACCCCATGCAGACTTTGTTTAATTCATGAGTTACAACACTAGTAAAGAATTTCATGAGCCTGACACCCATTTTGTGCAAAATAAGAATTTCTACTTGAACCTGACTCCAACTACCTTAATCAATTTGTACTTGCTCTTTCCTTGACACTTAGATTTTGAAAGCCTTTGTTATATTGTCCAACTCATCTCTCTTCTGAGCCAGACTGCTACCTTACTCAGTCACTCTTCAAACAGAAACTATTTCCTACTTGCAACTGTGCTTTCTGCTCTTTCCTTAAGAAAAACTAGAAGCATGATGGAAGAGATTTTTAACATATCCCAGGAAGATAACCTGGAGGAGACTCACCCTCACTTCCATACAACCCTTTTCAGTTAGCTGTAGAGAGTCACAAGATCTCTCTGGAGTCTTCTTTTCTCCAGGCTAAACACTCTCAGCTCCCTCAGCTCCTCCTCGCAGGACTTGAGCTCCAGATCCTTCACCAGTTCCACTGTCCTCCTTTGGACACACCACAGCTCCTCATTGTTTCTCTTGGAATGAGTGGCCTAAACCAGAACGCAGAATTTCAAGAGTGGCCTTACCAGTGACAAATACAAGGGGAACTTAAAAGAACTTGGAAAAAGCCAATTAAATGATCTTCCTGATCTGAAGAGAACTGGAATTTCAAAAAGCTGAATAGAAACCAACTGGAACAATCTGAACAGAAATTCTGTTACCCATATCTCATCCCAGACACTGACAGTAGTCACCAGTCTTCTAATAAACTCCTCTAAAACTAGTTACCTCCTTGAGACACTTCTGTCGACAATTCAGCAGAATAAACAAGCAAAGGCACACTTACAGCTTTCTTTGCTTTTTTGAGCACAATTCCATTTCTCCTAAGAGAACAAAGTTGAAAAGCAAAAGTCAAAGTACTTTTAACTGTCAAGTATTTAATAAAGAATAATAATGACTGCAAGTTCACATTACAAAATACCTGTGATGCGAACCTTTTCCAGGCTCTTTTAAACCTTCATACAAGAGCAGCACCTACATACAGGAAGAAACAGAGAGAATTTGCATTCTCTTTAGGTAAATGCCTCCTTTTCCTGGTGGCTTCTGTATTTTGATTCCTGTCATTCACACTGGTAAAATCAATGGCTGTCCAAACATTTAAAAGATGAAGAACAACCTTACTGTTTTTACCCAAACACAAAGGCATAGGGGGAAAAGTCACAGCCTTTCAAGGGACTCCTCAAAGTGCTAAAAACTACATCACTGAAGGTGATTTTTATGCTAGAAAAAACCCAACGAAAAAACAAAACAACAACAATACAACAAAAAAATCCAATCCATAGTTTTTTTCTGAGGTTTCCTATGTCTTCCTATTCACACTGCATGCAAAATGAGTAATAGAAAGCATTCAAATTGATATCTTGGTCCCATTTCCACAGTTAATTCTAGAGATTCAGTATTCACAGAATCAGATTTAGAATTCGCAGAAGCTGGATGCAGTAGAAGAGAAACCCAGCCAATATCTACTCCATTCCATGCCCATTACAGCAAAATAAGTGACATCATCATAAGGTGTAAAGAAAAGGACTGCAACAGAGGTAACTAGAATAGCTCCTCCCCAGTCAAGTTCTAGGAGTGATCGCATTCCTACAAGGAAACAAACTATTTTAAAAGTATTCAGAACATATTCCCTTTTTTTCCAGTAGTCTAGTAAAATCTACTTGTAAATTAAGCCCATTCAACAAAAAATTTGAGTCAAGTGTTACACAAAACACATGGCATCTTAAAGGCCTAAGGCCATATTTAATATATAAATGCGTACATATTTTTGCATATAATATATGCAAAAATGACAAATAATAAAATCAATCAAAAAATAAAATGGAGTGATTGATAAAGTTTGTCTATTCTTCAGAGTATGGGAGTCCTAGAACATGCAGAAAAACATTCTTGTGTATTCAATTAAAGCCTAGTAAAGTTTCTATTTTCGAGTGCTCTTTCCTGCACTGCAAGTTGCAGCTGACACAGCTGAGATGCCACTACAGTTTCCAGAGGTGTTCATTCATTCCAGTCCATAGCAAAGCAGGCTATTTAATGCAAGGGAAGTGTTTTTACTTAGCACCAACGAAGGGCATTGTCAGGCATTGGCCACAGCAAGTTCCTTCAACACTGAATGTGACCTCCACACCTTAGCACAGAACACTATTTCCATTATTTACACGGTTGAAGAGAATGAGGTGGATGCAGTCCTTCATTCATTCCCTTCACCTGATCCTGGTCTGTCCTGCAGCAGGTCCCAAAGCTCCAGTATGTCCTTGTTAAAATGGTGTCCTGTCCACAGGACATGCATACAGCAGAAATCTTCAGGAAGTATGAACTATAGTTAAATCCACAAAAAGGACAACAAAGCCTTTTTTCAAACGTTCTACTCGGAAAGAGAAATATATGAACATATAAGCCAGTACCAAGAGAAACGGTTTAACAACTATCCAGCTCAGTACAATGCTGGTTAATGCTGCAATCCACAGATTTTAGTGCACTTTTTCTGGAATACACGTCCATCCAAGAATTTAAAACACGCAAATATATGTAAAACTGCCACTAGATGGCAATACTCAGACTTTCCCACAGATTTCAGAAAATCATTAGCACAAGATTTAGCAAAACAAAGCTGCCTCAAAATTATATTTCTTGAATCACAGTCTTTTTTTGTTTGTTTGTTTGATAAGGACACTATTTCTTTCAATCTTGATGATGTATCCGTTAAAAGATGCAAGCAGGATAAAAGCCAATTAAGTTTACAAAATGTAGAGATACTAATGTTTCATGAAGCAAAGAAAGTCAAAATCAGACAGAGACATAAACAGACACAGTGTACTAATGCAGAAAAAAGGAAGAGTTCCTGCACTGTAGCAATGAGAGCAGAAACCATTGACAGCAGACACTTCATGTCTCAAACCTCACAAAAGCAGCATGTAAAGGAGGTTCTTCAATTAACGCAGGACATCTATCAGTACCTACACTTTTGTTCTAATGCACTCGAAGAAAGAAGAAACAACGTCTCGCCTTGCTTATTAGATATCCTAGCATCAAATGTGAACTCTGTTTTCTTCCACATTCATCATAAATCAACTCTAAGGAAATTTCAGACTATATCCTGTCACTCCTAAACTGTTGTTTTAAGTTCACTACATGTTTTATCAAGCTAAGTGTTTAAACACTACTCTTTTACAAGTGAAGGAGGCCATTTTGATCAATCTAAATTATTCCTTTAAAATTCAGATTTATGACAAGATATGATGACCAAGTAGGGTATAAAGCACCTAAATTCTCCCCACTGAAAACAAGAGAACTTCAGAAAACTAAATCCAATAGTATCTAGACACAGCAGCTACAATTTCAAGTCTATACTAATTGGGCAAAGGAAAAAAAGCCCCGCCAAAAGTGTTACCTCAAAAATACAAACATAACATGAATATGGGTCCTTATTAACTCAACAGATAAATGAGATCACATAAAATAATCATAAATTCCTACCCAGAATTTAATACCATTGCTATACCATATTACTGTCCTTGTCACAGCTTTATTTTGTCAGTATTAAATAAACAACAGTTTCAAGGCAACTTGAAAAACTATAAATTTACCAGTAACACCCTCCATGGGAAGCCCACGTATTAAGATACTGCAAAGCATGAGAATCTGTGAAGACAGCTCCCTATTTAGCAAGCACATGCACTTCAAAATGTTTTTGTCAAAACTTCTGTTCAAGTATGGGTACATCTAAATACTTTTTTACTCCTTTGTCTTTTGTAATTCAGTCCCACACCATCCTTCTTCTCAAAAAAGAAATCAATGCTAGGTGAAAATGATGCACAAGAAACCCAGTCTCTGGCCTCGGGCATGCTGCCATGCCTACTCGCTGCCTGCAGCTGCCCATGGAAACCTCAGTTTGGAAGTCGGTGGCTGGATTCTACATAAAGAGAAAAAGGCTTCACTGAGAGGTCTAAAATTTTTCAGCTGAAAAGAAAGGATAATACAGCTTTCACTGCATTCACACTAAAATGATCATTCTTTATGTAGATTGATCTCACAAGACTTAAGGGATTTTAAATAAAACAGCTGACAAACTCAGAAGCAGCTTTAAAAAATTACAGGAGAGACTTCCTATTGACCCTGGCTAAAACTTGGCAGATTCAGCTGAAATAGCACTAGTATATACATTGCATGGAGTATGCATTAAAATCCTTTTCCCTTGGAAATACTGAACACAGGAAAAACATGCAGCCACAGGAAGACAATGCATGAGGTATAAGAAGAAACTGACCTACAATGCTTATAATATGAACTGAGACTACAGAAGAAAGACCTTTTATAAGGTCTTCATTTCAATAAGGAAACCAGTTTCCAAACAGCTTCTTTAAGCCAGCAGTCCCCCCACACCTATTATCGAATGGAACAGAGCAGAAATATATGCACCTTTTTTTCCCCTCTTCTGTTATGAAACTTTGTGAATATTTCTTTCTCCTTAGCCTTAGCCAGGACTACATTAAAAATGATTCAAAGAAACTGGTGGCTAAGAATTTTATATTCCATGTCCACAGAAGTGATAACTTAAAATCACTGCGCATTTAAAACTTACCAAACATTATGGCAATATGAAAGCTCCTTAGGATATTACTCAAGGATACCAAACAACAGCATGCTATCTCTCCCCTTAGTTGACCTGACTGGAACTGAGAACTGCTAACAGAAACTGGAAAATAATAAAGAAGAGCAACACAATTAGTGAAACTCACAGATGTGCAAGTCAATAAGGCCCTTGTTCAGGTGAAGACATGTCCATGTCATTATGTGACTTGTATGGAAATCACTAACCAAACAAAATAGAGGGGCTATACTTGTGAGGTTGCTTACACTGAACTCTGTGAGTAAATAATGGCATGTGAAGTCTGGAAGGGAATGTTTGACTTGTGGAATGCTACTAATTTGGTTTGATTCATCTGCAGTTAAGAGAAGTAGGGTAACACAGCTATACACATCTACAAACTGCAGACAGTACCTGAACAAACTGAAAAAAGAAAAGTAGTTCTGAGAACCTCATTTATGAAACAATCTGTTTTGGACACCTTTCCTGCACATTAACAATCAGATGACGGCATCATATAAGGACAGAATTCCAACTGTTGCTTCAAGGGCAGTCGCATGAGAAAACACAACTCAGGACTGCATTTTCCCATATGTTAAGAAACAAAAACACCCAGCAGTACAGCAGGACCCAAAAGCTAATTTGTCATATATCTTCAGTTAATTGATAAAGTATTGATGTAAAGAATAAGTATTTTGATGAGCCAAATAAAATTTATGTTTCATCTCAAAAATATCAGATGCTTTTCTCTTCCTAATATTTCTGCAGAACTGACAATACTCTTCATTACAAAGTGCTTAAAAATTCGAACTTTTTAGCTACTGCCTCATTAGACTTCGCAGCAATTTCTTACAGAAAAGAGCAGTCTACTCTACAAACTAGCAGAAAATAACATGGAAATTAAACTACATCTTTATGTTTACTGTCAAAAAAAACCCCCAAATACAGAAGAGAAACATCACATCAATGTCTTTGCAGAGAAACAACTTGAGAGAGCAGAGGAAGGAAAAGGTATCTCCAACTCTTCATCTCTGTCACCTTTACTTGCTTTGTCATGCTTTACTTGACACTTTGACACCAGATCCTAGTATTAACAATTAATAGCCTAGGAAGAGAAACACATGAATAACACTCAAAGGGGAAGGAGATGATGAAGCTATTACAAAACAGGAAAATGATTTTCCCTTGCCAGAGACAGAAATAGCCTTGAGGCAGCAAGAATACACAAGTTCTGCTCTACACAGTAAAAACAATTTTCACATGAAAAGTAAAAAGTGAAATTAATTCGTCTAAAAGAAAAAATGCACATTTTCGTGGTCACATGTTATTTCAGATTTATTGGTTTGAACTAGAAACATAACTCATCTGCTGTTTAAAAATTCTGAAGATTATTTGCTTAAAATAGCAGTGTTTTTCCAGAGAGCTGAGTGGATAGACAATGGTGGCTGTTTTGGAGAAGCTGTGTTTTCCACTGCAGATGAAGAACTCCATTTGTCAGAAGCAAAGATCAAACTTGGTAATTCAGACTTACTTATTCATTCTCACCTAAATAGAACATGCCACATTCAGGATGTGGTTGGGAATCATTCTTTAACAAGAAAAAAGCAAACTAAAAATGAAACAAGATACCAAATATCACAACCCCAGAAACACACCCATACACCACGAAGAAATGAAGAACTGGTAAGGTAAAACTCACTTTTGTTAGAAGTCAGGTTAACTAAAAAGCAGATGAACAATTAGAAATTAAAACAAATTTCAGTCCAATTTAGCTCAAAAATTAGATGTCAGTAACCACAAGAACAAAGGCTTCTCTGTTAAATTCTGGAAAGCAGTGGCCTTTTGATGCTGCTGGTTACCCTAAAATTTCCAGAAGATACAAGAAAATTGAGTCTTACAAAAAAACCTACCCTCCCATTTTTTACAGAGAATGGACATTTGCAATGGAAATAACTGCTATAATTAAGAGCAGCTAATCAACATGTTATAGAAAGTGGACAATCCCTAAACTGCATTCAGCTGCATGCAAGCCAAGCAATTCTTACACAGTCGTACTGAATAAACCTGGGTAGGATAGAGAACAAACCTCAACCAAAGGAACTGCGGTCAGATGTTGTCAGTCAGGCTAGTTGCATACCAGAAGCAGCCTCAAGATGAAGGTTTTTCTGAACCTACTTGTAAAGATGGAGCACCAGGGGGTCACATTTTAATAAACTGACATCACTCTCACCTGCTGTGAACAACTGGATGAGCTACTACTGGTTCAAACAGCACATCTCCCTCATGACTGAAAAGAAAAAATCAGCAGATTCAGTTACACGTTCACCAAGTAAAGTATTATGACTACTTTAATTGACATACAAATGGCTGCTGTCAACAGTTATCCATGTTCAGATTAATATTCAATATGATGCACAAGAAAGCATAATAGATTCTCAGTTAAAAGTTGGCTAAACACCAAGATAACTGTCCTTACTGTTTACAGTGGCACCTTCTTGCTATTTAACCTGCAGTTGTTTCTGCAGAGAAAGCACTCCTAAGAGGCAGAAGAATAGGGTAGTAGAATAGAATTTCACTGCTGCAATAAAGCTTTGATCTTCCTAGCTGATCACCTTTCTTATCTGTCTCATACAAACCTCCTCCATCATCCCCAAGACCAAAGGAGCATCACGCAGTTTCTATTTGTTTGAAAGTGGTACCATAAAAAAAAACAAACCAAAATGCAACAGAACAAACAAACCACATACTCAACCAAGAGTTCAATATTCAGTACATTTATGCCAAAGCGCAAACAGAAAAACAGAAAATCTCATAGAAAATCTCTAAAAATATTGCACGTGACTCTATTCCTTGTCAACTTCATTACACAAAACTAATTGCCAAGCAAACCTAAACTGAAAGGAAAATACAATCTGGATACATCTTCTTTTTCCAATCGTAGGAAGAGAGATTTGAGAAGAATGTGAAGGCAACTAAGGAGCCTGAGAAGACAAAAGGAATACACAAGCATTCTTCTCAAAACAGTTACTACACAAGGGAAAACACTAAGTTTGTCTTTCCTAGCCAAAAGAAAGATTATTCAATCAAATTAATTCTTCTTGCAGTAGACAAGCCTCTAAGTATTGCAAGAACATTGTGACAAGCTCATTAGTTTCTGTAAAATCTTGTACCATCATTCCGTCATTCCACAGAAATTGCATAAAACCCCACTGAAATAAAAAAGAATTTCAGGTGGTTATTTATTATGTTTATAAAGTTAGCGAAACTTCTGCTACATCTTTCTAGTCCTATTAATTCCAACACCATAACCAGAAAGTACGAGGAACAGCTGTATTTTTCAGGACACTGGGCACAAACATGGATGAGTACAATAACTTCTGGCAAACTTCTGTCTGTTTCCAAATAAGCCTATTCAGTCATTACTTTTCATTAGGTGAAAGCGGTAGACACAATGTAATTTCAGACACAAAACAAGAGTATTTTCAGCCACTAACTAAAGGTAGAGCAGTAGAAACAAAGTGTTTATTCTCTTAATGTGCTTTTAGGCAGTTGATGCATGAGCAACTTGAAAGTCACTAGCCACACTGCAACTCAAACCAAAAAGCTTGGTCTTGCCTAATCTGGTGTCACGGTTTCAATGCAAAACTGGGCAGAAACACCAATTCATATTCTAGTTTTGGTTCAACAATTTTAAATTTCCCAGTTAAGAGCAAAGCAGGTTTAAGCTTAAAAGTAATAAAACTTAATTAACACTAAAAGGAGAAAAAAACCCCAAATATCAGAATGAAACCTTCAGAACACTTGTCCTACTTCCCCACACCTTCTTTCTTTCCAACCAACAATGTACAGAAAACAATACCAAGAAATCTCAGCCAGTTTTCCACCTCTAAAACAATCTTTCTTCAGTTCACTTAGAGAGAGAAGCACCTCTCTCATTTGCTATGGAAAAATTCCCCCACAAGAAAACAGTTCTCTCATGGTTCCAATCTTCAGGAAGAACAGCCGCTCAGAAGATCTGCATTCATGAAACTCCTCCCATGTTCACAATTTTGCCTCTGGGCCCCATCGATGTATGAGGGGATTTTTTTTTTTTTTTTTTTTTGTTTTAAAGATAAACTGTTCAAAGCAAAGGCTCTCTTTATCTTTGATATCATCTTCATCTCAGGGAACAGAGATTCACTTCGTCTTTCAGGGACAAAGAGTTTTTATCACTTCATCACCCTGTTCAAACTTCTCATGGAATCACAGCCACTTCAATGTTGGCTCACTTTAACACTGCATTCCTTTGCTCAGGTCTACAAGTTGAGCTTTCCATCTCCCCATACTTCTCCATGGTTTAAAGGACATCTCTCAATATATTATAGTCAATCACCATAGCTTACAAGAGATTTTTCAGCCTGAAAGCAGCTTCCCATACTCCTTTCATCTGTAAATTTGCTCCTCCTTGACTGACCTTGATGTCTTCATGTGGTCCCTTTATGTGTCTGCACTCTATTGTCTCTCTCACTCGAAAGAGGATGGAAGCCTAGAAGTCTCTTCTGTGCACTGCAAAGGGTAAACATTTCACCCCGGGCCTGCAGAGCCACCCCTTGGTCTCAGCCACATGATGTCCTGCGGCTCTGGGATAGCCCCTCGGCACCTTGCGGCCAGCACTTTCTTGCAGATGGAGGTTTCTTCAGCAGCCACACTGGGAGGGGGCCGGAGCGGCTGGGCTCAGCTGCAACTCGCCGCAGGCTGATGGCTTCTCCTCCCGCTGCCAGGGCCACTCAGGCTGCAGCAGAGGCAGGGCACAGGGCTCGGTGCCTCCTGGGGGTCCCTGCCTGCGGCAGAGCCTGCCCGGCCCGGCCATGCTCATCTGTTACCTGCACTCCACCAGGAAGAGTAACAGAGCTTTCACGGGCTTTGTTTGCCTTGAAATGTAATAATCCACAGAGATGAAATGCCTTCCAATTGGTCCAATAAGATGTTTATCTCAAAACCAGCCAGCTCACTTCTGTGAGCTGGTCAAACTAACACACATCTGGCAAGGTTAGTATTTCCCAGACAGTGACTTGATATCCATTCTAGTTGAGAATTGGTTCTCTCTCATCAAGTTTAACTTTCCATGACTAGGTAACATTCACAGAAACTTCAGCTCAGTTTTGTCAAAGGATTACTAGACAGTTTGTTGATAACAAAATGTTTTCACTTCAAGAGATAGAGTATCAGCAGATTAAGAAGCCAATATAGTTTTTGCCCTCACTTAAGTCAACCAAATAAACAACCTACCAAATAAAATTAAAATTAAGTGAAGAGGAAAGAAAAATATAGGTGGAAGATCTAAGATTAAACAAATATTAGAAAAGAGAGCTCTTCTTGGAGGTGGAATATGCTTCCTGTCTCACAAGGGCAGGTCAATTTAGCAGTCTCATCTAACCTTCCCATACTTCAGTGTTTGTGACGTGACTGATGAGGCAGAACCTGACCTTAGTCACATGTAACTCATGCATATCAGGATGGATCGAACACAAAGACACAGTGAAAGTCAAGCTGCAATTAAAATTAAGAGACAGTCTTGAATCAACATAAGAAAGACACAGTGGAGTCTACTTCCCATTAAAGTAAAATATAGATAGCTAAGAGGAAGAGCACATTGTGTTTTCCTGGACTTTACTAAGCATTTTCATATAAAGATGCTTGATTCTTATTGCTTCCAACAGATGTCTAAAGCTACCTGGAAAAACCTTAACTATGGTTCACCATGCACTTAATACAGACTATCCAGACAAAATCAAATTCCAGCTTCCCTAGAGGGATATTTTGACAGTGTTCCAGTGCACTTATCGTAATCAACAAGCCTAGAGTCTCATTAAAGAGACATTACCCTGCCACTGGTCATATTAATATTTTCAAAAAATTAACACAAGCTGGGGATTAGAACAGGTTTACCTCATATTAAAACCATTTTTCTATAACTAATAATGATCAGCTTAGCCAATAACTAATAAAAGAAGATGAAAGGGGCATTGAAATGAGCATCTTAGGTTTTAACCGTCTCCTGCCTTCCTCAGGTTAAATATCCTCTTGACTATACAGCTGGTCACTCATTTGTAAAGATTGCTGCTGCATATTTAACACCACAAGGTTCTATTTTATTGTGAAAAGCAATTTAAGTTATTTTTCTTAACTGATTAATTTCCTTTAAAAGATCTTGCTGCAGTAATGGTAATTCCAACAACCATATTTTTGATAAAGTTGTTCTTACTTCAGAACTTCTAAAACTCTGTATTTTCTGATCCATTAGCAGTACTAACTTCAATGACATAAGAGACCTTCAGAAGACAACATTATCTAGAGTTAAAAGTGGCTGTAATAGAAGATTAAAGCGGTGACTTTTGTCCAGAGGACAGCTTGTTCCCTCTGTGCAAGATCAGCTTCCATCTCTTTTGGAAACCACTCTGTATATTTTCATTAACAGAAAAACATTGTCTCAAGGCCATGGCAATTTAATTTCATTTATAGTGTAAAATTACTAATTATTAACTAATTTATACATGCATTCTAGCCAGTTTGTTCCTTCCACCAGAAAAAAAAAGCTAGAAAAACACCTAACACAGAAATACAGTGTCACATTCATACCAAGCGTCACATTAAATTACACTAAGCAAAATCAGATCTTGACTTAACCAGCCAGTAAGCTAAAGTGTTAGCTCTTCCTAGGCTACTTACAGGCAAACACAAAAAGAACACATTCTCATTTGAAGTTGCAATAATTCTTACCAAGAAAATAAAACAGGAAAACCCTACAAGTAACACAAAAATTTCATTAAATCATAGCTAGCCTATTAATGACCCCCTAAATTTTGGAAATGTGTCAATGTCTGTGAAAGCCTACAGCTTTCCCTTCTTCTGTCATGATTCCCCCAACATCCTCATCCAGTCCATCCCCAAGCTGAGCATGGTATTTTTTCAGGTATTGCAGGACAGCTACAGGATCCAGAAGAGAGACACTGAATGGACTACGCAGGTGCATTGAAAGCAGCATTATGTTTCCCAGTTGGAAGCAGTAACATCTGACAGATATTGACAGACAGTTGTAGTTCCACCTCCCCAACACACACACTTCCCCATACAGCTTATTGATGTCATGGGGAATTTATATCCTTTGAAAATTCTAGCTGGCATGTAATAACAAGGACAGGATTAATGTACAGTTGTTACCCGATCTGTCACTCCTTCTACCCAAAGGGTCACTTTACCACAAATATAAGTTTATAGTATGTCAGTGCCTCTAGGTAACTGTTCACGCACACACACTCCCTCCTCCTGCTGAGTACTCATATGCAATCAGATCACTGGTTCCTCTACAGCAAACCCACACCACAGCAAGTGTCTCTGGCTCTCATGACTCACACATTGCCAAAGGAAATCCTGCACAACCACACGAAGGTTCAATCCAAAGCAGTGAACACCCCCCTTGCATGCTTCTTCCTTCTGCCAGTACTCAGAGACACAGAACAGAAAAACCCCAAACATGTTACATGAGGTGTAGACAACTTCTTTTAAGTTATGGAAAGGGAAGTGTCAGACAGACAATTTTTCCAGGCTGCCAGGAAACTACTTATGTCATAGATGATCTCCATCTACTGCTGGTATCCTTACCCATTTTCACTTTGGCCCACAGTCATTATATACTAGAAAGTTTTTATCAATTTGTGGAGGCTGTTGCAAAAGTTTTTGGAATTTCACATAGATTTTTTAATTACTTCTTCAGACCACACAAACACTTACCAAGAAAGATACAAAAGAGGTAAGATTCTGCCTATCTTAGATTAAAATCTAACATCAATAGCTACAAGACCTCATATACATCAGCTGAGGAGACCAAGTGTACGATCTACAAAGACACAAACCACAAAACTAAGAGAGTTTACCTTCCCAGCATAAAACTGTTTTATCTCATCTACAGCAAAGACCAGACCTAAAACAAAGAAAAAGGATCAGACAAAACTTTTGGTCAAGGACAAGAGGAGCATGTTTCAGAGACAAGTGCAAAGGCAAGCCCTGTATCTTCAATTGCCATCACAAGATGTAACCTCAGCTTCCCCTTTTTGCACTCCGCCTGTCCTCCTAACACCAGAGGACTTCCACAAACACAAAGCAACACTTTATGTGGATTTAAAAAATAAAAAGAAACTAAGCCAAAATATTAACCACACTGGATGTCAGCTCTGTCAATGACGTCAGGTGACTTCCTTTCTCTACTCCACTGGAAAAACACACACACAGAAACACTGATGGGAATTCAAGGCAACTGTAAAAATCCCATTGGCCAAGACAAGCTGCTTTTTGCAGGGAAACTAGCTAACACAGGACCACAAACCACATTCCACATTGCAACTCAAACTATTCAGAGAAAGCACGTAAGCCACTTCTACTATGCAATCTCTAGCCTTTGTACCCATGATGTTTTCTTTACTATAACTTCAGTTGTGCCCATGCACAGCTACCTGTGATGACACACTTGTAATTGAATATCCTGGCTGATTCAGCATGAAACCCCCAATGCAAGGCACCATGAGTGCAGAGCTGTACAGTCTATCCGTAATTTCTTGCCTACTTTCCCTTATGGACCTGAACACCCTGTTCTTCTCTCACAAACATTACTATTTAGAATTACAAGCACTTTTTCAGTGCTCCAGTGCACCATTCAAGACAAGTACTGAGAAAGCAGTTGTCATGGTTTGACGCTGGTACAAGGCCAGTGCCATCATGAAGATATACTGTCCCTGGTGTTTGCTGCGAGACGTGACTAAAAACAGAGAAAAACAGCTTCTAATTTAGAAAGCAAAAGAAATGAAGAACTTTATTACTTATAATATGTAAAGAAGACACATACAGAAGAAAATGAAAACTTTAAAAAAACACTCTTCCTCCTCCCCCCACCCTAGTTCTCAACACAATAAAACAAACTAAAAATTCCCAATCAAGTTACCACCTTTCAGATAATTAATCTTCAGTCCATTACCACCTTTTTGATAATCAGTACTCAGTTCGTTAAGGAGAGATAGGAGTCCTTCTTGCACCATTTCATGACTTCTTTTTCCATGTCCAGTGCTCTCACCACTGAGCATGGACCAGAACTGTTTCTAGGGTTTCTCTTTTTAAGGATGCTTTGCCCAGTTCCAAAACAACAACAGTCTCTCAGCTTCAGGACACCAGTCCCCCCTAATTTCACCCCCTGGAGCTGAGGGGCCTCGTGAAACAGAGATCTTCCTCTCCACTGAAGACAGAAGGCACCAGCACACCCTCGTCAGCCATCTCTGCTTACACCATTGCTTTACCATACTTTCTTGGCTTTAGGACATTGCCTCCCCCTAAATACAGTCTCTATATCACAAAAAAAAAAAAAAAGTCCGTCCATGGCTTTACAAGAACAGTCCAGCCAAAGGCCACTCCATCATCTCCTCCCACCTAGGATTCTTTTTCAGTATTCTTTGACAATCTTCCACTTGCATGAACTTTCATCATCTCTGCTTAGTTCTCTCTATCTTCCTTCTTCAGATTCAGGGGGATTAGCACTTAAAAAGTTTCCATCATCTACAAAAAGGGTTAAAACCTTGGACTGTGCCTGCCCAGCTGCCAATATCAAATTTCAAGGTGGCACAGGCACAGTCTCTCTCTCTCTCTCTCCTCTCTCTCTCTCTCTCTCTCTCCTCTCTCTTCTCGTCTCCTGAGGGGGGAAGAAGGCTGCCTGATGCCTCTCCACCCTTCCATCCTGCAGGATTTTCCTCTCCCCTCTGTGCCCAAGGCTCCAGCCTACCTTCCCCAGGCCGCATGGCTTCCCCTCCCCACCCAGCTGGGCAGGGGAGATCCGCCCGTCCGCAGGGACCGGAACCAAGAGAGAGTTCGCCTGGGAGCCCTCTGCTTTTAACCCCTGTGTTCTCAGAGGCGAATCCCTGTCCTCAGTGGCCACACCAGGTGCCGATCTTTAAACCTGAACACTCATTGGTTTGACTACTGAATTCCAAAAAACCCCCTCATTTTCTTTTTAAACCACCACAGCAGTTAGGAGAAGTGTTTCACAGCAGAACTCTGCAGAAGAGAATAAATACAGAGCATGATTTGCAGGAAGACCCTCCTACCTGGGACCTGATTTGTGACACTGACATGACTCTATATTTCTATTTCCAGTTCACAAAAAAGAACACAGCTGGGAAAACCAGCATTTAGTTTGCACTTCACATCAAACAACTTAATGAACTCAGGAGCTAAAAATCCCGCTCTTCAAATAAGTAAAATGGACTGCTAAACAGTCTACCGTAATTTTTTTTTTTAACTTGGATTTTAAGACTCCTTTGGTGCCACTTGCTGAGAATCATGTTCACTCTGAAGCTTAACTATAAAACTTCGGCTATCCCTTCAACTCAGACATGACTTGAAATTACATAGTTAATATTTAGCAGAAGATAAACCATCAAACCAAGTATGCCATCTTCTAGAAGTGAATGGCCATGAGCTACCCGATATTTTCCAGAGCTATAACCATGTTGCACTTTAATCAAAATGACATTAAAAGACAGACACTAAGCTGCTACTGAACATCTCTTTTCCAAGGTTTTAAGAAAACTTTGCTTAATATCAGTAGACCACACCTTAACAGAGTCAGCTACTTCAGTGGTGTCAAGTAGGACTATATAAGCCGGTATGTTTAACTGGATTTTCCCAGAGTTGTACATGTTTTTCCTGCTAAGATTCTCCACCTGGACATGGTACTGATTTAAATATTCTTTTGCAATATGCTTAAATCACCAAATCTTACCTTAAAGTTCCTCCTCTGGTCCAAACCACATACTTAAATTTAGGCAGACTGCTTTGTCCCCAAAGCTTTCCACACTTTTCAAGGAACATAATAATTAACATTATAAGACTACATCTTTATTATCTATTAAAAATAATATAATATTTAGATTAAAATCTCTCAAACACCACAATTCTCCCCCAATGCAGTTAACTGAATTACTTTTCAAAATACTTTTCTTAATGGGAATTGCAAAGAAAGCTGTACTTGATGAAGTATTCAGTTATGCTACGGTTTATCAAAAAAGTAAAAAAGCACTTAAGTTTCACATCCCATATTATATACAACTTTTCTCAAAGTTATTATTTTAAATTGCTTTTGTAATGAATTAACTGTTTCCCCAAATTAAAGTGGGAAGGTTTTGTTGAAAATGTGGAATACTTCAGTTTTTGCATATTTTTTCAGCTCTTTCTAGCCAGCTGAGCTAGAGGAACCTTGATCATATGTCTAAGATGCCTCACTCTACTGGTTTTGGCTGCGGTAGAGTTAATTTTCTTCACAGTGGCTGGTATAGGGCTGTATTTCAGACTCGTGGTAAACACAAGAGTTAATTATATAGAGATGTTTTTGTTATTGCTGATCAGGGCTTGCACACAGGCAAGGCCTTTTCTAATTTTTGCATTCCAGTCTAGGGAGGAAGCTTGAGATGCATGGGAGGTTAGGAGGGGACACAGCAGGGGCAGGTGACCCAAATTGACCAGAGGGATGTTCCAGACCATGAGGCATCATGCTCAGTACAAAGACGGGAGGAAGAAGAAGACAGCATGGGAAGTTTTGGAGTGATGGCGTGTCTTCCCAAGTCACCATCACCTCTAAGGGGGCCCTGCTTTCCCAAACACCTGCCTGCCTGTGGGAAGCAGTGATTTAATTCCTTGTGTTGCTTTGCTTTTGTGCAATCAGCTCTTGCTTTCCCTATTAAACCACCTTTATCTCAATCAATTAGTTCTCTGCCTTTTACCCTTCTCATTGTCTCCCCAATCCCACTGGTAGGGGAGTGAGAGACCAGCTGCATGAGCTGTCAGCTGGGCTTAAATCATAATACTCACCTAGAAAGAGATGGAGTTACCAAATCCACAACTGGTAATTCTACTTCTCCACAATATTTCCAGTGGCAAGCTCAGGTTTTGCCACAGGACCTTAGAATAGCCTTTTAACCATAAATTACTATACATACATATTTAGGAGGAAAAGAAAAAAAGACACAGAAAAATAATATGTATTTTTCAGCCCTGGAAACTTAGTAAGTTTGCAGAAAAGAAAAAAAAACAAAAAAAACCCCAACCAAACAAAAATTAAAAAAAAAAAAAAATCAAAAAAGCCAAAACAAAAACAAACAAACAAACAAAAACCCCAAAACCCAAGAAACAAACCCCAAACACAAAAATAATAAAAAAAGAAACAAACCCAACACTGAAAAACAAAAAACAAAATGACACAGCCATGAAGTCATTAAGTTTAACTAGTTGCCCCACTGGATTCGGTAACAACAGTCCTAAGGGAGAGAATCCAGATAAAACATCTTCATCTTAGTCCATTATTTCTTGGTGAAAATAAAAGCCAGTGTAATATACTCCATAATCTCTACAATCCCACTTTGCCCAACTAAAGCTAATAGGAATACTTTTTCTTTCCTCTGGCCTACTACTAGTTACAAACAAGTGTTCCTACTCACCTACCCAACATTAAACCTTTTAGAAGAAGCAGTGCTGCCAAGAATTGCCAGCTACACAATCATTTTCAGAAACAGGTTTTCCACAAACCTCCTCTCTGTCTGGATGACAGACTGTCCTCATACACCCTCCAGTAAGAGGATTTCTGGAGAGCAAGTGTGTGTGACGTTGACTTCTGGAGATGGCAAGAAATCAAAGGAGTGCTGCACACCAGACTACTGGCTTGCAAAAGTTTATATACCACTCTATTGCAAAGTGAAAGCATAAGAGAACTGGAATAAAAACATGATACGTTCACTGCATCACAACAAAAAATACCATTGCTACTAAGATACTAGATTATCTTACCTTAGTATGTGGTAACAGCATTACTTCTTTAGTCCAGAATAAGATGACAAGCAAGTCTTTACTTGTTTGATAAGAAAACTTTACCATTAGCACTTTGTGTTCGGGCATAAGTCCACACGTCTGTGATATTTACTTACTGTTGACTTAGCAGAAACCTTTTTTTGAACCTGAGAGGGCTTGGAAATGCAGAAGGAATTTTTAGCTCTAACAAACATTTCTGACTATTTAAGCAGACACTTGACCAACTGTGGCACACAGGTCCAGGCCATGTCCAGGCTCTAATTCAAACACATACTAACAGCAGTGCGTATCCAACTCTCAGATTGCTTCTCAAGTCTTTAGCTCCAGAGTTTTGCTCCCTTTTCAAAACGAGTGTGGTGATCAATCATTTCTGTTCCCTATAATGTAATATTGTTTCTATTAATCCAGAAGAAACAGTGTTTGTTAAAATTACTGCCCACCAGATGGGCATGGTGTGCTGGGCTGTATTCCTGCCAGCCTGTCTCCAACAACTGCAATCTTACTTCCTCCTGTACTGGTGTCACACAGGAAAAGAAAACCATACTAGTTGTGATAGCAATGAAAGAAGGAAAGTTTCAAATACGTCCTTATGGTTAGGCAAGCTATAGGAGATTTACTTAAGACACGAGGCATAAGATCAGACATGCCTATCACCTACTCCTATGTTGAGTCATTCAGGTCCATGCTGCTAAGTAATGCTTGGTCTGCCAAAAGCAACAAAGTTCCTTTTCTCTTTCAACACACGGCCTCTTTGCCAAGAGAGGGGCCCAGCAAGAACCTTTATCCAAGCCAAGGCATCAACTTCTAGTTGTTTCAACAAGCTCATCACATCCAGAGATTTTTCCAAGCATGTTGTCACCAATATGTCAGCAATGAACAAACATTTACAGAACCAAACGTGTTTCCACAAAGTCATAACTCTCACATAGATTGACGGAACTACAAGAAAACTATTCCCCTCTTTAAGCGTATATATGAAACAGAAATATCTTTCCATATAGGTTGGTAAGAAACTTTCTAGAGTTGTGGATAGCTCAGCCCTGGCAGTGTAAGGACAAGGCCACTCAAGGTCTAGTCGGAGGTGTCCCTGTCCTGGGCGGCAGGGTTGGGTCTAGGTGACCTTTCACATCCCTTCAACCCCTTAACATTCGCTGATTCTAGAGTGGCTGGCAAGCTTTTAGCTACAATTACCAAGGCAATTGTACAATTTGCAGTTGTTATGACAGTAACTTCCACTGCTCCAAGAAAAGGCATAAAAGCTATGGAGTGCTACTTCCCACACCAGAATAGCAGCAATTCAATATACAAAGAATACTCAAAACCTTAAGAAAACAACTAACTCTTCCTTTTTGTTATACGGTTTTCCATTCCTATACAAGTAAGTATTTAAGTTTCACCACCTCCACCCCTCCTCCAAGAAAAACAAACAAAAAACCCCAAACCAACCAACCAACCAATTAAAAAAATGTAAAAAACCAAAACAAACCTCAGAAAAGAGAAGTAAAAGGAAAATTTACTTTCTTTTTAAAATTCGCTTCGTACGTACATAGCTTTCCCAGTTTACTCTAACTCTGCCTCCCTAAGAGGCACACGGTGCTTTCTACAGTGACCACACGTTTTCCTACATCTCCTGCACCTTTTGTCTCTTGCTCTGAGGAGACACAGCTCACAGGTTAATAATATTAAATAAGAAATATTAAATATTAAAAATATTATATATAATATTATGAAGATTAAATAAAAATGTAATTGGAATACTGCATACTCCTCCCTTCAGTAAATCAATAAAGACTTGGTTTTTTAGCTACCCAGCTTTCAGATTCGGTCACAGTCAACCTAGGAAAGGAAACGCATGACTCTAGGAAGCAAATAAGAAATGGAAAAGTGCAAAACATAAAAGTAATCCATCTCAGGACAACATAGTTAATATAAAATTGGAGTACACATCCTTATTTTGAATAGCAGTTACAAGCAAGCACAGTAGCTCTCAACATGTACACCTACAAGTAAAGCAAAGTTTTATTTGAACTGAAGAACTTCAGAATCATGGAAGGAGAGACAGCAGTCTAATTTTATTTAATAAAAAAGAAATTATTAGTTATGTTTAGTTTTCCATTTATGCTGCTGAAATAGAATGGTCCTTATTTTAGATGCAGATGTGCTCTGACAGTAGGAAAGACCAACACAGACCCAGGAAAAACAGATGAGCCATGTGCCAAAGCACAACACTTTGGAAAAAGGAGACAACAGGAGTATCACATTCTTCAGTTGAGCAAAGTCTACTTCGCAAAGAAACAAAACTATACAAGTCAGATAAGGATGTTAAAAAAAAAAAAAATTCTCCTTCAAGAGAGGAAGCATCCCCACTACCATTTCCCAAATCCATATTTCCAACACATTCTAGTTTTTAAGGTGAAAAAGACAGCACAGTAGCTTGCTTCCAGTTTCTCAGTCTCTGAGGAAATGCAGCTACCACTGTCTCTCATCACTGAGACTGTTGAAGAAGCCTCAGCATAGACATGGGAAATAGCCAGTGCTGCACATTCTGTAATTTATTCTAAAGTGCATTGTTATATTAAGCTACTGATGTAAAGAAGCATGCCACTACCAAGTTCTTTCATCGTAAGTGCAGCAGCTGCTGCAGCAGTGGATGAACTCCTGAGTACTTAAACCAAATACTAACCGGCTTTTGAATTAAAGACGATGCTGGTTTCATTTGAAATTAGCTCCAAAGATAAACTGTCCAGGCTGGTAAAGCCAGCCTATTCAGTGTTTATCCCCGCTTGGGCAGTTCAAGAGAGTACAACATGCATCATAAGACCTTCATTACCTAAATTTTTCTTAATAGCTTAGTTCAGAGATGAGGCACAGATTAGCTGAATTGGCCAAGCTGTCCTTAATACAAGCCTGTCATGGCTTGTACCTACAAACTAAGACAGCAACTAAATACCAGGCAGATGCTCTCTCACCTCATCACACCTCAAATATTTCACCCCATCCCCCCAGCAGGGCTGTGGTTTCAACCCTGGGGCAGTCAGCTCCAGATGTACCTGACACCTCTCCAAGTGAAAGTGAACTGTGGCCTACAATCTGCTGCCAAATGGATTGAGTAAAATGCATTAACAATACCAGTTGTGGCACCACTTTGCTGCCTTTGACTCCAGCTGTTACTGAAGTCCCAGTGTGCCCAGTACTGCAGCACTCAGAGGTGGCATGATTTCAATCAGGCCACAAGAGTCTACTGCCAGACTACACTCTCCCTCAAACTTAACTGCTGGTATGGTGCTATCAGAGGGTCAGCAGGTCCTGCTGATCGCTCCTTGGCTCTGGAGTCAACTGATCAGCTTCTGGGTGAGAATCATGGTGTCTCTGCTGGAGCTAGGCAGAGACACCAAAAGCCCACTGGTACCCTTTTGGGCCCTTGAAATGTACTCTCCTGATGTAGCCTGTGCCAAGGATGCACAGGGCTTCTGGGGACACCACAGTAAGGTGCTTTTGCCACTCATTCCCAGTCAAGCTCACTTAGCCTCCAACACAATCAGCTACTGGGATGCCCTCATCACTCCAAAAGTACAAACAGGTTCTGACTCTTTATAGCTTGACTGTGCACTGGCATCTGCTAGAGCCTTAAACACCCATGGGTCTGACATGATAGGCCATCGGATCCACAGAGTCCAATAAACACAGCTGCCTCTCTCCTCCACCTGGCTGGAGCAGGACCCCTCTACTCCTGATCACTGGACTGTTCACCTACTTCATATAAAGAAAACCAGAGTAGAATTTCATTCCAAAAAATTAGGAGTAAGACCTTTCACTCCGGTAAACTGCCCACTGGAGACAGGAGGAACAACTTTCCTGGTAAAAAAAAAATAAAAATTGGGATTGTTTTTCCCTACAACTCAGGAAACAATGTCTCTAGGTTTGAAGGCAGGTTTTAGATCTCACTTTTTCAAGTCCACTCTGTGATCCCTCAGATAAAAACACAGAGCAACCCACCATGTCTACCATCTACATCCTCTCTCTTGAGCACAAGAACACTTACTGTTAACAGCAGAGATACTGGGCCATAGTAGATGGGGAGTAGGATCTTTTTGTTGTTGTTGCTGGAACTTCTGGAACAGTTCTTCCGACTTTTCAAACAGTTTTTCCACAACAAAGTCCACAAGGATTGCCAGAGCTGGCAAGCCACTTTCCCCACCACCGCTGCCTCTTTGTCTCCCCAACTACCCAGCTTTGTTTCATTACGACCAATAAACCGGCACACAACAATGGTGAATGATGTGCTCCACTCATATTCCCACCACTATGGGTCACGTGCACTGGATTTCACCTGGATCTGTGGTACCTGCACTTTGTTTTGGTCATAATAAATCGTCTCCAGCATGGCTGATTCCCTCAGGTACAGGACACAGTGGCCCAGTTGCCCAGGTGGCATATAACATCTCCCTTGAAGGGATACCTCTCCTTCGTGCTTGATAGGAGTCACCTCCAGAGGCTGGTGACTTGTATCCTTTTCCTAACTGCCTCATTAATGCCCCCTTCTGTAGAAAGAAACCTCTGCTGCTTCCCTACCCTAAAATTCCAGGCTACTTGCCCTGTTATTGCAGCACCAGAGCAGGCAGGTAACAACGTGCTCATCTGGAGGATGGCTGAAGTCTCTTCACATATTCCACAGTTCCCTCAGGGATACGTATTGAACTGTTCTCTCTTTTCTGCTTTTTCCTTCGTGCTCTTGTGATAGCTCCGCTTCACCCTACTTTACTATGTGCTGAATTCTTTTGTCCATTTCAACTTTTTTATACAAGTGACTGATAACCTGTAAGGGTTGTTTCAGCTGCAATGCCCATCACTGGAGTTAGAGCCAGTCACCTTCTTGACATATTTAAAGACCTTCTGTTCCTCTGAGGGTAAGGAATAGGGCTTCCCCTTCATGAAGCCATACTGGTTCTGACTGATAACTGCATTGTCCTTCGGGTGCTTTTCAATAATTCCCAGAATAATCTTCTCCACATTTTAACTGGTCACTGAAGCAAGACTGAGAGCCCTGTAGTTTCCAGGATCACCTTTGTAGTCCCTTCTCTTGGGAAACTGTTAGCCAGATTGCAATTGACTGGGACCTCTCCAGATTCTCAAGACCATTCAAAAATCATTGAAAGAGATCTTGTAATGAATGACATCAGCCAGCTCTTTTGAGTACTCTTGGCTGAAACCTATCAGGCCTCACAGACTTCTGGGGACCCAACTAGTTTTTCATTCTCATAGCCATGGTACTCCAGCCCAGGGTGCTGGGACACACTTAGCCCATTTTTAGTGTAGACAAGAGAGGCAAAGAAAGCATTGAACATCTCTGCCTTGTCTATGTCCCTGTTTGTGAAAATCATCCTCATCCTGTAATGGGCCAATGTTATTTCTGCACTGTCTTTTGCTACTGACATATCAAAGGAAAAAAAAAAAAAAACCAACTTTTTTTATTGTTCTAACAGTCCTGGCCATCTTCAACTACAGCTGAGCTTTGGATGCATAAATTTTCTCCTTACAATGGGAACACCATCTATGCATTTCTCACATGTCACTAATACAACAAATGCTTTCAAAAAAATTGTTTTAACTTGTTCTAATCAGATTTGTTATTACCTGAACTCATCATACCTCCTAGTGGGCATGAGAAAAAGACTGTCCTGTTTTAACACCAGTCTGCAACCAATTATCACACAACCACTCACTTGCTCTCCCCTCTTGCCAGTGAGATGGGAATAAGATTGGGAAAAAAAAGGTAAAATCCATGGACTGAGATAAAGACAGTTTAATAACTGATATAAACTAAAATTAATAATAACAGTAGAAAGGGGGAAAGAGAAAAAAATGAAACCCAAGAGAAAGAAGTGATCCACAATACAATTTCTCACCACCTGCTGACTGACACCCAGACTGTCCCCAGGCAGTGACTGGCCCCTCCCAGCCAACTCCCCCAGTTTATATATTGGACAAGATGTTCAAGGGTACAGAATATAACTTTAGCCAACTCGGGCTACCCATCCTGGCCACACTCCCTCACAGCTTCTTGTGCACCTGGTTGTTGGCACTGCAAGAGACACTGAGAAAGTTCTTGGTTTAAGGCAAGCTCTACTTAGCAACAACTAGAAATCACTGTTATTCAAAGGATTCTCATTCTAAATCCAAACCACAGCATTGTACCAATTAACTCTATCCCAGCCAAAGTCAGGACAAAGCATTAGAGTTTACCATAGCAGTTTACCAATCACCTTCAGATCTGTAAATAATCCTTAGTCTGGCTCCCTTTGGCCAAGGAAGGAATTATTTTAGCATCTAGATGTTTCTCGATCGTAAACTCTTCTGTCTAGCTACAACCCTCACGTGCACAAGGACCTCGACTGGGTTTGTGGGTTAATTTTTTTTAATTGATAGAGAATCCCCAAGTAACCAATTAAGCTGGCTTTAAGACTTTGAAAAACCAGGGCAGCAAAGAGTGAACTTAATGGGAAGCAGATCTGGTCCGCTATTTTAAGTAATCTTTAGACGGGGGGGTGGGGGATGAGAAGAGGGTGGATGGGGAGAAGAATTAAAGTTTTGCTTGAAGACTCTCCAGTGGCTGGGAATGCTCCTTCACATTAAGTATATCTGTCCTAGATTTCCAACCCATTCGGAAGGAATACCAGTATGAATTCTTTTAGGGGGTGAATTCAGTGTCATATAGTGGTTTAAGCATCGATGATATGTCATGTTTGGGTTGGCCACACAATTGGCCACACTTTGACCATGTAGTAATCAGGAAATTGCTTCCTAATAGAGAATGACCACAAACACACTTCAACACCATGGAAGCAACACAGCCCTCAGGAAAATCCTGAATTTAACAGTTATTTGTTTTCCCAGATGTCATACCCATAACACTATCTCAGTTATACAGCCGCTAAGCCTTAGGTCTCTGGTTCCTCTTGGTGAGTTTCTTTTCCTTTAAATAAAAAACACCAAAGGACTAATATACTTGTGTTAACTGGGTTAAAAAAACCCCAGAAATTTATTTACACTTCATACGATTTTCTTGCTGTTCCCAGCAGAAAGCCACAGATGCAGGACAATGAGATATAAATAAGCAACAAAAACCCAAATTAAAACAAACAAACAAAAAAAACCAAACCAAAAAGAAAAACAAAAAAAAAAACCCAACCAAATGAAAAAAAACCATGGTATCTGATACTTCCTTGAGCTGCAAGAAGCATCAAGAAAAGCACAAATTTAATTCAGGGACAGACTACAGCAGGGGCAGCTACCTGGCACCTTATGCCTGGACTTTAGAAGAAAGGCTCTTGCTGGTCTATGTCCTGTTAAGTAGGAAACAAGTTCAAAGTTTAGCTTAACATATTCCTCTTCAAAGCTTCAGAAGCAAAGAAGTATTCACAAGTCCCTGCAAAGCAAAATTCTATGCTAAAAGCTATGTTCCTATAGTACTAAGCATTTACACTTAAATCAAGAAGCAGAGCTCCCATATGCCATGTTCTATGTAAACAGTATTATTTAGATGCATGTAGCTTATAGAGGTGTTCTGCCACCTGTTTCCCAGCATCACAGCCACTGCAAACACCAAAAAACAGCTAACACACTTAAAAACAATTACCATGTGCATCACAGTAAGCTTATCATTAAAGATACCATACTGAACCTGTTAGTAGACAGTCTACAGTGGTCTAGACAACTTCTGTTAAAAACATCCCCAAGATAACCATCTTCTCTCTCCTCCTGAACTCTGGAATCTGACTGGGAAAAATCAAAGTACTTTCTGCACTACAAGTGCGTTTCAGACTTCAAAGAATCAAGCACTAAGCAAATCAAGCACAAGCAAAGAGCATGATTATACTGAGAAAACTTTACACTTTTTGCGAAGTATTCCTCAAATAATGCCTCTTTCATGGGCTTTTATGCCTACCTTTCCTTTTTTTTTTTTTTCCATGGCAGCATCTTTTCCTCTAAAAAGCATTAACATTTAACACCAAACTCAATGAAGTATATCCTTTCCTACTGTTCACACAGAATGGATGGGTTACAACAAAGTTGCTGAATGTTTAACAACTGTGAATTCTGACTATTTGCTTACTGAGAGCTGCAAGTTATTAACTAGCTGCAAAAGTTATTAACTAGCAAGAGCCAGTTATTAACTTTTTTCTCCACACTCTGGAAATAAATCTCAGCTTCACAGAGATGACTATCATTTTGCAGTGATTCACTCTGGTACACAATGAAATTCAAGCATTTCACATCTTCTTCACTGCTGCTGCATGTAACCTTACGAAGTAGAAACTTTCACAGCATGCTCTGAAATACAGGCTAACATATATTCCCATTCTCTTAGCAAGAACAAGAACAAGCTAGTTCTACTGAACTACACAGCACAGCAACTCCTATGTAGACATTAGTCACTTGCCCCATCGTACAAAACACTGCCACACCTCAAACACTGGGCACTGACTAAAACCAATTACATACTCATTCATAAAGTGGCTTCAGCAAAATTTGGGCAGATTTGCCTTGTCAATCTTCCTGAAGAAGCTGCTGGATGCACCGAACACTTCATTCTAGACTGTGCAGTCAAAAATCAAGTCTATATTCCCACTCGCGCATGCCATGACTGCAGTCTGTGTTCAAAAGCACGCTCCGGTTAAAACTGCCTCAGTTTGGCAGTACGGTTCTCAAAAGTTCATCTAGGACGATACTTTACAATCACCAGTTTCCGAGAGGTGTTGTCAGGGAATCCTGCTACCGCGTTCTTTTAGACTGACAGTATAAACACGGAAAACTTCAAAAGATCGTTCGAAGGGATTTCTGTATGGGCTGTTTGAAGGACCTTTAATAAAACAACGGCGAAATTATAAACGCATCTTGCATCGACTACAGCTCTGACCGACTGCATGTCCAAGACAGAGACAGTGCCCGGGGGAGACCGCAGGCACACGGGGCCCTCTCGGACGCCCCGACAGCGAGGCCTCGGCCGCTGTGCGGAGCCGGGGCCGCCGCCGCCCGCGCACCTGTCCCTCGGCCCGCGGGAGGGACGCGCACCGGAGCGGCGGCGCGGCACGCTCGCACGGAGCAGCGCGGCAGCTGGGGTTAAAGAAGAATCTTTAAAAATAAATAAATAAAAAAAGAAAATGTAAAAAAGGGAAAAAAAAAAAAAAAAAAAAAAAAAAAAAAAAAAAAAAAAAGCAAAGGAGGGGGATGTGGGAAGGGGCCGCCTGCGGCACCGCTGCCGGGACAACTCTCCCCAACTGCGGACGACAGACTCGCCCCTAGACCGGAGGCCAGGCCTGCCCCTATCTTGTCCGGCCGCTCGTCCACCGCGGAGCAGGTGGGCGACCGGGACGGCCGGGGCAGCGGAGCCCCCGCCCGCATCTCCCCCGCCGCCACGCCGGCGGGCACGGCCGCTCGCTGCCCGCACGTCCGGAGCCACTCGGCAGCCGCCCTCCGTTTACCTCCTCGCCGCCGCCGCCGCTCTCCTCCGTGCCGTTTCCTACGCTCGCCATGTTCCCTCTCCGCTGCCCGCCGCCTGAGATCTCTGCGGCCGCCGCGCCCCGTCCACTGCTTACAGCCCAGCGGCGGTGCCGCCCCCTGCCCTTCCCGGCCGCCCCCGCTCGATCCGGCCCGGTTTGGCCCGGCCCCACTGCTCCCGGCCGGTCCGTCCGGGGCCGCGCTCACCGCCTCCTCCCGCCCCGGCCGCCCCGCTGCTCCGGCGGCCGCGCCCCCTCGTTTGCATGGCAGGGCCCGCCCCCGCCATTCGCGCCCCGCTGGCCGTCGGCGACCGCCCCCGCCAGAGCGCCCGCTGCCTCTCGGCCGGGGCGGCACGCTGAGTGCCGGGCTGCTGGGCCCGGTGGCGGTCAGGGTGTGCGGCTAAACGGGTCCGAGCAAGCGAAGCGCCATCCCGAACTCGTGCCGAGGCCCCCGTCCTGCAGCCCCACCTCCAGCCCCGCCGCGACTTCGCGCCACCGCGACCGACTTCCCTTACCGAGATGTCGCAGAGCTTCCCGCAGTCGTCCCCGCGGTGTCCTTCCAGTGCCCGGGTTACCTGGGCGTCAGCCCGGGCCGGTTCAGCACACCTGCGGCAGCGGTGGCAGACTGGCGGTCTGTGCCGGCGGCCAGCAGCCTCCGCCGGGATGTGGCGCGCCGCCCGGCTGGGAAGGGCCGCGCGGGATGTGCTCCTGTCCGGAGGGGCCTCGGGTAGCGCTGCGTACAGACCCTTCCGCTCCGATGTCGTCAGTCAGCTACAGGTATTCAGTAGCTGATGTCCGGGAGAAACTTGCACTTACAGTCAGTCCGTCAACTCCCAGTGGCCAGGTCATGGGAAGAACGACTTCATCACCATGCTGGCTATCACTTGCAAAGAAATTCATAAAGCAGCCAGCTCTGAGACCTATTAGAGTCCCTCACATTGCCTCCTCCTGTCTTTAATTCACAGTATCATAATGCTCTTTCCTCAAAATCTCCACTTTCCACTTTTCTGTATTCTGTCGGCTGAGGCCAATGCCAGCTAGGTAGTATGGTACCCACTTCCTACTAGTTGTCTCACAGCCCTTGTTAGAAAACACGTACAGTTTTGATAGCCTGGCTTTTATTAGAACCAGAGGGACATTAAGAGGGAAAGAGAATTGAACAGATTCAGCTAACCAGAAGATAGACACAGTCTAAGAGCTTTCTGCTAGATTTGGGAATTCAGTCTAGATAGTTCTAGGTAGGTAGATAGATAGATAGATAGACAGACAGACAGATAGACAGACAGACCTAGCCAGGTCCTTAAGTCTAAGAAGAGGCAGAAGTACAGGCTTTCAATGTAGACTGACAACCAAGTATCCCTACCAATCTTACACAGACTGCTCTGCTACATCTGCTGCTTTTACCCAGCTCAGCTAAGGAAAAAGAGGAGAGGAACCTAGCATACATATGTTCATCTTTCCTGCAAAATTCAGGTAGGATACCACAGACACATTATTCTCCCATACTCCTGTTGCACTTGAATGAGTTTCTGCACTGGCAACTTGTTGGAAGATACTCTAGTGATATTAATACTTTTCCAGGATTGAACTGAAGCACGTAAAATATACCAGTTGTGCAAATGCAGCAGACAGGCTCATACATGCTTTGTATTTGACTCACAGTACAGTCATGTCTGCCCACATGTCAGCTCCACCTGAAACCTTTTTTCATGCTGTTCACAAGAATTATTTTGGAAGTTAACCATGCTCTTTTGAAGACAAGACTCCTTTTCTGTTTTTCAACTCCAAAGGCAATCCCTTTGAGGTATCCTTTAGCTTAGAGCATCATAGTACCTCCATTTCAAACCCAGTTTTTAACCACTATTAATATTTAACAGAATATTGTGGGATATGTAGTATATGTGCAGGATAACTAATACATAAGGTCTAGATGAGAACTAGTTATGCCATTCTGTAGAAGCCACACATCTAAGCAGTTATGAACTAGCAGAGAATAAAAACTAACAGAGAATAAAAACTTAGCATGGTCACTTAAGTTCCTGTGGAAATTGTTAATGGTCTGTAGCACCAACACTTCTAAAGTTAGGCTGGGGAAATCCCATTAATGTGCTGAGTGTTAAGTCATGGGTGGTTGGTTACCCTATGTGTGGAAGATACAGCTCCATGAGTCAGAGGTTCAGTTAATGTACTCAGCAAGTGCAAGATGAAGGGCTAGTTCATCATCATTTTGTCAAAATCAGCTCTTGATTGGTTTCATTTATATTATCGTATTCTTTCTTCTCCACCAAGTCCTTTAGTACGCTTATACTCTTGGACAGATTTAGGGCTATATATATCAATGGCCTTTTTCCAGTCAGAACAAAGATGTGTACTAAAATAATTGTGGAAGAGATGACTGCATCAAATCGTGTCTGATTGAGGTAGCTAAGGCATGAAAATTGCTGCTGAAGTCTGAATACAAGCCTCAGGAATTGCAAAACTATTACTGAGTTTTGCTTGGTCTTTTACAAGGTTCCATAGTGCTTGCTTTTGCCAAATTCATTGTAATAACAGTCAAAAAGGACATCTCAAAGCCACACACCCTTTGGCTTTAATTAAGTTTAATAATTCCTCCCTTTCTCACTTGAAATGTAAGCATTAAAGAAAATCCTAGTAAATTCCTCTTACGATTTTCCATTTGTAGAAAAATAAACAAAACCAAACTCACCACTTTAGAAGGAATATGAACAAGAAGTAATAGGTCTTAATCCTCTGAGAAGCCTGCAGCAGTTCTCAGCCAGCTCTAGTTTCTATCCATTTGGCTGTAGGTGTCTTGCAGCAAGAATTAGAAAGATTATGAGCTGATTACTAATCTTTCAAAGAGCATTCAGGGAACATACCAATGGATGTGTTGAAAGGATTTTGCTGTGATTTGACAGAGGAGGCAAGACCTTGAGAGTCTGTTCCCTCTGTCAGGTATAGCTAGATAGAATTCTCACACAGAAAATGCATGCCTACGTTTTCCCCATTTTCACAGCCATCACTTGGCATGCTTCTGTGTGTTAACACTATTTGGATATTTGATAACTCTTCTAGTGTATCCTTTCACAGTATAGCTATTCACTGTGAATTTACCTCATTATAAGAATTCATGGGACAATTAAGAAAAAGAAGTATCTTTCTTTTATTTTTTGAGCCTCAGGAATTAAATACAGATCTTACAAGGATGAAGAGTACTATTCTGCCCCTCATTATTAGGTAATATAGAAGAATAAAATCCACCTCAGTGTAAACAGTTGGTACAGATACAGTTTTCTTGAGGTCTAGAAAATAATCCTTGAGAATAGTCTGTAAAAGAAGCCTAGGAAATTGCCCTAGCAGTCCTACAGCTACTTTCTAGTAGGGTTACTTTGTCTTAGTCTCAAACAAAGAGCAGAGCTGTAAATAACACTTACTAAAATATTAGCAAGTTACCTGATGGAGCTAGGGCAGGTGAGCAGGGCAGAAACCAACTCCCGCCTTGTTCCAGAAATACTTCAGTGTTTCATAAACTACCTATTAGAACAGTGAGTACTTTGTGCAGTACAAACTGTATGTGACTCTACCCACAAAAATACCCTGCGAAATATTTTTGAGAGAGTCAGAATCACCATATTTGAGGAACACCTTTCAAGATCAAGAGAACCACAGGCATATATATTTGAAGCAACTTGTTAGAGATACTATTTCGTAACAAAAAAAAAAGAAAGAAAAGCAAGATGCAACCGCCAAGAGCAAAAAGTTGCTGATGGTGTATTTCCCTTTGGATTATAACTGCCATGCCATAACCTCTAGGCAATTAGGGGTTTTTAAACCAGCATTTATTTTGCCAATTGAGGTGAAGCAACACCTCTTCTTGATGGGAACCAGTATGAAAATATTATTTCTTTCCACCAGCTGAGCTAGTCCGTGACACAAACAGTATTTGAGCCATTACTATAGCAACAGCAGTAATCTCTTTAGAATTAAAACATGAGAGTGCATTGATGCATATATGTAGTGGTACGAGGAGGCTAAGGTAGATTCTAAGATAAATTCAATTCCTGCACGCACACACACACACATGCGATGGAGAGGGAAGACAAGCTGACAATCAATATGATTGATAAAGCAAGCTTCGATTTATTCGGATAGCTCAGTTTCTTTTATACATTGTTCAGCAGGCTTGTATACTTGCCACAAAGTGATTGGCTAAAAGCAAAAGGTAAATCATTCTTTTGTGCAGTTTGAGAACCAGGATTCTTTCTTATTCTCACAGCTATAACAAAATTATTCGTGTAGCAACTACAGGGGTACAGCGTTCCTCAGGGTACCGCGTTCCTTCTCTATGTTCTACATGTAGCAACTTTCAAGGGTGCAGTGTTCTTCATTATCAATATGACTTCTGCAGATTGCTTAGGCTAATTTTTTTCCCTAACAATGGTTGCTTATACTGACTTTCCCTAACAATGGAATTGTTTGTACAATTCTTCTAATGATCCATGGCCCTGTTCTAACAGCCGTTCTTCAACACACATACACACACGTGCACTATCCAATCCTGCAACAAAAGGTCTCAGGTTTTACCCTAGACTCTAGGAGGAGTATCAGCTCTCAGTCCTAGCACCCTTTTCCCTATCCAACTGAAAGAAGGGTATAGCAAGACACAAAGCAGCCCACCTAGCTAAGTAAATGCAACAATTAAAGGCACTACAGTAAGGCAAGTCAGTATGCTCAAAACACATGGTCTGGCCTTGGACCCCAACAAAACCCCAAAAGAGCTAAACTAAGGAACTGAATCAACACACCAGCACACAATTTTTATGAAAGATGTGAAAGATAGTTAGCTTTCCAAAACACCTGGCATGCATGGAGGCAGTACTACAGCCTAGAGTACTCAGAGTAGTCTGCAGAACTACAGATATGGATGTCAAGTAAAACTTAAAGCACTGAGTTGTTACAATGAGGATTGAAAATGTTCTATCCACTGTAAGCTGTTTTGTCTAAATTCTGTTTATTAGACCTCTCAAGAATTTTATTTGGAAGTGAAGAACCTAGGTGTTATTTCTTTCACAATTATACACATATGCAGAATCATTATTTGAATACTTAGACTTTCATACCCTGCTAGGCATTCTTTTAGACAGCAGAGTGGTTTCAAACTCTCAGATCTTGTTTCCATTTTAAAAGTGGTGGCCATCTTGAAGTAAAGGCTCTTCTTTTTGTCAAACAGACATATTTACCTTCACTCACCATACTAGCATGAAGCAAATATTGCAGAGGTGGAAGGGCATACAAAACCCTAAGATGAGAATGATTGGGCATTTCAGCACAAACAGGATCTTGAACAAGATACATAAGAAAGTTTCCTCTGTTCAGGGAAGCCCTGCCTCTCGAAAAGCTAGGGTAAGAACAACAATGAACTTTGGACATGGTATAGAGGTTTACCTTGGTTAACATGTGACTTGTTTCTGTATAGCTAAGCCACATTGTATAAGTGATCCTCAGTGAAAGCATAATGCAATTAACTCACACAGATTTCAGGCAGCCTCTAGTTCTTTTACCAATGTATCTACACAGACATTGTTTGCATAATAGTTTCTAACATCATTTCTACAGGTGCCATCTCTAACTTACAGACTACAAGTTGGATTATTTTCTGTATGCCCTTATAAGCATCCTAAGGGAGAACCATGAAACATGCTACTAAGAAAGACTACTTAAACTTTCTAGCCCTAAAAAAAACCATACCCCCCCAACATTTACATGTATTTCTCCTTCTCCAGGTGGAGTCAAGCTGTTCTTAGGCTGACACCATTTTAATTGGGTTTATCCACAGCCAATGCACAACTTTCCACAACGGTGTAAGTCACAGAATACCTGATCCATGCTCTGCTGAATGTACAGCAAAGCTCAAGGTTAGGGAAGATTGCACTAGACACTTTAAGAACAGCAAATGCACCATGGAAGTACAGACATCCAAGCAAAACCTAGGTCAGACTCAACAGGATGACACATGAGGAAATCAGTAAGCCATGCAGAACACCAATAAACAAAAAACAAACAAACAAAAAGAAACCCAAAACAAAACATGAAAGCATTATCTTTTAGATGGCTTAAAAGTCTCTGTTTTCTGTGATTTTAGACAACTAAGCCAAAGATCTACCTCACATTTCACAACATTTCAAGGCACAGGTAGGTGTCCCAGCAATGACACACCTCCTAATTTTACTGATCAACATTCTCTGTTCTCAGCATTTTTATCCTGTTCCACCCCAACTTCACTCCCTGAAATTCCATTCTATTTCATTCTATTCCATTCCAGCATTCCAGTGCACTCCTTACCCCCACCCCAACACAATACACCCCACCCCCCTTGAAAAATTTCCTTTGTTTTTCTAAGTTTTTTGTATGTTTTCTTTTCTCTTTATCTCCTTTTCTGCTCATTTATGCAACCAAAAGCATTTTCTAGCAGGGTATTAAGAGGCCTGCCCCAAAACGTCTTACATCAGGCCAGATGATTAACCCTTTCCTTTCCTACAGCTGATGGAAGTTATCTTGGTATGTGATCTCCCCTCCCTTCCACTCCCCTCCCCTGTCCGGCAGTTTACTGCTATTTCAACAAAACATTCTCTGTAGTTCTCCCACTTTATCTTTAATCATCTTCCTGTTCATGATCACATTTCATCTCAATGGAAATATTTTGATGTTCTTTTTCCCAGCCTCCTGTCAAAGTGCATTTTCACACAATTATAGATTAATAGAGGTCAGAAATTACCTCTGTGACTGTTCTCATCCTAATGTCCTTTTTTTAAGATATAAAAAGCCACATTAAATTATGGTACTTTTTTAGAAAATAAAATACATTAATGAGCCATCATTACCCCTGACAACAACATGATGTTTGATGTTTGAATGATATATTGTAAATGATAGAACACCTCTTCATGCAGAATGTCTTGTTAAATACACCCTTAAGGATGTGCGTGCATTGCTGCACCAAGGTTAATTTTTAATTGTTTCTTTTTGCCCTTTGAAATCTTTGGTCCTCTTAACAATCTAAACTGTGTTTTGTCATTTGATACTTTTATTAGCTTCAAGAAATGTAGAAGCTTTCCTGTAAATCCTGCAATAACTGGAGACAATGACACTTTTGAAATTATATCACTTACGTAGCTGAGTCCTTTCCATGTGTTTTTTCATCACATACTGTACTTTATGAAAAGCAATGGGAAAAGCTGTAACTGCACCTTACAGAAATGTTCTTTGCCTTAATAACAAAAGTTTTCGAAGACATGCTTGCCAGAAAATATGTCACATCTTTTGTCTGTTCTTTTTGTTTTTCTTTCATTGCTCTGAAGACAACATGTTCGGGATTGAACCAGCTGAACAGATGGTTGCTATGTGTCCAAGTCATCAGGGAATGAAATGCCTGAAAGCAACCCCTTCCTTCCCCCCACCAAAATAAAATCACTCAGACAAAATCCAAAATGCCACATATACAAATCAATGTTCTTCTTCCTACAAAGAAAAAGGATCCTCACTCAGAGACCATGCAGCTAAATTGTATTCAAAGGCCTTCCCTTCACACTGTTGGAAAATACATTTTTTTATTTATTTACTTACATTCTTGTATTTCAACTCTGGCTAATTGATGGATTATCCATGTTATAGATGCTTTTTCTACAAAATACGGACCTACAAAACAGACAGGAATTTTTCCTCTTGTCATGTAGGCTGCCATGTTCAGAAGCTCCTGTTGTAATGCTAGGTCTGGTCCCTCTTCAGTGAAGAGATTTTGCTGCAAATCAGCTAGGAACTGTCTCTGTTTTGCAGCCAAATGCATACATTTAGCAGAGAAAAGCCTAAGGTGTCTCATCTGAGAACATAAACCTTGTTTTGTACATCACAGCATTTGGCTAGTATATTAGAAAGAGCTCTTGAAAGTTAAATATAACTTTTCTGGCTTCAAAATCCTACATTAGCCAATGGAGAGAGAGAGACATATTAAGAATAATGTGAGTTGGTGTATTATCTTACTAATATTTATTAGAGTGAACAGTATCCATTAATAACTTAAATGCAAGTACCATAGGTTTCAAGTACTTTGTTTCTTGTTTACTTTGAATTTTAACTGCATTCATGATTTAATTAACTCATTCAAACCACTTGTTATTTTAGAAATCTTAAAAATGCAAGACTTTTGTAACAAATTTCTTTAAAATGTTTTCACTTACTTTATTAGTTAGAATTTATTAATAGATTTACAGTATGGATGGAGTTATAGATGAATCCAAGCCTACCTAGTCCACATTTTATGTTGGTTGTATCTGATCTGGCTCTGATCAAGAGCTCAGTAGTCATGTTAGGATGATGCCATGCCCAAACTAATATGCTTCCATGCCACTCTGGTGTGCAGAGGTTTTCCGCTGTTCCTCCATTAGGGTTGAAAGTATGCATTCTGTATCAAAATGTTTACATACTACTTTGTGGGAGCTCACTTGTCCAAAGATTTGGCAGACTATCTGAAAGAACTGAGAAATGAAGATAAATACTTCACTAAGAGATCTGAGGATAAGTAGATTTGTGGAGGACTATGCAGAAAAAGCAAGCATCTGGTGAATTTACAGTCTTTTTGTAGCTAATTTGGGGCTTCTGAGACAATGAACTAATACATCTTGTAGAAATCTCTCCTGTACCAATACTCTTTGTGAAAATATTTGGTTTATACTCACTAGAGGCCATGTGCAGACCGTGTTAGGGAAATCAGTGTGTTATGGGTATGAATTTACTTTGATTTGAAAAACCATTAAACCACTAGAAATTCTCTTGGATGGATGGAATTCATTTGGATTCTTCTGTCTGCAATGAAGGTAAATTCTCTCACATAATTCTGTCTTGATTAATGTCCTCAGCTTCTGTAGCTCAAGTCCAGGAGATATCAAAACATCATATAAGGGCTAGATATTTCCCTAATGAGCATTTCATTTACTGGCCACATATAACCTAAAGAAAATTTTCTGTTCACACATCAGCAAAATACCAAATGTTGAAGAGCATGTAGTCAGGGATTAATAGGCTGTATACAAGCTCGAAAGAGAATGTTTTCTCAGGATTCCAAGTTTGGTTTACAGACAGATAAGAGGAGATTTCATCTGTGTAATAAATTGGCTCGGCACAGAGGTATTCTGACCAATAAAAATATATTATGTTCTCGTAGCAGGCAGGATATGAGATCCTTTGGGAGACAAGGTGATTTGTATTCCTATCAATTATGCAGAGAACAGTTTTTGGTAAGAAAATTAAGGCTCATTAAAGATAAAGATACAGCTAATGATAAAGAGACAGCTCAGACTTTTCATAGTATTTACAGTTTCCATTCAAAACCACAAAACTGCTTTTATTGAACAAGGAGATTTTCTAGGAGGATAGAATAGATTTGGGTTTCTGTGTTGCAGCGGAATGTAACACATGAATAGACCAGATAATATTTTGGCTGTTTCTAGTTTTCAGATTGATAAGCTAAAAATGCTTTCATAATTAATTTTTAACTGAAGAACATAATAATTATTAAGAAGAAGAAACATTTTCTCTTTTTATTTCACCAATAAGGCAAAGTTTAATATACTTCAGAGATTTTTGTGAGCTGATCCAATCTAATTTCCCACTTTCAAAAGCCCTGATTTTACTTTTGGATTTTAAAGTTCACTATTTCTTCAGGGTGCTCACTCTGAGAAATATTCAGCAACACGTGACAAAGCCAGGATGGACCTTTTCAACTGCAGTACATGTAGTGCCAACTCATCCTCAGAACATGGGTGCCCTAACAAGATACTGTGAGATATGAATGAAAAGTGAGTTAATTATTATAGGACTACCCATCCAGATGCTTTCACTTGTTGAAACTAGAAGGCAATTTTCTCTTGAAGGCCAGTAGGATAAGCAACTTCTCTTTTCTCCACTGCACAACTTATTGTTACCTAAAATGATGTAAATTATCATAGATTTCTTTACTGTAATTTGCTTACATTTGTTTGATGTGTCCTTTCCTGTATCCTGTCTGTTGGTCTATAACAGAATCACACAAAATCACACAATCGGTTAGATTGAAAAAGACCTCTGATATCATCAGGTCCAACCTAACACTGAATATCTACTTTCATGTCAGCTAGACCATAGCCCCAAGTGCCACATTCAGTTTTTCCTTAAACACTTCCAGGGACAGTGACTCCATCATCTCCCTGGGCAGCCCATTCCAGTATCTAATCACCCTTTCTGTGAAGAATTTTTTCCTAATGTCCAACTTAAACCTCTCCTGGAATAACTTAAGTCTCTGTCCTCTTGTCCTGCAGCTGGTTGCCTGTGAGAAGAGACCGACCCCCACCTGGCTACACCCTCCTCATAGAGAGTGACAAGATCACACCTGAGCCTCCTCCTCTTCAGGCTAAACAACCCCAGCTCCCTCAGACATTCCTCACAGGACTTGTACTCCAGAACCTTCACGAGTTTCATTGCCCTGCTCTGGACATGCTCCAGCACATCGATATCCTTCCTGAATTGAGAGGCCCAGCACTGGACACAGGATTGGAGGTGTGGCCTCACCAGGACAATCCTTGCCCTGGCCCTGCTGGCCACACCATTGCTGGTACAGGCCAGGGTGCCATTGACCCTCTTGGCCACCTGAGCACAGCTGGCTCATGTCCAGCCCCTGTCAGCAGCACCCCCAGGTCCTTTTCTGCTGGGCAGCTTTCCAGTCACTCTGCCCCCAGCCTGTGGCACTGCCAGAGGCTGTCATGAGCCAAGGGCAACAAGCCCTTGGCCTTGTTGAATGTCATGGCATTGGCCTTGGCCCATCTCTCCAACCAAGCTCCCTCTGCAGAGCTTTCCTATCCTCCAGCAGATCAACACTTCTACCCAGCTCGGTGTCATTTTTAAATTTGTTAATGGTAGACTTGATCCCCTCATCCAGATCATCAGTACACTTATTAAACAGGACTGGGCCCAACACAGATCCCCGGGGACGCCCCTGGTGAGCAGCAGAATGGTGCTGGGTGCAGCACCATTCACCACTCTCTGGGCCTGGCCATCCAGCCAGCTCCTAACCCAGCCAAAGTGCCCCTGTCCAAGCCCTGGGCTGCCAGCTTTGCCAGGAGAGTGCTGGGGGAGATGGTGTCAAAGGCCTTGCTGAAGTACAGGCAGACAGAGCCTTCCCCTCATCCACCAGGCAGGTCAGCTGGTCATAAAAGGAGATCAGATTGGTAAGGCTGGACCTGCCTTTCCTAAACCCATTCTAGCTGGGTCTGATCCCTTGGTTGCATTTTGTGTCCCATGTGATTGCTCTCAAGATGATCTGCTCCATAACCTTGCCAGTTATTGAGATCAGGCTGACAGGCAAGTGTCTATCCTGTCTGCCTATCTATCACATGCCCTTGTATCTGCCCAAGATTTATGGCATACTTACTTTATTTAACCAAACATTTAAAGTAATTAATTTCTAAGTAGTTCTCATATTTGATTAGATTCATAATTCTTTATTCTCAATACACTTGGGGGACAAGAAATAGTTAAGGCTTAAGCAGAGCAGTTACGTTATTCTTATCAGTTCCAGGGAAGTCAAAAGCATGGGTCAAGCAGGCAACAGACTGCAGTGCTGTGCAAAACCTTGGCCTTTTAAATCAGATCAGTCAATGCCTGGAGCCCACAAAAGACTTTATAAAAAGAGGGTAAAGTTGGCTGACAGCAATCAGTGAATTGCTTGCCATGCCACTTGTCACAGAGATGTTTTGCATTCGGATTCCCTCTCACCAAATGCCTTGTCCTCTTCCATGGCACCAGCAATTCGCCCTCTGGCAGTGGGAGTGGTTGTGCAGTGCATAGGAATGCAGGACAATCCCAAAACTGCTTCAGGAGCTGCACATGGTCATTAACTCTATGGTGTAAGAATATGTTGGAATTTCTTCATCTTTTCAACAACTATGGAATGAACTTCCCTGTTGAGTCAATTTACTTTTTTTTTAGATGTGGGCAATGTGTCTTTTATGAACAGGGATAAACCCAAAAGTATTTCCTTGTCCTGGAGGTCATAAAATGGTAAGAACAGCTGTGCTTTACATGTTCCACAAATGTATTCCTGTATGATACTTGAAATGTGGGTGTACTTTTAAGTTCTTATAAAAAATACTGAGTCCTAACTTGATCTGAATTCCATTCTTTGCCAATGATGTCTATGGGAAACCTTGGGTTTTAAGCCTTTTGCATAATCACATTCACAAATATATATCTAGGCTAGCAGAAACATAACAGAGTTGAAAAATAAATTTTGTGGCTGTTCCTGGCACCAGCACTGATTTGAAAGACAGTTTACTGACAGTCTGAAATCAACTGACATGGAGAAATAAAGAGTTCCCAAATGCCAAATGGAGTTGTTCCCAACACTGCTCACACACTTGGGAAACTCAGGAGTTTTTCTCATTGACATTTTGACTAGGTCTTTAATATCCATCGGGTGTCTGAATAGGAAACCCTGCTAAAGGACCTGGGTGGGTTTTAGGCAGCTAATAAATGCTCCCCTAGTAGTAACAACAACAACCAACTAGCAATTCTTTCATTTACTAATATTGTAAAGGCAGCTTTGAAGTACTATCTCAGAGAACTGTTAGATTACTTAGACCTCAAAAAAGGTACTTTTGCAGACATTTATGCCTGTATGGAGACACACTGAAGAGTACATGGAGAGTGAAAGAGAAAAAAAGAAAAGCTTTGGGGCTTGATAATGTTTACAGACTAATGCATGTGGGCGATGTCTTACTGTAAACACAGATGGCTGTGAACCACACTAGGTCATGCTGAGAAGCCAAGCATATATTTGCAGGCTTTTTATTCTTCACTGCAGCAATGATTACTCAGCAGAAGGACATATATTTGTAGTCCTTAAAATAAAATCTTTTTATTAGACAGATTTGAATTAAAACAAGTTATAGATCCAGCAAGTTGAAGCTTAAGAATGGTGTGTCTGGTCATGATTTTTTATTGACTGCAAATAAGGCCTGCAGATTTCAATTTTGAAATTTTCTTATAAAGATGGAATAGGAAATGCAATGTCATGTTTCGAGTATTTGCAAGATTTTATGTCTGTTTGAGCCAGTATGCAAGGTAATCCATAATGGAAAACAAGGTAGAGCAGTGTGATACAGCCACATAAAAGGGCAGATGGATAGAAAGGACAAGCCAGAAGATAGAGAACTAGCATAAAACTTGAATAACTAGTTCTACTGCCTGCCCAGGTACATACTGACTGGATGACCTTGTGCTGGCTGCCAGGCTTTCCTGCCACTGTACTAGAACATGGGACAAGAAGACTAACTTGCATAAGCAGGGCGTCATTGATACTGTCACAGGTATTTGCATAACCACATAAGACCATATAATTACCTAGAATATATATACACTACCTGCCTATAATAGGTTAGTGTACAGATAGCACAACCTCCAAAGGTCAATGGGCTTATCTCCAGATTAGTCTTGGCTTTTAACTACATATTCCTCTCACTGGTAGCTGTGGGAGGTGAGGAGACCACGGAGGCTCTTGTTCTACTGACGGTTTTTCCCTGGGTCAGTCAAACCACAACTGCAGCCTTACTAACTAATAATAATTAATAATAACTAAATGTCTCATAGGGAGAAGCAGTAGTGTTTCCATCTGTGTTTAAGTTAACTTAAAATGTGGGCTTTAAGTTTATATATCTGGTATGGGGACACCATAAACACCTAGGACTGCGGAGATGGCACCAATTCATTTACTTGTACTGGCTACAAAAATAAGAGGCCATCATGTGAGGCTTCTGCAGCATGAAGTTGTTTTTTCCACAGTGGGAAATACAGGAGAGTGCAGGGAAGCAGTTGACCAAATGGTAGTGGTATATTTGTTCCTTTCCCTTGCATTGCGGGGTTGGTCCATGAGGATCCTGAGAGGAGGATGTGGAGAGCACCATCAGTTAAGAACAGTCTATAACTGAGAGCCAGGCTCAGCCAGCGGCTGTTGTGCCAGAGGGCACATTGCTGCAGGGAATGTGGACAACAAACATCCTGGGAACCACAGAAGTGGCAGGGAGAAGAGCATTTTGAGGACCCAATTAGTCATTCTTTGAGGGCACAAACCATATGCAACCATGCTCATGTTCATACTGGTTATTTCGGAGTGTCTAGTTATACACAGTAAATCTCCAAGAATTTAATCAGTTGAAATTGTCCATTTAACAGAATGCAGATTTATTAGCACAATAATAAGAGGTAGTTATTAAATTTTATTAGTTGTAGAAAATGTTATTAATTGAAGCATCATGTAAGTCTCCAAATTACCATTGGAAAGAAATTAATGCAACTTTTCAACACACAATTTAATGTTCAAAATTTTTTGTAACATCTACAAGGCTTACCTGCATGATCAGTGAAAAGAGGGGCACAGAGAATGTTCTCCTTGAAATCTTTGCCTAATTAGGCCTCCCTTGAGACCTAACAGTGATTGAAAACTACATTTTTCCTTCTCATGCATTCCTCTTTTTTCCCTTTCATTGACAATATTGCTGCTCTGATCACACAGTAAGATGAGCTCCATGTTCCAGACAAAAAGAATGAAACAATAACAGCAACAAACCCCACAGGAATTATAAACAATTTTAAAATGGTTCACATGGACTGCCATTTCAGGCTCCAGCTGTGCCATCTGGTCTCACAAAAGATCTGATTTCTTCCAAAAATGTCATGCAGCATAGCTTCCAACATAAAAATAAATTATAGCAACTTCCCTTTTTCCTTTGACCTAGTCTAAATCTTTTCTATTAGAAAGATGATTTCATTTTTCATCTGACATTCTTTATTTTAACAGGCTTTAGGCAACACTTTTTCCTCTGCCTCCTAGAGTTCTGGTGTTTTTTCAACTTGAAATACTATGTGCCTTTGAAGTAAATATAAAACAATATTAAACACAGGCAGTCCAGATTTCAGCTACTGAATATTACTTTTTTCCTAGCAAAGACTCATTGTTAGAATTTAAAATAAAAAAAATGTGACCTTCATATCCATGAGAAAAACTTCCATGCTGTCCCTATTTTAGAATGTCTAAATCAAGAACACATTTGCAATCGATGAGTAATCACTAATAATTATCATCACTGACATTCAATAGATTTGTTTAGAGGAATAGCTTCCAGTTTCTGATTGCAATGTACCTCCCTGAATTATGCCTGCACAACGAAAAATGTGATTATTGCCAGTCATGTCACTAACAGCTGGGCTTTATTTAGTAGATTGGAAATTATTTTGTTGGCAATGGAGTGGGAAGCCTGTGTTGAAGGAGGTTACCATGTATTTAGTTCGGAAAACATCAAGGTTTGCTTTTATACTACTCTAGAGGGGCAAATGAATTTGCTTGGCAGCATGAACAGTCTATCTGCCTCACACAGCTGATATTTTTAATAATGAGGTGGGATGTAGCTTTCATGTCATATCATAAAGAGAAGTGAGACAATCTCTCTAGTAACTTGAACCACAGCAAGATAAGAAGAGGATGATTGGCATGATGGATTCAACACAGAATTCTAGAGAAAGTCATGGATGAAACACATTGCAAGCAGGACAAAATCACAAAGTGCTTCAAAATCATTTTTATGCTTGTGGTTTAACTCCAGCTGGCAACCGAGCACCACAAAGCCTCTTGCTCATTCTGCACCCCCACCCCTCCCCCCCCCCCCGCCCCCCCAGCAGGATTGGGAGGAGAATCAGAATGGTAAAAGCTAGAAAACTCATGGGTTGAGATAAAAACAATTTAATAGGTAAAACAGAAGCACATGAAAGCAAAGCAAAACAAGAAATTAATTCACCACTTCCCAAGTTCAATCGTCCTCAGGAAAGCAAGGGTCCATTGTGCGTATTGGTTACCTGGGAAGATAAACACCACCACTCCAAATGTTTTCTCCCACTTCCTGCTTCTTCCCCCCACTTTATATACTGAGCATGACAGAATATGGTCAGGAATATCCACTTGGCCAGCTGTGGTCAGCTGTCCTGGCTGTGTTTCCTCCCGGCTTCACAGGCATCCCATCTTCTCACCAGCAGAGGAGCATGAAAAGGGGAAAAGGCCTTGGCTCTCAGTATTAACAAAAACATCTCAACACTGTTTCTGGCACAAATCCAAAACACAGCTCCATACAAACCACTGTGAAGAAAAATTAACTCTAATCCAGACCAAGTCAGTAAATTCTTTAACCACAAGGTGTAAAACATCATTCACTAAGGGTTTTTTTAACCAATTTATGGAAAAAAAAAAAAAAATAACAGTCAGCATGGAAAAAACACATACTTTTAGTTCCATCCAATGACACCAAAACTAACAGGAATGTAGATCTATTTGGAATCACCACCCAGAGGTGAGATTTTTTTTGCCTATGATTGTCTGGATACTAAAATATTGTAAAGACTCACAAGGCAGTTGTTAATAATCAGGATCAGAAGTCATAAGCTCTCAGCAGAACATGCTATGATGAATATTTGTGTTGTCCTTGCCCCATCATTTCACTCTAAGCAGCAGTCATCTTCAACCAAAAAGATTTTACAAAAACCTCACAATTTTAGCGTTACTTTTTGTGCTGAAGGAAGAGCTAGTATACTGTAGAATGTTATTGCTAGCGTTACAATCCATGTTAGCCCTGACTTTTCAGAAGACGAGTGACTTTTCCTGAAGCCCACTGATTTTATACACTATTTACTAGTGAGATAGCAGTTTTCTTATGGACATCACTGCTTATTGGTAACTTGTCTCTATTTTGAGTTTGGAATGCTATATAGAGTGGAACACTCCATCACATCTATTTAGCTACACAAGACAAATCAAATTTGCTGGTCTGGATATAAGGATTAATACACCTTAATAAACCTTAATAGATGGATGCAAGGGACAAAGACCATGAGTAGTGTAGCACAAGAAACAGCCTAAGAGACTCAAAACACCTTTCCCTGGATGTCCCTTCAGGATCCAAGGCAATGTATCTTTGTACAGGCAAACTGGCTTGCCTCCATGTTGGTAGTTAGGAAGTCTCTCACTGACCTAACCAGACAGCCTGACAGCTTCGGTGGAGTTTACTAGGCAAAACTGTAACTATACACAACAGGTGCTCTGGCCTGAACTGCTTGAAGCAGAATTCTTCCAATCAGCCTTGTTAGCTAAACAATGGTGTGTTACTTTATCTCTCCCCGCTCAGCATGCCTCAATGGTTAGCACACAAGAAAAGAAAACACAGCATTGATCCACTTCAAACCAACTTTGCCATAAGAGCATCAGGCAAAAAGCAAGAAAGTGGTCCCCTGCAAAGCAAACTGAAAAATTTGCACACAATCTATGCCAGATGCAGACACTTGTGACCAAAACACTGTACAGAATGTTCTCTGTTCACTGACTCTTGGCGGGAGGAGAACAAATGTACATGGACAGACTCTGGCACTCTTCTTGGCAAAATTGAACATTTGTTACTACTTTTCTCAAGAAATGGCAACAGCAAATTTTCTACAACAAGGTTGTATCATCACTTGGTGTAAATAGAAAGCCCTTCAAATTGCACAAAAATTGTTGCTAGGGGTAATCTATGGAGATGGTACAAAAGGTAAGATGAGGACAAGACCCTCAGGTGCCATCAAGAACAATCATCGTCACACTTGAATAGAGCTGGAATATGGAGGAACTCTTCAGTAGGACATGGCTGCTGGCACTGTGGGCAGAACACTGTGTTGCAGCTGTGTCCTCAAAAAACAAGCACTACAGTCCTGTCCTCTTTTCTCTATTTGTTCTGTGTACAGGACAAAATGGGGTCCTTATGCATGATGAAGGCTCTTGGGGGACAAAAAGGTAATTATGAAAAAGAAAAAGATTAAATAATAGTTTGCTCCCTAATCAGATGAAGAAAATATTCTAAAGACCAACAGAGAGTTCTATATTCAGATTTGAAACTCAGAAAAACATTAACTAAAATATAGTCTATAGACTGCATCCATCTCCTTGAGTGGACACCTTAACCATGAAAGAATAACAAAATTTATGCTACAACACTTTTGGACTGGAGAGAATATATCTGTTAGTTCACCCTCCTCTTAATTAAAAAGGTTGAAAACATTCCAAACACTCATTTGGAGTTTTTTCAAGTCAGTCTCTATTCAGAACCATTTCTTTCCTTTTCTCCCATTCATTGTTTTTAATTATGATAAAGTGTACAGATTAATATCTGGTGACTATACCATACAATAACCATAGAAATTGCTCAGCTGGCACATTGAAATACCTTTCTGAAGTCAAAGACAGAAGGATATTATCTACTAAATTTCTAGGCTACTAAAATTTCAAGGCAAGTTAGTTGAAATTAGCTTATTTTGTTAGGTTTCACATCTAAACTATAACAGTTCAAAACAGGGATTTTTTTCAGATAGATAAAGTCTTCTGTATTTCCAAGACAATGAAATTTACACTGATATCAACTGGAAAAAGGCTAAGTAATTTTGTTGTAGTACAACCTATACCTGCAAATCTGTACCTTTTCTGTACTACTTCACATTCTTAGGTAAACTGCTCTGTAAAACTGTACTAGTAAACATTTTCTTAGTCTTTTGCTAGATATGTGACTTAGCTAGACTCACAAAAAATTCCTATGCCATAAGCCTTAGAAAATGAAGTCTTGATGACTGTCATTGAGATTCAGAACAAATTTTCTGGAAAGAAGACCTAAACTTTTGATGATGGAAAAATTTTGGCAGAAATTTCCTGGAAGAAAAATGTATATGATAAAGACTAGTGTGAACCAAGGTGGATCAAGTACTTAAAATATCCTACATATTACAATTTTAAAATTTAATTGTCCCTATCACTGACTTCATTGCTTATTTCAATAGTTTGCCCAAATTCAGCTGTCAGAATGTTCAGCAACATCTAAAAACTAAACCTGTAGATCTGGTTTGGATTATATGCATCCCTATAATCATCTTTCTCTCAAGCTTTTCTTCTTCAATTTCCATCTGTTTTAATGGCAGGCAAGAACAAGTATTATTAGAGATAGATTAAAACCCTTGAGGGAAATCATTCTGACCACTCAACATTCACAAGATGAAAGCATCCTGTACTCATTTAATTCTCAATTAAGTTATGTAACAGCAATATTCAGACATGAAAAAAATTCCAAAATTACCAGTCATATATGTTTCCTTCCTTTTTTTATTTTCATTTGGCTTGGGTTTTCTTAGTTGTTTGTGTTTATCTTGAGCAAGAGCAAAACAACATACTACATACTCTGGCAAAACAACATGCTACCCTTGGGAAGTGCTCTCACTTTCAAGAAGAGATGCAAAAATCACCTGAACCAAATGTGAACTGAACCAAAAGTCAGTTAAACATCTATCTTTGGACAGAGTTATATTTTAGTTACACAGTTTTCAATTTGCCTGCAGTTTTTCATGTATAAACCAAGATCCATGTAGAGCCATTATGATGTGTTACTGTACATTAATATTTTATTTGTATTTATTGTAAAAGTAACATAAGTTTTGTCCCAACTATAGCTACTATGCATTTTAGGAATGCAACATTCTTGTTCAGGTGTAATAGTAAAAGATGCTAGTGGCTGACTTCAAGAGCCTTGATGTAAAGATTGTTATACCCCCAAGACCATTCTTCATAGTCATGGGAATTTTGGAAGCAGTGACAGGACAGATGTTTTTAGGCCTTCCCTTTTGTTCCCACTCCTGATGGGAACAACTGTCTTGATGCAACACTGTGTGAGATTATACTATAAACATTACAGCATAGCATAGGCCAAGTTTAAAAATCCTTGCTCAGAAGGGTTTGGGGAGTACTTTCAATGGGGTTTGATCAGTTCTTTGGGTGCTGCTGTCCAGAAGTCAGCAGCATCCTCAGAACAAAGGCTGGAAGTAGAGTGTGACAAAGAAAAAGCTGACAACTGCTGAAAGCTCGTTTCCCAAAATTACAGCCCAAATTAAAGTTCTATAAGTGCTGACACAGTCAGCGCTCAAAAAACGGTGACAGTATTCTTTGCTTGCAAAAGTACAATGGCAACACAGAGCTCAATCTTGGTGTAATGAACAAGGATGAAGCTAATTCTAAAACACTGAATAATGTTCAGCACCAATTTGCCAAATGTATTTTTGAACCACCTATGAACACTAAGTTTGTTACTGATACTCCTGCTGGAGCTTAAGGTGATGATCATTGTGGTTTTTCTGGATCCAGTAAATCGGTGGAAACCCAGTAAATTCAGTGACATGAGACACTGAGGGCTGAGACTAGAATAAAATTTAATTTATTTAATTAATTTATGATTAAGCCACAAAACTACCCTTTAATAAGCATTCTCATGTCATTATGTTAAGGCTATGTCTCTTAGAGGAAGTACTATTCAATGCTGCCATTGAATGTGATTAGCTTCACAAAATTTATGCACTTCTGGAGTTGGATGAATCAAGAAAGGAATGAAGGGTGTTTCTTGTGTTAAAAGACTAGCCTGGAACTCAGGGGTATACTCTTTGCCTTAAATTCACCAGACCATTCAGGGTTGGCTTTTCAAAGTTGTTATATATCCACAGCATTTCCTGACTGTAGCTGAAATTGTGAACATGAAAGCTCCAAAAATTAGTCTTTCGAGCTCACAGGATACTACAGTACTACAAAATACAGGCTACCTGATTACTTTAGGAGAGCATTAGTTACAATCTTTCTTGATTCCTCTTGCAAGTACAGCACTTTTATTAGTTTGTTTTACAGATATCTTTTGTACTGTCTTCACTTCTCTAACTTAGTGTACTTTCAATGCTCTTTGGATTTTAGCACTAATTAAAGAGTTCAGCCTAATACCTGCAAAGGTATATAAAAACACTCCTTGAGTTGTTTATACATCCTTCATTGCTTTATTGTTGAATTATTAAAGTATTTCCAGGACAGAAAAGTAAATACTTCTTGGAAACCTTGAAATGCCCATGTGCCTTATGCCTAGTATACAAAGGACAGATTAATTGCAAGCTATAAAAATAAACAGCTCTCTTTGTTCTTAAGAGGATTTGGATTGAGTGGAGTGGCTTTTTAAGTATATGACTGCTTAGTATTGAAGTTTCAAAACAAAACAGAAAACGTATTATCCATTCACGGTTACAAATTACCAGCTTTGGTATTTTCAACTTAGCCCTTCCTTCAGCTTCTTATTCAGCCTTCCTGCTTGATGTCTGTGTACTTTACAGGTTTGAATGCTTTATATTGAATACAGAAGAACTCCAAAATCAAACCCACCATGAGGAGAAGGAAGAGAGGCAGTGAGGGATATTCATATATCTAACTGCAAAGCCCACGGGATTATTCCAAAAAACATGAATAATTACAGCACGGTAGCCTCTAGCACCTTCCAAAACTCGCTCCCCTCTGTGACAGTGTGGCAGTGACTGCCCTTGTGCTGGGGAATTCTGTGATGTCACTTTCACATGGTCTTACAAAAAAAAAAAAAAAAAAAAAAAAAAAAAAAAAAAAAAAAAGTTGTGCACATTGATTTCCACAGTGTTTGGTTTTCCAAGGAAAGCTTTTGAAACAATTATCTTATTTATTTTCTATGAACACTAAAAATCCCGATAGATTTCTGAAAGAGTAGGGTTTAATCCTACAACTCTAGACTGAAATTCCTCACACCTGTTTATGTCAACACTGCGCTTAGATCAGTACAACCCCTCACTCTTCCATCGTAGATGTGGCTACATCAGGTAAGTGATGGTGTGTTTTCAAATTTCAGGTTGCAAGTGCACAAAGGGAAAAGGTATGTTCATAAAATAAACAGAGCATAGGCAATAACAAACACATAACACGGAAGGCATAGCCTTGGAAATTGAAATGAGACTCCTGATGGGACAACTCATAGGTTTCAGGGAGGATACCACAGGAAGTGAGGGCAACAGCCCTTAATCAACAGCTTCTTCCAGAGCTGAGGAGTGTCATGAAGAACAAAGGTGACAAATGAAGAAAGCAGAGGGTGCAGCAGAGGAAGGAAACAGAGACTGTCTATACCTACCGGAAAATTGAAGCTTAGCAAAACTTTTATAATGAGGTATAATAACTACAATTAAGAGGCAGAGGTTAATGAGAGCTAATAGAAGAATTCAGCATTGAAATATAGTGCAAGTTTAAATATAACTGAGGGAGGCATAAAGGCTTTAGGACACATTGTTATTGCTAAACAAAGCAAAATATGCTCTGGCTGGGCTTTCTTACATTCTAACTCCCCCTATATTACTTTGCTTTGTGAAACTAGCAGGCAAATCTCATAACCTTCTCTCGGCATTCTGCCCATTCCATACAGCATGCAAAACCCCAGTCTGCTTTCATGAACTTTTTCAGCTCTTATCTTCACCCCTCGCTTCAACACCATGTGATAATACACGTCTTTTCCCAGCGTTATTTTTTTAGTTAGAGAAGTAAGAGAAATAGCTGAGATAGTTGGAGTTGTTCAGCAAAGAGAAGAAAAGCTTCAGGGAGACTTTATTATGGCCTTCCAGTACATCAAGGGGACTTATGAAAACGAAAAAGAGTTTTTATAAAGGCAGATAGTGACAAGACAAGAGGCAATAGTTTTAAATTGAAAGAAGGCAAGTTTAGTTTAGATGTTAGGATGAAATTCTTTACTGTGAGGGCTAGGGACTGGAGCAGGATGCCCAGAAAAGTTGTGGATGCCCCCTCCCTGGCACTGTTCAAGACCAGGCAGGGTAGGGCTTTGATCAACCTGTTCTGCTAGAAAGCATCCCTGTTCACAGCATAAGGTTGTAACTAGATAGTCTTTAAGGTCCATTTGGTGCTTTTTAAGGACCCAAAAGTCCCTTTGAACTCAAACCATACTTTGATTCTCTGATTCCATTAATATTTTTTCTCAAAGCAAGTGCAAAGGCTGTGGTTCAATGGGTATGTGCATCAGATATATCAGGTTAGGGAAATCCAGAATTACTTCTGTTGTTTTCCTTAGCAGGTTGTGCTCATGTCAGCTTTGTCACACTACTTCAGTGGGGAACTCCCAGATGGTTGGACTATATATATCCTTTTAAGGTGTTGGTATGAGAAGTGTTAGTCAGGTAAAAGGTTATGTATCTCACTAGCCTTTTTCATTGTACCAATGCATTAAGTTTTCACTTTGGGAGGAGAATAAGCATATTAAAGGAGCTCGTAGCCAGGTGGGGATTGGTCTTTTCCACAGATAACAAGTGGCAGGAGAGGACAATCTTAAGCTGAGCCAGAGGACGTCTACATTCGAAATTAGAAATTCTTCACAGAAAGGATGACTGGGCATTGGAATGGGCTGCCCGAGGAGCTGGTGGGGTCACTGTCCCTGGTGGTGGTTCAGCAAAGACTGGGTGCGGCAGTTAGTTTTGGCAGTCTAGATGACAAGGTTCTATCATAGGTTGGACTCGATCTCACAGGTCTTTTCCAACCTAGATTCTGTGATTCTGTGTGAAAGTGTTTGTATCGCTCTAGAACAATGAACGCGGTGCTTTTTTTATTAATTCAGAAATTACTTTTGGGGTGGTGGTTTTTTTGTTTTGGCAATTGTCTTCTCCCTAGCGAACGCCTGGCAGGACAGCTGCCTTTCCCGCCTGGGAGGACAGACCCCGCACTCGCTGTCCCGGCCTCGCGGCACCAGCCGACCCGCCGAACCATCGCCGAACCGCCCCGCCACCGAACCGCCCCGCCACCGAACCGCCCAGCGCCGAACCGCCCCGCCACCGAACCGCCCCGCCACCGAACCGCCCCAGCGCCGAACCGCCCCGCCACCGAACCGCCCCGCCACCGAACCGCCCCAGCGCCGAACCGCCCCGCCACCGAACCGCCCCGCCACCGAACCGCCCCAGCGCCGAACCGCCCCGCCACCGAACCGCCCCGCCACCGAACCGCCCCGCCCCAGCGCCGAACCGCCCCGCCACCGAACCGCCCCCACGAACCGCCCCAGCGCCGAACGCCCCGCCACCGAACCGCCCGCCCAGCGCCGAACCGCCCCGCACGAACCGCCCGCCCAGCGCCGAACCGCCCCGCCCCAGCGCCGAACGCCCCGCCACCGAACCGCCCGCCCCACGCGACCGCCCCGCCACCGAACGCCCCGCCCCAGCGCCGAACCGCCCCGCCGCGCTCCGCCCGGGGCGGTGCGGCCTGTGACGCGTGTGGCGGGCCCGGGCGGAAGGCGGGCCCGGGCGGAAGGGCGGGCGGGCGGGAAGGCGGGCCCGGGCGGAAGGCGGGCCCGGGCGGAAGGCGGGCCCGGGCGGAAGGCGGGCCCGGGCGGAAGGCGGGCCTCGGCGGCCATGGAGGCGGCGGCGGCGGCGGCGCCTGACTACGAGTCGGCGGAGCTGTACACGCGCGCGTTCCGCATGGGCACCCTGGGCCTCGGCTGGCGGCGGCTGCTGGGGCCGCCCGACCTCTCGCTGGCGGCGGAGGAGGCGGAGGAGGCGGACGTGGCCGTGGCGGCGGCGCTGGGCTGCACGCCGGGCACGGCGGCCGAGCTGCGTGCCGTCTGCAGGTGGGGAAGGCCTGGCTGTCTCCAGGCCGGGGTTTGCGGCGCCGGAGCGAGGGGGTCCCGGTGGCCTCGCTCGGTGCGGGGAGGTGGGTGGTGCTGCCGCCGGACGCTGCGGCCGTTCCTCAAGAGAGGCGGAAGATGCTCGGGCTAAAGCTCTTCAGAGCAGCCTCTTCCGGGCCTGAGGCACGCGTTTGTTTCTATTTCCCGCGTAGATTCAGAATCATAGATTGTCAGGGAGTTGGAATGGACCTTAAAAGGTCGTATAGCCCTGTGCCATGTCCAGGGACATTTTCCATTCGAAAAAATTGCTTAGCGCCCCATCCAGCCTGTCCTTGATCACTGCCAGGGATGGGCATCCACAGCTTTCCTGGGCAATCTGTTCCAGTGCCTCAACATCCTCACAGCAGAGAACTTCTTTCTAATACTAATCTAAGTCTATTCTCTTTTGGTTTGGATCACTTAAAAAAAAACATTTAGAGTAGTTCAGGTAGCTGGTAGCATCAGTACCTGTTGAGTGTCTCTTGGTCCTTAGCCTCCACTGACTTGTTTTTCTCAGGGCTGGTGGTGAAGGCAGAGCTTTGTAAGTGCTTTTTGAGCATTGAAGCAGCAGCAGCATGTAACATGCTGTGACTGGAAGGCTTTCAGGTCACATGGATAGTGAGAGTTTTCCTTCACCTGTAGAAAAGGCCTGGTTTCAGGCAGTAATTCCTGTACAAAGCATCACAGTTAGTAATTTGTCTGTAGTCCATCAGTAAGGAGGACATGCCAGAGTTCTGATCCTGTCTGTGCAGCTTTGTGCTTCAGCTGTCACAGTTCTGGTGACTAGCACAATTTTTTTACCATTACTGCACTTGGTAAAAATAGAGGCTGATGTTGATTTAAAAAACGTGTTCTGGTGTGGCAGAAACTGTGACAATGGCTCTGTAAGCTCTTCCAGTGTAGATGGTCCCTGATCGCTCCTTATCCTTATTGCTGTGCCTTATTCTCTGTTGCTTGAGTCTGTTACTGTTTTCATTTGAATTCCAAGGAGTTTTTCCTGTGGTTTATTTATTTCCACACACATTTCTTCTGTTCTGCTTTCTTCAGTTTACACCTGCTGCATTTCACTTGCTGTCTGCATTTGCTGATATTACAGAGCAATGCTGTCTGAGGCTGAGTGTACTGTGAATGGTGGTCGTTTGGGAAAGAGAAAAAAGACTGGTGATCTATGACGAGGAGAGAACTGATCATCTGGCAGCCATTTCTTGGCTTTGCAGGATAATGAAGCTAAACCTGAACATCCTGGTGTGACCTTTCCACTGTTGAGGCTGGAAATCCCAATCCATAATCTCCATGTGCTTTTGCTTTTAAACTAAATAGCCCTAGCATCTTGAGTCTCTCCTTAACAGTGGCCAGCCTCAAATTGCTACCTCTGATCACTTTCACTCACCTGCTCTGAGCTGCTAATGTTTCTCTCTTGAGGAGAGATGAGAACACTGGGCTAAGCAAATATCTGTTCTGTGATATCCTAGGATCACATTTATTACTAAATATAACTTTGTAAGTGAAGAAATGAACACATAATGGATATAAACACAGATTCTTATGACTGTAAACTACTTCTAAGGAAAATTCTGACAAATTAAGTAGGTTTTCTTTGAGTGTAAGAGAGATAGCAACATGTGGATAGTCCTACATCTATTTTTAAAATAGTGTTGGATTAAAATAATCTTTTATGGATTCAGGATGAAGTTTTTCAGTATCCATCATTAAATCTTTTTAAGAGTAGTGACATCGTATTCGTTTAAGTATTCCTGACAATGTAGACTCTTCTGGTGAGGAGAAATGGTATCGTGTTTAAATGCCATTTAACTCTTGGGACACCCCAGTGCAGTGTGGTTATTGTGTATTGTTTTTTTTTGTTTAGTTGATTTGGGAGTTGTTGTTCGTTTGGTTTTTGGCTTTGTGAGTTTTTTTGGTTGTTTTTTTGGGGGGATTGTTTTGTTTCATTTGGGGTTTTTTGGGGGGGGTTTAAATTTTTTTTGTTTGTTTTGTTGGGGTTTTTTGGTTTATTTGTTGGTTCGTTTTGTTGTTGTTGTTTTGCTTATTTGTTTTTGTTTTATTATTATTTCATTCTATTTTCTTCCTATAATACATTCCTGCAAAAAGAATGCAGGAAAAATATTGTATCTTCGCTCACTTCAATTTGACTCAATAAGAATACCTTGCATATTGCTCAAGTTGTATGCTGATAATCATTATAGAGTTTGCTCATGTTTTCATCAGATCTTAAACAGGTGTAAAATAATGTCTTCGTCTTGAAGATTCCATCAGTAATTCTCTTAAATGTCCAGTGTGTCAAAAGAGTAAAACTCTAGGTTTTGTTCAAACGCCTCAGGAGACTGTGAGCAAAGTTTACCTTGGTAATTGTAATTGGTGCTTGAGTGACTGAAGTCCTCGAATGCTGGAGATGCTGAGTTATGTTGCTCTGTTTTGTCTTCTGTGTGATTTGTTGCGTGCATGTATAGGGCAGGCTAAGCCTCAAATCACTGTGGGTTTTAGGTAGGTCAGGAGAGGTGAGGCTTGCAGGTACCTATTCAACTAAAGCTCCAATTCACCTTCTTGTTTTATTACAAGGGGTAGTTGTAAATATCTCTTGGGACGTGTTATAAAGCTGCATTAAGCTAGCATTAATGTCTTAACGTATTAGTATTTAGTGTCTTGTGGTATTAGTGTCTCAAAGGTGATGAAAGTACTACCTTTAAAATATATGCAATATAAAGAGTAATATGAACACTGTATCTGATTATTATAAAGTCGCAGGCCAAATACTGAAATATCTTTGAATTTCTAAAAGAGAAAACCCTTTGTGCTGCTAGAATATTCTGGGAAAAGTAAAGTCACAGTGATTAAAGGCTTCATTGGTAGTCTGTTTCTAAGTCTACATTTCCAAAGAGTTCTCTTTGGCCTTTTTATTTCTGATCATCTTAAAATATCCTTATGGGGATGTAAATTCCTATAACACTTTGTATTTGGCTTTTTTCAAGTGGCACTTTCAACTATTTTTCCTCATTACTGTCCTGCACTTCGCCTTGGTTTCCATTAAGCAGCATGGCCTGTGTTATCCCCTCTGTTGTAACTGTGTGCACTGAGTGAATTTGTTGTGCATGCAGGGAGCAGTCTCTGTGGGAGCACAGTAGGATCCCAAGGTTGTGGCAGTCAGGAGTGAGGTGTTCCTAGTGCAAACTCGGTATTGCATACACTTCTGTGTCTTAGATGTCTGACACTGACTTAGCCTTAATTTCTGGAGGGATCAGCATATACTTCTGTTTGTAAAGCCTGGTTTCGTCAGGACCATGGACCAAGTGTTGCTTATGTGGTTCCACTGGTAGCAGTGGAGTTACACAGGGGGAGCTCCAGCATGGCCTGTGTGTAAGGCCACACAGCAAAGCCTTTCAGGACTTCAGTGCATGTGATAAAATTGCATATGTAATTAATTAGTCGACTGATTTTTAATACTAAGAAAGGTGTTCTGCTTTTCCTTTAGAAATTGAGGGTTTCTAACTTTTCAGGAGTGAGAAGTGGCAGTACCAGTGCTTGCAAGGGTCAGTGGAACTTGTCAGGGTTCAATGTCAGTATCTCTTTACTCTAGAGACCTTTCAGTCCTTACAAGAAAAAAGAGGAAGCAGTTTTAATGTCAATTATTTTACATAGTGTCTACTTGTGGCAGCTTTTCTAGGGATGATAGTTTTTTCCCTGAAGCAGGCAATTAATGGTCATGGTATAGATTGCAGAGACAAGAGATCCTACCTAGGGCTATGGGAAGAAAGAAAACCACAAGTATTGTTAGTAAGTTCTGACATATAGTTGGCGGGTTCTGGCACAGAAGGAAACTGTCATGTTCGATGCAAGTGAAACTTCACAGTGGTAATAGATGTTTTCAGATCCTGCATATAATACCTGTAGTGTTTAAAGATCTGAATACAAAGTCATTTCTTCAAAATGGTACATATTCAAGTGACTTGGGCTCTTTGGTGAATGGGATCACTGATCCATGTGCCAGAAGACTTTGGATAAATAATTTGGTCATGTTGTCAACTTTATAGGAGGGGCAATTTATCTGTCAGGGGATATCCTTTACTTGATTATGTGTGCTGCTCATAACAAGCTCTATGCTGCCTGGAAAACAGCCCCATCTAAAAGGCTAATGGTTGAATTGTGTTATCCAAAGTGCTGTTCTCCATCTCTCTTTTAGTTACGTTTCTGTTTCTCAGCTGTCTTTCAGTCTACATTTGACACAGAATTGGTTGTCTCTGCCTCCACTTCCTCAAGTGGGAATCTAAGGATAAGGTTCATTCCGTTTCCAGGAGGTTGTGGCTCATTACTACAAAGTTCCTTTTAAAATTGTGCTTCTGAAAGAATCCCATTTTCTCAATAACAAAATTTCTGTTTGAGATTGTCTTAGTTTGGAAGACAGGTATCGAAGGGGGCTCTCAGACAAAGATATGAGGATATGGATAACAGTTCTTTACTTGTGTTTAGCAAGGTAAAACAGAACAACAATAACTATGATATGAACAACAGATAGAACCAGGGAAACAGTCACAGCGTTTCTCTGCCTCTGGCACCCTTTCCCCGTTGGTGCAGTTCCCGACACAGGCAGCTGTGGTGCAGAGTCCCGGGGTGCTGGAGATGGATCAGGAGCTCCCCGGCGGTGGCTGGAGCTGCAGCACGAGTCCCGGCAGGACAGGGGGTGCAGAGTTCCGGGGTGCTGGAGATGGATCAGGAGCTCCCCGGCGGGGCTGGAGCTGCAGCACGAGTCCCGGCAGGACAGGGGGTGCAGAGTTCCGGGGTGCTGGAGATGGATCAGGAGCTCCCCGGCGGGGCTGGAGCTGCAGCACGAGTCCCGGCAGGACAGGGGGTGCAGAGTTCCGGGGTGCTGGAGTAACACTTGGAGCAGGAGCAAAGAAAAACAGCGAAGGGGAGAGAGAGCAGGATTTTGCCGTGGCACGGCTCCCAGCGAGGCAGGCCCGTGCTCCCGTACAGGATTCCCGGGACACCCCCGAAAAAGACCCCCTCCCCCCACCTCAGCCACTTCTTTTGTCTTTATTAACTACTCTTAAGTACTCAGACATTAGTTACCTGGCAACTTATGGGAAAGAGAAAAAAAAAGAAAAAAAATTCTACAAGTGAACCCAAACCCCAACAGAGATAAAAAGTGTGAAACAGAAAATAAACTATGAAACTTGATATGTAGCTGAATGATAAGTAACTAAACAATATTGAATTCATATTACTGTCAGTACAGAGCAACTTTATTGGCTCATCAGAACAAAGCCATCTGTCCACAGTCAAAATTTTGTCTCTGACTTTTGCATATTGTCAGCTGATAACAGTTGATTCCAGACTTCTATTTCTCAATTCTTTTGTATTCCTATGCAGTTCCACTCCAAAGGTTTATTCATTACTGTTGTGATGTTATTGTTGACATGGAGAATGTTATAAGATTATAATGAAAAAGCATATAATGAAATCATAAATGTTATTGATCCAAAATATTTTCCTGGACTTCACCAGTGGTAGTTTTGTCCCATAAAAGAGATGGGTTTGCTCAACAGTTTGCTGGGATTCAAACTGCAAGTGGATTTAGGCCCTGGAGTAAGGCCTACCTTTATATAGTCTGCAAAAGTGGAGAGACAAAAGCAATAAAGTCTGATTCAGAGCAGGTTCTCTGTTTTAAATATTTTTTTTCCTCAGACTATTTTTAAGCTAGATGAAATTCTATTGTGATTAATGCAAAATGCTTCTGGGAAGGACTGCAGAGGAAGGGATGTACATACGATGATTCCTCTGAATTTGTTGTGCTGCAGTGCACAACCTGCAATGGGAACTCATAAATGGGACCCGGTGGTTTAAACCACCTCCAGGTTCCTGCCTCTCATACGTCTGCACAGACTGTGAGAAATCACTGACGTGTCCAAACAGGATAGCTCTAGATTTAGATAAGATATCAGGAAGGAATTGTTTATTGTGTGGAGTGGTGAGCCACTGCAACAGGTTGCCCAGAGAATTTGTGGATGCTCCATCCCTGGAAGTGTTCAAGACCAAGGCTGAACATGCCCCTGAACAGCCTGGTCCAGTGAAGGGTCTCCCTGCCAATGCTGCTGGGGGAATGGAGCTAGATCATCCTTTCAGGTCCCTTCCAACCCAAACTGTTCTATGATTCTGTGATTCTATCTGGGTTTTTTTTTTTATTGGTCTAGCATCGATACGTTAATATCTTCTGAAGAAGGAGAGGACCCAGATGTTATTCCTGAAGACAGCAGTCTGCTCACTCTTCGGTATGCTGTTAGAGTGCTCTCATGGTATCCTTTTTAGGGGTGGGGTGGAAAATCAGCTCGGGACTATGGCTGGCTGCTTGTTCCCTTTACAGGCAATGCTTTCTGAAGCACTGCACAGAAATACCATAAGGATAAAATAACAGCTTATGATGGGGTCATTGTTATGAGTCTTCTGCTTGAATGTTGCTCAGCAATTTTTTAAGATATACAGAGTATAGCATCTTCCTTATTAGAAAAAGATTTCTGGACTGAGGTGCTTCTGAAGTAGTGCCTAAGTTTGGAGTGTGCAGGGACCTGATAATCATATGTGTGAAGTTCCTTCAAAGAAACTTATCTCATACCTCTAGTAACTTACAGTCACACTGTAACAGCTAGACTGTAAGTGTTGGTAAAGATAAAGATACCTTCAGATAAAGATAGCCTCTTTATCTGAACCTGCTCTGTTTTGTTGAATTTTGTTTTGTTCATGGAATTCATTGAAGCTACTGGTGCATTTCAGAGGTAACTAATATATGCAAGGTTTCCATCAGTTGGCAAACTTGGTCAGTTCAGGCCTTTGCTGTACTTTTCATAGCACTAATGTAAAGAAATGTGTTTAGACTGTGATCAGTGTTAAGGCTGATTGTTACTGAAAATCCTTGTGAAGGTCTGGAGGATAAGTAAACTTGTCCTGGATATTAAGGATTGGGTGTTCATGCAGTGGTTAAATACATGTATTTTAGTAGATATTCTGCTTATGATACTCTTTCTTCTATAAATTATAATGAAGGTTTGGTTTTGGGTTTTTCTAAAGTGTCTATGATATGGGGCTGAGAAAGAATATTTGTGGGTTATTTTTTTCCTTGTGTTTTGCTTGAACATGAATTCAGTTTTTTGAAGCGGAAAGTATTGTCAAAACAGCTTCTTCAAAGGTCACAAAGTTTTTTCCTAGGACAACCTCTTCAAACAACATTTTGCTGTTTTTTATTGTGAGTGTAAACTTGTTCACAAACAACCTGTCATTTGCACATTAGGGAGAAAAATCCACAAGCTGAAATTCACAGGCTGGACTGTGCGCTATCAGGTTTTATGAGAGTCAGGAGATTGGTTAAGTTAGTCTGTTCAACTGAGTTAGTCTGTCCAACTAAGACAGAAAGGAATTGTGCTTTTGAAAGCTGCTCTGTAGTAGCTTCTTGAAAATTTTGAAATTCTACATGGAAATTGTTGAATGAAATTTTGTCTTGTGTTCCTGCCCCTCAGAATTAGAAAGAAGGCTTTAGAGAGGAGAGAAGAAACAATTATTGTGGATCGGGCTTGCAGACAAGAAACTCTTACCTATGAGATGGTAAGTTGCAGTCCTTTAGGCTCTCAAGACAGACAAAATCCAACTTCTGGTTGCATTTTTATTCACCACTATATGTACACTGTAAAAGCTTGCAGATACAAATTTGCAGGTAATGATTAAGTCATTATATGGAAGGATGGGTCAGGAAGTCTGCTCTTAACTGTCAATACTGGATGTAGTTAAGGAGGAACTCCAGCTCATTACCACTGTATGACTGCTTTTTTTAAGTGCTGTGAACTTAGAACTGGACATAGAGTTGTCTAAACCATTACAAAATGTGTAATGGTTTTGCCCCTGGAGTCCCATGTTGGAAACTAAGCTTCAGTGTGTGAACGATTGTGAGCTAGTTTCAGTAGGGGTGAAAGAAGAAAACAGTAGCAGCACAATGGTGGTAAATTCCTAATTCTGAGCTTTTTAACCCAAGTTTTTCAGCCATTCTGAACTGCCAGGAGCCAAGAGTGTGTTCCTCAGCCCCTCAAAAGCTTTATGGGAATTTTGTAACTATGGGGGTTCTTTAACTACAGGGTTTATTTTTAATGATTTCTTCACAACCATTGAAGTCCTAAACATCAAAACTGCTTTTCATAAATGTTCACAGAATTATAAAGGTTAAAAGACCTTTAGGATTGTTGAGCCCAACTATTACCTTAACACTGCCAGATCAACACTAAACTGTGTCCCTAAGCACCACATATACACATTCTTTGAACTCCTTCAGGTACAGTGAAGTGCTGGAGTCATGGTTTGAGCAAGCAATGAACTGCTGTAAAAATTAGGGACAGAAGTGTAGTGAGGAAAGAACCTCATGTGACTGTTAGACTAGTTTTTCCCTTTGAGGTTTCCTGGTCTGTCCTGAGTTGATCTGTCATGAGTTACCATGTTTCAGCTATTCAGAGACCCAGACACATTATGTAAACAACATGATGCAACTACTCTGCTGGGCTCTTAGCCTGGGGAATATCTGAGAAAATATTATCAATGGAAACCTTCATAAAGGGTTTCAATGAGTGATGTCTTACTACTGTCTCTGAAGAATGAGCAAATGGTCATTTATTGCATTCTTTAAGCAAGCTGTGTTGGAGCTATGTTTCTGTGGTTGGGACCACGATGCTTTTGCACAGGAGGAGAGCAGTAAGAAACATGAGTTTGGAATGTGTCACATGAAGAAGGAAGATGCAAGGCAGAGAGCACAAGTATCTCTTGAGTCTTACAGGAGTACAAGTTCCTGTTACTAAATCTGAGGAATACTCCATGCTGGTGGGAGGTGTTTGCAGGAAGTATTTGCTCTTGATTTGTTGGAAAAGGAGGAAACAGCCACAGAAAAGTACCCTCCCTCATTTTCACATCTGGGCTATGTCTTAAACTCAAAGCAAGGTGGAACTGTAGGTGTAACTGTAGGGACACCTTGACTTTTTTTTTAAAACACAGTACTCTGGCAAGGGCAGTGGTAGGTATTGTGTTTGGATTTTGGAGAAATTGTGGCCTCCAGCTATGTCTGGCTTCCCTAGTAAGAGGAAGTGTTTCACTGACTGTAATTTTCATAAATTTCATTCTGTATTTATTTTCTATGTTAGTGTTTCCCAAGTTAAGGATTGCAATCCCCCTTTACATTTGAAAGCATTCAAAGAGCATTTCAAAGCATTAAGTGGTGAAAGTTGGTAGCAGCTGGGTTCCATGTGGGCAGAATGACAGCAGCCTCTAATTCCTATATGCCGGACCTGTCAATAGCCAGCAGCCAGCTGTCTTGCAACAAAGCTGAGAAATGAAGGAATGTGCTTGAAATCAGGAACTGGAGCAGTTTCTCACCTTTCCCCCTTGAAGAAAGTAGACTGTTTTTAATTCAGAAATGAGTTAGCATTTCTCAGCATTTCTCAGACTGTTACCCAGTCTTTTATATATATATATATATATATATATATATGTGTGTGTGTGTGGTTGCAAATACAATGTATATATATGCGTGTGTTTGTGTGCTTTTTCAGGAGTCACATGCAACTGGAAAGAGGCCAGACAATCTAACAGATCTAATTGAGGAGGGAGAACTACTTTTAACTCTGAACATCTTTTATCCTGTTATATTTCAGAAGGTTTGTATGAAATTCTCTTGGTTGTTTGCTGATTCTTTCCTATTCAGGTAATATCTTGATCTCCCAAGCAGTTAAAATCAATGAATCTGCTGAAGAAGAAGACATGGTAAACTCTTCAACTCTGGTAATTTCTTAAGGCTCTTTCAGAATCTGGCTTTCATTCTGTTAATGGTTTACATAACAAAACTTTCACAATAATTACTTGGTAATTTTTTTTTCAGAAAGCTCAAAACCTGAAACTAAATACATGAAATCTAAAGTACTCTTTCTGGATTTGGGATAAGTGAATTCAGACTTTCTGTCTTCTCTGCACTTTCCAGTGAAGAATGTAACTTCTGAGTTTCTGAATAATACTTAAGTGGCAGTCTTAGGAGAGGCTGTGACAAGATGCTGTTTAGAGGAGAGATGTGCCAGATGCTGCCAGTAATGGGCTTAAGATGTCAAATGAAGAGCAGTCCTGATACTGATAAATTAAAATTTATCTGAAGTTTGTATGCTGTGTTCTTTGTAGCATAAAGATCACAAACCCTACCAAACAGTCCTTGTACTGGGCAGCCAGAAGCTCACTGAGCTTAGAGACTCGATTTCCTGCGTCAGTGACCTCCAGATAGGTGGCGAGTTCAGCAGTCATCCGGATCAAGCACCAGAGCACATCAGCAAGGTAAAACTTTGTACGTGGAACCCTCTACATTATAGAGTCTTGAAAAAATAGAGAGGGAGGCAGAGTTCTGTTTTGTTGTTTTTTCTTCAGCACTAAATTCATCTGCATTGATTCTGCCTGTTGGTTGCACTGCCAGTAAATACTTCATAGCAGCATTACCAAGATGATCTGTTTTGTGCAATATCAAGAAAAAAATCATCATTGCTACTGCTAGGAAATAGAAACACAAGCAGTGAGTTTTGCTTAGATCCATTCCTGTGGACTGATTTTTTTTTTGAGCAGTATTCTGAAACACCAGAGGTAATAGCTTAATGCCACTAATAATAGTAAGCTAGACCATCCCACTATGCTTTGTTGTTTGCAACTGGTTGCTGATCAAATGTAGGGATGAAGATTATTCTTCTCTCCTAAAGCTACTACATGTTCTCTGGATTATGGTCAAAACAAGTCATCTAGTTGAAAATACTGGAATTGAATCACTTTGATCATATATGACATATAATATATGTCATATCATATAATGGATGAGGTTGAAAGAGACTTGTGGAGCTCATCTGGACTACTCCCTTTGCTCAAGCAAGGCCACCTACAGCTGGTTGTCCATGACCATGTCCTGACATTTTTTGTGTATGTCCAAGGATGGAGGTTGCACAACCTTCCTGGATAACCTGTGTCAGTGTTCAGTCACTTCTGTCAGTAAAGAACTTTTTCTTGAGGTTTAGGGGGAACTGTGTGTGTTTCAGTTTGTACTTATTGTTTCTGATCCTGTCACTTGGGACCACTAAAACAAGCCTGGCTCTATCATCGTTTCATCCTCCTTAGAGGGTGTATTGGGTGTGTTAATAAGATTCCCCTACCTGAGCTTTCTCTTCAGGATTCTAACTCACAGCTCTCTCAGCCACTCCTTTTAGGAGAGATGCTGCAGTCCTTTCATATTCATGGCCCTAATGGGACTCTTTCTACAGTAAGCCCATGTCTCTCTTATACTGATCAGCCAAGAACTGAAGACAGGCCTTTAGGTATGGTCTCACTAGTGCTAAGGAGAACTAGAGGATCGCCTCCCCTGACCTGCTGGTGGTATTTTATCTAACACAGCACAGGATGCCATCTGCTCCACTCGCTGTCTTTGCTGCAAGGATACATTGTTGACTCATGTTCAGTTTGGGTCCTACCAGGATCCCCATGTCCTTTTTGCCTAGCTGCTCTCCAGCTGAGTGGTCCTCAGCATACAGTGGAGCATCAGCTTGTTTATCCCCAGGGGCAAGATCTTGCACTTCTCTGCTCAACCTTGCCGAGTTCTAGTTGGCCTAGTTCTTTGGGCTGTTAAGATCCCTCTGGCTGGTGACAGGATTGCCTGGTGTATCAGCCACTCCTTCCAGTTTTGTGTCAGCAACAGAGAGGGTAACAGTAACAGTAATGTAAAACACATACCTACCACTGTGTCTTCATGCAGGTCATCTGAGAAGTCCTGTCTTTGGTCCCAGTGTCTGCTTTTTCTGTGTTTTGACAGCCTAGAGTTAATAGCTCAAAGAGACCTCTGGGCACAAATTATCATCTCCAGACAGGTCTGTTGATGGAGACTACCTGGTTGTTCATGGTTTTCCCATTTAGAATAAATAGGGAAAAATCTTTATCGAGTCCTTGAAGAGTGGCTGAGGAAGAAAAGGAGGTGAAAAGGAGACATTATCACTCTACAGTTAGTTGAAAGGAGGATGAGGAGGGTGTAGCCAGGTAAGATGTCAGTTCTTCTGAGTAACAAGACAGGATGAGGGGAAATGGCCTCAAATTGCACCAAAGAAGGTTTAGATTGGATATTAGGAGACACTTGTTCATTGCAAGGGTGGTCAGATTTTGGAACAGGTTACCCAGGGAAGCCATAGAATCATCAGACATGAAAGTGTTCAAAAACGTGTGGATGTGACACTTGGGACATAGTTTAGTGGTGAACATGACAGTGCTGGGTTAATAGTTGGACTCGTTGATCTTAGAGGTCTTTTACAACCGTAATGATTCTATGGTTCTATTCCAGCCACTTCCTGGGGCCTCAGGATGTGTAGTGGCTGCTTTGGAAGACAAATGCTTTCACTGTGAATGGTCTCTTCCTCTTCCTCCAGCTCTTATTGCTGAGTGTAGCATCATGTGACGTGGGATGTCCTTTGTGTCAGTTTGGGTCACTGTCCCAACTACACTCCCTCTCAGTCTCTTACCCAACCCCAGCCCACTGGTCTTGGGGTGACTTGGAGAGACAGCCTTGAAGCTGTGCAAGCACTGCTCAGCAGTAGCCAAAACATAGGTGTGTTATCAACTCCCCCTTTCCAAAAATTCAGAGCACACACAGGGGCTGCTGTGAGGAAAGTTAACTCCATAGCAAGTTAACTCTGTGTGCAGTTGATCAGAACACAAAGTACTCCTTACTGAAACAACAGAGAATTATTGAAATCTTGTCCCCTGCACATGCATGCACACATGCACAGCTACATGTGGGAGCTCTTCCTGGTCACATCTGTATAAACAGGTTAGGCAGTTCTGGAAGGTCCAATCACCTCATTTACAGTGTCTTACAAGAAAATCTATCATCCTTCAAAATTCTTCCTTAATTACAATGTTCACTACATGTAGACAGTCCATTTGTAACATTCTCTTCCATCAAAGGTAATTAACAGTTTATGGCACTCATACCAGCAGTGCAAGAGTCACCAGATGCCGAATCAACTCCAGAAGCTGAGCTAAACATTAACTTGTTGTCATTATGTTCTCTAAAACATATATCCAAGTGCCACATTTACACACCTTTTCAACATTCCCAGGAATGGTGATTTCACTGCTTCCCTGAGCAGCTTATTCAAATGCCTTACCATCACCTGCTGATGGGAAATAGGGAATAGATCTTTTTTTTGCTTTGCTTCTGCATGCAGCCTTTGCTTTTTCTCATTAACTGCCTCTATCTGAACCCATGAGCTTGACTGTCTTATTTTGTTTCTGCAATCCTGTTAAGAAAGAGGAGTGAGAGAGCAGCTGGATAGGTGCCTCGTAGCTACCCAAAGTAAACACACTGCATCTTGATAATTTTTAAAAATATTATTCTTTTTTTAAAGTCAGTGCCTTGCAATTACTGAATTTGTGCAGTGATGCCTATGTTCTTGTTCTGTGTTTTTGTAGAAGTCCATAACTGATATCATGGGGACAGAAATAAGAGAAAAGCATTAAAGTAACTTGTAGTAGCTTGGGAACAGTATCAGCAGAGTGGCTGCATAGTTGGCAGTCGTATGAGCCTAATTGTCACATCAGCAGCTACAATCAGAGCAGAACTTTTCTTAGACACCTGTAGAATGCCTAATATAATTTAAATACGTAAAACGTTTGGATTTTTTATATATTCTTGTTTATGATGTTTATTCTCTCTTAATATTAATGGAGTCTTCTCTCTTTGTCTCTCAGGATCTCTACAAATCCGCCTTTTTCTATTTTGAAGGCATCTTCTATAATGATAAAAGATACCCAGAGTGCAGAGATCTGAGCAGGTATGTTATTTGTAAATGTTGACTAAGGAAAACCTTAAGAAACATAAAATTAATTTCATTTTGCTTATGACTTGTGGTGTTACAGATACTGGAATGTCTAGACTATTAACCTAGAATGGACTTTTCCTCCAGTTTTTCCATGATGAATTGGTTTTTACAGATAAATTTAATTTGCTTTACTTATTACTTCCATTCACTTCCCTTTTGAAAAGAGTATGAATCCATTTTTTAACCTGCAAATCCTGTTTTGCTCTGTTGAGATGGGATTTCTCTGTAAAGTGACATTTTGTACTGGTGTTTTAAGTACCTTCCCTACTTGTGATGGTAATCAAAAGACTTGCCTGTGAAGTAGAAGATGGGTCAGAAAGACAACAGGTTCAGTTGTGTGGCAGTGGTTGTCCAGCTCAGTCTTGAAAATATGCTGAATGTCTTCATTGTAATGTCTACATGGTGTCTGTATGACTGATCAGAAAAGAAATCTGGTACTTTAAAGAAATATAGTCTTGCTGATAACTAGTGAGATTTAGGTCAAAATGTTTGAAATGGGTGGTACAGAAGAGCTGACACTGATGGACCCTGTTCTGCCAGACTTCATATGTGACTTCAGGGAAATGAGTATTTTACTTCTTGTCTTTCTGTCCATGAACAACAGTCTTCACAGAAGAGTTTGTCATAGCATACAGAACTTGTAGAGTTAGATGCCTATCCTCCTAGACAGGAGTGTGCTGAAAAGCCAAAGAGAAATTTACAGTGGCCAGTGCCCTTCCAGTGCTAAATATTGGAAATGTAACTGCACTTGTCAACTTTGTGTTTCTCCTTGACAAAAACAAAATTAAAAAAAAGCTTTTTAATATTTCGAAATGAAGTCATTGACCAAGGGGGTAAAATGACCTGCTACAACTTGAATTATTGGACTAATTAAGAAGTATTGTGCTGTGAACAGTCTGACCTGGATGGGTGCCCTCAGGAGCATACACTGACTAAAGCTTCTTGAGGAAGCTGTCTGGTGAGGACTGAAAGGCAGATGTTCCACAAGGGCAGTGAACAGTTTTATACTGTTGTAGTATTGCTGTGAAATCACCTGAAATTATTACAAAATGTGAACTGTTTTGATTTCCATCATTTAACCCTGTCTTAGTGAAGAGTTTTGCATGTCCCCAAGGCATTTTTTTTTGCATTAACTGTTCATAGCTTTGATACGCTGATCGCCTTTCTGTTTTCAGAACAATTATAGAGTGGTCAGAATCTCATGACAGAGGCTATGAAAATCTTCAGTCTGTTAAGATGGAGGACTATGTATTTAATGATTTATCCCTCAAAATTGGCTTTCCATACCTTTACTGCCACCAAGGGAACTGTGAACACATCATTATAGTCACAGATATAAGGTAAGTTACTATTCTTTGTGAGTCCTTAGGCAAGTTAAAGTAAGCCTTCTCTGGACAAACTTTAGACATTAAATGCTGAATGTTTGTTAGACTAACTTATTTGCTTTAAGATTATTTTGCAGCCTTCTGCAGAGCTTAAATTTTTCTTCCATATACATGAGAGTATCTCTGAAAGAAGACTCAGCAATCTTCCTTGTTTTTTTCTTTTTAATTTCTTTACAAAGACTGCCTTGTAATTGGTGTGCTATGACTGCTGTATAATAGGAATAGCAACCAGAGTGTCAGGATCCTTCTATGTAGAGCCAATGTGTGGCAGATTTGTATACTGATTCTGGAGCATCAGGGAGCAGAATGTTGTAAGCTGTGGCTGAACTCAACTATTTGAACTTGAAGCTAAAGGGGCAGAAACTGTAAAGACAATAGGGGAATGGCAATAGTGGGCTGAGGTGGATAGACCAGGAAGAGAAGGAGGTGGTGGTAAGTGACCATGAGGTGGCCACCACATCAACAGTAGAACTAATGTGAAGACTTTGCTTAGTGCATAACTAGAGAGAGCACTCTTGTGGTTGTCTGTAGTGGGTGACAGGTCATTTTCTATTCACAGGGCCTAGATGTATCAAAGTATTGATAATACATGGTGCTTTCCAAAATGAACATTACACAGAGAAAAACATTGATGTTGCACATAGATGATCTGAGATTCACCTGAAAATAGCTTGTTAGTCTGTATAGGAGATAAAAGCTTTAAAAAGACTACAGAAAGGATATGGTCTGATGACTTCTGAGTTACTGCACACTTGTGACCATAAAATCCACAGATGGTGCAACTAGCAGTCTATCTCCAGATCTTCATCTGTGTTAAGAAATGTTAAGCAGAAGTCTAGTCATAGTTTACATGGGAATTTAAATCATACCTTATCTTCAATGTCCATACTAATGTTCAGATTAATTTCAATATGGCAACATCTTTATTGTATGTTTGTATTTATTTATTTCCCTCAAGGCTTATTCATCGTGATGACTGTCTGGATAGGAATCTATATCCCTTGCTAGTCAAGAAACATTGGCTATGTACCAGAAAATGCTTTGTGTGCAAAATGTATACAGCAAGGTATGCTACATTCTTGATGCTATTGGCATCTTAATTAAGTTCTTCTAGGTGCTGCTACTGACTTTAAAAAATAGTAAAAATCAAAGCTCTATATGTGTTTAATAGTATAATAATAATAATAATAATAATAATATAATAATAATAATAATAATAATAATAATCTTCACTCTTCAAGCAGTTGACTTCTCTCTAACCAGGAAAGGGCTTCATGCAGGTAATGTTTATTTGGAATTGATTCATGAGTTTCAAAAGAAGTAAATGAGTAAGAGATTAATTATTGGGCTCATGTTCTTTTGCATATCTAGAGCTTGGCTATCTTATCAATTACTTTTGCAAATCCTGATTTTTGGGGAAAATGCTGCATTTTCCTTCTTTGTAAGACATGTGTTTCAAATTAATTTACCAGAAATCATACAGTGCTTTTGTTTAATCTAGCATCTGTGCAGGTATAGATCTGTCCAACTCTAATATAATAAAATCAAGAGATTTTTAAAAGGCATTTAACTTTCCACACAGGAAACTCCTAATCTCTACCTGAAAACTGTTCTCTGCAGCTGTTCTTGAAGGAACTCTGTGATTTTCTGCACTTTAAAAAAGCAGAATATGAATTTGATTCTCTTTATACACTTCAGTGGTGGTAATTCAGATACAACACAGACTTCCAATAAACAGTAGAAATTTCTCTAAGGACTGGAGAAAGAAAGACTGATTTAATAGATCTGATTGATTTATTTGCAAAAACACTGGTTGCCTTTTTTTTTTCCCTCGGGACACCTTATGTGTTCATAAGGTTTTAAAACATCAACTGTCTTTGTTTTGCTTACTTGGCCTTGACTTCCCTGGAATCAGGCAAAGAGCCAATTCCCCTTGAGATAGGAGTCCATCCTAGTGTTCCTAGCAGAGTCCTGAGGATGCCTTCACAAGGGCCTATAATCTGTGAGGTGTTTGGCCATAAGGGGAGGTGGAGCCAAAGGGTCAATATGGGGGAAAGATGGGATGGGGAGGGCATTACCAGAGGTGATGTAAATGCATTAAATTAAAACCAGGATTAAGCGCTAAGCTTATGTGGGGACATGCTAAACCATAGACAGCAGAGCTGCTTTGGCTGGCTGTCCAGTGTGTTCTAATCTGTGCAGATAGATAGCATCTGTAATCACCAGAGGCCTTCAGCTGTCATGGCCTCTTGAGTGCTGTCATAAATTAATTACTCTGACATGGTAGGCTCTCATAGTACACGTTAACTTGTGTTCATGCTAACAGTGCTTGCTGGAGTGTGCTGGAATCCTCACCTTGTCTGCATCATTTGAGTCTTGCTTTTAGACTCCTAAATGGTTTTGATTACTCAAAGGAGCTTGGGTCAGTACATGTCTGCTCCATTTCACAATTTCTTGCATTAAGGGAAAAAAAAAATTTATCTTTTATAACTTAGATGGCCACACGATGGACAGACATTTCCTGTTTTTTTTATGCACTGTACCAGCTACACAGGTTTAAGGAGTTTCCCAGAAGTGCTTCTGTAGCTACTGGGATTGGATGTGGAGTTTGGAAATGTGTGTATGGGAGAGATGCAATATAGGTAGTATCTTGGGTATATAAAATTATTACTGATGTTTGTTACTGCCTTCTCCAGTCCTGAGTAAAATGTTGAGATGTTTGCCACAAGTGCGTTGCACTCATAGAAAAACACTTGTGTTTTGTAACCTGCAGGTGGGTAACCAACAGAGACAGTATGGCACAAGATGATCCTTGCTTCTTCTGTGATGTTTGTTTTCGGATGCTCCATTACGATGCAGAAGGCAATAAACTGGGGGAGTTTCTTGCATATCCTTATGTTGATCCTGGGATTTTCAACTGAAACTGACATGCGCCAGGATTAATTCAGTGAATAACATTGTTGAATCTGTTGCTCTGGCTGTTAAAACCACTGGACAACTTAAGGTTTGAGCATACTGCTGGGTTTCAGGTTGGGCATGTAATCCTTTCCTGTGAGCTGGAAGGACTTTGCACTTGAAGACTATCTGGTTGTCCTGGGTTAATGCTGAATTGTATCCCCATTCGTCTGTTTAAATCAAAAATGAGTTCTGCACCTTTAAAACTGGATCTAAGAGTGAAGAAGAAGCAGTGGAATGTCTGAGGCGGGTGTTTTCAAAACATCAAGATAAGAGTTTGCAGCTTTGGAGGACACACAGGGAGTGTTTGCAGTGCGGACGGCGGGAGAGAGCTCTCCTTTGCTTTCTGTTAGTTCATGGCTAGCTGAAGCAGAGTTCTCCAGACTATGAGTTTCTTTTCCTTTTTTTCCTTGGAACTGTTCAAACCTGCTCTGGACTAACCCCCAGCAGAGCACCAAGAGCTCATCCCTGTGGCCCACGGGCCTGGCTTGGGCCCGGCATTTCCCAGTGCCAGGGACTGACACAGACTGAGCGAGCCGAGCTGCACCCCCGGCACAGACTGGCTGGATTTGTCATCTCTGCAGAGCAGCAGGAAGTTTTGTTCCTTGGTGTTCATTTGTTGTGCTTGACCTGTTAAATAAACACATCTTTTCCACTTTCCTCTAAGGAAATTTTTTTTTTCCTCTTTTCCTTTCCTGAACCAGTTGGGGGGGAGAGGCCATTAGATTGGTTTTCTAGAGAGACCTATTCAGAGGTTCCTTCCCAAATTTACCTTAAACCAGAACATATACAGTTAATTGGCACACAATGTGGGGCTGAAGAAAGTGGAAAAATTGTACTGATTGTATTTTAATTGTACTTTGTATTGAGATAAAACAGTCAGTAGCTATGTTGTTACTTGAACTCATAATGTCTCTCTCAGTAGAGACCTTTCTGGGTTTCTGTTCCCTAGGCTTTTTTGAGGTTTTAATACCTTTCTAGTCTCTAAGTTTATTCTCGTATTCAGAAATAACTCCAGTGTTGTTCCTAACACGTAGTTTTTACTGTAGAAGAGCATGTATTAGAATAACTATTGTACTGGGCTCAGTGATAATAATTTATAAGAAGTTCATAAAGGTACTAGAGTTAGTAGCAAGTATATTTAGTTTATAGATCTTTCGTCCTACCTTGCATCCCAGTTCCAGTAACATGTTTTAAGAGTTTATTAGTAATTACACTCATTTAGTTTAGAGAAAGAAGAGGAGATGAGGCTTTTCAACCTCTCCTTTCCCTCTTCTCCTTTGAAACTGTTACATCACTTTTTGAAAATGTTCAGTTTCCTTTGAATACCAAAGATACCACTTTTCTAGTATTTCAGCTGGTAAGTTTCCTCTATATAGTCTGCAACTTCTCTAGAATGAGAGCTGAAATCTCCAGAGTAACTACTGAAACCCCTAACCCAGAAGTAGAACCAGGTGTACAGAATCCTGAGTAGTGTAAAGAATGGGAAGATAAAGGCCAAACCCTAAAAGAATTTTCTGACCCTATATCCTAGGACTTTCCACATGAACAAATTCAAAACCCAACCAAAGTAAGAAAGTACTTGAAAGAGAAGTACCATGATGATACTAAGAAGAAAAAACTCATTACAATAAGCTAGGCCTTAGCATATGCTTATTGCACACTGCTAAATACTGTAAGGCAACAGACAAAGGCAGCGGGGCAGGGAAATAAATCAACAGTTAAACCAGACAGTGAACTTAAACCAACAGCTAAACCAGACAGTGAGCCTAAACCACTGACAGTTACTACAGGAAAGAAACACACAACTAAAACTAATAAGCTGGTAGAAGATGAAGACCCGGGTGAAGGAACCTCAAAACCAACAACTGACAAAAGATCAGAAACTAATACTGAGCCCTTTTCCCTGAAGGACCTTCGTAGCCTAAGAAAAGATTACACTCAACAACCTGATGAATCCATAATTAGTTAGTTAGTCCGTCTTTAAGATACTGCAAGTAAAGCTACAGTTCTAGATAACACTGAAACAAGGCATTTGAGATCTCTGTCACATAATCCAGTTATTAACCAAAGAATAATAAGGGGGGCCAACCCTCACAACCTCTGGGAACAGGTCCTAAGAAGTGTGGCACAAAGATATCTGTGTACAAACAATCTCTATATGCAACAAACACAGTAGAAGACCATAGAACAAGGGATCCAGCGCCTGAGAGAGATGACAGTGACAGAGATTGTCTTCTCAGATAACCTAAACACTAGAAACCCAGATTTGGTACCATGTACATCCGTGATGTAGCAAAAACTTGTACAACTTGGCCACAAGAATATACTTCTACTTTAGCCATAATGAAGCGAGATGACAGGGAAGAGACCGTACTAGATATGGCAAAGAAGCTCAGAGCATATACAGATACTGTACATAGCCCAATACATGCAAAAATTACAACTGTAGAAACCCATCTACAAAAATTAAATAATAAAATAGAAGAGAATCATAAGAAACTCAGAGAAAAAATGAGAGAGATGAAAGAAGGCTTTCTCCAAATCTCAACAGTACAAGTCAAAAGTTCCAGTACCAAACGCAAATATTCCCCAGATAGGGAGAGGAAGTACACCCCCGAACTGAGCTGTGGTCTATCCTACATAATTTTAAAGAAGACATGAAGAAATTAAATAGAAAACCTACTACTGCTCTGGCCCAACAGGTGCTTGAATTGTGTGAAGACAAGACTCAAAGAAAAAGTTTCACCAAAAAAGAAGTAACCCCAGTTACCCAAGAAAAGAAGAATAACCAAGCTTAGAGGGGCCCTACCTCTAACCAAGTAAAAACTAGAGAAAATCGTGCCTTTTAGATTATATAGATTTGTTAACCTAACACATCAAAACCACACAAATATGAGACCTTAATTAACACTGGTACACAGTACACATTAATCCCATCAAAACATATAAGAACAAAATCTGTTTCTATTTCTAGTGTGACAAAGGGATCACAAGATTTTACTTTAGTAGAAACTGATGTGAACCTAACTGGAAGTGAGTAGAAGAAACACCCTATTGTGACTAACCTAAAAGCCCCATACATTTTAGACATAGACTTCCTTCGAAATACGTATTTCAAAGACCCAAAGGGATTCAAGTAAGCATTTAAAATAACAACTGTAGTGACAGAGAACATTAAGCAATTAAACTCCTTGCCTAGACTATCAGAAAACCCATCAACAGTAAAACTCCTGAAAGTAGAAGAACAACAAGTACCGATTACCACCTCAATAGTACACCGCCAGCAGTACCGGACAAATCGAGATACCATAATCCCCATCCATAAGATGATCCATAAGCTAGAGAACCAAAGAGTGGTCAACAAAACCCACTCACCCTTCAACAGCCCCATATAGCCTGTACGCAAATCTAGAGAAGAATAGAAATTGACTGTAAACTATTGTGACTTGAATGAAGTAACTCCACCACTGAGCACTACTGTGCCAGACATGCTAGAGCTCCAGTACGAACTAGAATCCAAGGCAACAAAGTAGTATACCACTATTGGCATTACAAATGCCTTTTTCTCCATTCCTTTAACAGTAGAATGTAAGCTTCAGTTTACTTTCACCTAGAGAAGCGTACAGTACACCTGAAACCGATTGCCCCAGGGGTGGAAACACAGCCCCACCATCTGTCATGAACTGATTCAGACTACACTAAAAAAAGGTGAAGCTCCAAAACAGCTACAGTACATCGATGATATCATTGTGTAGAAGAACACAGCAACAAAAGTGTTTGAGAAAAGAGCGAAAATCATCCAAATCCTCCTGAAAGCCAGATTTACTATCAAGAAGAGTAAAGTCAAAAGACCTACCCGAGAGATCCAGTTCCTAGAAATAAAGTAGCAAGATAAACAGCGTCAGATTCCCACTGAAGTCATCAACAAAATCACAACAATGTCTCCACCAACTAACAAGAAAGAAACACAAACTTTCCTAGGCGCCACAGGCTTTTAGAGGATGCACATTCCAAAGTACAGCCAGATTGTGAGCCCTCTCTACTTTGTCACCCGGAAGAAGAACGATTTCCACTAAAGCCCTGAACAGCAGCAATCCTTTACCCAGATCAAACAAGAGATCACTCATGCGGTAGCCCTTGGCCCAGTCAGGACGGGACCAGAAGTGAAGAATGTGCTGTACTCTACAGCCAAGAGCCATGGTTTGTCCTAGAGTCTGTGACAGAAAGTGCCTAGAGAGACCCGAAGCCGACCACTGAGATTCTGGAGCCGAAGTTATAGAGAGTCAAAAGCCAATTATACCCCAACAAAGAAGGAAATTTTAACAGCCTATGAAAGAGTCCAAGCTGCTTCAGAAGTGATAGGTACTGAAACACAACTCCTCCTGGCACCCCGACTACCAATGTTAGGGTAGATGTTCAAAAGAAAAGTTCCTTCCATCCACCATGCCACTGACGCCACATAAAACAAGTAAATTACCCTCATCACACAGCGCGCCCGTATTAGAAACCCAAATCGCCCTAGAATTTTAGAGATAATTATGAATTGGCCAGAAAGTAAAAACTTTAGTCTCATGGATGAAGAAAAACAAGAACAAGTAACACAAACTGAAAAAACTCCACCATACAACCAACTACCCCCAGAAGAAACAGGCTACGCCCTATTCACTGACAGTTCCTGTCGCATCTTAGGGATGAACCAAAAGTAGAAAGCAACTGTATAGAACCCCACACAACAAGTTACACAAGCTACTGAAAGAAAAAGTAGATCAAGCCAATTTACTGAACTCAAAACTGTTCAACTGGCTCTAGACGTTACTGAGAGAGAAAAGTAGCCAAAACTCTACCTATACACTGATTCATAGATAGTAACAAATGCTCTGTGGAAATGACTAGAAAAGTAGAGAAAAACTAACTGACAGCATAGAAGAAAACCAATCTAAGCTACTGAAGAATAAAAAAACATTTCTAGTCAAGTAAAGAAGCTACCTGTGAAAGTCCACCATGTAGATACCCATGTCCCCAAGAGTAAAACTAATGAAAAACACCACAACAATGACCAGATAGACCAGACTACAAAGATAGAAGTGTCAAAGATAAACTTAAATTAGCAACACAAAAGAGAGTTGTTTATAACTCAGTGGGCCCATGATACCTCGAGCCATCAGGGTAGAGATACCACCTATAAGTAAACACGAAACCGAAAAGTAGATCTAACCATAGACAGTATTTCCCAAGTTATCCACAACTGTGAAACATGTGCTACCATCAAACAAGCCAAAAGAGTGAAGCCCCTCTAATATGGGGGGCGATAGTCTAAGTACAAATATAGAGAGGCCTGACAAATTGACTACATCACAGTACCCAAACACGCCAAGGCAAGCGCTACATACTCACAATAGTAGAAACCACCACGAGATAGTTAAAAACCCACTCGGTGTCTCACGCCACTGCCCAGAACACCATCCTAAGCCTTAAAAAACAAGTCCTTTAGAGGCATGGTACCCCTGAGAAGATTGAGTCAAACAATGAGACTAATTTCAAAAACAACCTCGTCAGCACCTAAGCTAGAGAACATGACATTGAGTAAGTGTACCATATCCCATACCATACACCAGCTACAGGCAAAGTAGAGAAGTACAATAAACTATTAAAAACCACCTTGAAAACATTAGGTAGGGGATCATTCAAAAATTAAGAACAGCATTTAGCAAAAACCACTTAGTTAATTAACACCCGAGACTCTACCAACCAAACAAGCCCTGCCCAGTCTGAGCCCCTACATACACTAAACAGAAATAAAGTCCCAGTAGTACATGTCAGAAGTTTGTTAAAGAAGACAGTTTAAATTAATTCTACCCCCAGTACAAAAAAAACCCATCCGTGAAGTTGTCTTTACTCAAAGACCAAGTTATACATAGTAGATAATACAAAAAGATGGCACAATACAATATGTACCTCAGGGAAATCTAACTGTTAAGTGAGAACTATGTGTAAATATCATTACTTGTTAAATGTCACTACCATTATTTATATCTAATAATAAATTATATATATGTGTATGTAGAATTAAAAGATATATTTGTATTAGTAATAAGTTAACAATATAAAAATAAGAAGTAGAATGTCCTGGGTTAATGCTGAATTGTATCCCCATTCGTCTGTTTAAATCAAAAATGAGTTCTGCACCTTTAAAACTAGATCTAAGAGTGAAGAAGAAACAGTAGAATGTCTGTATAAATACACCAGAACACTGGTGTATTTTTCCGAGTAAGTATGATTTTACAAATAAGTTGGCATGGAAAAATATAGTACACTTTATAACATTACAGTAGTTTGGGTGCTATGGACAGTAAAATGTGGATGTTTGAGAATACCTGGCAAAAGAAACCATGATTTTGAAAAGCTCTGTGCATCCAAGGCTCTGTAAACCTCAATGGATGAGAACATGGTCTGCATATATCTTACTTTGAAAACTCAGACAGTTGCCATATTTTTATAAGGGTGGATGGCACTGAATTTATAGGGAGGAGAATGCTTTCTGAGAGGGAAGCTCAAAATGCTGGTTTAACTCTTGGGTCTTTCCTACAAATGAAAGCTTGTATCTGAAGGCATTTGTTGTCCCTGGTTTCTGACTCTGAGGACTGATTCTGTAGAGAGAAAATTAGATTTCACCATTACTGAATTGTAGCCTGCCTTTTAAAAAAATTTGTCAACTGTTTATAGTGTATGCAATGTTCATTATGCACCATTTTTTTTAAGTATCATTCTATTATTGTAAGTAATGAGTTTTTTTATTAAAATGTGGCATATTTGTAGTTCCTAGTCTCTTGTTAAACTGAAACTGTGTTAAAGCAGGATATTCTTTTGTTTAAAGTCTTCTGGAATTAGGAGGATGTTAGTGGACATCTTTGTTGTTTAGGAAAGTTAGCGCTAACTGCTTTCCTTTTGAAAACTTCAGCTAGTTCTGGTTGGGGGAAGACAGCCTACTCTGACAATCCACATACAGAAAAGTGACAAACTGAATCCTGTTCAGGTCCTGTAGCTGCAGATTCTGCCAGTGCTGACTTGGTTATCTTAGATGCCTTGAAAGAAGGGTATCTGAAGCCACTTGCAAGACTGCATTGATCAATCCCATATATTACTGTGTTCTGGTGGTGTGTTAAGTAATTTGAATATCAATCCATGCTTTTTTATGAACAATTAAAAAAAGTGTGGGTTTTTTTTCCTGTCTTGTAAACCAGCCAGCTGTTGGCCTGTGTATTTTAATGAACCAACCATTTGTAAAAGCAGGTGGTGATAGTTCTCTTACGCTTCAGGAATATGCAGAAGAGGGGATGCCCTGCCCATCACAACAGTGACAAGTCCAACTGCTGGGGCTGGGCTGCTTTGTGGTGCTGCAGCAGCTGCTTTAAAGGTCCTCTGCTATACAGCTCTGGTTGCAACTTCAGCATTTGCCTCACAAGTTGCTACGCCTCATCTTTCCCCTATCTCCTCCTCTTTCAGCTGTCTCCCATAAATATGCAGCCTTCCCAATCCTCTTCAGCATTGGATCAGGGATCATATAGAGAGCTTGTTTGAGTTCTGAAGCAGCAATCAGTAGTTTTTTTGTGGGAGCATTTTTTTCTTTCTTTAGAGAGAGAGAGAAGGAAGTAGCAAAATGTGAGTTTACTCTTTCATTAAATTAATTTGCCTCAAATATACTGTCTCTCACACAACACATTTATCTTCTTAATTAAAAGTTAAGGTCAAATATATTTCAAAATATATTTTGCAGATTAAGAAATTTTAGTGGGCCAGTCCTGTACTTCCAGTAAGGCAGAGAGAAGCTAACCACAGTCTGGATGTGGGAATTGACATCACTCAGTGCTTAACTACAAAATGGAGAAGAATTGTATTAGAAGCTTGCTGTTTGTATGACCTGGTCCTCTTTCATTAAATGACAAATGTAACAAAAAAGATTACACTAAGTCATAGGTTTTAAAGATCTCAGAAGCTGTCACAGGACAGCTGTGTCTGTTCTTGATTTGATAAGTCTTTCTGAATGAGTCCTCTGAGTGAAATCCAGCATTGCATACACTGCCCATTTGTAGCTAAATCTCTATGACAGCAGCTGGATATTTGTTTCAGCAACTTATTAAATGCTGAGTGTTTTGATGATTGAAACATCCAAGCAGGTTTATTACTTCATGGCAAAAAATGAGAAAAAATTCTTTTTAATAATCCCTTGTCTGAGTGTTGCTAGTTGAATCTCAAAAACATTAATTTGGCTTTCGGATGGTTTTTTTATTAAATATTCAATGATTAGGCAGTATGGTCCTTTACAAATTATTTCAAACTTCCCAAATGTCTTACAGATTCTCTCCCTGTTTGAAATGAAAAAAAATGAAAGTTTTTGCCTTGCTTGACAAGGTGATAAAAAACTGTTTCTTTTATTGAGGAAGAGGAGAAGTCCCTCTGATTTTTGTGTTAGTATGAATTTCCAAAGCCAAACATGATTCATACAGACAGTGCAAGAGCACTTCCCAGTGCTGTCCAGGCACGTGTAACATTACCACAAGAGCGCCCTATGTACTTGAATGATGAGCCACTCAACAGGGCCGCACAATATTTTAAGCTGTAGTAAACTCCATTCTTGAAGTAGGGATGCTGCTGTTAGCGTTAACTCTGTTTTAAATTTTGTGCATAGATACATTTTTTTTCTTAAGAAAATACCAGCCTTATTTCTTGTGAGACTTTTAAGTGACTGCCCAGCCAGTCTCAGCTCCTATGTTTGTATCTTTCAAGAGACACAGTTTAGGGCCACTCAGGCATCTTTGAAGGTGAGATGACCCTTTCTACAGTCATGTCAGATTGTGAATTTAGGTTATTTCTGGATTGTAAATGAGCAGTAAATTTAGGCAGCAAAAGCCGAAGCAGCTATATGGACAGAGTGACTGCATCAACAATCAGGACCTTCATCTCTGCATCCAATCTCAATTAACTCTTTGAAGTAGTGGCAGGGTGACCCATTATCTCTGAAACATTGTGGCAGATGAGTTAGCTTATCAATACTTGTGTGAAAACTAGGTGGATTTGACAATTCAGTGTCCATGTCAAATACACAGTACTGGTTTTTCCCTTTTTTTTTGGAAAAAGGTTTGATAAAAAGGGATGGTCAAAATTGAGAAATGCTTTATGTGAGGATGGTCCAGTAACATCTTTACAGAAATACTTCCAAGGGTAAAAGTGGAAGTTGTTTGAGTTTCTTGAGGTTTCAATAAGGTACACCTTATGACTAGCTGGAATGTGGAAATCTGCAAAATCCAGCATATTGTATCTAATCTCTATTTGTAAGCTAAATGAGAATGCTGCTTATCTGCTGGTCAAGCTGTACAGCCATGTCAGTCATTCCCTTAATATCAGTCCATTGTGAAGTGCTAGAGATTGCCAAAAGTCACTGTCTGTGACTTTCAGCACATTGTTGTGGCCATCTGCCAAAGACAGTTTCATATTGGAGCTGCCATGGTGATTGAACTTGCAAGTTTAACTTCAGGTATTGTCTTCAAGATCTGAAAACTATTCAAACACAGGAGCAGGCAACCTCAATATGTCAGAAGCCAACCAGGCAAAGCAGGAGGCCAGGCTAGCTGAGAAGGGATATTCTTTTTGAGTCCAGGCAGACCAAGAAGGTGTGTGCTTTGTGAAGCAAGGACAGGAGACATGGGAGGAATACAGAGGTGCTCCCCACTGTAGGGAGAACATTCATGTGGTCAAAGCTCAAATGGGGCTGAAGCTTTCCAGAATTGTGGGCACAATAAAAAGAGGTGGGCTTTTTAATATATCAGTAGCAAAAGGCAGTGCAGGAAAGACATTGGCCCTCACCCACAGGATAAGATGGTCACCTCACCAACAGGGACATAGACCTAAGTCAGAGATGTAAATGCTTTCTTTGCCTCTCTCTTCAACATGGGTTATGGGGCATGGTGCTCCTAATGTCCTGAGCTGGAGGACCAGGACTGTGAGAATGATCAACTCTCAGTGGACCCTGAACTTGTCCAGGATCTGTTGGATCCCTTTAAAGTCTTTGGGGCTTGATGGGATTCTTCCAAGAGTACTCAAAAGAGCTGTCTGATGTCACTGCAAGGTCTCTCAATGATTTTTGAGTATTTTGGAGAGGTCCCAGTCAACTGAAACCTGGCTAACATTCCAGTTTTCAAGAAGGGCAAGAAGGATGACCCTGAAAACTACAGACCTGTCAGTCTCACTTCAGTGACTGGTAAAATTATGGAGCAGATTATTCTGTGAGTTCTTGAAAACACCTGAAGGACAACATAAGTTTCAGTCAGAACCAGCACAGCTTCATGATGGGAAAGTCCTGCTTATCAAACCTAATTTCCTTTCATGCCAAGGTAACACACCTAGTTAATCAAGGGGAGACAGAATATGTAATCTTCTTGGATTTCTGTAAAGCTTTCAATACTTTCACAGTATCCTTCTGGAAAAAAAAAGTCCAGTGCACAGCACAATAAATTCCTCATGAAATGGGCAAGCAAGTGGCTGATGCATTGGGCACAGGGGGTTTCAGTGAATTGGTGCCATCAGACTGGTGACCTGTCACTATTGTGGTTCCACAGGGCTCCATCCTTGACCCTGTGCTCTTCATCTTCTTTATTAACCAGGATGCAGGACTTGAAGGAATACTAAGTAAGTTTGCCAGTTATCAAACTGGGAGGATCTGCTGACTCCCTCAAGGGCAGGGAAACCCTGCAGAGAGTCCTTCACAAAGTGGGAAGGCTGGACAATCACCAACCACGTTAAGTTCAACAAGGGAAAATGCCAGATTCTGAGATGCACCAGGGATGGGGCAACCCTGGATGTATGGATAGATTAGGAAATGACATGCTGCAAAGCAGTGCCATGGAAAGGACCTGGGAGCCCTGGTCTATGGCAAGTTGGAAATGAGTCAGCAGGACAGTCGTGTCAGTTGAACATGGCAGGCAAGAGGGCCAACCCTGTCCTGGGGGGCACCAGGCACAGCATGGCCAGGCAGGCAAGGGAGGGGATTGTCCTGCTCTGCTCTGAGCTGGGGCAGCCTCACCTTGAGTGCTGGGGGCAGTTCTGGGCACCACAATAGAAGACATGAAGCTGTTAGAGAGTGTCCAAAGGAGGGGTGCAAAGATGGTGAAGGGCCTTGAGGGGAAGCCATATGAGGAGCAGCTGAGGTCACTTGGTCTGTTCAGCCTGGAGGAGACTGAAGTGAGACCTCATTACAGTCTACAACTTACTCATGAGGGGGCAGGCACTGTTCTCTTCTCTGTGATCTGTGACAGGACTTGGGAGAATGGCCTGAAGTGTGTGTCAGGGAAGGTTCAGATTGGATATGCAGAAAAGGTTCTTCACCCAGAGGGTGGTTGGGCATCGAACAACTCCCTAGGGCACTGGCCTGACAGGGCTCAAGAAGTGTTTGGACAGTGCTCAGGCACAAGGTGTGACTCTTGGGGTGTCCTGTACAGGACCAAGAGTTGGGACTTAGATGATCCTTGTGGGTCCCCTTCAACTCAACATGTTCTATGTGTATTCTCAGGATTTTCGTACTCTAATTTCTAACGTGGCTGTCCTCTGTCAATACCATATAAAAGTTGTTCTAGTATCTGGCAAAGTCTGTGTTTCAAGAAACACTCTTCAGCGAGGTTTGTTCCTGTTCTATTTAATTTCACACCTCCAGGAATTAAAACACTTTACCAGTGTTTCTGTTAAAATTCTAGTTAGACATCCCAAGTTAATGCCAAAAGCAGTAAAAATCAAAATAGTACTAAAACCAGACTCATGTTTTTCCTCTGAATGGTTCTGTCTACACAAGAATGTCTTAATCATTTTAAAATTCTTTAATTCCATAAATCATTCAAGACAGTGTTTTCCAGTCATTCTGCATCAACAGGTTCTGTGAGAACACTACACTTGTTTTCAGTATACTTACTATACCAAAAGCAAACCATAAAAGTCACATTGCAGTAAATTGGCACAACGCGTTTTACAAGAACAGAACTAAACTTACTTTAAAAAACCAAACAAATGAAGTATACTCATACATTAACATTGTAACAGCTATAAAAATGCCGCTTTCAACTCCTATAAAACACAGTGAAAAGACATCCCCAACAAGAGTTGAAAAACTGCACAGAGGTCAGTATCATAGGAAGAGAGGAGGTTTTATACAAATGAAGCAATTGGAGAGTTAGAAGTATTTACACTTTTTCCTGCTATTAACTAGACAAACATACAGTAGTAAGTTAAAAATATACTACAACTCTAAGTCCTGTAACATGTAAGCATTTTCTAACTGGGATTCTCATCTTTTGAAATGGGTTACCTGTTAATACTGGATATAACTATTGGCAAAAGTGTTTAAATACTTTTAAACCAAGATTAAAGGGGGTTTTATTCCACAAAATTTAACTTCAAAATACTATGCTTATAAAATTATTTAGAATTTCAGCAGTCTATAGATTTAAAATGCAAAATTTAACAATCCTCTTTAATTCGTAATTAAAAAAAAAAAAAAACAAACAAAACTGCAGTGATGTCATTTGTTTTCGAAGGCAGAATCATCTGCTGGCTTTTCAAGCTCTCTCTCTTCACCACACATCCTAGAAACAAAATAAAGCAACATTATCGACCACATACAAAGGCAGCAAGCAAGACTTATTCCAGGGGATTGTACAGTCTAGAGAAAGCAATGATGATGAACACTCAGCAGTACATGAAGACTGGAGAACTGATGCTGTTGTGTTACCACAACGCCCTCAAATCTGAAGCTAAGCTGGCAGTCAGTGGCATCACTGTTGATATATTGTGATGTGCTGTGAAGGGCAGTCATCCAGATCTTTGTCTGTATCTGTACTGTATGTTAGTTTAGGTGGAAAAGTGCTCTAGCTTAACATGCCTTACCTCCTTGCCACTGAAATCCACTGCCTCCCTGATCACTGAGGTAATCTCATGGAGCAGTATGTATTTTTACCAAAAACATCCTGAAAAGTGTTCTGAAGTGCCAATCAGATCAGAAATTTTAGGTTACTGAACTTTTTCCAAAATTTATGAATTACATCTTCAGAAAGGTACAGACTGTCTTCCCTTTAGCAGAGGGAGAGAAATGTTCAGGACTGAATATAGTCCTGTGATTTAAGAGCTTTACCAGCTCTTAGAGTGAGCCACACAGGTGGTTTTGGACATAATTTATTTTGTTTACTTGTTTCTCCCTTCTAAGAAACTATATAATGCAAATAAAAATGTGCAAAACTACTGAGTAAAAGGAAGTTTATATGCTGGAGAATCTGGAGCTAGAATTCAGAATGTAGATGCCTTTTTCAACATGCACTATATTTACAAGGGGTTTATTTAAAAATCTGCTGCTAGCTAACAATAAGCTCACAGACCCTGTAGCCATACAGTATTATTTTGGAAAGTGGGTTTCTTTCTTTTTCAAAGTCAAAGATCATTGGAGTGTGGAGTTCAAAGCCACAGCAAACACCACACACACACTTATTTAATTTAAGCAGAGGGCTAGAATATAACCTGTATGAGAACCTACACTTGTAACTCTGCTATGTTCCTGTAGCATGCTGCTTGTTCAGACCAAATGAGTATTCAGCATAACTGGTTGAAAACTCCCAAATCCACTTCAGTACTTTTGAGGCTGCCTTTGCAGTAAATACCAGCTAAATTTTCATCTTAAGGGGTTTTTTTTGTTTTGTTGTGTTTAAGTTTACCTTACTGTAAAACAACAGTCAATATTCCACTCTTTTGTATAATTATAACTTGGCAGATAGCCAAAACAATGCCAGGCAGCTGCAGTTTCTCCTGATGTGCATGAAGATAGTGATGAAAGATGCTTGCTCCAATACATACTGCTGAACAAAAAGAATCTTTGAGTGCAAGGTGCAGAATGCCTGGAGAAAACGAAGTGTACTTCAACAAAGCAATTAAACTCTAGGATAACTCTGAGTCTTTTCCACATTTTTTACTAAATTCTATTAAGTGTTTCTCTTTCTATAATAGATTGATTGCTTGTTGTTTCTGATTACAAAACATTTTTTGCTTTGTCAGACAAATTCGAGCATTCTTATGACTTCATGTTTAAAATGTAAGTGCATCCACCTCTACAAAGCATTCAGACTTCTGGAATCTGACAGGTTTAAGTCCTAGCCTGCAGTTTACCTGCATTTGAGTGATTCTATAGCCAAATTCTAGAAAATTATTTAAAGTGGCTTGTCCATTGCTGACAATACATGAATTTGCAAAAAAATTAATAAATCTCATTAGTTTCTATAAGACTTGGTTCAGGCTTCCTTTGCTTCCAACTTAATAGCCTAAAACACAGGAAAAAGCTTTTACTTTGCCCTGGTCCACCATGCTGACTCTGTCCAATAGCAGGACATCCTGTAATGTATTTTAAGTCTCCACCACAGCAGCAACTGAAATAACTTTTAAAATATTCATTCAAAATTTAAACAGATTTCCTGTTTACAGTTAAACTGTCACTGTCTAAAGTTGAGAGCAAAACTCTGTGAAGAAAACAGTACCTCAACATTATTAAGTAACTTCAATCTACTACTGTTCTATTTTACATGACTGAGCTAGAGCAGAACAGATCCTCAGCTCAATAAGGTTATTAACTCACTTTTTCTTACTGCCAGCTTCATGCCTGTCTTTCTTTTCTTCAGCATTTTCTCCATTGTGGTGTGACTGGTTGGAGTCCTGGCTTCAGACCCTCCATTCAGAATCTTTGAACCTTTAAAATGAAAGAGCAAAAGAGTGGTACTTGCAGGGAATAAAACTATATTTTAATAGCCCTCCATAATTTCCTCAATAATAATTTCAAATAAAACATTATAAGTACTTTCCCCTGACCTTGATACTCAGGCAGCTGAAACAATATAAAAGACACTAACTAATACAGCTTCAACTTCTGAACATTTCATGCAATGTGCCTCATCCCAGGGTTTTAGCAATGGGAATTGAACAGTTTCTGTTTTTCACACAATTTCAAATTTTTCCTGTGCTTACTAGTCTAGGATCATAGAAGTCATGCTTGTTTGTATTCTTAGCAGTGAGAGAATATACTTCAGTAGTAAATTCTTCTTACCACTCAAACCAGGTCAGATAATTTTTGGGGATTCTTGTTACTTTAACTGTAGAAGTTAATAGTTCTATCACATCTCATTTACTCTAGACTCCAATAAATTACATATAATCAAAATACAAGTTTTATAAATAGAAGTGTTTAATTTAAGATAGCATGGATTTTTCAAGCAGGAAAAGAGCACTAGTTAGAAGATGTATTTAATGAAGCCAATGCAGAAATATTTAACATCTTTTAGAATTTCTATGATGACTACATGTTTTACTGTGGTATTATGAGCCAGTGAATTTTGTGTGAATTGTTCAGTATCATCACTCTCTGAGCTGATGGTCCATTTTACTTGAAGCTGCAGATTAATAAAAACTCCTCTATTAAACTACTGAGCTACAGCAAGAAAAAAAAATGTTATTAATCTAAATTTTTACAGTTTATCTGTTTATACTTGCTCAGAATCAGTTCTGAACTCAAAGGCCACAGGAAAAATTTGATAAAACAGTAAATTCCCTTGTTATAAAGCAGGTAATTGATGCTGTACATTAAGTGTAGTCTGAGACTCCTGGGCCTGAAGTTTCTGAGTTTCTGAACTCAGTTTCTTCGTGGTGTTTTGGTTCAGGAAGACCTTGTGTTCTCACAGGCTTGGCATAAACATCACGAGTGTTACTGTAACAAGAGTGATGTTTTGGGTTCCTTTCTGTGGGATGGACTGCTCTCTGTCTTTCAGTTTTGGGCCAATGGGATGAAGAGTTCTGGCACTCTTCTGACCAATGAGATGGCCTGCTCAAGAAGCTATATAAAGGGGGTCAGTCTTTGAATAAAAGGGAGTCAGATGCAGTTTTTATAACGAGGTCTCATGTTGTCTGTTCATCGCCCACAGCGACAATTAAGTACCTTCAGTAAAAACATCATTCTGTATTGACAATCATTGTGAAGACAGTCAGAGTTCAGCAGTTCAGTTTTAAAAAGGGCAAAAGAATACATGTAAGGATCAGAATTTTTCTTTAGAGCAATTAAAGAAAAAACTACTTCCATAAAATATCCCTCTACTCTGACAGAACTTGTTCCCATTATCCATGTGACTGGGCAACAACATGGTGTTTCACTGTGTTCTGCTGAAGTTGTGTTAACCTTATCTGGAGTGGCTTCACTAGCCAGATTATGTGCCCAGAAAGTCTCTCAGTTTAGCTTCTTTGTTAAAGTATTAGTTGTGCTGATCATTGGTTTGGGGAAAGATCTGTATGGAACCTCTACCTCATCATGCATTCTCTCACCAGAAAATGTTTGGATTTTAAAATCATCCTTGGTTTCTTGGCAACTGCAAGTATAGTGACAATCCTTGGCACCTCAGTTACAATAATTTGTTTAGTCTTGATCTGGGTGGCAGAACTTTTAAATGGTTCTCTTTAAAAAAAAAAAAAAAAAAAGAGTTCTGCTCCCAGAAATTCAAAGTAATTTTTGTGAGGTGCTTGTGGATCAAGGATCCATCAAGAATCTAAATAATTTGAATAGATGGGTAGAACTCCTACATTGCAACATAGCTTTCCAGTGTGTCTGTCTCATTTTGTTCCTCTATATAAAAATGTATCTATTTTAGTATTGACTTAAAGTTATTATTGAGCATGCTTACTATGGAAAGCTTTCAATATTCTGCTGTACAAGTGCTCATGATTGATGTGGAATGGTACTGTTAAGAGTATAAATACATTCTTCCGCCATAAATGATTAATTCTTTACTGTTAGGCTGAACTACTGAAGTTGCATCAGTAACATCGAAGTGGTTAAAGTTGCTGCTACAAATGGTAGAGTATGCATGATATACTCCCTCAGTGGCAGAAGCTTAGGTACAACAAAACTACTGGAGAAATAGAAGATTTTCTTGGGTTTGGCTGGGTAGTGGTAGTTTTCTTCACAGTGGTGAATATGGGGCTGTGTTCTGGATTTATGCTGAATGAAAAGTTGGTAATACAGAGGGGGATTTTTTTAAACTTCTGAGCAGGGCTAACAGAGCTAAGGTTTTTTTATGTTCCTACACTGAGGAATGGGAGGTGACACAGCTGAGACAGGTGACTCAAACTAAACCAAAGGGAAATTCCATATGGCATCACAGTCAGTATGTGAAGTAGGAGGGAAGGATGGAGAAATATATTTGTGTGATGGTGTTTGTTTTCCTAGAATGTGTGAAGAGGCCTTGCTCTCCTGGGGATGGCTGAACACTCACCTGCCCATGGGAAGCACTGAATTAATTTCTTGGTTTGCTTTTGCTTTCCCCTTTAAACTGTCTTTATCTTAACCCTTAAGTTTTCTTCATTTTATGATTCTGATTCACTCTGATCCTACTGATGGAGGAGCAAGCAAGTAGCTGCGAGGGGATTGGCTGCTGGCTTGGGTTGAAGTGCAACAATGTGATTCTACCTCACATTTAATGTTTTGGGTTTTTTAAAAATTCTTTAACATTATTAAGTTAGATAATTTACAGAAGTAAAATTTGCAAGACTTGATATTTGCAAAAGCCATTTCCTTTAGCCAATTGAGATAAAATGGCCATGATATATGTTACATCGAATTTGAAAGTTATCTGTAGCAGTACTGTCCTTGACAACTTCAGATATGAAAAGGTTTTCATAGTAAAACTCCTACATGGTAAAACTCCTACTCCTACAGCAAGGATATTTTGAAGCTGGCTCAGAAATTAGTGTCTTCTATGTGACAAGAAAGTAAAGCCATAGTGCCTTACCTGTTTGGTCTTTTTCCTTTTCAGATTTTTTGTTTGTTCCTTTCTTCCCTGTTCTTTGGTTTTATTAGCTTCTTCATGCTGCTTTTGCTCAGCAAGTGATTTATTTAGTACTTGGGAAAGAACAGAATCTCCTTCTCCAACTAAAAACATGGTCTTGAACTTGTTGTATAGCATTGTAGATTTCTCCATGATAACTTGGCTAATTTTAAATTTCCGTATCTGAAATCAAAGTAATAAAATAGGCTCCACTTAGGTCCTTAAATATGTAATTTCATTACATGTTAGCTTAAATTCTTCATTTAACCTACAAAGATCATAGGCTTTTGCACTTAAGTGTCACAGAAACACAGAACTGGCAGGTTGCGAAGGACCTTAAAAGATCTCCCGATCCTACCCTTCATGGAAAAGGGAGCCTGGATCACATTATCCCTGAGAAGGTTGTTACAATAAAACAATAGTTCTTAGCTTAAAAAAAAAAAAAAAAAAAAAAAAAAAAAGTTTCTTAGTATCAAAATAAAATCTTTTCCAGAAACCCTTTAAAATGCTGGAATAAGGCGATAACTTTTCCAGGAAGGAAGGAATGAAACCCTTTCATCTCTGGTTACAGGGCAGGTTGTCCAGCCCTTTGATCTTCTTGATGGCCCTCCTCTAGGCCATTTCCAGTCTGTCTGCATCATTCTTTATCCTGATTCAGTCCACAGACCAGACAGAGTACCTCAATAGTAAATAAAGCTGGTATCAATTAAAGAAAACATACATTTTAACTAACATTGCAAATCTCACCTTCTTGAGAGTTAAGATCATCTCTGTATGTTTCTGAGCTTGTTGCATTGTGACTTGAAGAGATGCAAGCTCATCAAGAGCCTCGATACACCTGTTCACATCCTGTATATAAAGAAGAAATAAGTCTGAAGACTTACATGTTAGTAATCTTTAATTAGCCATACTAATCTAACTTTTGTGCTCAGTGACATCTTCCTATAATATCCTTAATTTGACTAGGTACTTCATTTTAGAACAATTTATAGTCAAACTTGCCAACAAAAATTTAACACCACTTGTCTCTTAGCTACTCCCATACACTCCCTGCCCGCCAGGATGTTGTGCCCTCTTTTTAAGTAAGTTTTCACAGAAGAACCACCATCCAGTCTGAGGGGCAGAGCCATGCCCTGCAATGGTTCCTCCACTGGAGCAGGCTGGAACTGATTAAGTCTAGCACAAGACAGTGTTGTTTGCCCCACTCTCCACCAGAACCTTGCCTCCAAAACCCAGGACAACTGTGTTTTCCTAGCTGGAACAGCTTGCTGCTCCTTATGCTGCCATGCTTCTTCACTCACGTTTATTTTCTTATCTTTGTATTTTCTCCAGATTGAACACTCCCAGCTCTCTTGGCCTCCTCTTTTTCAACACATGCTCCAAGCTCTTAATCCGTCTTTGTGGCACTTTACTGGGCATCCTAAAGTAGGTCCATATCTCTATTGTTCTAGGAAGCCCAAAAATACAGTCAAATATCAAGTGCCAAGTAGAGGGCAACCACCACATTCCTTCCATGTTTTGGCTTCTCTCTCTCTAATCAGCCCAGAAGGCTGTTGGCCACTTTAGCCACAGAACTGTATTGGTGGCTCATGCTAGGCTTGGTGTCCACTAACAACAATTTTCTGACAAGCTGCTATTCAACCACTCAGTCCCCAGCCCATGCTCCACAGGTGCAGTACTGGGAATAGAAGTCGATGAAGTTCCTGTTGGCCCATTTCTCCAGCCTGTTCAAGTCTCTCTGGATGGCAACACTCACATCAAACCTTTGATTTCCGTTTTGTATCATTTACAAACTTGATATAAGTGTAGTTTGTATCATCATCCAGTCTTTAATGAAATGTTTTAATAGTATTGACTACTAGTAACTGGCCTGTAGCTGGACTCTGTCACTGATTAGTTTTTTGTGCCCTGCTGTTCAGCCAGCTTTCAGTCCACCTTTCTATTTCAGACTTCATAAGTTTGTCTTTGAAGCTGTCCTGAAAGACTATCAAAAGCCTTTTTAATCTTAATAGAAACAATATCACTGTTTCGTCCACCAAGCCAATCATCTCAAAAAAGGACATCATTTTAGTCAAGCATGATTTCATCTTCATTAACACATGCTGACAACTCCCAGAGCTCTAACTGTACTTTTTATCATTGGAAACCATTTCCAAGATTTCTCCCATCACATTTCCAGGGATTGGTGTGAGACTGACTGGCCTGTAGCAACCTAGATCCTCCTTCTGCAAGGTGAGTGTGACATTTGCTTTTTTCCAGTCCTCAGGAACCAGCCCCTTGTCACCAAGACTTTTCAAAAACAAAACGGAATTGATAGAAAGCGACATCACCCAGCTCCTCCAGCACTCTTCTGCTTATTCTGTATTGCGTCTCTGTCTTAATCTTCTCTAATTTGATCTTTGTCCTCTGAGCATCAACATTTTCTTGCTTTAATCTTCCCATGGTCTCAGGGACCTAGGATTCCTGAACAGAATTGTACAAGCAAACTGACATCAAGATGACACTGTTTACCTTAGCCATCTCCTTTTTTGACTAGAGCACCTATCCACCTACCCCATTCAGTAGCAGGCCCACATTTTCCTAGACTTTAAGATGGATCAACCTTGAGAAGGAGGTAATCTCTACAAGTGAGACAGATCTCCTTGTCCTGTCTTCCCTCTACCAAGGTCTCCTAAGAGATTCTTCCAAGCAGATCCTTGTAGACATTGAAGTCTGTTCTCCTGAGTCCAGGGCTGCAATCCCTTTCATCCTGCTCCCTTCTCCCTGAACTTCACTATCACAGTTAATGCAGCCAAGACCGCCCATTACCTTCATATGCCTGACCAGATCTTTGCTGTCTGGAGGATCAGGTCTAACAGGGTGTCTAGCCTTATCAGTTCCTTCATCACCTGTGTTAGGCAATTACCGAACTCCAGAAGCTTCCTGCATGTCCCTTCAGCAAGTACCTTCAGCAATGTTTTAAGCTTCCAGTTAGACTCAAAGGTGTCTCTGCATTATCTTAAGATGACTTAATTCTCTACTTCTCCTTGATCAGGTGATATGCAGCAGACATTCTCAGGATGTCACTCATTTTGGTTTGCCCATTAATCCTGATGCAGTTGGCTTATTAGCTGTCCCAGTGCAAAGCTACACACATTTCAACTGGTCTCTTACATAAAGTTATCCTTCATCTTGTCTTCCCAGCACCCATTTTTCCTAAAATGCCTGTAAACTTATAAGGCAAGGCTCACCTCACTTCTACCCAAATCTCTAATACCAATGCAACCACAGCCCTGCAACGGTTTCCCATGGTTGCTCGTCACACTATATGTAGTAGTGTACAGCCATCTCTAAAAGAATCACAGTTGTGCTGATATTCCAGAAAGGTTATGAGAATTTTCCTCATTATACTTGGCTGCCAGCAGTTCCTCATTCAGTGTGCTGGTCCTTGTGGTCATACCACTTCAGCCCTGTTCTGCACAGAAATTCTGTTGATTACAAGGGCAGTTTACATCACCCTGCTGACATCTGTTTACATGTGATTGTCACCTTGCTCCACCATTTCCTCCTCTGCTACCATTGCTAGTTTGATGCTCTTTAACCAGGCTGGCCAACTCCTCGGCAGCACTACTTTTGGGTGGAACCTGCCACCTCCTAGCACATCTATCCATTCCTTTGAGAGACACTTCCTCAAAAAAGAGATTACCATCTGTGTCCCCATACCTTTACCGTTACCCTCAAAGTCACACAGTCATGCTCGGTACTTTCCAAGTATACCCTGACTGGTGTCCAACCTGAAAACCTGCAGCAGCAAACAAATGGTTTTAAGGCCAGACAACCTCAAACATCTGTCAGTAACATTCCAAATCCAAACCCCCAACAAGCAGCAGATTTCCCTTGACAGTGAGTAAAGTTAGCAAACTGGAGCCCTAATCACTTGCATCCTTCTACTGTGTCTAATGTGGTGTTTCCACATGGCTCTCAGCAAGCTGATCTGGCACCAGATGTTCTATTTGACATAATTCTCTATCTGAATGTTTCTGGTAAATAATTTCTTACACACTATTTTCAAACAAAACAGATTTCATTTGCTGACACTCGTCTTTCACTGCCCACAGTAACCGCATTTAAGCACCGGTTATCTTTCATATGGAAAAAAATTCCTTTAATTTTCAGAGTATTAATTCAAAACAAGAACACATGCTAAGTATTTCCTACTGAAAGTTGAAACATGAATCAGTTTAAAATAAAATATACTTACAAGATTATCAATTTTCAGGGAATTCTTTATTTCTGCATGTATCCTTTGAAGCCTAGAATCCACTGAAGTTTCTGAAGATTAAAAATAATACACGTGAACATTTGTTAATCACATCAGGTTTGCTTTTGGAGAAATGATTCCACAAGTATGAACCTCATACAGAAAGCAGAAGAAAACAGGCAGGCATCCTACATGCAGGTACACACATAAATACAATCAGAAAAAAGTACACAGCCTTTTAAAACTGAACATTACTGGCAACCCATGCAACTTTTTCCTTGGGAGGAACAACTGAAAAGAATTTTCTATTCCAAAACACAACTGTCACCCTCTAATTGTAGGCCAGTTTAACAAGATATTTTAATAACTATTAAGAGTTACAAAGCTGGAAGAACTTCCAGGACAGGACACTTGGATATTGATGGTTTGTCTTCTGTAAACTGGTCATGATTCAAGTTACAGTCCAGATCCATCCAAATAAAATGTTCCTGGTACATATTCTTCAGAAGTGTGAAAGATGAATGGACATGGCATCCCCTAATTCAGTTGCTGAATGCCTGCTTGGATTTGGTACATATTCTGAACAATAATGCAAGCAAACAGTTTTCTTTAATTCAAACCCATCTTGGATGGGTTTGTATAGTTTTTATTTGCCCTCTTGCTGCAGCATTGGGTTGGGTGGAGTCCATGCCACTGGATCTGTACTATACTACGAATTACAGATTACAGACAGTGGTTTGGACTGCCCTCAAAGACAGGAGTACTGAAAAAGGAATTATCTCTGTGAAGGTCCATCGGCAGGCAAGACCACAGTAATCTGAATCTAAGCCTCCTACTTAGTGAGAAGAAGTATCTAAATAGTTTCAAGAAGCCCCTCAGAGTATTGTGTTATGAGAAGATGCAAAATAAAAAATTATGGGAATAACTCAAGTGATTTGTATCCAAGATTAAAACCTTTTTTCTTCTGTTCACAAACAGAAGAGACTGAGGTTTAAAAGCTCAAATGACAGTGATGTCAGAATAGCAAAGACCTGTTCTACTGCACTGCACTGCAGAAAGAACATAGAAGGAAAAAAATGCACTGTTTCACAGACCTGAAAGAAAAATCATGGCTCAAACATCTCAGACTGATACCACACAGCCACCCTCAGCAGTACATTATCAGCTACCCCCAGCAATACCTTATCTTTTGCAGGAAGAAATTCCATTCAAAATATAAAATGACCAAAAAGTAGTGTTTAAATTCTTTGAACTAACCTCTCTTCTTTTCAATCTTCTTAACTTCTGCTTTCTTGCCTTCTTCTTTATTCTGCCTATCAAAAATGTTGAAATGTTTTTACAATATTGTAAAGCCTGCTTATTTCCCTCCAGTTTTTGGATGAGATGCAATATTTTGAGGTATTATCTCACTAAAACATTAGGATTGAAAAACCACAAAGAGCCAAACCCAGGTTTTCAAGGATGAAAAATTTAAGAAAATTAATTAGCTAAAATACTGCTGATAAATCCTCCATATTCAGAGCTGTATTTTTCTAGAAGCTGCAAATTAAAGGATTTTAAAAACCAAATAATTTCCAAACTGTATCTTGGTTTTTGTTGCATATTAACATAATTATTAACTGGTAAAATGACATTATATGGAACTAACTTACATAGAAATAAAATATTTTAATTATCATGACAAAAGGAGTAAAATTATTTACCATTACCAGAGGGAAAGATCAACTAATCATAATCAGTTCCTATATGACTATTTTCTCAATTAATTAATTGTAACAGTATACATAGATACATTTATGGTCCGTTGTAAGATAACAATTTAAAAGTTCATGAAGGAAGTAGTAATATAGAAAAAAAGATTTATTACAAGTGCAGTGAAACCTCTTGATCTTTCCTCAACTGTATCACTGAAAATAAAGCTGAGATACAATAAAAAAATTTGTCTCCATCTCAGTTATAGGATGAAAACAGGCAGAAATCTTTGAAACAAGCTTTTGAGCTCTTTATGCAGAGAAGATAACTTCTGTTTAACGATCCCTCAGTTTTGTCTGACTGGGGGATTTAAAACCTATGTTTAGAATTTGCATATTTTAGCATATCATAACTAAATGTCCTGTAACTAATTTTTTTCCTGCCATACTAATATACATACATTAAACATGTAGGCCTGCATGTCTTATCTTGCATGTTTCTTTCATAAAGAAAACAAAACCTGTCTGCTTCAATTGGCAGCACAATCTCAACAGTACAGATAAACTTTGTACGTGTACAGAGTGGTGTACTAAGCACCTTAACTACATAAACACTAATGAAGTAGCTACCAGAAAATGGAAACGACACTGATGAGCAAAATAATCAAAACACATATAAGCCTATACTAGTGTTTTTTTGCTTTTTATCAATATTGAATTTTGTGGTATTAGTCATCAACTGTAATTAATTTAATTATGTATTCACTACTTTTCCTTTACCTTACTGAAACAAAACACTGTCTACCCTCCAATGCATAAAATATGACAGCTATTTAAGAACAGAAATTTGGTTGTTACAACTAAATCAATATATGAGCATTTGATTCCCAAAATCAAATCAGCATGTGTTAAATAGTGATATATTAAAAGCTGCTAAGATGTTAAGGCAATCTTGTATCTCAGAAACTGGAAATGCTTAGGTTTGCCACAAGTAGGTAGAATATTTATGTTAGGTCTCCAGATGAGTGACAGGAAGAAGAGGAAAAAGGGCTGGAGCATGATAAAAGAAATACCCAAACAAACTACATTTTTATTAGTGAATGTGAAAAAGACAGGATTTTTTTGTTACAGGTAAAGGGGACCTCCAAATTTTTACCTTGTCTCTCTCCCTTTCTTCTGCCCTCCCACCAGAAGTGGGGATGAGAACATCAAGCTCTCGTGGTATAGCTTCTTCACTCATTTGCAGAATAGTGAATGAGTCAGATTTCTCCCTATTGTCCTACTCCCCAAGTTCCTGGTGGGATCTTCTCTCTATTCTTATGTTTGATTCTAGTAATCTCCTAAATGCACTCTGTTCTTGGTATCAGTCAACTGGCTTTGCAATACTAGGGTTATTATTTTTTCCTTGTTCTGTCTGACAGCACATGCTCCAATTGTCAGAGAAGGAAATGTGTTCCTGATAACCTATGCATTCCATACCTCATCTAAAATCCACAACCATGGATTAATAGGATTTATCAGGTCCTACCAATTTAATCTAAAACTTTTAAGAAAATCATATGGCTGTCCTAAACAGTTTTTCATACTGATTCCTTTATACATGGATATTCTTAAGCTAGTTCTAAAGAGAATACACACCAGTTGTCCTCTATAGAGATTCTGCATCACTGAAAGACTGACATCACTTAATTTCTATGTTCCATTCTTCCACTACAGATTATTTTGGTTCAAAGAGCTTTTCATCCTCCCCTCAAAAAGAAGACAGAAAAACAAAAAGGGCAGAGGGAGAGAACAGTAGAACACAGTGCAAACCAGTGTGCAAGTTTTTCACAAATTTCACCTCCTGCTAGGTTTAACATATTCCTACAACTTGCAGGCATCACATGTTAAAATATACTCACGATTCAGATTCTGTCTGTTCCTCTTGCTTACGCTTTCTTTCTGTTACTTCTCTCTCATGTTGGCTTCTTACAGTGTTTCTTCTGTGAGCTGCAGGAAAGCTTCTTCCCCCTTTTTTCTTCTGTTTTCAGTCGGCATTTTATGATTGAAAAGAGAAATGTAACATTATTAAATTATTGTTTCTGTAAGCAGATGAAACTAAGTATCTGAAACAACTCTATTCCATGGAGCAACCTGACAAACACCGAAACAAAACCCAATTTCATTAGTTCTTTCTCTCTTTTTTCTTTCAAATCTAAGCATCAGAGGGCAATGCTAAGGGCAATACTAAGCACCAGAAAAATGAAGACATTACATATCTTTGGCTGCAGACAGTTTCGTACTTTTCAAAAATGTGATATCAAGCCACATGTTCTCCAGATGCACCCAAGGAAAACATCTGTCTTTGAAGGAACATGGGTCAAAAAAATACCCCATAAGCCTCTTGACATTTAAATCCTTTGTTAAAAAGGTGTCTTATAAAAGATGTTTTTCTTAGAAAATACTAGAAGTTCCTGAAAGAATGATTTGAGAAAAATTAAGTTCTGAAACCTTTATTCTATATATCTGTACACCAGACTCCTACCATTATTAAGATCTAGCATTAACTTGAAGAAAGAGCTCCAGTGATACTACTTCCCTCTACAATAAATTTATCAGGAATGCAAAATTAAACCTTGTCCCCTTCTTGTTCTTCTCCTTCATCTTCAGAATCAGAAGCTGATGCAGAACCCACTTTTGCAACATTTTTCCTTTTTGGTTCAGCTTCTTTCTTTCCTTCCTTTTTATCAAATTCCTTCTTTGATTTCTCCTCTTCTTTCTGACTTTCTTCATCTTTTTTCCCTTGCTTTTTGGGCTTTTCTTCTGGTCCTTTTTTCTTTGCCTTCTCCTCCTCATTAACACTAAAGCAAAAAGAGTATTTAGGCATCACATCCATTATCTAGAGTGACTTAAAAGAGCAACATTCTAACTTGAGAAGCTGGGTCTTTTTAACCACAGAATAGTAAAATGATCAATTTAATTCACTTAACAACTCTTCAAAAATACTCTCTCTAAAATTAAAACCCATTACCCATGGGGGGAAAAAACCCAGCAAATAGATATCAGTATGGAGGGCCTAATGAAGGTAACACTAACAGAAGTGCATAGGTCCTAACCCAAGAAGTTCATTCTCAGTGGACTCCCCACACAAAGGTGGGTCTGTAGGACCCAGAGCGCATAAAGTGTAAACTAGGTTTATAAAGTATACTTGTTTAAGTTGTTCCTATTCCAAAACTGTGCATCTGCTAATTTATAGAAAACCAAACCTATGTTCAACTTTTCCTAGAGTTACTAGAAGCGCTAGACCTGGCATAAGAACTGAAGACAGCAAAACCAAAATTCGGGTAACTAACTGTTTCAATTACATCAGAAGAGATTTCTGAAATAAAAATGTACAAAATGAAAACACTATTTTTGTGTGATGTTGTATTTTCTCTTAATACAAAGAAACATAAATATCTTTCCTCTTCACTCAGCATACAAACATATAAGGAATTTTGTACAGATTAGACAAAGTTAGGAAGATTAAGATCTCCTCACTCTTGTTTCAGAGATGTCCTTCCTTGAATTACTCTGTATTATTAAAAACATCTAAACAAATAGTAACTTATTCTGAAAACTAAAGGAGCGAGAGTGTTATTACTCTCAGGAGTAATAATAACATAAGGAGCAACATAGTTGACAATGAATAAATTTTATATTAAGACAAAACTCACAAGTCACCCTCTGAAAGAGATGATGGTTTCACCAACTTGGGTCTCCCTCTTGGTTTTGGAATTTTTACATCAGAAGCTAGTAGTTATACAGAAATAACAGGTTAGTCCACAGCCACCATCTGTTCCTTGTCTATGTATCAAGATACTTACTCAACAGACATAACTCACGCTTAAATCAAAATATACACCCTAACTTTGTTATTGTACAGAATTCAAGTTAATTGAGTACCAAACTTCATCAAGATGTCTTTAAGAAGTTGGAGTGTTGGCAGCTTTTTAGCTGACTGGTGAATTAAAAACTACAGTGCTTTCTAGTCACAGGCTCTGGCGACTAACTCTTGTGCTTTTTGCAATCTATGCAGTTGCGATTTGTTTCACATGTTGTGTAACTGTATCTTAAATTAGATAATGAGAAATCTGAATAAGAGAACGAAAATCAGTCACTCCTGCCTACGATTGTACAGTTTGTTGTTCAATAGTTGTACTCATATCTTGCGGTTTCCATCACTTTTCAGGCTAACAAACCACTGTCAAGAAGGTCTACCACCACACTACTGTGCTGATCAAACTACATTTCCTCAGATTTGCCATATTGTTAGGAGTAAGACAAACAGCCTGCCTTCTTAGCACTTAGGTAACTCAAATGCTTGTCCAGTACTGCAGTGACTATGTTGTCAGGAAACCTAATATTCGACTGTTTAAATGCTTGGTGGTCTTAGCACAGAGCACTCTTAAGCATCCTATCAACAACAGAAAAGACTGCACAGTATATTTTCCAAAAAGGTTTTTTTTATAGGAGGCAAAAGCATCTCATCCCTTTCCTGCTCTTACTGACAGTAGTCAGTGAAAACCAGCAACAATTTGTAAAGATAAACCCACAAATATTAAAAATGCATATTTAGTCCATGTAATGAAATGGCAGAGAGGGTGACTTAATTTCCTCACAGCTTTAATGGCAAAAGTAACTAAAGTCTATTTAATCGTGGCTCCACTGGTTTTATATTGTCAGCAGATAGAGAGGACTATAAATTATTTGTTTCCCTGACACTAGGCACTCATACAATGTATTTAACTGCTGCAAGAACTGCCTTCCAAAGCAGTTGGAAATTATCAAGAATATCTGCAAGCTTACTATTAAAGTGACAAGAGAGATCATTGCTAATTTGAAAGAAACAGGCACTACAGAATTATCACCAAATGATTCTAACAAAACATTAAAAAAATCAGTTATATTTTATTTGCCTAGCAATCAACACAGACTATCCTAAACAAAATTTTGAACAAGTCTCTTCAGCTGTTATTTTTTTTTGAACTCTACCTACAGGCTCCTTGTTCCCCAGTTCTCATCTTTATGTTTTATGGATCTTCTAATGCTATCAAAGTATTTTATAGATATATAAAATGTATATTTTAAATCCCACCAGATATATATATTTTATTTTTTTATCCCACCAGAGAGCTCCTATCATATATCTACACTTAAGTATTCTGTGAAGACTGGCCTATTCTAAAAGGAATACTTGTACCCCAAACCAACCAGTCTTTAATTTAGAAGAATAAACATTAATACTAACAATTAAATCCACTCATGTCCTGAACTCATCAATTTGAAATGTTTTCTATTAGCAAAATCTGCCTTTAGCATGCAAAAATACTCTGCAGTACTTGAAGGAAAAGAGATAACTCCCTAACTAATTCTAAAATACTTCTGCAGTGAAAAAAATTAAATCTTTCTTCTGAAGTTACCTGCTGGTCTTCCTCTTTTGGGGCTTACTTTTGGAGACACTGGCCCAGTAGTTGTTGCTGCCCCTGCTGCTGCTTCCTCAGGTTCAGCTTGTTTTTCAGACTAATTAAAGAATTAATTTCACCAGTGAAAAAACACAGGGCACCGATATCTCAATTACTTTCTCAAACAAACCCATTTAAACTTATGGAAAATTATATTATACTTGTACACACACAAAAAGTCTCCAAGCTTAGTAACAGTTTCACCCTCTCCAATCCCACATAGAGAAAACAGTCAAGAACTTAGTGTCCAGGATAAAGGATAACTAGAGTACAGATACAGCATACTACTTTTCTATGTCAAATGTACTAAGGTTACAAATATTTCATACTGTGGTGGTTTGAAAAGGAAGTGAGTCTTTTTGGGATTTGGTGGTCAAACCAATGGGTGCTCAGGTTGAATACTGGCACTTAGTGTGGCCACTGAGGACAAGGATCCGCCTCTGAGAACACAGGGGTTAAAAGCAGAGGGCTCCCAGGAGAACTCTCTCTTGGTTCCGATCCCTGAGGACGGGCGGATCTCCCCTGCCCAGCTGGGCGGGGAGGGGAAGCCATGCGGGCTGGGCGAGGTAGGCTGGAGCCTTGGGCAGAGAGGGGAAGCTCCTGCAGGATGGAAGGGTGGAGAGAATACAAGAACCTTGAGAGGTATCAGGCAGCCTCCTTCCCCCCTCCGGAGAGAGAGACAGAGAGAGAGAGAGACTGTGCCTGTGCCACCTTGAAATTTGATATCGGCAGCCAGGCAGCACAGCCGAAGGAGTAGGGAGGAGGAGTGTTTTTTTAAAGTTTTCATCCTCTTCTGTGTGTGTCTTCTTTACATATTATAAGTAAATAAAGTTCTTCTTTCTTTTTGTTTCTAAATTAGAAACTGTTTTGCTCTGTTTTTAGTCACATCTCACAGCAAGCACCAGGGACAGTATATCTTCATGGGGCCCTGGCCTTGTGCCAGCATCAAACCATAACACATACTCATCGCCCATCCCTGCTGTCAGCTGTAACTTTGGAAGGTATGGTTTCAAACACAAAATTAAGATCTGCCCTTCTTATTTTAAGATTTTCGTTGGGTCAGTGCCCTGATCTGGCTTGCTGTGTGACCACGAGAACTTTAAGGTTAGCATATGCTGAGCAAGCAGCTGGAACTGTCTCTTTCAAAGTAACTCTGTATTTTCCCAGGTTGTAGAGACCACAAAAATCATAAATTTGTACAAAAGAAGAGTATTTCAGGTGTTAGTTCAATGTGATGAAGATGTTAAGAGAAATTTTTCAGAGCTTCAACATAGGCTATTTTATTAGCAGTTTAGCAACAGTTTATGTCTTATTTTTTCTTATTTCTAATTAGCTTTTTGGGAAAGATGGGGACTACATATTACACATCAAGTTAAAGAAAAATTAAGACTTGTAAAATAGTCTGGGAAAACTTTTGTTCTTAAAAATCTTTCAGACACTTGAGAAGGGGAAGTAGAGTGTCAAACACTTCAATTTATGCATAATCTGTCATTAAAGGAAATAACATCCAGTATTATCACATCCAAAAAATTCCAGTAATGTAAAGTAATTAAACCTATTGTTACCTTTCTTTTTCTTCCTCTTCTAGCAACTTTAGGAATAGAAGCATCATTTGTTTTCACCATATCCTGTGAAAATTAAAAATGTTCCTAAGAATCTTAATAAAACAAAGATATACTTCATTTATTCCACTATTTTTACACAAGCCTCTGGCACACAATTTAGACTAGAATCTTGTCATGTACATGAAGACACTGCGTGCTTTTAAATTATTAATATCTAAAATTATTAGACATTAGGACGAAATACTTTACTGTGAGGGTGGTGAGGCAGGCACTGGAACAAATTGCCTTGGCTGAGGTTGTGTCTGCCTCACCCCTGGCAGTGTTCAAGGCACAGCTGGATGGGGCTCTGAGCAACCTGGTCTAGGAAAAGGGGTACATGTCAATAACAAGGGGGTTGGAGGTAATTTTTAACGTCTGTTCCAACCCAAACCATTCTATGATTCTGTGATTATCTGATACTTAGGACTTTTTCCTGAGAGATAAAAAATAAGTTAAGTACTAAATAATATTCTGTTCTAAATAAGGATGCTATGTAGTGACATTTTAGTCTGTCTGGACTCTTTACATAGTCTTTAAAAGAGGTACATTTGCAATACAGTAAGTAAAAATGGTAAGTGATAAAATACACAGTCTTCCAACTGTTTTAATTGAACTTACAGACAAATCAGACTAGAAATTTCCTCTGTGATGAAAACTTCAATTTTTGGGAGCCTCAGGGAGAGGTATAAATGTGACTGAACATACAGAAATTTTTCATAATTGAACAGCTTCTGAAACTGCCAAAGTAGTAATAACTGTAGTGTCTTAATACTCAGTAATAGTTTTACATCAATAAACATTATATTACTATGTTCTGTGTTACACAGAAAAAAGCTCTCACATACTTCTTTACTGGTTTTGTCAGAAGATAGATCATCTTCCTTTGAAGTATCCATCTCCTTTTCTTCTGTTTCAGCTTCTGTAGGTAAGTTATTATCTCCTTTAGGGGATAACTGCAAAGCAAGTCAACAGAGAATAAAAAATACATTAGCAAGTATTTTATAGTTAGAACATGCTAATTCCCATCAGATTGTTCTTCACTATAAGAACTTAAATCTGTAGGTACACTCATTTCTTAGGTACCTGTAGTGATGTGCTTTTTCAAGTTTTAAAATTCTTATTAAAGGTTTTGTTTTGTGTATCCTTCCACCCCTCCCCCTCCCCTGTTATTCCTATGTACTTTTCCCTTTCCACATGGTCTCTGTCCATTACCTTATAGTTAAGGTACTTTCTTTGTTTCAAACTGACCCTAGGGATTGGACGAAAGGTTCAAGATGTATTCCCTCCTGCTGTTTTCTAATTTGTCTTACAGCTGGTCAATTTTTCTAGAATCTGTCTAATTGGCCCAAAAGTGTTATCTCTTTTTTGTAACCACCCTCCTTTAAATGATGATGCTCCCTGGGGCCCCTGGGGCTCTTTGTTTGGAACACCGCCAGAGCAGCTTCTCTCGACCTGATGTGATAAATAAACTTTTCTTGAAACTCCGAACTGAGCCCCCCTCTCTGAGAAAGAACTTCTTGCCGTCTGATTCTGCTAGCTTCAAAACTGAACCCCAAAACTAGAAATTATTGCTGAGAACATCTGCTCCAAGGTCTTCCCTTTGTTCTAACTGGGAAGCTGAAACAGAGCCAGGACAGAGACAGATAAGCCAGCAATAGGTACCCATTAAAATTTTAATTGTACTTCCTCTTATGAGGAAGGGCCAAGGGAGCTGGGCCTGTTCAGCCCCAAAAAGAGATGACTGAGAGGGGACCTCATAGATGTGTAGAAGTGTCTGGAGAGAGAGTGTCAAGAGGATGGATCCAGGCTCTGCTCTGCAGTGCCAAGCAACAGCATAAAAGGCAATGAGAACAAACCAATGCACAGAACTTCCACCTCAACATGAGGAAGAGATTCTTTACTGTGCAATGACCAAGCACTGCAAAAGATGGCTTAGAGGTTGTAGAGTCTCCCTGGAGATATTCAAGAACAACCTGGACACAATCCTATGCAATGTCTTCTGAGATCACTCTGCTTGAGGAGAAAGGTGAGCTAGACTAGGTTCCTTCCAGTCTGACCTACTCTGTGATTCTGTGTGAATAAATAACCCTTCAGCCAGTTAAGGATATCTGTTGTGGCTGTGCTTTCTCACAGGTTCTTGTGCATCAGCTCACTGACACAGCGTGGGAAACTGAGAAGTCCGTGGTTTAGGGTAAACACTACTTGGCAAAAGCTAAAACATCAGTTTGTTACCAACATTTTTCTCATACTAAATCCAAAACACAGCACTGCGCCAGCTACTAAGAAGAAAACCAACTCCATCCTAGCTGAAACCAGGCCAAATAGTAAACAAACCATAAGTAAGTTGTTTTATCATTCGTGAGATTGTAATTTAGGCACTTTTTTTCTTTTGTTTGGTTTTTTTAAACCTTTAAAAAACTAGTTTTGGTTTTGGGAAAGCAGTTAGAACTTGAAAAATCAAGAGTTTGTAATTGTTTACTTGAAAATAATCAACATTTCCTTGCAGCCTACATATCTGCATGTCTTCAAGATTATCAGTTCTCTCAATTTGAATACTACTGGCTTGTCCCACTTTCAAGCACCTTTTTTAAAATTCTATTTTAGAGTAGCTAGCTTTTAAAATTTCAACACTAAACAGAGCAACTATCACACAGTATTTCTAATTACATGAAGATACATAACATCACTGAGTCTTTCTACAGAGTACAATTTTAAGACAGAATAACTATTGGTTCACTAAAACTGAAGGAAACCAGAGTACAGGCACTGGTTAATGGAATGCTATAGCTACATTAGTATAGGAAAAAAAAAAAAAAAAAAGAAATTCTCTTTATTTTGCTTTAAGATGATTAATTAGGCAAGTCTATACAAAAGGACCCAGTCAGGATCTTCCATTCCATCTTTATGTTTAAATGGCTTTATGTATTCTTGTTTCTCTCACACTGTGCCAGCACTGAACAGCCTAAAAGCACTTTTGAAGGAAAACATGTAGCTTAAGGCATCCCAACTAGCACATGCTGCTTGAGGCATAAATTCAGAGTGAAGCAAACTGATTAATCAATCAGCCCAGTTTAAAAGAAGTTGCCCCCCTCAGTAGCAAATACTAAGAACAAATGCTTTTATAGCCAGCATGCATAGGAAAGTGCAGCCCTGGTTTGCTGACACTGTCAGGAAATTTTGTGTTTCAAAGCACTGCTAAGGTATAGCAAATAGAACCCAAATCACTCTCACACTCTACAGTGAGAAGTACAAAAATATGAAACTCTAGGCAGTAAGTAAGAAGCTTGGAGAAATAATCCATCGATAACTCTGCAGGCTCTAGCTCACCAAAACCACTCTCAACATCATCTATCAGTATTTTAGTAGACTAATTTTTTCCCCCTCCAATCAAAGGACTTTCTTACTCTTGAATAACCAAGCTATTACAGCTACAAGCTATTAGCTACTGTACACTAATCCTACTTGCTACATAACTGACACACTGCAAATTATTCAGTTGCAATTGTGAATCAGTACTGAAGAACAGCCAGCAACACCTACAGAAAAACTACATTAAATCTTGGCAAATAATGAAAATGGAAACAGAGGTCAAGAATAAAGGCAAGTCTATTCAAAATGGTCTGACATTTAAGTTAAAGGCACTGCTCATCCTGTTGAGTAGTAATTTCCAGAAATGAGTTAGAAATAAATGAGATACCATAAATGTCAATCCCATCTGCATGTCAATTTTTTTAAGTTTTATAATCTATTCTTAAAACTACTAAGAAGAGCTGACAACACACAGTATCTCTCCCATGCCAAATGAGAAATATCCCCATATGAACAAATATTCAGGAATAGAGAAAAGTTCAAAGCAGTGTACCACTGAATCATTAAATGTACAGTTGCTAGGTTGCTTTTCCTCTTACAGTATGAACTATGACTGCACCACCAAATTGAGACAAAGATGTTTCAGACTGAAATTGATTTTGTTTTGGAGAGTTTCTAAGGTACACACACATTTACAAAGCAAAGAAGCTAAATTCTGTATAAACTACTGCATACTGATTCCTGGCTTAAAAGCTGAATTGATACATCTATGAGATTCTCTATATCCTAAGTAGTTCATTAAGGGTACAGTCTAATTCAAACTGATTCTCATAAACCTTTTCTGGCAAACACACTTAAGTACCCTTTCACCCATGACAGACTCTAATGCTCTGTTCTGCTTTTCAGTATAAACGATCATAATTGAAAGTGAAGAATATGAAGAAGTCTTCAAAAACGGAAAGGGAAAAGTTAACCTAATTCTTGATGATAATTATAATTTCAAACTTCTCCTGCCTAGGAAGTAATATATGAATTCAGTTTAAGTGTACTATGATATATAAATACAGGCTGGTAAAGAAATTAATTTTCAAAAAACATACAGAATACCATAAAAGGAAAATAGAAGGACAGAAGTATTACTTTAAGTATATCTGAAAGGACGCAAATACAGGGAAGTTACAACATTAAACCACTGTTACTTTAAAGTATTTAACTAAAGACTTGGCAATACAGTTTTGATTTGAAAATGTTTCTGGCAGAACAAAGCAGAAATTCAATCACTTACTTTTGGGACAGAACACTTTTTTCTTTTGGCTCCTGCTTTTTCTTCGCTCCCCTCAGCAGGCTCCTGACTGCTTTCTTCAACAGTTTCGTTGATAGGAGTGTTAATGGCTGGATGGGGCTTCAATAAAAAAAAAATCCAAAATGAGATCTAAATCCCCTTCTCACATGAGGTGTATTCTCCCACATGCATTACTGAAGAAAGCATTGTGTCAAGGAACCCCTTACTAAAAGAACAAGAATATTAAATACATCTTATTTCATTAATTTCCACTGTTTTCAATTTAATCCGCAACTTATTTATTAAACTTTCAAACACTAATGCTGTAACAACTCATTTTCCCATTATGATACTGCAATGTAAGATTTTATTATGTTTAATATGATATATCTTAACATATCTAAAAGAAAAGAAATTAAAAAAAAAGTTTTTGGTCAAGTACAACTTCTGATGCTACTATATGAAGACATGCATTTTTAAATACACTATCAATCCTAAGTGATTTAACTACTTGTTTCTGAAAATGTAAGCAGAAAAAGGATTACAGTAAGATAATTAATGAATTAAAAGTTAAAACCATAGTAACAGGAGATAAAGTTCACATTACTCTTTTTTCTTTCATTATATCATGTATGGTTTTCTCCCTCTTATATACTAGCTACTTTGAATAAAGCAGGCAGAATTCCCCTGACTTTTTTTCTCCTACTGGGGAAGTGGGTTTGGGTTTAAGCCTAACTGACAATCTCCTTTCTGCCCTCCAACTCCCTTACTAGCAGTCACAAGCAACATCTGCAAAATATCAGTACTGCTCTTAGAACATTCCAGTTCTGGCAATGAAACAGAAAATATGGCTCTCAGAAGGCCTCACTAAGATAAAAAATGCAGTGGAGAACTGCTAGCAAACAACCCATTTTGCCACTTTTTGGGTCCATTAGAGGTAAGATTGGCATTTACAAAGCAGAAACAGACTGCAGCTTCTCAAGCCTAAATTGCCGGCAGCGCGAACTGCGACACCCAGGTGCCAGAATGCTCTGCAGCTGAAGATGTGGAGTGGCAACGGGCCATGACCATCCTTGGCAGTGCCAGTGCAAGGACAGGGGAGCATCTTGGGAATGTGATGAACCTCGATACATGTGCCATTGTCATGGCCCCATGCTGCAGTGAAACTGCCGAGTCAGTGCCACTGGACCACTCAGAAGATAGAAAAATGTGGGCAGAAAGTCCCAGCACAGCTCTACCCATCAACAGAGGGAAGAAGGATCTTTGCAGGATGCCACAGATTGCTGGTGGCCACTACCTTTCCCACTTAAAATTTTTCACTTTTTCCCTACTTTTCTATTTTTTTACTTGCTCACCTCTTTGACAGTGAAAAAACCTGAATTTCTGTTTTGATCACCATGATTTGAACTCTTTTGTCACTTAATCTCACTCCTGGTATATTTGAATTGACTCATCTCCATGTTAGGGTGGTGGATGGCTTAGGGCACATTCCCATACTGGGACATATGTCCAGTAAAAGGACAAAAAACAGGAAAAAATGCCAAGTGAATGACTCTATACTGAGAGCTGACAAATCTGCCCCTTTAATATCATCTTGTATCCAGATTAAAAGCTCAATTTTGCCTAAACCTTCACATGAACATGGGATCACCCACTTCCCTCTGACCATACGTGCTGCATGCCCAAACACAAAATTTCCTACTCATCCTGAATTTTTAAGCTGACTCCTGAACTGTCTTCCTTGCTGTGTTTTTTTTTATATAACTTAGCTCTAACAATCTTTAAAATCAAAGAGTTATATGTAGATAAAACATAGAGATGAAGGAATATCTCAAGATACATTCACATCCAAGACTGCAGCTAAAAAAATGTGTCCATTCACCTGTGCACTGAATAGTGCAACACATTAGAAGACTATAATACATTATTTCACTTTAAAATATTGTTGGGAAAACAGCATATTTACTCTTCAGTATCTCCATTAATTTTCCTCTTGGTTTTCATAAGCAAGTACTTGCCTTCACTTTCAAGATTCCTCACTACCTACACTTGTCCCTCATGCTTGTGTGGAGGTGCTGATGACATGGGTAGAACCAAGTTCATCACTGCCCTGAGCTGATCACAATTGGTCCTGGGAAGGTGGCTGGCAGGAGGTGAACTAGGCTACTTCAACATCCCACCTCACCTGGGAACACATGGTGCCTTCACCCAAGTAGCAATGGGAGAAGGGGAAGAGGGGATGGAAGGATGGTCATGCACAGAACAAGATACATAGAGCACATGGGGCTCTGAGGCAAAAGAGATGCCAGAGTCAAGGAGGAGACATATAAGCCATTGCACAAGCCAAGATCCAGCTCAGAGTTGCCTCATGTTGGGGAGTACATTTAGTGAAAGTAGCTCATGTCATTGCAGACTGAGCTGTGAATGGCAGGAACTGGAGGCAAGAGATCTTGAGCTCTACATATAAAGGGCACGGTATCCAGCCATGTGAGTGGACACTCAAAGACATCAGGAGCCAAAGACTCAACCAGAAGACCCAACAGTTTCTGAGCTTTGTGAGGGTATAAATGTCCAGGGCTTCCTTTGTTCAGGGTCCTTCCCAGGAAGCACCCAGATCAAGCTGTTATTCTGTGGTTGCATCATGATTAAATTCTTTTATGGACCCAGCTGTCTGAGACTGCTAAATGAAACTCAGGGTCCAGCCAGAAAGGCAACCTTGTCTGACTGTGTGAGTGGGGTGTGTGCAGGGAGCCAGCAGGGCACCCAATGGGATCACTGTAGCTGTCTGCTGCAAAGGGCATCAGCCCCCGCTCAGTGGTGGTGAGTGTGACAGTCACAGTGGCTCCTGGACTGTCACATGGAAGCCTTAACACCAAGCACTGGCAGACCGGAGACAGAAGTAACACATTGGGGTAGGGTGGCAGGCCATGGAGGAGCCCATACTGCACCTGCTGAGTAAGAAACAAGGAACAGCACAAAGTAACCACACCTGACTGCCTCCTATATGACTGTCTTACCCAGGGGACACACTGACATGTGCAGAGAGAACAACTGGGGACCAGCAAAGCAAGAGCAGAGGTAGCTGGAAGGAACCATATTTCTCTGATTTTTTTTTTTTTTTGTCCTTGTTTCTTGTTATAAGAACTAATAACAAAAAGTCTGTCAACTGACTAAACGGCACCAAATTGAATGTTTTGTTGCTTAAACGATACCCCTTTTTTTTCGAAGGTGGTGGAGCCTCAGAGACTGATTTCAAGCACTCTGTCACCCTTAAAACAAATACCAGCTTCCCCATAAACTCCCCAGTAGTCTCAGGTTCAGCTGAGGTAGAGGTAATTCTCTTCTGCACAGCTTGTACAGCACTATGTTTTGGAATTAGTATTAGAAATATGTTCAAAGCTCACAGATGTTTTAGTTGTTGCTAAATAGTGTTTACTCTAAACCATGGAAAACACTACTTAGTAAAAAGTAAAAGTGTTATCAACAAGATTCTCATACTAAATGCAAAACATAGCACTGCACCAGCTACTAAGAAACTTAACTCTATCCCAAGGGAAATCAAGACATTACACACTTGAACACCCATTCCTTCCCTGACTAAAATATCCAAAAGTTCTACTCCTCAAAAAACCCCTTAGCTGTTAAATAAAGCCTTTTGCAGATGTACTCCATTAGCACCAACAAGGACCACCCACCAGTGAAAACAAAAGCTGGCTTGATTTGCTCCAAGTAAAACTTGGAGTAATTAGGGAGAATAGTACTTTTAATAATGCATAGCACAGAGTAGAAGGAGAAGACTATCAAAAGGAAAGCTTTCTACAGTTAAAGGACAAATTCTGTAGCAAACTGGCATGAATCTACTGCTTAACTTCATCCTTTCTGTAGTTCAAACAGATACAACTTTCCTGGTCAAGCAGGGAAACCTACAGCTGGCTGATCAGGACCATGTCCAGATGACTTCTAGGTATCTCCAAGAACGGAAACTCCACAACCTCACTGAGCAACCTGTAGTAATGCTCACTGACCCTCATAGGGAAAAAAAAAAAAAAAGCTTCCTGTATTTCAGTTTGTGCTCTTAGCCTCTAGTCCTGTCACTGGAACCCCCTAAAAAGGGTCTGACGCAGTCTCTTTGTACCCTTGCTTCACATATTTGAATAAATTGAGGAGATTCCACATAAGTCTACTAGGGTTGAGCAGTCTCTGCTGTCTGAGCCTCTCCTAACAGCAGAAATGCTCCAGTCTATCACATTCATGGCCTGCCATGGGTCCCTCTGTTCAGCAAGTGCATGTTTCTCAATTTGTATTAAGTAGCCCAGAACTGGATGCAGGACTCCAGTTAAAATATCCCTACTAAGAAAACATTCTTCTTCCAGTAATTTTATGGCTCACTTAGAAGAACAGGACTTATATATGACCTGTGGAAAAAAAAACCCCTTCTTCTTTCTTTTCAGTAACGAAATAGGGAAAAAACTGCAAAGAACAACCCAATGGCTCTAGACAGAGCCTAACCAAGAAAGAGTGTAAAAAGTGCTGCTGCTGAAGCTGAAGAACCTGAAAGGAACTCAAAAAGTCAAAGGACTGTCTTGCAGAAAAGCTGTTACACTAAGAAAATAGTCTTCTTGGCAACATGTTCTGTTTTTTCCCCAACTGGAGATGTAGCTAGGAATGTCTCAGATGCTACTGAAAGCACTGTTTAACTGAAGTGACTGATTCCTACAGTGAAACAAAATATTAGACAAACTTTTTATTACTGATTATTTATACCCAGATTTTAACCTAATTAGAATGACTGGTATAATTCACAACTGTCACAGGCATCCACAGAGCAATTCTTTTCAATTGCCACAAAAAGGACAGTGAAAAGGTATATTGTAGTCTGGTTTTCTAGGCCTGAGGTTTCTGAGTTTCTGAACTCAGTTTCTTCGTGGTGTTTGGGTTTCAGAAGACCTTGTTCCCATGGACTTGACATAAACATCCCAAGTGTTATTGTAACGAGAGTGATGTTTTGGATTCTTTTCTGTGAGATGGACTTGTCTCTATCCATTGCTTTGGGCCAATGGTTAGAAGAGTTCTGGCACTCTTCTGACCAATGAGAGTGGCCTGTTCTAAAAGGTATATAAGGAGGGCAGTTGTTTTAATGAAGTGGAGTCAGATGCAGTTTTTTATAACGAGGTCTCATGTCGTTTGTTCATCGCCCACAGCGACAGTATATCAGTTTGTATCTTACAGCTGCAGAAAGAATCTGTCTCTTATTACTACAGTCCTTCCCACTGTGATGCGAGGATTAGCATCTCTCAATATCCCAAAGAAAGTGTACACCTGGAATACGTGAAGTTCTGACAATACTTCAGAAACTCCTTAAATCTTTATCCATGTTCTCCTTCAAATCAGAAACACAGTAATGTGGGATATCTTATGAAACAGTAATTAATTGGTGCTGAAATGACAAGCTGGCATGTTGTGCAGAGATAGCAAACAAAAACAGAAGACAGAAATTCTTTTTTATTATTATTATTGCAGCATTGCCTAGAAGACCCGATGTAATCAAGGTCAGTACACAGTCAGTGTTCACAGCAAAACTAAAAGCTTACAGAATGTCCAGAGCAAGCAAAGACAAAATGAGCAAGAGAATTTCTTTTGTCTTCATATTAAATTTGAGTCCTTTTATGGGTAGCATTGCATAGCTCTGGTTTAAGCTTGGAAGTCAAAAAAAAAATCAAGAAACAAGGAACTACTGATGGACCAAAATTGAATCAAGTCACGTGACAGGGTTAAAAGGCAAGCATTACATTGCTTCCAATTGCTAGAATGAAAATACTGCACACTAGGAAAGTATGAAAGTACTGAAATCTTACAAGGATACCTGTGGACATAGGTATTTGGTTTTAGAATACATAGGACAGAGTGACGGAGACTCAAAAAACCCCACCACTTTTCAAGCACAGCCACACAGTTACAAAGGTATTTCAGGAAAATATACATATATATATATATTTCTATGTACATATCTCCAGTTAAACAACTCCCATCTCTTATGCTATTGATACTAGGCATCAAAAATAAGCAGTATTTAAATATTTTTAAATATATGAAATTTTGTTTAACCTGCAGTTAAACAGCAGCAATAAGACATTACTCTGTGTCAGGAAAACATTTACTGTATTTCCCCTCCTGTCCCCAAAGCACCAAAGATTCGTAGAGTCTGCATAACTTACCTGCTGATGAGAGAATTTCACTTTGGGATTATTGTCAATTTCCCACAGCCCTTCATTAAAACCCTTTCTTTTATTTGGTTTGCCATATTTATCTTTATTTTCTGAGTAAGGGAATATGTCCTTTGGCCCCAAAAATGCCCTTAAGGAAAGAAAGAACAAAATTCATATTTTAATCAGTTATTCTTTACAAAGAAGTAAGCACTAAGTGTTGTTAAATTCGTTAGCACTATAACAACTATTCTGCTAGAATCCTTTGTTTTCTAAACCTTGGTCTGCAACACCCCAAGGTCTCATTATTACCACCACACTGAGACTTCTCTCCTTCCCAGAGCATTGCGTATCTGGGCAAGAAATGTTCAACACTGCATCTTAAGATTGCATCTAACAAGTCAGTCAGCTGCTGTGAATAGGATCAATTAAAAACTAAGTAGTTTACAAACAAATAGAAAGAGCAATTGCTTCCTTACGGAAGCAAAGCACGCTTAAATGTTAAGAATAAAGCATCCTTGAATATTTTTAATGTATTGGACATGGAGAAGCACCACAAGAATATACTGATTGCCCACATATTTTTAAGAATGAGATGTAAAAAATGCAATTAATTCATCACTAATTCAGTAGTTTTTCAGGTTCTGACATTAGGACCTCACAACTTAACTTATGAAGTTTAAACAATAAAGACTTTCTTATTTTAAGCTTCTCCTCCAGTCATTTTTGTGATGAAGTAAACATGACAATATTTTTATTTCTAAGACACTCTTGGAACAGTGTTGATGCTGCCTGTGTATCTTTTCCAGACAAACAAAAAACATTCTTACCCCTACTCTAAGCTGTCGAACTAAAGCTTTTACCTATTAGCTCTTCTCATATGACAAAGTCACAGTATTCACTACTAGCATGCCCATGTTAAAGCTTGGGAAAACAAGGTACCACGTTACTGAGAACCAATATTACAGTTTACGCAGAAGAGCATCAAAGACTATTTCATTTCTGCTCTATCTTCATGGCCTTTTGAAGTTAGGATTTCACTGCACCAATCTACCTGCTGCTAACAGAGAAATGTACACTTTGACAGTACATTCTCAGTTCCAATACATGCCTAGACTTTGTGTTATTGCAATTATAGTACATCTAACTATTTGAAAAGTTGCATACACTTGCTTTCTGAAGTATCAGCTCATAGTAAAGTTAAACAGATACTTCTAAGCTTCACTTCACTATTTCCTTCATCATCATTAAAAAATAAAAGCAGGTACTTCAGACTTACACCCCACTAAAAGGAGAAAAATGAAAAAAACATAGAATCTCACTGAAAGCATAAGTGTTTTCTACTCCAGCAGTAAATACTCTTCTATGTGCACATGGTACTAAGTAAGCCATTGTCAGCTTAGACTGCAAATCATCCACCTATTGGCAAGAGATAGTTAGGGAGGATTCAGCTAGTGTGGGAAACATGCACCTGCAAAGCTTATATACCCACACCAAAAAAATGGGGAGGGAGCCAGACCAACTGGGAGAGACAAAAATAGGAAAAAAATTGCCTCTCTTCTTCCATATTCTCTAAAAGGAAGCATTTTTCCAGTCTCTAAGCCTTTGCCCATATTATCAGGCATTAAAAAACACCCAAGATCAGCTACTGTGAAAAGGTTATGAGGCTTACTAGGCTGCTACAGTTTAATCCTCATGTATCAGTAGAGAAAAAGGAACAAGAAAAACTGAATTAAAAGAGATTACCCTAATACAGAAAATACAGAAACTAGAGTTCAGTGTGACCTGTTTATCTGTGACCAACCAAAATTTATACTGATATGATCTAATGATACAACATATTCAAATAAAATGTTTATTAAAATAGTATTCATTATTCTCCCTAGGTAGTAACACATTCAGTTGGGTTTTTTTTTAGAAAACTTAAGAGAAAACAAAGAAATGCGGTGTACAGGATAATACTTATTTACAGTAATTTCATAAACTCAATTAATATTATTTCTAAAAATCAAGAACTATTCCCAAACCAGTCTTGCTTTCCTTTTCTCCCATGGTTCCTTTTTTCTGCTGCAACCATCCATGCAGCCTGAAATCCTATCATACTTTATATAGGACTTTTTAGCATGATAAATTGATTATGTGGGTTTCCAGAGTTGCCACTATTTACAGTAAGACAAATGTACATATACAGCCTATTAAGATGCTGAAGGTAGAGCGTCTAACTTTGCACAAACTCTTTACTGTGAGAAGCACAGCACAGAACAAGTTTATCAAATTTGTTTTAATTTCCATGGAAAAAAGTACAAGACATTGTTAAACTCTCTACACAAGTCCTGATGGATCACTGAAGTCACTACTTACAGCTAAAAACCTAAACAAAATTACATACCATGGACCATCAGCCACCTTTGTCACCTGATCAGTTCCTTCCAAGTGTAATTTACAGGTATATGCTGGAAGGAGTAAGTGACACCAAGAATTATAAAAGTTTCACCTATTATCACTCTACGGATCTTAAGATAAGCAACATGCTTAACAAACACCAGGAGACAGCTGGGTCATGGAACACCCTGTACTTGCAACCTGTGTGAAAAAGAAGCAAGAAGTTTCTCTGGTATTCTACGCATTTCTGAAACATAGTAACCTGGAACATCGAGCCTATCACAACTAGACCAAAGCAACACTTCATTTTGTAACTACACCAGAGTGAGGAACAAACATTTCAAATTACTCACCCAAACTAGAAAAAACCCCAAACATCTCTTAAGAGCCCTGAGCCAAATCTTAAGTAGGACATAAAACTTTTCAAAACTTTTACAGCTGTTTTTAAAGCTTTAGATGAGGAGTTATTTCTGTCTCACTTACATTCAACCTGCATTCCCAGACTTATTAACAACTGCACAAAACCCCACTGCAATCCAGAATGACACACGCTTCATACCACCAGCAGAACCAAAGCAGTTCATCGCAGTGGCCAAAAAGAAAGGTCAGTTGTGTGAAAAATTGAAGGAAAAAAAGGCAAACTAACACATTTAAAATTATAATTACACAAAATTACACACGCACATAAAAACTCCAACCAAACTAAAAAAATTAGTTATTGAAAGACGAGATTAGATTTAAAAAAAAAAATACATGGGCCAAGCATATAAATATCATTTTCATCATAGAAATTGCTTTTTAAGAAAAGGAAAAGCAAGTAATGCCAAAGTAGGGGATGCTCACTCTTTAACTCAACAGGACAATGTATCTTGTCTCAGCAAGATACTTACTTGCTAAAGATAAATACAAAGTACCAGAATAAAGCACTTTCAATAGATTTAATAAACTGAAAAAACCAAGATCCTTCCACAAAATGCGAGAAATGGACTTTTGCACACAACTTCAATCTGCCATTTTATTAGGAAAAACAGAATTAAAAGCATGCCAATACAGGTTTAAATTGTTAGGGTTTTTTTAGCAACTCAAACAACAAATGGAGCACTGAATCTGATGCCTCAAATCTACACGAACCCAACTAACCCACGCTAGAAAGCAACACAAAAGTAATTTTCAAAAACACAGAACTACATAAACACCACAATATTTTCTATTAAATTCAGCAGTGGAAGACATACAGTCTCCCAAAGCAAATACTGTATCACCACAAAACACTGCTCAAAGTACCCACAGATAAGTATTTTGCACGTTGATAGGTATGAAGCTAACAGCACTTCCTCATCTTTCTTCAGATCTCATAAATATAACACCATCCACAACCCAAAACCCCATCAAAAAAACACCCAAACCAAAAAAACCCAAACAATAAAAACAAGCCCAGTATATGATTATCTGTCCATTTCTTAAATTTTGCCTATTTCAATTTCTTTGAGAATACAGTACTGAGGATTTTGAGCATATACAGGACTATAATTAAACTCATTACAGAGAAAAAGAAAAAACAATCAGCCACATCACTTTGGATACAATTTTTTTTCCTTCTAATGAGGAAAGTGTACATGTTATGGTTATGGACTCTCATTCACTTGAACAGCTTAAGTAAATGTTAGAGAATCATGTCTTGACAAAAGAGACCAATTTAGGAAGATATGCTAGCATACAATATAAATACACCACACTCAGAGAAGATAACTTTTTGTCACAGCATTTTAAAATGAAAAAAAAAAACCAACCCTGAAATAAAATGGACTTACGTCTCATGGGTGCCAAAAAAGAAAATAGGCATTTTATTCATAGGAGGTTTTACTGCTCCGTCAGGAACTTCATCCACCTAAGAAAAACACAGTCTATTATAATTCAAATCAAGTAATAGTCAAGAACAGTTTAGGGGAAAATATGTAAAAATTAAGCACTAAAATGGAAATAAAAAGGCTACAGAGAAGTAAAGCAGAAACTGAGACCTCTTTTTAACAGTATGTAAAAAAAAATACATCAGAAACAGACCAGTATTAGCAACAATAGAAAACTACATTACTGTCAGTTTACAGGGATACTTTTCACTTGACCACTACTTTTAAAAGAAGAGAATACAAGGTAACAGGTAAAAGGCAATTTAATTTCATCCACATACTGCCCGTCCTTAAAGCAAAGCAACAGCAAGACTTCCTACCCTTATGCTGACCTTACAACTTGTGGAAGCTCGAATTTGAAGTATTACCAAAAGAGTAATAAACTTTAAAAGATACTCAATTCCTAAGTCAGCATCTTCGCTAAATACCTTTTCACCTCCATTCCTACATCCAACAAATGACCTACAGTAGTCCCAGAATTTGGCACGCCTTTCCCACAGGAGCGAAGAGAACACAAAAAATGATTGGACAAGTTACCACATTCATTTAGTCTATTAAACAGAAAGCACATTAGACATAGTCCACTTAGGAGTAATCTTGACATAAATTCGTGTTTTTCTTCTGCCAAGAGCAGTTATTTGAAGATATCATTTTTGTACAGCTCCAGGAGCCTGCACAAGCTCCAGTCACGCTACCATACAGCAGTCTTCACTCCGTAAAGCCGTGTTACACTAATTAGAACTAATGACTACTTGAGAGGGCTACTTGTTATGGATCTGCAATGTGACTGCAAAGCCGCTTCTACCCGCGGGAGCCCAGCCGCGTCCTCCCCCACAGGAGGCGAATCTGAAGGCGCTGCTCAGCACAGGTGTGCGAGCGCAGCCCGTAGAAAACAAGGCAAGGGGAGGAGGGGGAGCCTTACCCTGGCCGGCCAATGGGGGTAACCTTTCATCTTGGCGAAGATCAAGTCTCCGGGTTTGAAATCTCGGCTCATGTTTTCTCACCGACGTGACGCCCTGTGGCTGCCAGGCGAGCCGGGCTGAGAGAAGGAAAGGCTCTGCGCTTTCAGCAACCACCAAGGCACTGCCAGCCACACGAGGTGCCTCTCACTGCCGGGATAAACACACCGGGGCGGAGGAGCGCAGAGAAGGGCAACACAAGAAGGCACGTCAGCAAGGGCGGGCGGCCCCTGGCTGGGGCGCACTGCGTCGTGCCTGCCCTTCACCTTTGCAAAGAGACCCCCTGGGCACTCCGTAGCCTCAGCCCCCGCCCGCGGGCAGGGCCAGGCCGCCCCCGGCCAGGAGACCCACCCGCCACCTTGTCCCGATCTCCCCCGTCTCCGACCGGCCGCTCGCCCCCTCACGCACGCGGGCACCTCGGCCGTAGGGGGGCAGGAGGGGGAGGGAGGGTGCGCGCGGAAAAGAAACTCCGCCCGCCCGCCTTCCTCTCCTTCATCCATCCATGCATGCATGCATGCATGCATGCATCCATCCATCTATCTATCTATCTATCCCTCCATCCCTCTTTCTCGCTCCCTCTTCCCCCTGATTCCCCTTCCTCTCTCTCCCCCCAGCTTGCCCGCCCGTCGCTTTACCAGCGGCGGTGCAGCTCGCCGCTATCAACCGCGCTGGCGCCCGGCCCGCCGCCCGCCGCGGGAAACACGGCCCCGCCGCCTCCTCCCGCCAGCGGGCCGGTACCACCTGGCACGCCGCACCGGGGCGGCGGGGGAGCTCCAGAGTGCCAGCGGGGACACGGCGAGCGCCCCGCCGTCAGACAGACGGCTCGGCTCCCACCTCCACTCGTGGGGGAATGCGGACAGCCAAGAGAGGAAAGAGTCCGCCAGACACGAGGCGGGGTTGGAGAAAGGAATGGGAAAAGCCTCGTTCGCCGCCTCTCCCCTCAGTCGGAAAAGTGGTTCGTTCCTCCTCCGGTGGGGGCGGAGCGGCCGCGGCGCCGCTGGAGGGAGCGGAGGTGGACGAGGAGGAAGAGGAGGAGGAGGAGCCGCCGCAGCGGCGCGCGGCCGCGGGACCGCCTTCGGCCGCGGCGACGGCGGGAGCCGCGCTGAGGGTAGCGCGCACACGGGCCAATGGCTGTCCCTTAGCCACTGTCAGACTGGCGAGGTTAATGGGCGCCATCCTTCGCAGACTGTGCGGGTGCGACCCGCGGGGCCCTTTGTGTGTCTCACGCCCCACGAGCTATGTTAGAGAGCCGTCCCCTTGACGGGCTTCTCATCCCTTTCTGCTGCCGGCCCCAAAGCTGCCCGTGTTGCCCGGGTACTCCCCGGCCACTTGCTTGATGTCTTGACTTTCCCCAGCATACAACAACCAAAGGTTGTTTTATTTTCTTAAGTGTATAACAGAGTCCTTACCTGCTACTTAGTCGCCATTAACTCCTGAGGTGGAGGTTGTCTTTGGTTTGGTTGACTGGTTTTGTTTCCTAACTAGGATTGCTACTATTCAGACTATGTTACTCCCCTTGTCCTCTCCGTAACTGTTCTCTCTTGGCTTTTTCACCAATCCACATTAAGCATTAAGCTTCCTCCTCACCTAGCATTTCAAGCCACTGTGCCCTCCTCTCCTGTTTCTGTCAGCTGATCTCCTTTAAAAGTGCATCAGCCACTGCCAGCCTCCCCACAAATGCCTTTCTTCAAAGTGGAGATCTCATAATCAGATATAAACTCACTACCTTCTTTCTTATGGCCTGCCTGTCTTGTTGTATCTAATTCTAGTTCTGCATCAAAAATAAGCTTGCCTGTCAGCTCTCTGAGGGTTTAGTCCTATGTGATAACCTCACACAACACCACCTGCAAGTCACAGTATGTCTGCGCCATACAATGGGGGCCCAAACCAGCAGAAAGCTCTAAGAGCGGCACAAAAAATAATTCTTTACACTGTTTCACAGGGGCAGACGTAGCCATTTTGTGCTCAAGTTTCCATCCTTGGTGTGTGGCCTAAAGCACAAGTTTTACAGCTCAGTTTTCTGCCAGCTGCCCTCTGTGCTACTTGAACATAAAGGTAAGTCTTCATGAAAGGAATCATCTTATCCCTTTAAGTTTTGATACTGAAACTCAAGTCAGGCCCAAAACACCCACTGCAGTTGCCACAAAGCAAGTTGTGATTTGTTCTAGGCTCTCTCCTCCTTAAATGCAAAATGTTGCTTTATTAACTTTAATTGTAAAATTTCACACCATCTCTGTTAAGCAAGAACAAACTGCAATTTTCTGGTGGCTTAAACAAGTCAAATCTGCTTGATTTTCTTGAAGGTGGCAAAGCTCACATCTCTGACGTCAACTTTCTCATAAAAAGATAGAAAATCGTCAATATATTAAGACAGATAAAAAACTTTCTTCCTATATAAAAATGAATGACCACTTGGGGCAAAAGTCTGCAACATAATGTAACCTGTTTTTGTAAACCTGGGCAAATAACTTATTTCACTTGGCACTAGGCATTTAGAATAATTGCATTATTGAGAAGCAGAAAAACCATTGGTAAAATCCAATTATAGAAATCAAGTCAGAAACTAGAAATTAAGTTTTGAGCCTTTATCTCAGAGGGTGAAAATATTACAGAACTTTTTGTCTTTTTATTAAAACTTCAATTCGTACCTTGAAGGATATACCAACTGACATATTACTACTATTGTCCACTTTTCTAGGATATGGTAGGGTGGATTTTATTTACTCATCCTCTTATGCTGCTGTTGTTTGACATCTTATGTGTTTACATGTGGGTCTTGAAATCTCTCAGTTGAGATGTTTCAAAGAACCTTTCCCTTTGTACAGTGAGGCGACCAGAAGGTGAATGATAACCTTGCTACCAGTCTCCCTCATCCACCCTGCCGTGTTTTTTGTCCCACGGGTCTCTCAAAATCATTTACCGGTTTTTTTCTCTTGATAATCTGAGTGAAGAACGTGCAGCCCCGAATCCGAGGACATGCACCTCTCCGCCTGGCTCTCACGTCAGCCGGTCATTTTGACTTCCTACCGGCACATCGCGTTTTCGGAGCGCGGCAGGCCGCGGACGCGCCCGGCCCGGCTGCGCGCGCCGCCCCGCGGATGACGCTCGCGCGCGGCCGGAAGTCGCCGTTGGGAAGGCGCTCGCGCCGGCCGCGTCCCGCTGGCGGCGCCTGGAAACGGCGCGGCGCTTCCCGGCGCTTCCCGGCGCTCCTTCCTGGCGCTTCCCGGCGCTCCTTCCCGGCGCTTCCCGGCGGCCGCGCTGGCCCCGGCTGCCCCGAGCGTTCTCGGGGTGCTGCTGCTCGAGCTCTGCAGCCCTTCCTGCCAGGTAAAGCGCCACAGCCGCCGGCTCGGCGTGCGCTCAAGGCAGCGCCGCTCCGGGGCCAGCAGAGCGAAGGGATGCTGCTACTTTGGTTTTTAGCGTGCTTAAATTTTTTCAGCCTGCGTTAGTGAAAAGCTCGTGGCTCGTTCAGCCGAAACTTTTATAGGTTTTATAGGTTGCCGCACAGATGTGGTAGTTCCGTCTGGCTTTGTGTTTTAAATTAGTACATCCTGCTTAGATTTAGTTTGCTGGACGGGACTTTGGAGGTCCTCCAGTTGCATTCCTTTGCCGTGGGCAGGGGCACCTTCCACTAAACCAGGTTGCTCAGAGCTCCATCCAGCCTGGCCTTGGACACTTCCAGGGTTGGGGCGCAGCTTTTCTGGGCAACCTGTTCCAGTGCCTCACCACCCTCGCAATAAAAAATTTCCCCATGTCCAGTCTAAATCAATGGCCTTCATAAAGTTAGTTAAGCATGTTCAGAAATTCCTGAGGAGTATATGACACAAGTTTTATAGGTAACATCCATCGAATGTATTACCTCTTCAAGCAAAAACTTTTTAACCATTTTGTTTGATTGTGGGGCTCTTACAAGCCACTTCATGCCCCTTTAATTTTTTTTTTTTCGTAATTGAAATAGCATGCTTTTGGAGTGTATCCATTTGTGTGCTAGCAAACTATGGATGTGGATCTTAGCAGAGAAATGTTGTATATTCAAAATCATTAGCATTCCCAGGAAACAGTCATTAGATATTCCCTGTTTCCCTTCCCCCCCCCCCCCCCAAAGAAATTAAAAGACAGTAAAGTAATTTCAGAAGGTTCTTAAACTTCCAGGTGATGTGGATGTGTCAAAGGAGATTTTGCTTATGTTTTGAGACAGATTTTTTTTTCTGCTGCATCTATTTTGTTGCACCATTTTTTTTTCTTTTTTTTTTACTGTTCAGATTTTGGTATAAAGCTAAGTATATTTTTTGGTCAATAAATACAAAAAAAGAGTGGTATGAAAAACTAGTTTCTTAGTGTTCAGACCTATGTCTTAATGTGAAAATTTGTCACAATTGATAGAGAGAATATTTCCTATACCAGGATACCTCATTTTCTTTTTTATCAAAGTGAATAATCTCTGTTGAGTGCAGTATTACAAGTATTTTGTCAACATTTTCTTCTCTTATGTAAAGTTAAAATTTTCAATGTGCAAGTCACCAATAACGTAATGGAATTTAACATGTGCCTAGAAATTATGCTACAGTCAATACTTTGAAAATGAAGTCTTCAATTATTTTCTCATTACAGTTGGAAAGAAAGCTATGTTGTTTTCTCTAGGAGTGTGAGTGACTGTTGTATGGCAATTACTGTGTTTTGAATCTTATGAACATGTGAACCAAGGTAAATTCTGATGGGTAGATGTTAAGAATCACAAAGGATACATCTAGCTATTCTATATGAATATACTGGTTTTTTGTAAAAACAAAACAAAAACCCAAGCCAAAAACTCAGAATTTTTAGAAATAAGTTTGTTTTTTCCGTATTTTCTGTTAAAATTATAGATTGAAGCAGAAAAGTATTTCCCCCCCCCATATTTTTAGTGAAGCAACTAATGAATAAAATCAGTTTATGTATTGCACCAATTGCTGCCATTGGACACCACAATATAAAAAATATATTAAAATATTAGAGAGCATTGAAAAAAGGGATGCAAGGTTGGTGAAAGCCTTATGAGAAATGGCTGAGGTCACTTGATCTCTTCAGCCTGCAGGAGACTGAGGGGATACCTCATTGCAGTTACCACTTCCTCACAAAGGGAAGTGAAGGGGCAGGTACTGATCCTTTATCTCTGGTGGCCAGTGACAGGATTTGGGGGAATGGCATGAAAACGAGTAAGGAGAGGTTTAGGTTGGATATTCAGGAAAGGTTCTTCACCCAGAGGATGACTGGGCGGACTGGAACAGACTTCCTGGGCAGTGGTCACAGCATCAGCCTGACAGAGTTCAAGAAACATTTGGACAGTGCTCTCAGGCACGTGGTGTGACTTGGGATGTCCTGTGCAGGTCAGGTGTGGGACTCAGTGATTCTAATGGATGCATTCCAACTCAGCTTATTTTATGATTCTGTGAACATGTGACTGCAAACCTGCAAAACAGGGAGGTACAAATGGAGTCCAGGCGAATTTCCTGGTTTGGGCTTTAACATGGATGTCCATCTGCTCTCATGTTCAAAACCAAACCTTCGTGGCTCATTAATATTGACAGCTTATGTTTCATGTTACCTTACTATAATTAATAAAAAGAGGTCATTAATGAGTTTGCTGCGCAACTTGATGTAAATAATGGATTTTTTTTAAGGTCTGTGTTATAAATATGTTGTCTATATTGATTTGTTTTTTGTTGTAACACTAAATTAATGATTTTTTCTAAAGATGAGTGGAGTTATAGTTCAATTTAGTATTCCTCCTGTGTAGTCCTAATTATTGCTGATTTATCTAATACAATGAAAATATGTTCAAATACAAAATTCCAGGTTTGTAAAACACTTGGAAGACTTGCTGTGTTACAGGCTGTTATCAGACAGCAAACATAGTTCATGCGATCACAGTATTCGTGTTTATCTTCAATAGAATTATTTTGGAGAGAAATGTAGATTGTAATATTCTTACGAGATAGAGGATCAACGTATGCAAACAAAATATTTTTACTGATATTCTGAAAACCTTGGCAGGGGATATTCTGCTACATTACTATATATGTATATATTATCTACATATATAAGTTTAGAGGACTAGAAGTACAATTCTCAAAGTTGTCTATAACTGTAAAATTTGTCTTAGTTTGAAAGACAGGTGTTTGCTAAGTAAGGCAGGAGCCTTCCTTGGAATGGAGAATGTAAACCCCCTCCCTCCAAATTATTATAATTTGAGATTATGGGGCTCTCAGGCAAAGATATGGGGATAGGAATAACAGTTTTTATTTGAAGAATTAAAATAAAAATGCAGTAAAACAAAAACTAAACCTACTGACAGAGTCAGAATCCAACCTGATACCCTGTGGGTCAGGGTGTTGGTGTCTGTCCAATCAAATGGTGGGTGCAGCCCTCCTGGAGTGGCAAATTCTGTTGAAGCAGTGAGACTGTAGAAAAGGTGTAGATTTTCCTCTGAAGGTCCAGTGGTGATGTAGGTGGGCCTAGTCTTCCTGTGGAAACCCACTGGTTCAATCCAAACCTCAGATTTTTATCCAGGTAGATATGCTTGGCTCCTTCCCCTGAATGGAACATCTTCCAGTGGAATGATGTAAGTTTATCAGTCATGAAATGAGACTTAATGACCCATTAGCAGAAGATACCTTCCTGGAGAGAGGGTGGATCATGGAACAGATAAAGAAAACTGCTCTAGTTGTTTTTTTCAACAGCTTCCCCATTAACAGAGGACCACCACACCTCACCCTGGTTTCAACAGATGGTTGATAGAATACATGCTTCTGGTCACATCTTGCACTGCAACCCAAGACAAATTATAGTTGGTAATTGTTCACATGATATAGTAGTAGCACTGGTTTGTAACTGCTTGTGAGTATTAACAAATGATTCTTTCATTATGTTGCCAAATAAAATAAAGCATGTCTCTGTTACAGATTTTAATGTTTTTATGATATGGAAGAATCATCTTGGAAGCTTGTCAAGTAAACGTATATGCAATCAATGCTTCATTCTCCAGAGTTTATAGTTTAAGCAGCTGAAAAAGCTGCTTGTTGGCCATCATGAGTTCATCCCCTCCAGTCGACTGCTCTGTCACAGAAGCTAGAAGGTGAGCTTCATTTCTGTAGATTTAATCTAGTAATATAGTTCCTGGTTTTGTGTTTTATCTTCTAGATCCCTGAAATTATGTAATTCAGACTGAAAAAGAACCAGATATGGTGTGATATATGCAAGCTACACCATGTCAGTACAGTTACTAGATCTTAGAATTATGGAATGGCCAAGGTTGGAATAGACCTCAAAGATCATTGAATTCCAACCCTCTGCTGGGTTGCTCTCTGCTCTCACAGGGACACTTTTCACTAGATTAGATTGCTCAGAGTCCCATTCACCTTGGCCTTAAGCCACCTGCCAGGAATGTGGCATCCATAGCTTCTCTGGGCAACCTATTCCAGTGCCTCACCACCCTCACAGTAAAGGATTTTTCTATTGTCTAATCTAAACCTACTCTTCTGTTTAAAGCCATTCTTTCTTGTCCTGTCACTACATGCTCTTGTAAAGAGTCTCTCTCCATCTCTCTTTGTAGGCTCCCTTCAGGTGCTGGAAGCCCACAGTTAGGCTACCCTGATGCATTCTCTTTTTCAGGGTGAACAAACCCAGTTCCTTCAGCCTTTCACCAGTTCACCTCAGGAAAGGTGCTCTATCCTTCTAATCAACTTCTTGGGCCTCCTCTGGCCATGCTGCAACAGTTCCATGTCCTGGGGACCCCAGAGCTGGATGCAGCCCTGCAGGTGGGGTTTCAGCAGAGCAGAGGGGCAGAATCCCCTCCCTCCCTGCTGCCCACGCTGCTCTGGGTGCCGCCCAGGACACGTTTGGCTCTCTGGGCTGTGAGTGCTCATGGCTGGGGCATGTCCAGCCTCTCACACACCAGCACCTCTGAGTCCTTCTCCCCAGGACTGCTCTGGTCTGTTCATCCCACAGCCTGTGTTGGTTCTGGGTCTTGCCCCGACCTGGGTGCAGCATCTTGCACTTGGTCTTGGTCAGCCTCCTGAGATTCCCATGGGCCCACTGCTTGAGCTTGTCCAGGTTCCTCTGGATGGGATCCCATCCTTCAGGTATGTCAACTGCACTACTCAGCTTCATGTCATCTGCAAACTTGTTCAGAGAGCAGTCAGTCCCTTTGTCTGTGTTGTTAATGAAGATACTAAATAACACTGGTCCCAGTATGGATCCTAAGGGACACCCCTTGTTGCTGATGTCCTTTGGGATTCTGAGCCATTAATCTCTGCTCTGGATGCTGCTGTCCAACTATTCTCATATCCATCAGTGACGAGACATTAAATCCAGCTCTCCTATTTAGAGAGAAGGATGTTGTGAAGGACTATGTCAAAGGCTTTAAAAAAGCCCAGATAAATGCCATCTATAGCCCTTCCTTTGTCCACTGATGTCTTCATGATAACAAATTGTCTACACCTGGTGAACAATGCTTGTTCTCCTAAAACCATTGGCCTGTGGAACTGCACAATGCCCATTGTGTAAGGAGAACTGGAAGTTCACCTGCCCCAGTGCCCTGCCAACTTGACTATGTCAGCTGTAACATTGGGGACCCTGACCACTATGGAGTACCAGAGAGACCACCAGGGCAGAAGAATACATGCCTAAAGGAGAGGGAAAATACTTAAATGTTAAGAGGGGAAATGAGTATCGTGTATTTTTATTCTGGGACAATCAATGAGTATGAATGTAAAATGCAGAATAGAAACAGAAACTTTTCTATACTCAGCATGCAAGACTGCAGGAGGAGCTACTGCCTTGTGAATCTGGCCGAATAAAGAATGCCTGCTTCTTAAAGCTACCTTGCTGCTAAGGAGTTTTTTATTGTATTGATTTTTTGGTAGCAGTCACTCCATCATTGCAGGTGTGTATACTGGCTGCCTGATGTGCAAGAATTCTCACATAGGCGTAGGAGGCACGACAGAGGTAGTTTCTGTCTCCATTTGAGAACAGTGTCGTGGAGTTCCAGAAGGGTTTTCTGCAATAGCTATGGGAGTAGAAGTTGGTTGTCTTTCACATGGCTCCTACTTTTTTTAACCTGATATGCATTTGACTTTTGACACAATTAAAGTAAACTCTCATACAATTAAAGTAAAATTCATTCTGCTTATCTTAACTGGGAGAGCTATTTGTCAGTTTTTGAAACCTGTTCGTAAAACTCTGACGGTTGTATAGAAATAGCAAAATTCAGTGAATTGATACTTTGCTTAGGCTACAGACCACTTCTTCAACAGCTGAAGTTTAGTATAATTACACTGTTACATAGTAAATGAAAGTTTCTCTGATACAAAATTACTCTGTATTTTCAGCCAAATATGGAAGAAAAGCTAGTGAAATCTGTTTCTCTGTGATGTTCTTTGTTTACTGTAATTAGCTGACTTGTGTAGAGCTCAAAAGCTGTTTCCCCTGCTAATATGCTTTCCTAAAGTCTTAAGGTACTACCAAAAATGGTGTCTTAGATAAAAGCTCTAGTTGCCAAAATATATCTTCTCATTTAAAACCAATGATCAATTAACTATTAATATGTGAAAATGGAAATGTAAAGCAGTCTCTAAATTTCTCTTAGACTGCAAATCATATATGATTGAAACTTTCCAGCAACTTTGCCTGATTTTGTGACTTAAGCTTCCAAGAACTTTATCCTTGTAGCACTTGTACTGTTAAATGAAGATGGAAGGAAGACTCTTCCACAGTAGGCAGTATTGAAGCTTTCATAAAGTACTTACTGCATGTGCTGATGATGCTGTGAGCATTAAAGAAAATACCATGGAAATAAGGTAGCTAATTAAGGATAATTCCTATTTTGTTTAAAAATGTGTAAGTAGACAAATAAAATAGTGGAGTGGTAACATAATAATATTATGACCGTTTTCATGTCTTTTTTTTTTTTTTTAGGTTGCTGATTTGGTTCTATACTAAGAACAAAAGTAGTCTTTTCTGCTTCATATATTTTGGATCTTCCTAATAATATCATAAGTTTAAAAGCTGTGCATAAAAAAAAAAAATAATGCTTTTTTTCCCCCCAGACCTTACTGTTACACTATTTGCCTTCCTGCTCTAATGCACGTTTTTCATTTCTGTGAGGTCCCTAATTTGCTATTACTTGTGGTATCATGGAACTTGTTTGTGGTGTTGTTTGTTTCCCACTACTGGTCCACTTAAGCACATAGTTAAATTTTTCTCTGAGTAAATTTTATTGTGCACGTATCTCCAGTCTACTCTTTTCTTTTTTTTCTGGATAATTCATAGAAGAGCTGAAAGAAAGAGCTTTATTTAAAGTTGATTGCCATAAAACTCAAGGTAATTTCCTTAAAAATTTGAAGGTGTTTCTTTTTAATTATTTTACAAAAAGTAGTTGTTCCCTTGCTTTCATTCCATGTGCTCTTTTTTCAAGAGGTATTAAATATCATCAGGCTTAGGTAAGATCTCCCCACTGCCCACAAACTATGAAAATAGTTAAATCCCAGTTCTTTTCATTAGTCATCCCTACCTTTCAGTTTGGGTCCTATTTTTCCCCCTAACCTGTGATTTGTTAACCTTGGTGCCACCAAGTTTTTGGGTGTCTTTAGTTGAGACAGATACTTCTTGTATCATCTTTGAATAAGACAACCTGCCTTTGATCTCTGTTTTCCCCAGCAGGAAATAAAGGTCTACCAAACCTATTATATGATGTCCAGTATAATAATAACAATCTTATACAGTTCACATGTGCTCTTGATGCCAAATGCATTTTTGCCTTTTTTCTCTTTTGTATATTTTTTATACTCTTTACACATGTATTTGTAGCTCTGTAGCCTATCATAGTATTTGTTGCTAGTGTTTTACCTTCTCTGTTAGACAGAAAGACAAAATAAATTCCCCAGTGGCTCCAACCTGGGAGTCCAAGGTTAGATTTTTGGGAATACCAAGGTTGAATGTGTCTCTGAGACACATTTTCATAAACAAAGTTTAGTTCCTGTCTAAAGGGGGAGGGGATTCAAAGGAGGTTAAGTTGTGAGGAAATTACCTTACCATTTAAATCTCTAACTGGGAATTTTTGTCAGAAATGCTAATTTGCTAAACGTTAAAATAGTACACGTATTATGCTATGTGTGCATCTTCAATGTTTTCCACCTGGCAAATTGTGCACTTAAGGATCCTTATAAAGGTAGTCCCTTTTTATCACGTAACTGTGTCTGGCTCATGATTTTAGGATGAGTGAAAGGGTGTCACTCTCACTGTTCAGATTCTTCTTACTCCCTTCGTGACTTACCACCATATTTTCTTATTGCATTAGCCAAGAGTTGCTTAAAATAATGATATGTGATTTTGTTTATGTGGCTACTTGATTGTTTGCCTTTGGAGATGTGTTGGTTCCTCTGAGTATGGGTCTTACAGTAAATACTGAGAGTTAATAATGTGCCAGTGCTTTTCTTGCAGTATGTGTGTGTTTTAATGATCCTTATCTCCTACATGTATTAAAAATATAAAATGTGTTAAGTACATGGCACTCGGTGACACAATTACTGATGATGTACAATTATTCTTATCACACAGATGAAGTCCATCTTCATCTTAAATTAAGATTTGACAGAATTTATTAAATTATAAAATATTTATGGACTGCAGCTAAACCCCAGAAATTTTATAATTTGTTGTTATTAATGTCTTTAAAGGCTATATTTAACCTAGAATATTGTTCCCCTTGTTGATGACATTTGAGTTAGCTTATCTGAGAAAACATATATTATCATCAGGTAAAGTTTTAGTTGTGAAAAATGTTAATGGTATCTGTGCACAAATCTAGGAGCAAAGTGATAATTTTTTTTTTATTTAGAAAAACTCAGCATACTGGAATTGATTAAACTGTTCTTTATGTAATTAATACTTAAGACTTCATGTAGACCAAGGTAAGCTATTTTAGTATTTTCAGCTCTGCATGAAATGATGCCAATTTTTTGTTTAATTTAATAATGTTTCTTTTTACAGTTTAATTCATATTTAGTGGCCCTGATGACTTTCACTTTTGTATGGAACAACTGATTATTCCAGATATTCTTACATAGTTTTAATAATTTGAAAAACAATGTATATCAAATAATGTGAACACTGAGTTTCAGCTCTTGAAATACTTTGAGTTGTCCACTTTGAAGTTATAATAACTCACTGTAAGATTATTAAGCTAGTTAATTAAAAATTTATTTTTAATATTTTCACTCCCTACATAAAAGATTGTTTTGATTATTTAGGTATTGCTTCCGATGCTCAGAGGCAAATCCTGTTATCTGCCAGTAGCATTTACTTTTGGCTGAGAAAGTGGTGAAAATAGCAGAGTATTTTAGAGGACTAGACTTTTAGTTTGTATTTTGTTTGTGAACAATTGGTTGTCTGTAATTTAGATGTATATATTTTTGGAAACAAAATGTGAAAGAGTGAGATTTGTTCTACATTTATGTGTTTGTTTTATGACAGTGATGTTTTTGAGACAGTAATCCATGTTAAAAAATGAGCCTTACTGAAGAGACAAACTGAAACTTACTAGTTGTTTTAATATATGTTATTGGAATGATGTTTTTAAGCATCCTGGAAGTTTATTGGATCAATAATGAAAATAATGAAAATTAATTAAAAGTGTACTTAAATTGACTTAGGGAAATTCAAAGAGTATGTATGATGTAAGTTCTTGCTTCTACATCTTTCATAATTTGTGTAAAAAGCAATAGTAGGTGCAGTTTTAGTCAAGTTTATGTATAGAACTTTGGATCCACAATCTGATAATTGAAATAAGAGAGCATTAAAACTTAAAAGGAATGCTTAAGTTATTTTATAACAACAATATTTTGCAGTTTACATATTGAGGAATGTGAGTTACTACAGAAGAGCAATGAATCGGAATTGGATACTGTTTTAAGTCTGAAATGGAAACTTCTTCAAGCTAAGAAACAAAATTTGGACTTAACTATTCAACACAATCAAGAAGTAAGGACTTCTTTTTCATTTGCCTTATTTAACTATTGGAATAAATGTCATCTTGTTTCATTGAAATAATACTTTCACATGGTGGATCAAAAGTATAGTCAGTAGCTGGAAAACAAGAAAAGCGTCACTGTATAGACCTCTCATACCTGTTAATAGGTAGTGTTAGCACCTCTGCTGTCATTGTTAATAGCTAAAGGTGTGGTAGGTAACTCGGTCACTTCTCAACAGCAAAATGCAGAAGGATTTTGTGCACCCCGAGCTCGATGGAAGACATGGTTTGTTTGTTTGCTTGTTTGTTTGTTTGTTTGTTTTAATCCAGATAGTTCCATGGATCCTTTTTTCTTGCAATCACAGCACAGTTGATGAGCCAGTGGGAAAGTAACAATGTAGCTGAAGCACAAGAGCGAGTCATTGTGAGGGAAGCAGGCATCTCTAAATTTGGGTACAAACCCAGATAATAAATGTATATGGAACAACAAACTTGATTTATTTGCTATATTTAGCCAAAGCCAGATGAATGAGCACCCATATCAACTGCTCCTGGCAGACTGCTTAGAGCAGAATTTCTACCTATAGTGGTAATAATACTTCTTCAGTAGCATAGTTTAAACCAGGTTATCATCTGCTAGACTGGCATTAGCAAATGTACGAAGTATGCCTAGCAGTAATATACTGAAACTGATTACAACTCAGCACCCCCTTTTTCCTGTGTTTGTTAGTGGGAAAACTGGTAGATACTTTCTATCTACCAGTTAGTCTGTCTATTACAAAATACTTTCAAACTAAAGAAAGTATTAATTGAGTATAGTCTTAATGCTACTTCATTTCAATACTAGTTTGCTACAACAACATCAAGGAAATACTTTGTATTGTGGGTGATTTTCCATGTATGAAGTTCTCAGTTACAAAAATATTGCTACTTTGTAGATTTTCTGAAGGAATATGTATTTTACTTTCCACCTTCTTGTGTTGAAATATATTGGGCTTGATTTTCTGAATCCAATTTTTGGCAGCAAAGATTGTTTCTCAGCCTGTATAAGATCCCTTTTGGAAGTGTTTTCTATTCTGAGTTGTTGTGTGTTAGCATTAATGGCATCTGTTTGACTACTGAGCATTATTGGACTGAATCTTATACTTGTATGTGTATTTGTGAGTTACCAGATGTCTAGTATCTGAATATGACTGTTTTGAATGTTACCAGAAAATTGTCAGGAATACGTTTCTCTTGTGGCAATTTTTCCTCTGAGGTGCAGTAATATATGGTTAATATTTTAAGGTAGTATATTTTTTGAAAAATGAAGGGGTATGTTTAGATGATCAATTCACAAAAACTGTGAAGTATCAAAATGTGCATAAACATGCAGTTGCAAGATTGTATTTCAAAATCAAGTGGAATAAGATGGCAGTTGTGAATATGATTCCAAGTATCTTTAAAATATATTCCGTAAGTGTATTTCTCTAACATATTGCACTTTTTCAAGGGAAAATTGTTGGGAGTTTTGTGAAATTTATATTCTAGGTGTCCAATTATGAAAAACAGATAATCAAATTACGGTCAGAATTTGAGAGAGGAGAGGCCATTCGACAAAGTCTGGAGTATGAACTGGCAGTTGCCAGAAAAGATGCCCATTTAAAAATGTGTACTGCAGAAGAAGAATTAAGTGATGCAAAAAACAAGCTTGTGGAACTGCAAGGTAGGTTTCAAAGAAGATGGAATAAAGACTAAGTCTGTTTCATGTCACTAAGGTAAGTTGGAAGCAGAGACTTATTTAAATTTTCTAGTTATTGCAGTTTTTCTTGAATTTGAATTTCTTATCTTCCCATTTCTTACCCATCTGCTTTTGAAAACTCATAAGAATTCACAAAACTCTTACTGTCTCATGTGTGGAACTGTCTAAACCTTCCAACCCTTCTTCCCTCTTGCACATCACCTTCTGTTACTTCTTCCTTCAGTGCTGTCTGTGTACATAATTTTAATCATGGTGGCCATCTTCACATGCACATTATATCTGTGTCCAGTAGTTCTTCCTTTTCCATTTCAGAGGAAAAAAAAAAAAGAAAAAATTAATTCCTGCTCATTTGTTTGTACTATTTCCAGCAGCTTTTTTTCCAGAAGGTCTCATCATACATCTATTTTCTTTCATCTTTTCAAATGTTTCAAGCTTTCCATTGTTCACATCTGATTCATTTTCTTCTCATCATTGTTGTTTCTTTTTTTATAGTAATGTGTGTTATGACAGTAGTATGTGGAAGGGAAGGTTTTTACCTAGACTTTTTATTTTCCTACTATCAGATTTCCTTTTTACTCCTCAAAGAGAGATTTCTTATTCATACAAGGAAGTGAGGTGTATTTTTAGTTACCTAAACTAGTATATCTATTTAATCTAGTACAGGAGATATATCAGTGAGTTTGATGAGCCGTTGATATTCAGTGAAGAATTTGGAGTACTTCTTTGAAAGTTTTAACCTTCCAAGAACCGAAACCAAGTCTGGATCTTGCAAGTACTTAAAGTAGCAAGTATTTTTAAGATATTCGGAAAGTTGAACTTTCACTCCTTTGGAGAACACATGAATAATCAAAAATCTTAGGGATTGCAAACACATGAAAAATAATGAATCTTATGATTGCAGTCTGGAAAACCACATTTTTTTCCCCTTTGGAAATTTCTCTGTGATTACAGTTGGAAGATCTGAACTGCTAGTTGCTCACCTAGAGCAACCTTTCCATGTGTGCTAGTTTCCTTGCCAGTATAAGAGTCATGCCATGAAGGTGCCCAGAGCCAGGACTCAGGAGGGACTGATGGTGATGGAACCACAGCACGGTGAACCCAGTCTGCTGGGCTGCCTGTCGCTTTCCTGGATGGGCTGGGATAACGTGTGGTGAGGGGACAGGAGAACAAAAAGGGAATAGGAGAGGCTTTGCAGAGGCAAGGGATGTCTTCTTAAATGTATGTGTGTGTTAGATTCTTTCAATAGTCAATAATCAGTAGTCTGTCAATTGACAGTAAATTCCATTGGCTGAAGTTTCTCAAACTTTTCATGTCTGTGACAAGTGCCAAAGAAACCAAATTATAATTTTGCTGCTTAACTTAGTAGCAATTAGTAATTTTCTGCTTCTTTTCTTTTGCTAATTGGAGCCTTTCTCACCTCACATGGTGCTTTGATAAGAACCCAGAGTATCTTTTCAGACAGAATGCTTCATTTGTGCCTTTTACCCTTCAGTGTTTTCTCCAGAATTTTTTCTGCTGTTCTTATTTAGGGTTGATTTTCTGCCATCTGACAGTTCCTTTCCTATAATTGTCTCCACTGATTCTGTGTCATCTCAATGTGTTCTCTTAATTTCATTATTTTCTGACTAGGAAGAAAAAAAATCAGAAAAAAAATCAGAAAATTGTGATGGATTTGAAATAAAATCATGTTGCAAAGTGGTGATGACTTAAATGTTAATGCAGCTAGTTGTATTCAGTAAAATGAAATGTTATAGTAAAATATTTTCTCCTATAAAGATGCTTACAGGTTCTGAAGGTTTCTGTGGCATTTAACATTTCACAGAAAATATTATATACAATATTCCCCATCTCAGGTCATTTGTGAGCTGAAGATTTAAATCTATTGAGGAGCAGTTGAGTTTCCTTGGAAAAGCTAAATCTTTGCCTGGTAACCCAACCTGCATTAGGTTTACCTGCAGTCTCTTTCATGGAACAGGTGCCTACCTTTACTGTCATTTAAACTGAGCTCAAATTTAATTGATACAGATTAATACCTAAATCAAAAATGACATTTGGAAATAAACTGGCAAAATGTAGAAATCTGAAAATAAGCCCTCTAATCTATAAAGATATCATTTCACAGAATCACAGAAAATGCTGATTTGGAAGGCACCCACAAAGAGTTATCTCAGTTTTTTATTCTTTTCCAAGAGAAAAAAGTGGTTTAATTTTTAAAAATCTCTCAAATATTCCTATGTTCTTGTGGGAAAGATGTGATAGGTACACAAAATTCGCTAGTTTCTTCTTAGTGAAGATGGTGCTCTCCAGTGCTGGAGAGTTAATGTAGCAGTGTTCCACAGGATATGAAAATACACGGAAGAACTGATCATGGTCATTATGTGTTTGTTTTTTTTTTTTTTCTGGATGTTTTTTGCCATGCTGCTTCTACCTTTTTTCTTTCTCTTTTTCTGTAAACGATAGTATTCAATGAAAACCTTCAGCAGAAAGTGACAGAGACTGAGAAAACATTTCATAACGCTCAACAGAAGTGGGAAGAAGAACAGCAAAGACTTGCAAGGGCGAAGGATGATATCAGCAGAATTTATAACAATGAATATGTATTCCTTCTTAAGGAAAGAAACAAAGTAGAAACAATTTTACTGGTATGTTATTTAATAGTTGGAAGTTGCATGAGATAATGGCTGGAACTTTTCTGGTGTGAAGCGCATAGTGGGTTGAGGTCTTTCTGATTTAGGAAAAAATACCCCAAATAGCTAAATGCTGTGGAGTATTTCTGAAGAACGTAGCCTTATTAAGTTACAGATGGTGTGTCATAGTCTTTCTTGCTTTGATGAAATGTGTTATGGTAAATTAGATGGTAAATGCCTAAATCAAGTTACCAGTGCACAGTCCATTTGCACTGTCATGCAATACAGAGTTAGTAAAATCATGGACACCTAGCACCCACTGATTCAATTTCCCTGTTACTTCTCCCAGTATGACATTCAATAGCCTGTGAATATGAAAATAGTTTGTATAATATGAAGACCACATACTTTCAGGGAACCTGAACAGTGATGATGGGATTTACAGCTGTGTATTGTATGTTACTCATTCCATACCACATATGAAAAGTAAGCATTGTTGGAATTCTGCCATTTGGTTAGATAAAAATCACCTAATACTAAGAGATGGCCTCCTAATCTGTTTAGTGTGTGGGGTTTTGTTCTTTAGTAATTAATTTCATTGCATTTCCTGATTTATACTGATGTTTATATGTCCTTAGGGTGTTACATGTGTAAAAAGTAATAATAGTACAAACTTGGTTTTACAAATTTTTTAGACAGTAAAGCTATTCAAAACTGAAATATGCTTAGAAGAAATCATGTAGCTTTATGGAGTGAACATACCTAACTTTTGCCTGTTCCACAGGGATACAAATAATTACACCACTGTACTTAAAGTATGTTTTTGTCTTTTTAAATGAAAAGTTACATATGTTATATCTTGGCTATATAAGAATACTGTTTGATGAAAAAACAGAATGTATTCTGATTGTATTTTGAAATTATGTTTTGATAAGCTGTAGTTATTCTTCATAAAAAGTCGTGTATGCAGAGACTCTGTTAAGGCTGATAGACATGTGCATTGTATGATGGATGCAGAGAACAGATTGCTGCTACAAGATTAACTTTTTAATATATTTTCTTCCTTTTTAGTCTCTTCTAAGATGTGACAGAGTTGTCTCAGTTGGGATGGGCTTTGGTCAAGCAGTAGAAAATTTTCTGGTTACTTTCTTCCTGCCTGGTCAGCTCCAAGCCTGGGACAGTACCAGACTTCCCAAATGACACTAAAACTTACCTGGGAGCTTGATAGCCAAGTTCTGACAGCAAATCTACCTGTTGTACTATGTTATGGGGCTGTTGGTCAGATTCTATATGGCACCTGTAGAAGAAGCTTACAAAACAAAACAGGGCAGAGAAAGTCCCTTAATTATGTAATTTCAAAAGTACTGTGTACTAATGCTTCAGCTGTTTGAAGGCGAGATCTGGAAGGATTGGTGCAGTAATGACACCTGCAGTAGAAATCAGGTAGTGTGTGAATAAATAGTGTTTCTGTGCCTGGACTGCAAAAGAAGTTTCATCTTAATGATGAAGATACCTGATGGTGGAAAAGGATCCCACTGATTTGAATTTTCTCTGAATGAAGGGTGAAAAGGAAATTGCCTTGTCCTCTCAGTAATTTTCTGGGTATGTTGAACAGTACTTTGAGAGACTAACTGGGAGAACTGTAAAGGAATAGTTAAAAAAACCCAAACCAAACCAAACTAAAAACTAAAATATAAAAACAAAAAACAAACAAAAAAAAACCAACAAACAAAAAGCCCCCAAAAGCCCACAAAAAAACCCCCAACAAAACAAACAAAAAAAAAAAAAACAAAAAAAACAAACCAGAAGGTTTCAGAGAAAAAATAAGTAGTTCATTAACAGGTGGTACTATAAGGTCCTTCCAACAGATACATGAGTCAGTGTTCATTCAAAGGCAATGCTTAAAAAACTAAGGTTAGGTTTAGGCTATGAAAAAAACTTACTTTTAGACACATTTTCTTAGCAAGTTGCCAGGTAAAGCAGGCTAAGACTGGTGTTTTGGATCTGTGTTCTGGCTGACAGTAGACTGAGTTAAGTTGAGGAGGGTTTGGAATGGACTTGTCATCTCTTGTATATAGCGTTTAGAAGTGTTTATTCAGTGCATTTAATACTGTTTAAAAAGAATGGCATTTTAAGAAGTATACTATACTCCTAGAAGTGATCTTTATCCTAGATCAAAAGGAACAGTGGATTGCTTGGGTCATTGTATTCTCTGTCAATCTATGTTCATTCAGAAGTGGAAGGTGATTTGTAGAAGCAGGGTTTGGTTGGGAGAGTGTACTGAAGCTCCTAATAATTGTTCACACCTAAAGTAAATGTGATTCACTACGAGGTGTCAACTACTAGTGTGCTTTGAATAGTCAAATTTTTGGATTTATTTCAATTACAAATACTTCAGGTTTTCTGCTTTGTTTTTGTAGTTCTCTTGCCCATTACCCTGGTATAGTTATATAACATATAAAATTCTGGGAAGTAAAAAATATATACATACATGTTAAATCTGGACTTGACTATCTTAGTTGTTGTTTGAAAGCTTAACTGATTTAATTTGGCAGATAAATATCAGATGCGTCTAAGTTTGTAAACTAAAACTTCAAATGTGTTCCAGTCTTTTGTGTTGTGCATTTATAGTCCTGTTTAAACAATTCATAGTTATTTTGAGTTATGAGATGCAAGCTAAAAGAAATTGCCTTAATATTTACATAGACACAAGGTTCTAAGCATGTGTGGCAAATCCTGGTTCTAAACTTGCACTTTGTGAACTACAAGTCAGAACTTAGCTATGAAAATGCTGAGGTAGGCATAGAAATGAAGTCAGTTAATCTGCTAATATGTGTCTCTATGATATGGAGTAAAAGTAATCCTCTCTGCATTCTAACAGAGGAAGGTTTGTATTGTGCTATGTTGAATGTGCTTAGCATAGTGTTTGGTACATGGTAAAAGGTGTTGGAGTTCAATAGTAAGTCCAATAGCATCATCTTGTGGTGAGTCAGCATATAGTATTCCTTCACAGAAGCACTCAGTTTTTCCTTAGACTATTTGTGAAATTGTGTTGTTTATACACAATTAAACCAGCTCACCAGCCATGTTTTTGATAAGTAAACGTGTATAGTGAGTGTGTACATGACATGCAGATACACAGGTGTTTATAAAGGTGTTTCTTTTTTAGCATGGTAAAGTATGTTTCTGAACCTTCCAAGAGCAGGTAATTACTGGAATAGTCTGACACAGTCATACCATGTCTGAAAAATTCAGAGACTTCAAGATTCTGAAGTCATGTTGACTTGTGTAACAAGCTGATGTATTATTCATATCAGTTTTTCTCTTTTAGTGTTAACTACATTTCTAGCATAAAATATTTTGAAGTTTCAATGCAGTATTTTTCCAGGAAACTATGTATTACTTATTTTATATGTGCTTTTCACAGCTCACTTCTCTTAATATGTGGAAGATAAATCTGAAGAGAAATATTTCTTCAATATATCTTTCCCATATGGAGAAGATGAGAGTAGTTGTAAATTTGAGTGAAAGTAACTTTTTTTTGCATGCTGATGGGAAGAAACCTCTTCATTGTTGTGGCTTCATTGTCTTCATTACAGGCAATGTTAGATGATTGCCTTAAATTTAGTTCATATCCAGGTAGATTTTTTGCAATATTTTGCACGTTTTTGCAATATTTTGATTTACTGAGGTTCCTGTTTTTTATTCACTTGTTTCACAGGCATGCTCCTTGTTACCTTTTCAGAGAATGACAAAAAATTGTGCCATAGAGCCTTCACATGAAAAAAGAGAAAATTAATTTTTTCAGTTACTAATCAGTAATAATGGAGTGGCACTAGGTGTTAATAAGGGAGTCATGTACCCTTAGTGTCATGTTTAAGTGGCCAAAACTTTCTACCTTCAGCCATGAAGAATTTCAAAAATTTGCTTTAAACTTTGGAAAAGACTTGTATTTCTTTGGTCTTCATGTATAAACATGGCTCTTTCAAATTTCAGTCTTCTGAAGAATCATTCTTCATGAATAATTTATTTTATTTTCCTTCTCCTCCCTGCTCTGCAGATGCCTTATGATTAGTAATTTTCAGGAACAAGATTATGTGATGTAAGAGTAATAGCAGAATTTGTAGACCAACTGGTTTATTCTCACTAAATGTCTCTTGCCATGATAAACGATAGGAATAAATGAACAGGAGGACTTAATTTAATCTTTCTGTGTTTTGCGCAGAAAGTAATTGGCCCTCCAAAAGTCCTCCAGCTAAGTCACTGGATTTGTAATTTATTTCTGATGCTAGTTATGGAAAAGCTTACTCCTGTCTACTTGACCAAAGTTATTCTTTTTTGAGGCTTCTGGAATCCCCAGCTTAAATATGCACTAGGCTACCGGGGGCTCATTATTTGGCTACTTTTCTCCGTGTCTGGTGTGGCATGAATGAGGATTTGTAGTAGTGACTCCACACAGCTGCTGAGTCCAATAGTGTTAGTAATTACACCAACCTGTAGCTTAGTTCAGCTTCCAAAAGCAGAAATTGTGGTGGAGAATAGCTTAATTATTTTATCTTTCCCAGAACTTCATACATCCCATAGTTAATTTTTAAATTCTGTTTCTAGACAGAAAAGTCCTCCGAATAGTAGAAATTAAGAATATTTGGTCTATGGGAGTAACTTTCAACAAATGTCTGATTATTTGATTTGAAGTTCTGTTAAAATAATAAGAGAGTAAAACTTCTGTCTTATGTATCATTTCATCAAATGCACTTAACTGCTTCCTTCTCTGTGACTGCCATTGGACTGCGATTGGAGGAGCAGCCTTGTACTTCTTTAGAGAAAGATTTCCTGTGGAGAGTTTGCTCTGATTTTAGTATTACTGCAGAAGGTCATGTTTGTGCTGAGTTGTGAGCCAACACATTATCTGATGGTGCATGAAGAACATGTCTGTTGTTGAGTAAGTGGTTGACTTGTGCTGATGTATTAGATTTTACGAACCTTTCTGATGCAGTCTTTCCCCTTTTGATCCCTCTACTTTATCTTAGCAAAAGTAACTCTAAATGCCTTATTTTTCTTGTAGGAACTGAATAATGAACTGAAAAATACACGCAAGAAATTGAGAGATGTGGAGGTTGAACACAGTGGCTGTAATGACATGCTGAGATGTCAGGCCAGTGAACTTAAATGCAGCACTGAACGAGAGAAGAGACTTAAAAATGAGCTTGAGGTAAGGCTTTTCGGATATTGCTATTAGTCTCAACAAGCACTGACACTGAGCAATTTAACTTTTGAGGGATGCAACCTTCCAGTTAGACTGGAATTTTGTGTACTTGATCAACAAAACATTGAACATCTGTTTTGCCGAAAATGCTGAACAGGTGGATTACTTTTATTGTGAGTCTGGCTTGAGACTCATTTTTAAACAGCAGATAGGAAAAGGTTTATCTAAGTGTGAAAACCAGGCAAACTTTACTTTAGGAAACATAAGGTCTTTATTTGTCTATCTTCTTATATTTTTGGTTTGTTGGATTTCTGGTGGAGAATCTGCCAACGCTGCAAAAATTGCCAGATGTTATGCAAGGTGAGGGATAAGAATATTAGAACTTCACAGTGGCCTTACAGCAGCCTCTTCCTCTCTAGAGTTAGTTACTGCAGGTTTAGTTTTCTTCTCTGTTGAGTGACACCCATGGTTAAAAAGTCACTAGTCTTTGAGAATAATGTCTTGTAAATATGCTCTTTACACTAAGCAGCTAGTTTCCTCCTAAGTTTCAATATTTTATTTGTCCATTAATAAGCTTTATAGTAGTTATGTTATCTGTTCGTAGAATCTGACCAAGACTTTCTTGGTAGAACATTCGTCATTGAAGGAAAAGCATAGTGGGTGGACAATTCTTTCCTGATGTATGTTTTCTGCCAGAGGCATCTTTAAATATTTTCTGAAATTAATTTAAATGATCTGTCACTTCTTAAATATTGTGAAACCTTAAAGGAACAAGTGACATAGTTTTCAGCTGTATTTTTTTTTTTCTGTTGTTTTTCTCTTAAAGGCAAAATAAATGTTTTAAGTGTTTATTTTTAGGTAGGTAGAGTCCTGCGTTAAAGATGAAGCACAAAAGAAAATTCCTACAGGGAAGATCAAAGCTCATCAACTAAAAACACTGACTTATTGACCAACAAGGTAGACTTTTGTGCCCTCAAAGAATTCTACAGGAAATCTATTGTCATGTATTTTGAGCTGCTAGGTGGAATTTCCTTGAGTTGGAAAGTGTTGCATACTGTGAAATTCCAATAGCCCTTTTAAAAAAGCATGAAGTTTTACGTCCCAGTACTTGAGTAAGGACTCTTCTTGTGACTTCATGGCTTTTTTTTTTTGTACTAACAGAGAACTCATGAGCTGAAAGGAGGAGGAGCAAGGCAGCAAAACATTTATCTTTTTACATCTTTTGATTGAATATACGCACCATCTCTAAATTTGGGGAGAAAGGATGCAGTTCCTTGAAAATGTCAATTGCTGTACCCTAATGATGGTCTTATCAGGGGAATGCTACCTACTAAGCAAAATCAGAAAATTTTATTTTTCTTCTAAATTTTTGTTAAACTATTTTAACTTTTTGAATATCTTGATAATGTAAGAAAGCATATTGAGTCTACATAATTCTTTTCATATACAGAAAAATGAGTCTCATGGTACTTATTGATAAGGATAGCTATTTAAGCACTGATGAAGAAAAAGTATGTGATGAAACCTCTTTGCATTTGAAAGTTAAAGAAAATTAGCACAAGTCTTTGAATCAAAAAACAAAACCAAACTAGATTAGACTTCAGTACATATCCTTTTGGTCTCACTCTACCATCTTAAAAGTAAATTGCATGTGTGTAATTATCTGAAAAGGCCTACAATAACCTTGTAGATGATGATTCTACCGCTTCCATGGATGGCCTCCTCCTATGCTTTGTGACCCTTGCCATGAGGAAGTTTTTCCTCATATCCAATCTAAACTTCTGCTGGTCCAAGTTGAGGCCATTTCCGCTCATTCTGTCACTTGTTACTGTGGGAAGAGACTGACCCTCACCTGGCTACAGCTTCTTTTCAGGCAGTTGCAGAGGGCAATAAGGTTGCCCCTGAGCCTCCTCCTCTTCAGGCTAAACAACCCCAGCTCTCTCAGACACTCCTCACAGGAGTTTTGCTCCAGAACCTTCACTGTTCTGTTCCCCTTTTCTGGACATGCTCCAGCACCTCGATATCCTTCCTGAATTGAGAGGCCCAGCACTGGACACAGGATTGGAGGTGTGGCCTCACCAGGACAATCCTTGCCCTGGCCCTGCTGGCCACACCATTGCTGGTACAGGCCAGGGTGCCATTGACCCTCTTGGCCACCTGAGCACAGCTGGCTCATGTCCAGCCCCTGTCAGCAGCATCCCCAGGTCCTTTTCTGCTGGGCAGCTTTCCAGTCACTCTGCCCCCAGCCTGTGGCACTGCCAGAGGCTGTCATGAGCCAAGGGCAACAAGTCCTTGGCCTTGTTGAATATCATGGCATTGGCCTTGGCCCATCTCTCCAACCAAGCTCCCTCTGCAGAGCTTTCCTATCCTCCAGCAGATCAACACTTCTACCCAGCTTGATGTCATCTGCAAATGCAGGTGCATTCAATCCCCTCATCCAGATCACCAATAAAATTAGTAAACAAGTCTGGCCCCAGTACTGTGCCCTGGGGAGCCTCACAGGTGCCAGCTGGATATACCTTCATTTCCACCACTCTCTGGGCCGGGCCCATCCAGCCACTTCTTTACCTAACAAAGAGTGCACACATTCACACCATAAGCAGCAAGTTTCTCCAGGAGTGTGCTGTAGGAAATGGTGTCAAAGCCTTTATTAAAGACTAGATGTATAACGTCTGCAACTTTTGTCATCCACTAAGTGCATCATGATATCAGTATCCAAGCTGAATTTTCATTCAGGTATAAAAGCCTTAAAGTACTAGACCCCAGACAGAATGGTCTACGTTTTTTCATGAAGTAGATCAATAATTTTTTGTCTCTCTTCATAGAATTTTTAGCTTATAGATTGAAGTTGATGGATATAGGATACATATCTTCAATTTCTGTGCTGAGAACCTCATGTTAATGATCATTTGATTAGCCCATCTGTACTTAAATTTTTGATGATGAGAAGAAACTTCTTAAGGTGATTGTGTGAGGAGTAGTTTAATCCCACTTCAACCACAATCTTAAAATATTTTATTATATGCTACTTCTTGAAAAGCAATGGAGATGAACATTTTCTGGAGTTCACAAATCTGTTCTTTTGCTACCCTCTGCTGGACATAGAGGAGAAATCCATGGGAAAATACTTGGATTTTGGTAGTGGAAGGAAATGTTAATTTATTTTTTTTTTCTTTTAGTACAATGACACTTGTATGAAGAATTATATCCAACAGAATGTTATAAAGAAAGGAATGTGCAAAAAGCCTGCCTGCCCCCTTTTTTGTTTGTATTTTTTTTTCCTCTTCTTTTTTTTTTTCTTCAAATATTCATCTGAATTTATCCTTCAGTGATTACTGTGATCATGCTTGAAGAGGAAATTTCTAGTTTCCAGAGTTACAAATTAATAGAAGGAATAATGGTAGGTTTCTGTGGACTTCTCAGTTGAAACATAGCTGTTGCTGCACTATCTAACCTGCTAGTTTTCCAGTTTGAAGTGATATCAATATGTTGCATAGATTTGGAATGCTTCTGAAGTAGAAAATGCACTGTGCCAGAGAAATTGAGATTCTGAACCTCAGATATGATTCTACCTCTTTAACCTGAGAATCGGTAGCCAAATTATTGATCTATTGCTATTGAACTCATCAAGATAATACTATTTATGATAATCAATTTTCCAGAACCAGTGTCTATTATTTTAGCCTTTAGCTCAATTGCTAATGAGGATTCTTGGAAAACACTTGAAAAAGACAAGACAAGAAAACTTGTCATATAAAAGTAATGTTTCTTGTGATGTATCCCACCAGAAAGATGGGTGGAAAAGTGGTTTTCAATGAGAATTTACCACAAGAAACAAAATTATTAGTTTATAAATTTGAAATTCTTTCTCTTGTTCCTATAAATGTAATGATTTTCTGTTGTTTTTCTAATGTGTTACTGGCTGCCAACTCTTAGTAAGCTGAAGCTCAAAGTCTCTCAAATTTTTAAAGTCTTTCTTAAAAAGCCTGAAAAATGTTCCATGACTTGGTCTGTTTGATTTCTGAGACTGAGTATATTGTCATATTTCTGAGATTTCTAGTTTCCATTTAAAGACTATTCCCTTAGCTTTCACATTGCCTTTTCTACTTCCCTTGCCTCCACTCTGTGTATTGACATGCAGTGCTAAACATGTATGCTTGTATTAGCTTGGTAATGCTGCTATGATGCAAAGAGGACTTTGGGGGATTGTTAATACCTGTATTTGTATGAGGTATATGTATGTGCAATACTTGAAGGCTGTGGGCTTATTTCTGACTCTAAGTAAGTGAAACATGAAGTGTAGATTGCAACTGAAAACAAAACTAACCTCCTCCAAATCTGCAAACATACATTTTGGGGTTTCTTCTCTTTATGAATTGCACTGTTAAGTAAGTTCTAGTTCTCATCAGAAAGACGTGCAAAAGCTTCCGAGCAGTGCGAGAAAGGACACATTTCTCAGTCTGTTGGCTGTTAAACTGTCTGTCTTCTATGACTACACACTTCTTGACAGCTTACCCCTACTTATCATCTGCTTTCTAGAGTCTCCACATTGCTTAACTGTCATCCAGGAATTCTAACTGCTGTGACTGTCATATATTAGTTACTACACGCTTAGTACGTAGTATACTTACACACACACACACACACACACACACGCACACACACACACACACACACACACACATATATATAGACACACACATGTATCTCAAGAGGTATACTTACTCTAGGTGAAAATATATAGTACCACATAGAGGATTCTAAGTACCACAGGTTTTGTAAAGGGAATTCTCTTGTGGCTCCAAAGTTGTATTTCTTGAATGACAAGCTCACTGATACAATGACTTCTGCAAAGACCGTGTCCTGTGCAATGTTCTTGTCCCTAAAATGGAGATACATGGATTTGATGACTGCAACACTTGGTACATAAGGAATTGGCTGGATGGTTGCCCTCAAAGGGTTATGGCTGATGGCTTGATGTCCACGTGGAGAGCAGTCATCAACCGGGGGTTGATATTGGGACCAGTGCTTTTTAACATCTTTGTCAGTGACATGGAATTGGGACCAAGTGCACCCACAGCAAGTTTGCTGACAACGTCAAGCTATGTAGGGCAGTTGGCACACTGGAGGACAGGGATGCCATTCAGGGGGACTTTGGCAGGCTTGAGTGGAGGGTCTGTGTGAACCTCTTGAAATTCAGCAAAGCCAAGTACAGGGTCCTGCACCTGCCCCAGGGAAATCCCAAGCATACATACAGGCTAGGCAGAGAATGGAGAGCCATGTGGGAAAAGAGCCATGGGGGGTGCTGATGGGGATGCGAGGCTGGACCTGACCCAGCAATGTGCAGCCACAGCCCAGAGACCTATCTGCATCCTGGCCTGCATCCAAAGCAGCATGGCCAGCAGGGTGAGGGAGGGGACTGTGTCCCTCTGCTCAGCTCTGGCGAGACTCCACCTGCTGTGCTGCATCCAGCACTAGGTCCCAACATAAGAAGAACATGGACCTGTTGGAGTGAGTCCATAGGAGGGAGAGCCACAAAGATGATCAGGGGACTGGAGCACCTGTCCCATAAAGACCAACCAAGAGAGTTGGGACTGTTCAGCCTGGAGGAGAGAAGGCTCTGGAGACACCTTATAGCAGCCTTCCAGTACCGAAAGGAGCCTACAACAATCTGGAGAAAGACTTTTTACAAGGTCATGTAGTGATAGAACAAGGGGGAATGGCTTTAAACTGAGAGTAGGTTTAGATTAGCTATTATGAATTTCCCTACTGTGAAAGTGGTGAGGCACTGGAACTAGTTGTGCATAGAAGTTGTAAATACCCCATTCCTGGCAGGGTTCATGTCCAGGTCAGATGGAGCTTTGAATGAGATGGCTTAGTGGAAAGTGATCTTTAGTGTTCTTTCTCACACAAACTGTTTTATGATTCTACACTAGTGGACTTCATCTCAGAGAGGAGCTTCCTCTTCTTTCCTGTGCTGTTGAAATCCAGTGTTACTGAAATCCAGTTTGAGGACCAGTTAGTCTTATCTTGCTTTCAGACCAAAGTTGTTTCAATAGTTTTTTAATATAGCCCTCATGAGAGTTAGCAACAAGTCACATGAGTCTTGTCTGTGTGCTTGTATAGAGTAAGAGTGTCAATTCATGTAAAGGTCTTTACTATCTACCAGCAATGGAACCAAAAGAGACATCTTTCCCCCACAAGGGACTTTAGAAAGGGAGTGCAGCTCAGATTGCATCTCCAGCTGCAACTCAGTAATAGATTGGAATGGTCTTGGACTTTATTCAAAGGCAGCCAAACTATAGCAGTCCTAGTTGTTTTTACCCTTTCTTTAACCTGAAGTCAAGCATATGGCTTATCTTTAGGTCCCATGCTAGTGTAATTGTTTATCCAGTGTCACGTAAGTCAAGCATGGCTATTCCATCACTGACACGTTTCTCTAGACTTCGAGTACATGAAATATATACTTAATAAATGAGGGTTAGCCACATTGTCAAGCTGAAAGAACATCTACTTCAGTGGTTAAGAATTGTTTGTATTTAAGTAACTTTATAGTTACTAAAGGTTGTTTATTTTCTGGACAGGAGATGGCTCCACCTTACCATGATCAAGAGGTATCAGCGTTTCTAACACCAGGTGGAAGTGGTTAGCACATCTCCCATAGAAGTGTTTAGACCCCTGATTTGAGCTTTGAGCTACAGAAAAATGCTTTTAAGTAGGAAAATCATTGAGTCTGAATATGGAAACATACAAATAGAATGGTTGAATGGTGATCCAGATATGAGGTACATGTGTGTCCTCTTCACTAAAACTGTCTTGGCTAACCATTTCACATAGTGATTGGACCTAAGCCTTCGGTAAGTGTAAGTATCCTGAAAACTGAAACATCTTTCAGAAGGGGTTTAAATAGAAGCAAAAAAGAGGAAAATTACTTCCATTACTGTAGCTAAGCTTAGTAAGTGTTGCAAATGTATCTTTCTCTTTTCTCCCCTACTGTTTGCTTATCTGATAAATTGTATTTTTTATAAATGTAAATGTCAAACAGAAAATGTGGTGTTGCACAATGTGTGATGTAGGATACTAAATTAAAGCTTTCAGTTCGGAGTACACCAGTACTCGCAAATACTGCAGTACTTCAGAAAAGCGTGAGGGACAAAAAAGTGGAAGCCACAAAGGACAGTTTGGAAGATGGTGTTGCAAACTGTAAGCATGCAGAAAATATCTCCACGTTAGCATTGATATGCAATGTGACACTGAAAAAAGTGACTGAACCTTAAGAGATTAAACATAAAGCATGTTTGCCCACAAGTTTAAGTGCTGGCATCGAATTTTTCTTAGTTGCTTTATTTACTGTTTCTCAAAATTCTCTCTGTGCTATCACAGAAACTATCCCACTATCTTTGTTCTTTAAATTAAGGCTGAAATCAATCACCTTGATTATCTGAGGAGCCTTCAGAAATTCTGTGAGTTTGTGTCTGCTATCTTAAGTAAGGTGTCTGCCTTTATATGTCTTGTTAGGTGCACATGAAAGTAACAAGTGACTGAACCTTTTTGAATAACCAGTGTTTTCTATGTTGGATGAGCAAAGGTTTTGTAATCAGTGGAGAATTTGCTTTCTGGTCCATCTTTGAGATGGTTTTGGACCTGACAAGAAGCTTTCCATATTAAACCAGTATGTATTCTTCTTCGACTCCCAGATACAAGCCTATGATTGGGATATCTGTGGCCTGTAAGCTTACTCTAGATGGTTTTAACACAACTTTTTTTTGTAGAAAGGTGTGTAAATTTTTCAGACATGCGATTCAGTAAGCATACTGATTCTTACCTTTCATTTGATTCAAAGAGGTTTGTCTGTCTAACATGTTTCTGATGCCAGTGTCTTTCTGTTTGTCAGACAGGAAAACAAAACTCCTTCCTGTTTCTCTTTTTGGAACCTTTACCATGGGTTTACAGGTTACACTCATCTCTGGCATTTTGCTTCTGCTCACAGAATGTGTAATAGATTGTTCTCACTGATGGAGTATGCAGCTTCTCACTGTGAAGGGAAGTGCATATAAGTGTCAATAGAGCCTGTTTGAATCTTTATCAGCAAAATAGAATAGATTTTCTGGATGGCATTTTGTGTTCTTCCCAACTGAGTCTTCATACTCGGCTTCAAATACAGGTGCAATTTCTATGGCTGATGTGCAGTTTGATAGACTGAAATGCCAAGATCCTTTTCCTTAGAGCAGTCTGAGCAAATCTGAATTTATTTCTATTAATAACTATTGATTAGCCATCCTTAAGCAATGGTGTCTGGTTTGATGTCTTTCATGAAGTTTGGGGGTTTTTACAGACTAATTTCTCAATGATTTGCTGGCATTTGACTTGGTTTAAATTTGCTTGAAGTATGGTGAACCATAATCTTCAGCAAGGTCACAGACCAGAGGAAAAAGAATATTCAGTGCGCCACAGTCAACACATACACAACTTCCTCAATGCACATCTGGTCTTTTTCTGCAAGCTCTTTTTAGCATCCAGTCTTCTGGGTATAGTATATACACTATAAAGGTAAAATAAGATTAAGGTTTGCTTAAGTAATCTTCTGAGACTTTTGGAAAGAACATAGTTTACTCTTCATCTTTGACTTCTAATAATGCAAAAAATTAGTGGTAGTTCTGTCAGATCTCTGACAGTGACTCATCTTGAGTGAAAAGATTTGTTTCTTTCCCTGGCTCTTTGTTTTTTTGAGTTACAGTGAACTAATTTAAACAAGATTGTAAAAATCAAAATTACAACTAACTTCTGAGGCAAATCTTTAAAGAATCAAACTCTAGAGGAAGAGGAACTACAAAAGCAAGAATAGGGCATTGATGAGTTTAACTTAAGGAAGAAACACCAATTTGGAAAAAGTCACTTTTTTTCATGCCTTTATATAGGGTTATGATCTGTAAGATGATACTTATGCGTCAAAGTTTGATTTCTAGTTTCTAATACAGTTTTTGCGTGTATGCTATCTTGAATCTATTTGAATGCTTTACATTCAATACCTGTCAGCTACATCTGCCTCTTCTTTGGTTATGAAGATCATAACTCTTTTCCAGTAGGCTAGATACATCGTCCTGTTTGTAAAAAAGAGCTGTTTCTCTTATTCCAGAGTTTGTCGGAGATGTCTGTGGCTGAAATGCTGATTTTTGCTAGTGGTTTTTTTTTTTTTTTTTTTTTTTTTTTGTTTATTTGTTTTTTTTTTTTTTTGTAGGCATGCTAATTGTATAAGTTAATACTTCAGTGACTTGTGGCAATGCAATCAAGGCAACATCTGCAAATGTACTGTTTAAAGGCAATTGCACCTTCTTCAGACATCAAAAGAGTAGCAATTCCTACTGATGTCTGCCTGCTCCTGCCTTCTTCACTTACTGTCCTAGGATTTTCTTAGGACTGAAGCTTCTATATTTCTGTGAGCTTATGTTTCCTTTGGACCACATGGCTTGTCCTTGCATTTCGTGTCCATCATATTACCTCAAGAAGACAGATTTTTCTTTGAAAGAACTCTACCAAAAACTGGTACTTGTATGTTCTGTTTGGGAGAACCTTGTTGCTCCAGTTTTTAATTCTTGCAGATGCTGTCATTCAAGCAATTATTTGTTACTTCAGTTTTTATTTTTTTCATCTTGAGACTGAAAAAATCTAACAGTTTCAGGGGCTTCCATTTGAGAGGATAAATGAACCATTTTGATGGTGTTTTGCACCTCTGCTTTCAGCTGGAGTAAGGCTGAGATGAAGGTATAGTTAGGTGCTCAGGAAATAAAATAAGACTTAGCAGTTAAATTCAGTACTGAGCTTGTGAATTAATATGTTGTGCCTGAAAACTTTACTATCAGAATCACTTTCTTTATTTCAGTGTTTGCTGTAAGAATAGACACTTACACATGCCCGCCAAAGACAGAAAAATGGTTTTGCTCTTTAGGGTATGCAGTGAAATATTCTCATTGAAGTTCCCATTTTTTAAATTTTTTTTAAAAATTACATTTTCCACTCTGAATGTTGTAGTAGATACCTTCCTCACTGTTTTCTCTGTCTTCTGTGAAACTTAATATATAATTATTTTGAGACAGTCTTTTAAAATGCTTTAAAAAAGAAGTGAAATCCACATCACTTGTATTTATTACTTACTTTTAATGGGCTGGCAGTATTATCAAGTAAAACTATCCTATTAACAAGATGTTCATCTGTGGGAGGATGCTAAGGAGTCCTTTAAAACTGAAGCAGGACATAGTTTACTAATTCTGTATTAAGGGCAAAGGGGATTAAGAGCTGATGTTTGGAAGGAATAATACCTAGAGAATATAAAGTGTCTTAATCAAGCTATTTTTTACAGTCACAGAATGGGTAAGGTTGGAACAGAACACAGGGGGTCATTTGGTCAAACTGCCCTGCCCAAGCAGAGTCATCTTAGAGCACATGGCACAGGATCATGACCAGATGGTTCTTGAATGTCTTCAGTGAAAAAGACCCCACACCTTTCAGTTCAATCTGTTTCAGTGCTCAGTCACTTCACAGAACAGAATTTCTTCCTCATGTTCAGGTGGAACTTCCTGTGTGTCAGTTTGTGCTCACTGCCTTTAAGCTGCTGCTTGGCACCACGGAGCAGAGCCTGGACCCATCCTCTGACACCCTCCCTTTGGATACTCACGGGCATTGATGAGGTCCCCTCTCAGTCATCTCTGCTCAAGGCTGAACAGGCCCAGCTCCCTCAGCCTTTCCTCGCAAGAGAGATTCTCCTGTCCCCCCATCGTCTTTGTCACCCTCTGATGGGCCATTTCCAGCAGCTCCATGTCTCTCCTGTCTGAGGATCCCAGAACGGGACCCAGCACTCCAGATGTGCCTCCCTAGGGCTGAGCAGAGGGGCAGGATCACCTCCTCCAGCCTCTGGCAATGCCCTTCCCATTGCACCCCAGGACACCACTGGCCTTCCTGGCCACCAGGACACACTGCTGCCTCATGGACAGCCTGTGTCCACCAGGAACCCCAGGTCCTTCTCCTCAGAGCTGCTTTCCAGCAGATCAGCCCAGCCTGTGCTGCTACCTGGGGTTGTTCCTCCCCAAGTGCAGGACCCTGCTTTTGCCTTTGTTGAATCCCAGGCAGTTCTTCTCTGCCCCCCTCTGCCCCGGGCCGAGGCCCTTCTGAGGGGCTGCACGGCCCCTGGGGTATCGGCCACGGCTCCCAGCTCTGTGTCACCAGTGAACTTGCTGAGGAGGCACCTGCCCCTTCATCCAGGTCACTGAGGGAGAACTGAAACAATACCAGGCACACTGTTGAATCCAGGGCCTCACCAACCTCTGGTCACAACTCTGAGATCTCCCATTTAGACAGTTCTCAGTCCTGTCATCCAGGCCACACTTTCTAGTTTGTCCACATGGTGTTGTGGAAGACAGTGTTGAAAGCAACTGTTAAAAAAGTTGCTGAAGTCCCAGTGGACAGTACCCACTGCTTTTCCCTCATCCATCCAGGTAGTTGTCCCATCATAGGAGGCAATCAGATTGTCTAAGCATGATTTCCCTTTGCTGAATCCATGCCACCTTCTCTGATCACTTTCTTGTTCTCCATGTTAATATCCAGAAGGAGGTATTACATCACTTTTCCAGGGATTTATGTAAGGCATGAGTGGCCAGTAGTTCCCTGGGTCCTTCTTCACCCTTTTTGAATACATTCTTAATTAAGAGAATAATCTTAGCAGTATGAAAGTATAGTGGCAGTGTTTGTGATTTTTTTAAAATTAAGAATGAGAAGCAGATAAATTTTCAAAGAATACTTTTTGTGCATCATGTCTCATTTATGAAACTGTAGATGCTCTTTTAATACCCCAGTGTATTTCAGAACATAGAGTATAGTTATGTTGCCTCAAGTGAGCAAATATTGGGGCAGTAGGAAGAATATTTAACATGGTTTACTGGCTTTCTGACCCTAGATGATTATTAAAAATTCAGCAATAACATAATGCTACATCAATTAACTTAACTAAATATAAAATATTAATTTAATAATCTATATATGTAAAAAATCTTGTTATATATGTTTTTGGTATGAGTCGTTACAGTTCCAAAGTAGTTCAGATATGTCAGGTTGGTGTATGGAGTCCCAATATATTTAATGAGTTGAATAAACTTGGTGTCATATTATCATCTCTCTGAACTTAAATATCCTCAAAATGTACTTTTAGGCAGCTGCAGTGAGAGCAAAGAAACTGGAAGACAACATCGAAGCAGAGAGAGCAGCGCATTTAGCATCCAGTTTCACTTCAGAGATCATCCAGGTAAACTTTTTGATAAATATTTTAAAGAAGTTTACAGTAAAATAGTTGAGGAAGTTGTGAAGGTACAATGTTCAAAAAAATATGAAGAACACTTGCTCCAGTGAAAAACCTAAAGAGTTTTATTACAATAAATGTCAAAATCTTAAAAACAAATATATAAAAGGACAGAATTGAAGAGTATCTGCTTTTCAGGGAACTTTAAAGTTTTTAGAATAAATAATAAAATAAGATGTCACATTTGTAAGTTTGAGGATTTCCACTAGCATTTAAACAGTTAGAGAAGAGGAAATGTTTCACAACAGTTAAGCACTATACTGTTTAAATAACCTGCCCTGTATCTTCTGAATGGCTACTCAGAGCAATTTGGAGATACAGTGAACTTGTCTAGGAGTGAGATCATAATGCATACTGAAACTGCAGTTCAAACACATTTTCTCAAGAGTATGTTTCAGCTCCAAAATTATGATACTTGCAGTTACCAGTAAAACTGATTATGTGAATAAATCTAGTATATATACTTTAACATAATATTTTTGTTTTCTTTAACTGTATCACACACTGTTGGACTCAATAAAATAATTACTGTTTATTAAAAAAATAAGTTCTAATAAACTAAATAGTGATTGCTTAGTAATATATTAGTTAACAAACTTACTGGACTTCTAAAAAACTAAGCAAAAAAGAAGGGAATTGGGTTCTTTTCCCCTATTTTCTGAGTAACAAAAATAAGCATGGCCATTCTTCAGTCAGTTATTTTCATGATCTTCTGTATGTGCAGGCACATAAATTTTAAAAATTATAATTAAACTACTAGAAAAGATTTAGTTTGTTTAATTTTCTCTCTATTTCTGCATCATATAAAGGAACTGAGGATAACATTCCTTAAACATAGAGACTTAGGTTTTATGGAATAACTTAGGAATAACTGATAAAATCTTTTTTCTTGTTTTATATACCTGAAGAAGCTAGAAGTTTGCTTTGTTCTGAGAGAAAGTGTAGCCTTTATTGTTAGTCCCACACTTCATGAGTCTATTTAAAAACTAGAATTTCCCTGGAAAACTTCAGTATTTATAAGAACTGAAAATGTCCAGATACCTCCAAATGAGAACAGAAGGTACTTTTTGTCATCTTATCTATTTGTCTCTGGTTTGAACTTTACGTATTCTTACATTTTACATGTGTTCAATGTTTTTTACATGTGTATTATGCTTTTATATCGAATTAATAGAATATACTCTACTGTAAAGCAGAACAGACCATAGAACAGCCCTAAAGATCATTTAGCTAGTGTTCCTAATTTTCTTTAATTGCTTTTTTATCACTTGGTGTAGTTAAGAATTCGAGAACTTGAAGAAGCTGTGCATGTGGAAAAGGACAGACGAGAAGAAGCTCTTTCAGATTTAGAAATGATCAAGAAAGAGTTCAAAGGGTTAGAATATGCATATGAGAGAGAAAAACACAATGCCCAAGAGAACTTGGAAAAACTCAATGTGTAAGTTTTCCTTCAAATTCATTGTGAAATGGTAGTAGACAGCTTGATTACCACTTACAGTTTACGTTTATATAGTTCTCAGTTAGCGTGAAACAACTAAATCTGATGCAATTTCCCAAACCAATCTGAACTTCAGAACCTGGTGCTGCATTAGTAACAGGTCCATATAAGTAACCATATGGGTGGGTAAAGAAAATAACTGATCTGTTACTGATTATTTGCCAAAGCAAAAATTTTGGAAATTATAGTTATGGCAGGGTCCTGTCTCCTGTGTTTGGGGGCACTCTAGGAAAGAACACATGGCAGGGTTAAAACAGATTTTTTTCTTTTGTATACTCTTGCATTATTATGAAAATATTATTTTTCACTTCAATGACATAGCTCAATCTTTAAGACTCCTGTTGAGAAGTTGTATATAATTTCTAGTGGTGAATCTTCAATTTCAGCTTTTGAATGATTGTGGAAAGTGTTAACTAGCTAATGAAAATAGAAGGGGGGATGAAGTGTATGAGAGTAGATGAAATTACCTGGTTTTCCTTTCCTGCTCAGCACAACCTACTGTGTCCATGCTAACAGATATTTTCTGGAAGAAAGGTTTTCCTATATTCCCTGGGCAGATATAGAATACACGATACTAAGTCTTCTTTCTTGGCTGAATGAAGTTTATATTGGGATGAGAAAATGTCAGGAAGAAGAATAGTGTTGGGAGACAAAGAACTGAGGAGTAGGTGAAATAAAGGGTAGTAGTCTGTGAAATTTAGGGAGAGAGGGTGTTTAAGAAGATGTATAGTGGGTGGCACACAGTGGGGTTGTGGGGAGACTCAAGATAGTAGAATGGGTTGGAAAAGACAATTTGCATCTCTCAGTCTAGGATTACAGGGATCTCTGCATAAAAGTATTTGTGGTGACTTGCTCATGCAAGCAGTAGAGGAGGAAGAAAGAAACTGGTTTCCCTATAAAAAGGAATTTTGTGGCCTAAGTGTTCTTATATTCATGTTTACAGAGATGTTTTTAGTAATATAGTTGAAACTTGTGCTGTATTATAAACATCTTAGAACTCTTTGTTAAAAAAAGGTCAAAAGAGGTCTGATGTGCATTTAGGTAAACATTAAAAAGTGAAAACCTTTTTCTCAGAGGAAAAAAATATAACTATTATGATAAAAATTTATGCAATACGTTGTGATAATCTGAAATGATTCTTCAGGAAGACTGCAGCCTTCACAGCTGTGAAACTGAGTAAGTATATTCCAAGGTTCTCTACAGTTCCAAAATAAAATCAGTTAATTAAACTGTAATCTCATCCTTCCTAGCTGTTTTGCTGTGAGCATGGGTTCTCTGTCCGTAAATACATGACACTAAAATGATACTAAGTTCTTTGCCTTTCTTTGAACTGGAGAAGGCCTAGACCATTGATTTGACATTTGATTCCATTTTTATTGTTTGTTTAAAAAAAGCTCCTTTGTTTGCAAACCACCTATTTTTGAGGAATGGTTGTTTGATCAGTAGTTTTGCATAAGTCTATTTTGTACTGAGTTTTTCATGTATATAACTTTTTATTCTTACAGAGCATATGGACTATGGTTCTTTTTTTACATCTTGGTTTGGTTTTCTTAGTTTTTAATTTGGTGTAGTGAGTTTTTTCTTTTCCTTCTGGTAGGTTCCCATATTTGAGTGGTCCGGAAAATACGGAAAAAAATCATGTTACAAAAGTTTTCTTGAACTAGTGTTCCTCCAATGTTTGTTCTTTAACCATTTCTTCACTTGTTCCAAGACCTAATATTCCAAAGTTTGTCTTTGTGTCGACTTTAGTCAAGAAAAAATAATCATTCTCAGTGAAATATGGGGCTTTTTATTTTGGAGAGGTTTTTTTGACTAATGCTTGTTATGCCATTATAGTTTTCAGTCTAGAAAAAATTATCCTGTCTTGTCAACACTGCTGCCATAACATGGCTTTCTGTAATCAGTCAGGGAGCTGTCAGTATGAATGTGTTCTGGGAACCAATAGATGATAATAAAATATTAGCTAATTAGCACTATTTTTAATGTAACTTAAACATCTCTTTAGGTATTTTCCAGACCATTAGAATTTTACAAGTTTTAACATGAGATCTATTTTTAAATTTTTAGATTAGTAAATTTGGTTAAAAATATGAACATCTATAAGTAGTAACTTTCCAGTTAAGTCTCTGAGAAATGCTTAAAGATATTTTTCTGAATTAGATTATGTGGACCAACATAACAGTAATGGTTAGATGTTAAATTGTACTGTACGCTCAATAATCTTTTTCCTTGTGAAAATCTTTTCTCTACATATATCAATATATTTCTTTGAGACTTGAAGGGGTTTGTGTCTAGGATATTTTTGATCCACAGAAGTTATATCTTTGAAAAATTTTATCATCAAAAAATAAAAATAAGTGGGTTCTTTTGAGAGTGTATTTCTTTGATTGGAATTACTGCAGGAAATACCTGAATAAGTATAATTTTTGTACTTAAGACTATGAAATACAGTTTTTCAAGATAGGGTGCCATTTGTCTTAGGAATTTAAGTAGTAGTGCTTGCAGGGAATGAAATACTTGTGTTGCTAAAGTGCAAGATGAACCTTAAAAAGTCTTCCCTTCTTGCTCTAAACAGGACAACTATGTTCAATGTTTCTTTTTGAGGAAGGCAATTTGCCCTATCCTAGACTTATTTGGGGATAAAACAGAATTTATGCCTGCTTGAGGCATCTGGTTTATGTATTAATTGAATATGAGAATAACATTGTCTAACAGTACTTTACACTGCTTGCAGTCATGTGTTAATTCAGGCAATTATTTCTAGCACCTTCTGCCAGCTGAATTTTTTGAAAGCAAATTGTCTTTTGTGATTTCAGAGAATGCAAACCTTTCCCTGAAATTAAGACAGTTAAAACACAGTTAAAACAGTTGGTGGTTTTATTAAGAGATATGGAAGAGACATGAACAGCCTATCCTCTCAATTGTGTTAGTCCAGATATCTAAATTTCTAGACCTCTGTTATGATAAGTAGCGAAGGTCAGGCTTTTTCTGAGGTGGACAGCAGTCTGCTCAGTTCCCTTGAGGTAATTACATGGGTTGGGCAAGTACTGCCTCATATGTTTCCTGTGCCCTTTTAATTCTTTGAAGCATACAGGTGTCAGTAACATTGGTGAATATCAGTGATTGCTTTCACTGGACACCTTCTGAGAGAAAACAACAGCCTTTCATCTACTTTGAAGGGTCTGGTCCTTGGACTTCAGACAATGTCAGGATCTTGCCTGTTTCTTTTAAGACATAGATTGAGATCCAAACATATTTTCTCCTTTTCTGGAGGACCTTGCATGTGTTTGTCTCCAAGCCTTAGCCAAATGAGAGTCTTGGAGACTTTTCATTTGTTGTACTAATACACTTATATGTCTCCTTAGCTGGACTTATGTAGGTAAATAACACCAAAGTTGGAAGTTATATAATGTTGCAAGAATTTGATTTTTCAGAAAAAAACATATTTGTAATAACCAAAACCAAGCTACCAGGCTTTTCTGGGTTGCATAATTTATTAATTAGTTCTGAACCCAGTAGCACTATGTAAATTGGAAGCGACATGGGATTTGGGTCTCTGTGTGAATTTACTTTTTTTGAAGAGTGAGAACATGACATGGAATAATTTGGAACTGCTTTTGCTGTGTTTCCAAAAGCTGTGAGAGAAGAAGCTACTTTGTGGGACTGAAACTGGCAGGTTTTGAAGAATAAGAAGTAAACATCTTCAGCTCCAGCAAAAAGTCAGCCAGGCTGATGGTAGTAGTACATAGGTATTGGGAGGACTGCTGAAGTAGTCCTTCAACTCAAAAGATACATTAATCTTTAACAAATGAATTAAAGTCAAAGTGACAATATTGATTCAAAAGCTTCAAAATTGGAAGAAGTTTGAGCCCTTTGCACTACTTTCAGTTCTAGGGAAACAGGAGTGCTAATAGAAGAAACAAAAAGATGAGCAAAACCTGGGTGTTTCTACTGCTGAGAGCTACATCAAAGAATAGTTCAGGTTGAAAGGAATTGCAGGAGATCTATAGTCCAACCTGCTGCTCAAACCAGTATAAGCTATGAGATCAGGCTCTTCAGGGTTTTACCTAATTCGGTCTTGAACATGTGGAGAGTGGAGATGGCACAACCTCTCTGGGACCCTGTTCCATGAAGTTGGAAAGCATTTCTCCTTGTCTGAACCTCTTTGGATTCAGTACTTGTCTCGTAGGCAAACACTGCTGTGAAATGATTGACTGCATTTCCTTCATACCTCCTTTTAGATACTGGGAGGCCTGTTATACACCATGGAGTTATCTCTTCTACAGTTCGAACATATCAAGTTTCCCCAGTTCTTATTTATATTTGTTGCTGACCATGGTGGTAACTATTCCCTTAGCCCACCCCAACATTTTTCCTATGTCATGAAGGATATGTGTAGCTAAAAGTGATCATTATACTAGATGTGTTGTAATGTCTGCCAAATAAAAGGTGATTAATCACTTCCCTTGATCTGGCTGTGCTGCTGTTAATACAGCCCAGGATGCTGTTAGCTATCTCTGCTCATATGCCATGCTGCTGGTTTGTGGCTGTGTGTCATGGTTACCAGGTTCTTTTTGAGAATAGCTTCTATCCAGCCAGTTACAAACTGCATCACTTCAGGGTGGTCTTGCTTCCTAAATTCAGGTCTTTGAGCATGTCATTGTTGAATCTCAGGAGGTTCATTCTGGCCTGTTCTTTCTCTATGACTAGGGAATGGCAGCTCTTCTGTTGAGTGTATCAACTGGATTGTGTCATGATCTACCCACATCCAGTTCACTGTTTGCTGTAGGTATTTTCAGATTGTGCTCTTAGCTTATTCCAGGTGGTGGATGAAGCTATTAAACAGATCTTATACAGACCTCTACAGTATTATAGCCATTCGAGCTACTACCATCTGGGCTTGACTATCAAACCACTTGTATTAATGTTATAATTCACATCTGTAGACTTAAGTTGTCACAGCTATAAAAATACTGTGTGAGAAAGTGCTAAAATCCTTGCTAAAATTAAGTTATATCTGATCTACTCACCCTCCTTTTGTCCACAGCCCTGATCATTTTATCATGGAATATAACTGGGTTAGTCAGATATGATTAATAAATCATAAATTATTTATCAATCCTTTGATAAATCTTCCTGAGTGTTTCCAAACATCTTTGTCTCTTTTATGAACCCAGAAAATTGTTCTAGAAGGATTTGCTTTGTAGCCTTCCAGGGCTGAAATGAAGCTCAGTGGTTTAGGGTTCCTTGGCTTCTCTGTGGGGTCCCACAAGGTTTGGGACCCCAATTTGTTGTTAGAAATCTCTGCTTCAGCCCATGCATTCAAAGGATGAGACAACGCTTCTCAGTTTTCGGTCTCAAGGTTGTTTATTGTTTTTTATGTATAAAATTTTCTTTCTGCCCAGCCAAGGTCTGCTCAGCAGGACAGTCAGAGACACTCTGCCTGCCCCCAGGGCGGCGTTATCTTTATATACAGAAAACTACGTATGACATATTTACAATTATTTCCCAATACCCATCACCTATGTTAGACAGTGAGCTTCTACTCTAAACCAATCCAAAAGTGCCAGCATCATCAGTTGAAGATGGAGGTAGAGAAGAAGAAGAAAGGCTAGACATGCCCAGATCCCTCCATCTTGTCCCCAAAAACCCTATACAAAAAATCCTAAAATCTACATTTACACCCTGTGATATACTAATTATTACACTATTTAAACTGCTGTGGCTTTCATCTCTTCATGTAAAGGTGGCAATTTGCTCCATGGTTCGTAATCGAACCCACTGGTGTTCTAGACTGTGTGCCAGGGTCTCCGAGCCCCCTGGCTGAGATCTTGGCAGCTCCGGACTCCCAAAGGGATATCCTGAGCTCTGACACATCTTTTGACCTTTGCCAAATATAAGTGTGACGCTTGCCTTTCTTCATTTGCCAGGGACTTCCCCTACTTTTTGTGACCTTTTATGATGATAACAAGGAATGTCAATGACTTTGACATTGGCCAGCTTTATGAGAACTTTTTTCAATGTAGGTGAGCTGACCTCTTCAATTCTATGGGTTGGGTTCTCATAGGTTATCGCAGACTCAATCCTCACCTATTGCAAGCAGTTGTTCTCCTTTTTGTGTCCTTTTACTGACCATAGAGGCTTGGGAGTAGACCTTGTCAGGGACGATGGAGGACAAAAAGTCAGGGACTATGGTAACCTTCTGTCTCTGCTGTTGATAAACTAGCTGTTTTGTGTAGAAGTCTGATCGTATTTTGTTTCCTGCTGTAACAGTGGTAAAATCCCGTCTAGTCTTTGTCATCTTTTGTGAATGTTAATTCTAGGTGCCGTTCCTGAGGCACCTCTTTTCCATTCCTATTTACTTAGGCAATCCTTCAAAATTTTTCCTTGTCTTCCTGTCCCTGGCTGTGCCTCCTATTTGCTGTTGTTTGGCCTTGTAGTTCTGTCATGACCCACCTTTTTATACATGCCAGGCTTTCTATATATTTGTTTTCTTGAATACCAGGAGGACTGATGTAGTACTAGAACTGTTTGAAATTTTGAATTGTCTGCTATTGAAATCATGCTATTCTGAGTAGAATTGTCATGGTTTAAGAATGGTATTCTACAATTTAATATTCCTACAGAAACACTCCAAACAATATGCTCCTTGATCATTCCCCCCTCCTCTTCTTCCTCCTTCTTTGACAGGCTGGAGAGGAGAATTGGAGTCATAAATAGCAAAGATCATGGGCTGAGATAGGGATACTTTACTGGACACAACAATGAAATAAGACAATGAACTGTGACAGCAATAATACTAATGACAGAATGTACAAGGAAAAAAAAAGCGATCAAGTCACCTGTGATAGCGCACTGTGGAAACCCCAACCATGCCCAGTCCCTCTGCCACACTACCCACAAGGGAGCCCTCCAGCTGTCCCCAGAAAATGACATAAGGTGATAAAGAATAACCTCCAGGTCCTAGCCATGTCCACTCCTGGCTACTGCAAAAATGAACCCTGTTCTGGCCAGAACCAGGATAAGAATATGTGTACATCAGGTACATGAAAACTTGAGGAGCAAGCTTTGTACTTGAAATTAGTGTTGATGGTGCAAGATGTGATGTCTCTCTAAAGAGAACTGATGTGTTAATTAAAATATGATGACTTCTGTTTGTTACATGTAATCTGGAGTCCATATCCAAATGATCAAATTAATTTATGACTGGAAGACTAACACAAGCCTTGGTAATGGAAAATAACATAATTGAAAAGCTTTTTCTTAGAAGGAATATATAAGTTTCTTTACATAAAAAATAAAATAAAGCAAGCAGCATCATAAGTCATATGATCTGCTAACATGATGTGATACCCAGATTGTATTTTAAAAATATGTAGAATACTTGACATTAGTATTTTTGGTTACAATGTTTTAATGTTGAAACTTTCCAGATTAGAAAGAGAGTGTTTCTCTTCAAACAATCAAATGAAAGAAGTAATTGAGGAAAAGAAGAAGGTAATTATAGACCTCTCTGCGAGACTAGGGAATGCTGAAAAAAGCTGCAGAGAATTACAGAGCGAACTTGCAACGGTAAGACAAAAAGCCTATGGCACTCATTTAGGTTTCTTGCACATACTCTGAACATAATCTGCATTTGCTGTGCTGAGCTATGGAATAAATCTTGCTTTTCATTACTCTGATTTTTATTTATATTGCTTTGTTTTGTGAAACAAGAATAAATATAGATAGGATACTGGAGAAGCTAATTCCGAAATGCATTTTAATTGATACACCAAGTATTTAATTAAAGAGTTATTTACAGAAAAGAATTGTTTCAAAAGTATGGCTATGAGTCAAGAGTAACCAGCTTTTGCATTCCTAATGAAGAAGGCAATTCGTAGATATGGATTATGATTTTGTGCGAGGAATGTTCTATCTTCCTTTCTGAGTTTCTTTTTCTCAGGCTTGATCAGTTTCCATTGTAGACTTGCTTATTTCTCTTTTGTATAGTGTTCTTAGTGCAAGTATTTGACTGCATAAATTATTTGAAAATGTCTTCTTTGAAGGTGACAAACTTTTTAGTTGATTGTTTTTTTTTTGTTTGGCGTGCATTTGTCGTATTGGATGTATTTTACAGGATTATTTTCTGAAATATTTTTTCTTTTATATGACCAGTTGGTGCCTTCCCACTGTCTCTACACACCCAAACTTCAAGTATCAATTTTGCTATCCTCTTTAATGACAGGAGGGTCAAAGCAAAAAGCTTAGGGTGTCTTCATTAATGATGTAGATGAAAGGATGGGAGTGCATCCTCAGCAAATTTGCTGATGACACCAAGCAGAGTGGTGTGGTTGAGACACCTAAGGACAGCATGCCATCCAGAAAGAACTGGATAAGATGGAGAAGTGATTCCATGAAAATCTCATGTTGTTTACAGGATCAGGGCAACCCCCAGTGTCAACACAGGTTGGGGGATGAACAGATTCAGAGCAGCTCTGCCCAGAAGGGCTTGGGGGTGCTGGTGGATGAGAGGCTGGATGTGATCCTGCTGAAAGTAAGTGGGCTGCATCCAAAACAGTGTGGCCAGCAGGGCAGGGGAGGGATTCTGCCCCTCTGCTTTGCTCTTTGCTTTGCTCTGCTCTGCTGTGCTCTGTTCTTCTTTGCTGAGACCCCACCTGCAGTGTTGCATCCAGCTCTGGAGTCCCCAGCACAAGATGGATATAGACCTGTGGGAGTGAGGCCAGAGGAGGCCACCAAGTTATCACAGGGATGGAGCAGCTCTGCTATGAGGCAGACTGGAGAGGAGAAGGCTTTGGCATGTCCTAATTGTGATCTTCCAGTACCTGAAAGGAGCTTTCAAGAGACATAGAGACTTTTCAGAAGGGCAATGGGAATGGTTCCAAACTGAATGAAGGTTTTTATCAGATATAAGGAAAAAATTATTTATTGTGAGAGTTGTGAGGCACTTAAACAAGTTGTTCTCATAACAGAGAAGTTGTGGATTTCCTGCTCTTGGAAGAATTCAAGTCTGTGTTGGATGGGGCTCTGAGCAACGTGGTCTAGCATTAGAACTAGATGAACTTTAAGGTTACATCCAAACCAAGCTATTCTATGATGCTATGATCTAGAAAACCTTACCTCTCTTCATTGTTTCTCGAATTTACAGTATTTCTATACTTAGCCAATTTTTTTGTAAGCTTGTAAATTTCTCTTCTTGCTTTCTCTTGGACTTTTGAGTGTAGGAGATTACCATGATCTCTTCCCTACTATGGCAGGCATTGTGCTATTCATTATATAGGAGCAGAGATCTACATCAGAGAGACTTCAGATTTGTTGGTATCTGCTCTTCAGCTGACAGAGCTGTTCCATACATTGGCTTAGTGTTATCCACTTCCCAGGTAGATTGGTAATTAATAAATTGAAGAAAAATAAAATTAAAAGAAATTTTTCCTTTGGGAGCTCACAGCTTCTTCAATGCAAACACTGAAGTATTAAAAGACATTTGCTGCCTTAGTGAACCTGAAAAAATAATTTTATCAGGCACAAAAAGAATACAAAGAAAAATTTCATGGTAGAACATGTTATACTTCACAAGAATTCAGGACACAATAATTCTATTCACGCTTAAGGTTTTTTGGTAATGACAACAGTATTAAATGGTGTATTCAAAATGAATGTTGTGTTACTGAAAGTAAAAGCAAATAGATTGCTCCACTTGAAAGAACTGTCTTATTCATATAGCAGGTTGTTTTAATTGTTTTACTGGAATGATTTCAAGCCACAAGACTGTCTTGAACAGGTAATAAAAATACTCATTTTCTGAAGAGTTGTATTAGTGGTCCCCTGTGGGATTAGATTTTATCACCTTGGATGGCTTTGTATTTTTCCTGAAGACTTTTGTATTTGATTGGGAAGCAGGAGTGCTTATGTGTGGTCTTGTTTACTCAGTGTAGACAGCTTTTTTGTTATTTTTCTTCCCAAAATCAAAAAGCAGAAGGCTATAGCAGAAACTAAGTATAAATAACTTTCAATATACTGTTATTAGGCTTCCCTTTACTTACACTAAAATTGTGTGAAATTGTCGGTGTGTTCTTTTCCCTTTATTTCTACCTCCTGCTTTCTTGATCTGTTAATTACTTTCTTACATTTTGTACTATTATTAGACATCCTGAATACACCTTTTCCATTTCAGTCTGGTAATCTTAAGTTGGTTTCTTGTGGTACTGTTAACATACAAGTCAGTGTTTTTGTTTGTAGAATATTTGTAAGGTGCACAAATTACATTATTTTGAAGCTTTATAGGGAAAAATGCTTTTTTTTTCCCCTTAATGGATCAGTCGAATGTACAGTAAAGTAGTTATTCTGCTTGTAATTTTAAATATCAGCATAAATATCAGAAGTTTGCCAGAAGCTTGCATGGGTCAAATGTGATAGGATCTGGTATTATAAAAAAAAAATTGCTTATGAATGCTCAGCATGGAAAAGCTCTCAATATTTTCATTATGTTTACTTGAGGAAATTGGTCTCAAGCTTGTCATTTTTTCTAGCTAGGGTTTCTAAAAATTCTTAGTTTCAAGAATAGAAATTTAGAAGAACGGCCATTGTGATTTAACAGTTGGTTTAAATTGAAAGAGCCCCAGCTATATTCCTGCCCTGTGAAGAGAATAAGAAGTATTTTTAGGAGTTTTAAGTTATTCAGGATATTTACATTTCTAGTACCTAGTAGTGGATGATCTTAGCATGGGACAAGCGGGAGATGTTAAACGATTATTTTATGAAAAATGCAAATTGAAATTTGGGTAACTTGCTAGTTCACCAGAATGCATATTAGGTAAGTGAAATAAGTAAAATACCATATCTTAGTAAAAATTCCTTTAATTTGGAAGACGTGTATTATTTTCCACCCCTTTTTATAGATTCTATCAGAACTAGCATTATTTGTATGTAAGTTGTGTAATAGATTGCACACAGCTTGTCTTTTTTCCCTTGTAGGTTATTGTACACTGAATGTCAGAACAGAAATGTTTGAGAATCTAGTTTCAGGACATACACATGAAGCATTGTTCTTTAACAGAAGTTGCCTAGGTATTGGCTGAACAGACAATGAAGCATCCTAAGGATTATGATTCTGTACCAAAACTTCTGTGGATAAGAAACTGGTCACAATGGCAAAGATGTAAATGTCATCTAGGCAATTTAATGTGGACAGTTTCTTTCAGTTAAAAAAAAAAAATCCCCAGTGATATACGCTCTTCATTAATTTTCATGCAATGATTGTTGCGTTGTTTCACCTTGTTTTTTTCTTGCCTTAACATTGTGGGAGTGTTTCTTCACAGATTTTACTTCTGTTATTGTCCTAATGTAAGAAGACTAGTTAATCTGAAGCATATGTTTAAATTACCTTCTTCAAAAAAGCCAATTTTGTAATTTTTTACAGATAAGGATAGAAAGTATTTGGAAAAAAGATTTTCTTCTCATTGGAGTCTACAGTATTTTTAATTAAAAATGCTTGGATTCTCTTTAATTTCTTTAAAAGTCCAATTGTGTTTTGAATTTGGTGATAAATACATATACTGCCAGTCACATTTTCTACAAAAAGGTTTTTGACCTCAAGAGTTGTTTTATGATAATAGGAGCCTTTTTAAAGGATATGAAGTTTGTTTCAAGGAAGTATTTTATATGCTAAAATTTAGTGTATGTTTTGGGTTCAGAAAGTATGATTTTTTCCTCCTATGTTACTAGGTTTTTAGCCTTCAGTTTGGAATATATTGTGAAGAAGGGGATTGTCTTTGGGGAGTATGGGAAATACTTCTGGTATATTTTGAAATTTTAAGTTCTCAAGTGTTCATGGAAATTCACTCATCTCAGGGACCTGGAATTCCCAAGTGCAGGTTCTTCCACCGAGGACTGAGGTGAAAAAAGCAATGAGAAGGTTTTTTTTCTCTCCTGGTTGCCAGATCACTGCCTCTTTAGCCATGGGCCCACATTTTGTCTAGTTCTTCTTTTGGAGGTCATGTACTTCAGAAATGTTTTTCTGTTGCTCTTCACATCCCATGCCAGATTCAATTTAAGGTGGATTTTGGCATTCCCAAATATATCCTTCTAGGCTTTAACAATATATCTGTATTTTTCCAAGTTTACTATGTCTGAACAACCTTCTTTATGCTTCTTATTAATACCTGAATTTAGTCAGGTGTTCCCTGCATATCCATACAGACCTTGTCTTTGATTTTCAAGGTTGTTTTCCAGGATGACTGTCTAGGTCAAGAATGGTCCATTCCAGTGTACAGGAAGTCAAACAAAGTCAGCAGAAGACTTACTTTACAAATATTCTTCTACCTTATCCTGTTAATGTGATCTGTCAAGCAAACTCTCTTTATGTAAAGGCTTTAGCAACTTTGTCAACTCATTTCCCTTTTTAAATAACCTAGGAAACAATTACACTTGTACTTCTCCAGTAGTTCTAGAGGAGCAGCAAAACATGTTGATGGATGGAGTTGTTGAGAAGGATTGTAGTCACATCTCTTGGAACAGTTGAATCTGTCATCAATTGATTGTGTTTGACTTTATACTTGTGCACTTCATTTTCTTTTTAAATTAAAGCATAATGCATAATCCTTGTGTTTGTTCAGACTGAAGAAAACTAAGGAGATAATAGCTACTGCTGTAAACTATCAAGTGGGTGCTTGTAGAGAAGATGGAGCTATGCAATCCTTAGATCTGTGCATTAGAAGTATAAGAGAAAACAAAAAAGTTATAATTACCTGTAAGGGAAAAACAAAAAACTTTACAGATTTTGCGATATTGGAACAGGTTGCCTGGAGGGATTGTTGAAATGTCATCTTTGAGGATACTGAAAACTTGACTGAACAAGGTTCAGAGCTGCCTAACCTGACTTTGACATGCTCTGAGTGGGGAGTGGGACCAGATGACCTCCACAGGTCCTGCCAGCTTAAATTCATGGTTTTATGACTGTATACATTCTTATTAGATATCTGTCAGGGAGACAGAAGAAATCAGATCAATAATAGATCCTTTTGGACTGTGCCTGGATTTTTAGCAGTGTAACTTACAGCATTTTTTCCCTTCAGTTTCTGATAATGGGAGGAACACTGATTGAAAATAGAAGGTAGAAAGGAAAAATATTAAATATTTTGCAGTTCAAGGGTAGACAGACTGGCTTGTCTAAGTAATTTCCTTTTGATCTTTATTGCTGTTGAAAAAGGGACCAAAATTGACTTAGGAAGTGTATATGCAGTTAGCAGATAAAGCACAGGGAAGTGATGAAGGCTGAATAGACTGGAACACATTGACTAAATTATGGTAAATTAACTAAACAAAATGGAAAAATTGGATGAGAAGATTGAAAAAATTCTCACAGTTTACATTTTCATAGGAAAATGTTTTTCTGGGAAGATTTAGTCTCACATTGTCTGTGCTGGAGTATTTTATGTAGAAAGAGTATTTATTTTATTGTGTTGTTTTCATATTATTATATTTTCTTCTTTTTAATTTGTGAGGTCTTTGAGATGATGTGAGTACATGAGAGTAAATTACTGTAATGTGCTTGCATCCTGTAAAATATTTTTACTGGATCTCAATATTTACAAGTTCTATTTATACAGATAATTTTATGAAGTAGGAATTAAACCTTGGTTATTTTTCAAGATATAGAAGTGACTTGGAAATTCTTTATGAAGTGTGTACAAACTCTCACACAAGGCAAAGCATGTAAATGCTACAGGGGACCTAACACTGAAATACACATATGAATAATATATTAGTTGATATACAGTACATATAATTAAAATTGAAAGAGTAAAGCAAATTTATAAAATATTTAAACTGAATAGTGAAGAAGACTGCAGAGAATTAAATGCATTTCTTGTTTTTTTTATCCTGACAGTTATGTGCTACCAGTATGTAGCAGTTTTCCTGGGGAGGATGTTTCCCACACATAAAAAATTGCCTGGGTTCTTTGACATGCGGTGAAGCATAACTAAAGTAACAGTTTCTAGATATTATAGGACAGACAGTAGAATTTTGCTCAGTAAAAAAGGTTAACTTTCTGTTAACAAGTAGAAATGAAAATTACACAAATATGTGTTACAATTTAGAATGGAAATAAATTGAACAGTTAGAAGTCATGGGACATCTTTGACCATAACTTTTGTTATAAGAAAATTGTGAAGTTATTTAACTCAAGTTTTCTCTTGAGTTGGGATGGGGGTAGGGGTGGTTGATTTTCATTTATTTTTGCTGCTTTTAGGTTTTCAAATTGCTGAGTTATATTACTTTTTGACAGTCAGCTACTTAAATCATAAATTTCCTTGAAATGTCAAAACTACATACACCCAAAAGGATCTCGGTCTTGTCTGGAATTATGGATGCATGTCTGTGAAAACTGCAAGTTATAATATCATATATAAACAGAAGAAATTATTTGGTATAGTCTTTCTATTGTAGTGATTTTAAAAATCTGCTATAGAACTTTTCCGGCCTCGAAAACTTTGGTGTCTTGATTTGAACAATAGACTGCACTTAGTGAACAGCTTTCTTTAAGAAAATTCAGTGATAGGGGCTAAGAACTCTGTAGCTTTATGTTCCATGCATAAGGATCAGTTTTTGGTATTGAAGAAATCCCTGTCTAGCATGGAACATAGTATCAATTGAAGTAGGCAGGTTTGCAATGAGAATAGGTGTGGGATTTGACTGAGTGCCAAATTGTGGATTTCTAGCCTGCCTGCCAGTAGTTTGGTGTCTTTCTGGATGCCCTTGTAGGGTGTAACAATAGATTTCACTGCTTGCATAGATGGACAGAATTTAATGTCCAGTAAGATACTTCTAAAGCAGAAGATGATGAAGATTAAGTTTTTGTATCTTTTTGTTTTACTTTTGAAATCCTTTATTTTTTTTGTTGTGTGTTACAGTGTTCTTATTAGTTATGTCATGTTAGGTCTCTTGGCTTGAGAAAAGACATCAAAAGAAATATAACAAATTTAAATTTAAAAAGGATAAAGTATATAATTGTGATGAGTATTTCTTCTGTTTACTTATTTTAATGTGTTCTTTCCCCGCCCCCTCTTGTCTTGTCTTGTCTGTTTCTCCTGTCAAATAAAGGCCAAGAAACACCAGGTCTTTCTAACAGAGACGTATGAAAACAACATGAGAGAGCTGGAGTTACTCTTGGACAGCTTTGCTATGTCAGGCCAGCGGACAGCAGGTTAGTTGAAGGTATAAAATGACAGATGCATCTGTCAATGTTCCAAAGTCACTACATTGTGGGAATTCTGCAGATGCCTCTTGCATTCCCTCTTCTCAACATGCTTTGATTTGATGACATGATAAGAGCAGTTCTCACAGCAGTCAAATGGCCTTGCTAGCTGAGAAAGGGTGACGGATTGTGGACCTGCTGTTGTCAGCCCAGAGCTTGATTTACAAATGCTGGGGTGTATATGATCGGTCAGAAAAGGGCTCACTTGCTGTGCTCTAAATCCAACTGAGAAAAAAGTCCTTACAGTATACCTGCAAAGGGAACAGATGTTTTGCCTGAACTGAGCCAAATTCTGAGGCAACCTTCAGCAACTTAAAGGTCATATATTCAAAAAGGTTGTGTAGGACACATGATGCAACACAATACTTTTTACCGTTGATTGTGGACCAGTACTGTTGCATTCATTTAATCTGATACAGAATAAATATTTCTCTGTTTTCATTAAAATTAATTGTAAGTCAGCAGTTGTCACTCTGCTACCTGGCTTTATATGTAATTATTGTATCAGATGTAACAAACTGCTGCCTGGTTAGACATTTGAAATAGTGGGTAACATAAACAAGCTGAACTTTATTGTCAAGCTAATGATTTTTTTAAAGCTGAACATTAAATACTTTTCAAAATCTTCGTTTCAAACTGTAATTCCTGTTAGAAAAATTACATCCTTGACATGATGTGCTTCCAATTTACAGTGAAAGTAAACTGGAACAAAACAAGCTGCTTTGGAAACTGCACTTTGGCACAGCATCCAGTTCCCCCCAGAGTTACTTAAGTCCTTCTGAGCATGTGGAACTTTGTAAAACTGTGAAAAATGTACAGTCTTAAAGAGCTTTTCAACTCCAAACCTAAAGGCATTATCATGAATATTACATTTATAATTACAGACCAAAACTGATACTGGTTCCAAAACACTGAACTCAAGAGATTGAGAGATCTACTTAAAAATCTGTCAGTGTTAGAGATCCAGCCACTTAATTCAAGTGCTGATTAGTCTATGATTATTAGGTGATGCAGTAAAGAGAAGATAATACTATATTTTAAAGATTATGTCACTGGTCTGATGCAGTAAAGAGAAGATAATACTATATTTTAAAGATTATGTCACTGGTCTGATGCCAGGCACCCGTGAAAGCTGCTAACTCATGCTGCTGGACAGAAGAGAGAAAATTTAATGAAGGGTTCTTAGGTTGTGGTTAGAAACAAGAGAGTTCACTCTTCAAATACCATCACAGGTAAAACAGGCGTAACTCAGAAATATGAAGTGATCTTACTCCTTGCAAATCAGTGCAGGATAAAGAGAAGTAAAACAAACCTTTAAAAAAACACCTTCCCCCCACCCCTCCCTCTTTGCCAGCTCTACCTCCCACCTTGGCACAAGGAAGCAAGGATCTGGCTTAAGGTCAGTTCATCATCCGTGGCCTCTCCCACTGCTCAGAGAGGAGTCATTCCCCTGCTGCACCTAGGGGTCCCTCCCATGGGAGACAGTTCATTGAGAACTTCTCCAGCATGGCTCCATCTCATGAGCAACAGCTCACTGCAAACTGCTGCAACCTCCCACAGGCAGCAATTCCCCCAAAACTGCTGCAGCATGGGTCACTCTTCCACAGGGTGCAGCCCTCCAAGGACAGGCTGCTCCAGCCTGGCAGCAGGGGCCCTCTTTCCCCAGGGCTCCCACAGGGTCACAGCCTCCTCCAAGGTATCTGCCTGCCCCAGTGCAGGTCTCCTCTATGGGCTGCAGGTGAATCTCTGCATCCCTGTGATCCTCCATGGGCTGCAGGGGCACAGCTGCTTCACCATGGGCTGCACCGCAGGCTGCAGGGGAATCTCAGCTCTGGTGCCTGCTGGAGCACCTCCTGTCCCTCCTTCTGCACTCACAGGGGTGTCTGCAGAGTTGTTCCTCTCACTTGTTCTCACTCCTGCTTCTCTGTATTGACAATTAAAACTGTGCCACAACATTTGTTTTGATTCATTCTTAAGCCTCTTATCACAGAATCATTACCACCATTGCTAATTGGTCAAGCCTTGGCCAGTGGCTCATCCATCTTTGGAGCCACCAGGAACTGGCTGTGCCAGACATGCTGGAAGCTTCTAGCAACTTCTCACAGAAGCCACCCTTGAAGCACCCTCCACTGCTGAAAACCAGCCCATGCAAACCCAATACAGATTAAAACCTAAATAGCTTTAGAAAGCTTTTTGTTTTTCTTTATCTGTGTCAAAATAATAAACATAAATCCACGTCTTCTTTTACAGTGACCTTTATACATTTTCCAGAGGATTGTTATTTTTATTGGTCCATTTGAATGAATTCACTTTGTGTCTTTTCAGTTTAACATTTTGCAGTTATTCAGCAGCAGGGTATGTTCTTAGGGATGTTTGTCTTCAGGAAAAATGTAATTGTGGTTGTAGTGATCTAAAAGGTGAAATAAAAGTGTAGTAAAAAAAGGTGAAATGAGTGCAAAGTTCTAAGAGTGTTATCTGCTTTGAGTTAGCATCACCGTTTAATGCAGGCCACCAATACCATTTTGGTCAAGCACTGTATGAGCAGCTATGAAGAAAATTAACTCTTTCCTACCTTGGCCCAGTACAACTAGCACAATGTCTGAAACAGGAGATTTAAGAGTTTATTCACTTGTATACTTCTGTAAGACTCATATGGAACTTGGCATTTTCCCCAAATTCTTCCCTCAAACTCTTGGGCAATACTGGGCATACACTTCAAGTACTGGGTTGGGTTTTTTATCTCATTGCTGACATGGTGCATCTGCCACAACAGAGTGCATTTGGATTATGTTGCCTGTCTCCTGCACAGTTGTATGAAGACAGACAACATTTGGGCAGCATTAAAGCCATAGGTTTGTTTTCAGCTAATGCAGGTTGGCTGAATCTGGTATTTCTATTGGCAAATTGAGCTGCCTAGAAATAGTGTTACAGCAAAGGCAAGGAAGGACAGTATGGAAATTTTACTGGCAAAATTCTAATTTTGGCAAACATGGTATTAATAACACCACTGCAAGATGGGATTTAAAATATGAAAATACATTATTTAGACAGTTTGACAAAAACTGGCATGGAAGATAACTCTTGGATTGACTTAATAGGTATTGTTTTAAACTGGATGAGAATTGTGTTACCACTTTGCTAGAGCTACAAGTATGAAAAAAGTGTTTATTTTTTTGTGCAAAAAGGTCAATGCAGAAGATTCCTACAATGGGTAGTAGCGAGAGATTGGTCTTGTAATTGAGAAGACTGGACTGGAGCTCTGTGCATATCTGTAGCTGTGGTTATATGATAAAAATTATAGTAAGGTGACACTTGACATGTTCCTCAATGTGAAATCTTAACTTCTCAATAAAGAATTTTATGAATTCTTCTTGGGTTGGTTTTAAGTGAAACACTGTTGTTTGGGATATCCGTAGGATTAACAGGGCTCTGAAGTGTCGCTAAGAAACTCTTGCTTTTCCCCTACTCTCTAGACTTTTAGAAACTGTGGTAAGTAGTGGAGTGGCTGATAGGACAGAGCAGGGGTCTGTCACTGGGATGTCCATGCTGTAGAGCAGATCTTGCTCCTGTAACTGAAAGCAGTCTTGCAAATATGTGTTGCTTTGACTAGGTGGGATTTTGACTATAACACCGAGTCTAGCCTGAATAGCACTTTAAACTTTCTGATATTATCAAAAGTTGGGAAAGAAGAGGCTAACTGATTGAAAGAATTTCTGAATGGCAGTTGGCAATACATTCTGACTTGTGCATTTAAGTAAGTTTTCCACTGAGTTCTACTGATACATTATGTGTAGCCTACGGGAGAAATTTAATCATTTTTATACAATGCTTTAGTAGAATATTGTTCTTATTAGATGACACTAATTCTAGAATTCTTTAAAAAAACCCTGCAAGTATTTAGTGCACCTCCTCTAGCTGAAAAAGTCTAATGGAGAGCCAAAGAAAAGTCTCAGACTGATTTGACTTTATGAACTACTCTGTCTAAATTGCTTGATGATGCTGGTGATAAACACCCCTATCATTGTTGAGTTGTGATGATTTGGCCTTCCTGGATTTAAAATGCCACAGATATTTTCACTTTTGCAAAATAAGACTGCTATTAGAGTTGGTAAAGATAGCTTTGCTTATAGAACATGTTAAAACTTGTTGAAAAGCTGATACTATAATTTGCTAGAAAGTAAGTGATAAATCCTTCTTAGGAATATAGATAATGCTGAGAAGAATGGTCTGTCAATAGCCTAGTATTGTGTAATACCAGGAAAAAAGGAGAAGTTTTTTCTTGGAAACTGAGTATCAGCTGACATCTTGTGACTTCTTGATCAATACAGTGTTTGCTTTCTTGGCACATTGCTCTATGCAGTTTGGAATGGTCAGACTTGTTCATATGTCCCTAATTAAGGCAACAAGATCAGAAGTCTCAATCTAAAGGTTTAATAAACAAGTTTAGTGAGTATATAATGGATATATCAGATTTATGATTGAACTGTTATGTAGGACTCTGCAGACAGATGATTTGTTTTTTGTCATTTCCTTTAGAATAAAATTCAAGATAATTTAAAATGTTTTTAAGTCCTTTCCGAGCATAGCATGATCATGTGATCTTTGGCTTGGTAAGGCTTTAAGTAAATGAAGTACTCCATGACTATATGCACGCTTAGTCAGAACAGCAAAATAATGTCAGGAAAAGTGTAACATTCTTAACTTTCAGAAAACATGTTTTTTATAGTATATAATTGTGTGGTTTCAAAGTTGGTTTATCTGGCTGAATGACACAGGCTTGACCACAGTAGAAATAATATGTGAGACTGCATACCAAATGCATTAGGTATAAATGTATTCCGGAATTTACAGTTCTGTATCTTGTATTAAAGCTTTTATGCAAGTGTCTTTCACCTAAATTTGCTGTGAAAGCATGGCTAAACAGCTGTCTCTCTCATGGCAAACAAGGCTGCTCTTCAGTGTTCTGTATTGTCACTGAAGCCCTAACTAATTCTAGTACTTCGCATCCAGTGTGACTAATTTTCTCTCTGTGGCTTTAAGGCTTAATTTTCATTCTCTGTTTTCCTTCAGGCACTTGTGAGGACAAAGATAAACCTCTGAGCTGCTCTGTCGTTGAGACTTTGAGGTGTACCTTGACAGCTTACCAGAACAAGCTGGAAGATACGTCTAATGAGGTAACACTTGCAATGTTTGGCTCTATAGGTATTGCCTTTGGCCTGCAGCAGTACATACACTTCACTTGTAAAAAAGCAGCAGAAGAGAGGGAATGCTGACAGCTTCAACTATGCCCAAAGAAAAGATCTCTGTCACTACTATTTCTCGAAGCTTGCCCTACAGTGAAGTTTCACATTTGTGGGGACAGGGAGAACAGTTTTTTGTCTTTCTAGTTTCATTTGGTTTTCTTGTTCAGTCTTTTGGGGTTGTTTTCAAAAAAAACATTTAGGACAACAAGCCATTGATATGTAGCATTTTATTTAAAAGAAAGTGATCTAAGAGGGCGGTTGCATATACTGCAGTGTTCCTAAATACACAGTGGTTGAGCCTAGTAGTCACTGCTATCAGTTATGTAAATGATCATGCTCCCCTGTACATCTAAAACTGGTATAATTTTCTGAGGAGAGCTGGTTTTCAAGGGATTCTCTTTGGGAGCTATTTTGCTATCATTTCAATTAAAATAGGACTGTTAGAATACTGATTTTATGTAATCTAAGGAAATAATGGAAATATTTATATTTTGGGAATCTTACCCTTGGAAAAAATCAGATGTTTTCCATACAGTCCTACAGTCCTTTTATACACTGACTGAGAAGTTACAGTTTTGCATTTATTTTGTTGCGTGTTTTGCTAGTCTAACTAAATTACGCTTCTTGGGTTTAAACGTTTTATTAATTTGTGGCTTTAAAGGCTGTAGAAGGAAATTAACTCCACCATTAAAACTTTTTGTACAAACTTGGGATTAGTCTTTGAATAAAATTGGCAAATACAGAAAGGCAAGGTGTGATAAGACTGTAAAGGTGCCAGCACTCCATTTCTAGATTTTGTCTTTTGTTTTGACAAATGCAGTCTAGCTCGTCTACTTAACACATTAAAAAAAATTAAAAAGTAGGAAAAAAAGAAGAGTATATCAGCTTTGCCCCTTTTCTTAGGAAAAGAATGGTCTCCCACAAGACTTTTGAGTTTGTTCAAGGGGCACAAAAATAAGTGACCATGGAAACTGTTATACTTTTTAAACAGCAAGCACTGTTAAGTTTCTCCCAGTGAGATAAGAGAACTGATGTGTATAGTCATTATGAAATTCTTCTGAGACCCAAGTCTGGAAGCTGAAGAGTAACTAGGAACATATTACCCACAGCGAATTGTTATTTGGGAGGAGGAGCATCACGTGATAGGCAGCACAGTTGAAAAGTCGACTCAGCAGGCTTTGGCTTAGTGATGTGCTTTGTTGTGAAACTGTGCCAGAGACAGCAGTGGGGAGACCAAGGGGGTGGCTTCTAAGAAAGCAAAGAGAGTGTTCTGACAGAAAGAAGAATGAACTGTCAAGGAAAATAAATCGCAAGCAGAGCAGGACCAACAGATGACCTGCCACAAGACTTCCCAGTAGGACTGTGTGTGACTGACCCTGAAGTTGTCATATGGAGCCAGAGATCACTGAGCACCTTCGTGGTGCACAGAAAGGGCAGTGCTCTGTCCTTCTTGATTACCCCTACCCCCACAGAGAATGCTGCTTTTGGCTTTTTATGTGTGAGATACGTTTAATAATAAAATTTTTAATAATACAATAATGCACAAGGGGATATGAAGGGCACTGTGCAATAAAACTAGGATGTTTTAATACACAATAAGGAAGGGGTTTAGTAATCAACACAACAGTAAGCAAATTTTAGTGGTTCTCTTTATAAAAAGATTTTCAACAAGATCCCACATATTGGTGAATTTATTAATATATGTGTACACTTGTATATATATGTGAAATATGCTGGTAAACTTGTCATGTGTCATCTTTAACTTGCTGTGTTAAACATTATATTAAAAGATCTAATTAGTTTGACTGAAAGGTGTAGAAGTGTTTTGGGTTTTGTAGACAACTAGCTTCTGATTTTCTGTGTAGTGAAGACAACAGAATATGTTTGGAGAGAGGGAAAAGACTAGTTAGCAAATAAAAAGACTTGAAATATTCCAGTAGAATTCTTTAATTTACTGTAATTATTTCTAAGGGTTCTGCCAGGTTTCCTGACATCAAAATATAAAAATAAACATTTAAAAAAGTAATTAATAAATTTTGTAAATGAGGCATTCTGTTTCTGAATTGCTTCTTAAATGTCAGGTGTTAGCATATAAACAAAGATACTGATTATTTGATATGTTATTACCCTTTCTGAAAGTGGAAAGTGAAGCTATGTATATGATGGTACCTCAGTACATGTTAAGCAACCTCTTAGATGGTTGCTTTTAACGCTGCAGTAGTCACTGCGCCTCTTTGGAATATTGCTGCTTTTTACAGTATGTGAGTACTATCCATTGCTCAGTAAAGAATCACACTTGTGGCTGGACAATTTCTGCAAATTGCCACTGACTTAAAAACTTGTTTTCTCAAACCACTCCCCACATCATAATCTGAATTTACTGTGCTTTCAAGTGCATTTCAGAATCTGTGTTTTTGTCAGATATTTTGAGCGTTAATAGGATAGGTAAGAGTGGACTCAGTTTGGGTTTCAGGGTAAAAGAGTTTAGTGTTTTTGTAATGGTATGTTATTTAGATTGTATGGAGTACAAAAGCTCTTCAAGAAATTGAAATAAATTTTGGTTTCTTACTTTCATACACAAAATTCTTTTTTTATGTTATATTAAATAGATTATTGCAGCCTTTCTGTAAAAGCGTGTTTGACTTTTGTATTTTTCACAGCTTGAGAAAACAAAGGCTTTGTGTAAAAAGATGACAAAAGAACTTGACGTATCTGAGGAGAAAATATGTGCTTTAAGAAAAGATCTTAAGGTATGGTTTAATGAATTTAGCAGAAAATTTGAACTTTCTGCAAAAGCTGTCTTTCTGGATTAAAAGAATTTTTTTCTTACCAGAGTAAATCTCTATATATCATTGTATTCTGTCGAGCAAGCTAGTTTGCCTTGCAAGTTTGTGTAAAAACATGCTGCTTTATTCTGGTTACTGCTATAAAGTACATAATTTCAATGATTGCACTTCTGAAATAATTAAAATACATTTATAGATTTGCAAAGTATTGTTTTATATTGAAATTGGTATCAGTAATCTTTTTTGTTTAGCTGTTTTTTTCAAGAAAAGGGAAAGAAAATTTAATTACCTCTGTGAATATGAAGGTTTATTTTATTAAAGATGTCCATTCTTTAGTTAATATTTTTGTTTGTGTTATCATAAATGTCAATGCATATGATGCATCAAGTTGTCTTTAACAGCTATAGTGTGTGGCCTAAAATTTCTTGGAGTAAAAGTTACCTGAGATAAAAACACTTGAGAACTCTTTCCTTTGGTTTTGGAACGATTTTTTATTCTGTTTTTGGCTGACACCATTTTTTTAATGTCCTGTCTGGTTAAATCTGATTTACAGGAGTGAGCAATTCCTGAGGTTGTGTTTTAACTTAATCGCCCAACTAGCAGTGTATTGTATTACTGCTAAAATAGAATGTCTGTAAACCCAGCATTTTTCAGATTCTTTTGCTGAGGATATGTTGCTTTATGTTTTGTGCAGTGTTTTTCAGTAACATTCATTGAAACCTCACATTAATGGATACTTGCACTGACGTGCTGTCACCTGTTACGGACTTTCTTTTATTAATTTATGTTCAGAAGATTTAGGACTTCTGCTTCTGTTAATCACCTTTTGAAGTCACCTAAAAATTTTGCAACTCTTTGCAAGAGATACTTGTATTCTTCACACACAAACTGAGCATTTTATGCAATATCCTGGTTTCCAATCTCCCTAAATTTTTGGTAGTAATGTTGTATAGATGATCAAAATCTAGACCCAGTCTGAAAGCACTTGTCTTGGAAATTAAAATTACTTTAATATTTAAATGTTTTTATTTAGAAAAATATAACTTGTCATTTTCTGATGAATTTGGTAGTATCTGCTGTATGATTTTATGGTCTATGAAGCTATGACTTTATGAAATATAAACAATGCTTTCAGTTTGACCTTTTGCAAACTTTAGCAGTCCTGGAAATCCAGCGTACCTGCACCCTATTTTGGCTCAAAAGGGATAGTGTATTAAATTCTATGTTTACCTGGTGAGATTTTGGTGCTGGTAACAGTGATATTTATGACCGTTTCTGATTATTGCTTACTTTCTATGGTCAAGCCTCCAAAGAGAGTCCACATTCTTTTTTTATCTTGCATGTAAAGAATACAATGGACATCAGCAGCTGTGTTGCTTGCAGACTCAGCTCTAACAGGTCAGGGATTCACTTAAGAAAATACTGTATCTTTTCAATAGCTCTGAGAGCTTTGCACTCTGCAGAAGATAAGCTGCACCCCTGTGTTCTTCACCTCATTTGTGGGGGGGTTAGAGGGGACTGTGAAGATCGCTGCATCATGGAGCCTTTACCTATCAAAGATGGGTTTCCAATGCTGTCTAGTTACAAGCTGTGGAAGATGCCTATTGTCAGTTTTGAAATTCTGTTCTTGAAAGATAAAGTCCACCTAGCCTGGAGTCTTGTGAATACATGTGGTTATATGAATGTTGCTTTCCTCAGGTGATGAGCACTTGACTAAGATAGCATTTTATAGAGTAAAATTTATACCAGCCTTTCTGTTACATTCCTTTTTTTTACAGGAAGCTCAGGATACCATGGCTGATGCCAATAAAGAGTTAAACCATCTGCACACTAAGTGTGCAGATAGAGAGACTTTAATAGAAACTTTAAAAATGGAACTACAGGATGTACAGCAATGCTGGGAGAAAGAGCAACTACGTGCCACAGAATCTGAAAATGAAATCCAGAAGCTTACCAGGGCTTACCAGAAGGATATGGAGGTATTACTAGAGACAAGATGACTGTCAAAGAGTCTTTATTTAATCTCAGCTTTATACATTTACATACATCAGATGGTTACTCTTAGTCTTAACAGATTTATCCTTAAAATATGATCTTAAGATATGTATTTTGAAATATGTGTTTAATATCACAGGATTTCATGACATATTGGTTCTCCTTTCTTCTGTATCAGAACTAATAGCTTAATCATTCCAGGTTTTTTAATTTTTGGAAAACAGGGTTTATTTAAAAAGCTATGCCTGATAAACAATTATTTATTTCTTTCAAATTAAAATTTAACAGAAATTGAAACATGGAATACTGTCAATATCATGTCTTAATTACTGATTCATATGGCAATTGATGGCAAATATGGAATTGAGGTAGTTTTGTATGCATTCTACAAAACCTAGAAATTCTTACCTTTTATCTATTAGCTAATTGGGGTGTGCTTTATGTGGGAATGGGTCCACAATGTCTTATTTCAGAGCTGTTATCTCTCTCCTTATATGTATTAACAGATGTTAATTTTGTTGCTTTTTCCACCCAATAAAGCGGTTCTGTACTAGCAAAGGCACTTGTAATTGTTGCGCATATTGAGCTCATTACTTCCACAAATTTGGACGTGGATGCCAACTAAGTAAAAAGGAAACATTCTTTCCACCTCTTTTACAGTCTGGTATTTAAATGGGGTCCACATGAAGCAGCTGGAATTGCTACACACATCAGATAATGATTAAAGTGGAGGAAACTAGAAGTCTGGCTATATTGTAAAGTCAGCATGTCTACAACCCTGTGGTTGCATTCAACATGTGTGAATTGATTTGGGGTCTTGGAATCCTGTTTCTCACGCCAAATGGATAATTATCATCCTAGTTTTATCACAGCTCAAATAAAAATGTAATGATGGTGGCACACTGGATTTTCCTTGGGGAATTTGTAGATCTATTAGAAACAAAGCTAAACTAAACTAAACTACAATTCATTTTTAATTGTGTAAAATACCATTAAATAATTGTGAGAAAATGCACCTAAGTGTAATGGAAAGGGCTCAGAAAAACCCTAGTTTCCCATTTTGGCTATCCATAATTTCTTAAGTAAAACCTCAACCAAGGCCCCTGGAAAACAATGGGAACCTTTGCAATAGCTTACAGACTTTGTTCTTGTGACTTTTGAGGTACAGCTTGCTATTGTCTTAATCAAAGTTGCTAAGTTGCATATATGTACTAAAAGCATTAAGGATGAAATTTCTATGGCATGCTGTTGTTACTAAAGTTTATTTTTAACTTGCATCAATTTACTGTATTACTGACTAAAATCAGTGTAAATGAATGAGGCATGGCATGTGGAATTTAACTGATGCAGCAATAAGCCTATTTTGTCTGGCCATTTAGTTTCATATATAATCCATACAAAAACAATTTAAAACAAACATTAGAGTGAGAGTTGTGTAAATGGTGTGTTGTGCTGCCAAGCCAATCAGAGAATTTTCTGCATGCTCTGCAGTTGTTGCAAGTGGGTACAGTTTGAATATAACTGAAAGTGTTACCATAAAAAAATAAATTGCACATACTAATAGCATGGAATTTTTTTTATCTGCATCAGATTGTAGTCATGATGACAACAGGACTGTTCTATATCTATATAAGTTATTTATATATTATGTCTGAATAAACACATTTTGTAAAAACTTTTCTTACATTTGCTTCAATATGTAAGACTGGAAATATTAGCAATTGTGGAATTTTGAAAAAGGTTTGGGAATGAGCTGTATGGGCTTTTTTTTTACTTGTATGTAGTTCATATTGCTGCCCATGTGATGCATGTCTTTCAATTCTAAAACTGTTCAGATACAACATGTAATTTTTCCTTTTGTTTCAGGAGAAACTAACTTTCCTTCATAGCTTATACCAGCATTTGATAGCAGGCTGTGTGCTTATAAAACAACCAGAAGGCATTCTAGATAGATTCTCTTGGCCTGAGCTTTGTGTAGTCTTGCAGGAGAATGTTGATGCCCTGATCTCAGACCTCAACAGGGCTAATGAGAAGGTAAGTGTCCTTAGGCACCAGCTACCTCTATTAAATTCAGTGACATTTGTCCACATCGCAGTATCATTAAAAAGGACTGACATTCATCTTATTTCAAAAAGAATTTGGACGTTAATAATTCAATACCATTAATTATGGCTTGTCTACAACTCAGTTTGATGCCATTGCTGTGGGCATGTAAATGTGACTGAAGTCTGTATGAAGTCTCTAAGCTCCACTTTCAGTGCAGGACATGCTAATAGTACTAGCCAATATTAGCCACAGGGACCTAATTAAAAGAAAATAAATTAATCTTACTGATGAAGCAATTCAAAGAACTTAGTCATTTACACTAATAAAGCAAGTCTTTATTTTACCATAAAACTGAAACAAAACGGCCTTACTCAAGGAATATCATCTTTAAATTATATGTTTATTATTCAGAGGTACTATTTGAAAGAATGAGAGTGTATTTTTTAAATTTAATTGTAATGCATGAATTATAGAATTATATTCAGAAACACAAATAGAAAATACATGTTTTTATCAAATATGTCAATATTTGCTGTAGGGAGGAGCGATACTTTTCGGGATGTAGGTAAGCTTATATGGCCTTTCTCTCCAGAAATCCCTGCATTTTTAGGAAAGAGAAGACCTCCTTTTAAATAAATTAAACTGACTCCACAGACTAACATATGACAGTCTAGAATTTTAGTTCATTTTCTGGCTCCATTGATCAGGTCAGTCCTAAGACTAGTACAGCAACTCCAGAACATGTCTGCGCTGACATTTTTTGAGTAAGGGAAAATCTTCTTTTGACATTTCTCATCTTCAGGAGTGACCACTCTTCTGGCCTGATTAAGATGCAGGGCTGGTTACAGTGAATTGTTTTAGCTGTGCCCATCATTTAATAAATATCCCAGCAGTCAGATGGACCTAGCCCCTTACTAAAGGGGTAGGATAAAATCTGGATTATGAGCATTTGATGTACAGTTCTATTTTTCTTTCAAAGTAAAGGAGGAAAGGGAGTGGAAGAGAAGGGAGCGAACATGGCAGTGTTTGAGGATGTTGTGTCATATTGTTGCTTGCTTTTTAATTTAGTATGGTTATTAATATTGACTGTGAGGTTTCTAGGGCTCTTTTCATATACTTACCAGCTTTTCAATGATTTTGAACAGTATGTCACTTGTGTTGTACCTGCTTTCTTGTGAACAACATTTTTCTCTTGCATTTCTGTGTGATGTATTTGAAAAGTAGCCTGCTGATACTTTCTAGTAATAAAGTATAGGCATGTGTATTTAAAGATTATTTTTAACTTAATTCATCCTCCGTTTAGTTTGCATGGGAGTTATCCAAAGTTATCCACAGAGTGAATATATTTTTGCTTGTTGAAAGCAACTTCTGTATGCTAAAATATCTTGAAATTCTTTTAATGCTTAATAGTGTCAGGAATATTTTGGGGTTTTACTAAAATGAAAACTAAATTAAGGACTGGTTTTTTACATATTATTTGCAATTATTGCAAACTTCCAAGGGACTGGTATACTCCGGTTGGTACTTCAGGAACACAAGATTTAATGCACTTGTGTAAAAAGAAAAATATAGGAGAAGCATCCAGTTCAGGTTTTCAACAGAGAAAACACCAAATATCTGCAATATGGTACAACAGTGGCAAAATTGAATCCAAGCTTTTGTTCATTTTGTTGCAAAAATGATGTTGCTAGAATTTTGTTTACTCAAGTAAATAATCTGTCATGAAAGGCTTTTACTTAGTTTTAATAAATATATTGAAGAAATTACAGTTTAGTTTTTATGCTGGAATTGTTTGTGGTTAAACTGATATGCACAATAAAGTAAAAAGGTGTTTAGAGAAGTAAAAGAAATTCTTTTTAAATGTTTGTCACACAGATATCTCACCTGGAATATGTTTGTAAAAACAAGTCCAATACTCTGAAGGAGCTTCAGCAGAGCCAGGAAGATGCTTTTAACAAAATGGCTGAACAGATGAAAGTACAGGCAAGCTGTTGGCAAAATGAAAAAAAGTATCTGGAACAGCAGTACTCAGGTCTCCTTGGGGAAGTTCATGCAAGGGCACAGGTGTGGTGCTATGAACTTCTGATTTTTTTTTTTTTCTTGTAAATATTTAATGGATTATTTCAGTAGTATGAACCCCTAACCAGTTTAAGGTTGTTTAAAATTAAAAATACCTGCAAACTCCATGCTAGTATTAACTTCAATTATAATAAGAAACAAATGTCTTCATTAAAACATTCTAGAAGTGAATTGCCTAGTTTGGCTTATAGTTGCTACTGATTTTTTTTTTTTTTTTTTTTTTTTTTTTTTTTTTTTTGGGACTGTTAAGGCTGTAAGATTGAATTTGCTTGTTTAAGAATTATATAGGGCAGCAGTGATTTTTTTTCAGTGTTATGCTTTGCAAAGACTATGTAGAGTTGCTGTAAAATGGTGTCATCTGGGGATAAACTTAGGTATACACATTCTGACCCTAAAAACCAATTAGCAGTGGTAGATTTCAACTGTATTAGAGGATGCTGTTACACAGATGATACAGTGACCAGTGGGTCAAAAGTGTAAAACTCTTGGCACTGATTGTTAGACAAATTATTTACAATTTAAAATGTTCACTATCATTCTACAACCACCAATCACTATTTCAGTCACATTCATTTACATATGTTTCAATTAAAAGTGTTGTGAAATTGAGGAAATAAGGTATGCCTTGTTACTTGTGTCTGCCACCTGCAATTTACTTTATCTGAAGAGTCTATAGTTGACTCAGATTTTGGAAGTCTTCATGTGCTGAAAAATACTTTTAGGAAGTATTATTTTTACAAAGCAATTTATTGTGCGTTCTGAGGATTGAGTTTTAATATTTTAGATTTTTTTGCTTGATATTTACATTTCACTTTGGATATTGACAAGGCTGAAAACATCACTATTAGTGGAATAAGTGGCATCCAGATTTATATTAAATTTCCCCAACATCGTGTAGTTTCAGCTTATGGCTTTTATTTGCCAGCAAAAATAATGGTGGAATAAGAAAGCTTAATTTTAATTTTAAAAATTACATTTCCTTCCTAAAGAACAAGTGGAGTTACAGAATTTAGATTTCTTCCTCCCATGGATGATGAATCATGTCTTTAAGAACACTAGTGTTATGTGAAAAATAGGTGTTCTGCAGTACTGCACCGTTCTTTGGGATGGTGCTGAACCTCCCAGTCTCTGCAGCTGAATTGTATAGACAGCATATACTGTCTATAGAAAAGCATATACATATATAGAAAGCATGTAATTAAAATGTGACTCTTTTTTGTGGAGTGCATATTAGGCATGTCTTTTGGAAAAAACTTCATCTGTCATCTTGCTGTACAGGACTACTGAATCACTAAAAGCGAAATATTTTCCCTTAGAAACATTTGGGCATGTTTTCTAACACAGGTTATGTAATGTTGGAGTGGAAGCTGGTAGTTTGTAATCTAGGTAGTGCAATGTCTGTATACACTTAAATGATTCAACAATCTCTTCCATCTCGTGTTCCAGTTTGTCTTCCTTACTATTCAGTGTCAAACTGTAAAGAACACTGTCTAATTTCTTCTTGATTTCTAATTTGTGACTGACTTTTAATTTGCAAATACCAAATTAAGCCTTTCCTTTCCTGGCATCTGTAGGGTCCATAAATGTCTACTGTTAAGGCTGTCCTAATCCTGATTGCCCATTTTTTCTGGCTTATCTGTATTTTACCTCTTGCATTTTGAACCAGTTAGCCATATTTGTCTGGAAGATCAGTGCTTTGTTTGATCAGAGGTGTGTAGACAGACAAATATCTTAGCCTTATTTCCAAAGGAAACAAGGAAAAATGTGCCACAAGTTATAGAATGTCTTCAAACAATCTTTAAGATTAACTGACTGCTGGCAAATACATAAAGATGCAGAATGCAATATTTAAATTTAAATATTTTTGCAAGCTTTATTCATTAAATTTTATAGGAAACATATAATCAGTGCAAGTGGAATATAATTTTCCAGTATTTCTTTGCACAGCTGTGGGTCTCCTCACTCTAGGACACTTACTCTAGCACTACAAGGAAACTGTAGCATTTTCTACATTTTCCATCCAAAGATGTGAGCGTTAATTGCAAGCACTTTAGTGAATTAAACCCTTACAGGGTTTTGTTCCATTCTGAAAAGGAAATTTTCATTCTGAGTGATTTTTGCTGTCCTGCACCAACTTTATGGTACATCAAGGGATGCTTCCTTTTATTTGTAACTTTGTCTTCAACCAGTGTTCCATGTATACTTCTATATATTTTCTCCTCAGACGTCCTGTGTTGAGACTTCTTCAGTTTTTCAAATTGTTGACGTGTGTGAAAGCAAACTATAGTGTCAATTCACACTCTCAAGAGTTAACAGAGAGCTCTGACTGCACAGCAGTAAAAGTAATGTATCTTGAAAATTCTTGGTTTTGTTTATTAGAACTGCAGTAGAGAGTTAGGGCTCTTCAGAATGGTCTCCTTATTACTAAAACGCTGCAAAATTTGCAAGTTCTAGTGGCAGTGACACCTGCCACTGCTTCTGTTCCCTGTCAGTACTGCTCAGGGTCCCTGGTTCCACAATAGATCTATGGATGTTAATTGGTACTACTTCGCAGCTGGTATTGTAAGCCCGATGGATGTTGTAATCAGAAAGCAGTTTCACTGTTTTTCTGTAGGACAGAAGTTCCCAGAGTAGCCCTATCACAGATCAGCAATAAACAAGGCACTCTAGATACCACTCTTTGTCAGTGGTCTCCATGTTTGGAGAGTCAATGGAGCTTAAACTGCATGTCCTTTTTCTTTGCCTTTTGTAGCAGGAGTCTAGTCCTCTTGATTTGATAGTGTGACATTTTGAAAACGTTACTGTGCATGTTCCTTAGTCTCACACAAATTACTTATTAATTATAGTCTTATAGGAAATGTCCTCTTAATTTTAACTACCAGTATTTGTTTATTATGTAGACATTTACTAACCTGTCCCCATTTTTTGTGGCAACTGCTTTAAAGAGATTGATTAACTCCAGGGTCCATTCATCTAACCCACATTTCCTAAGCTTACCTGCAAGGATGTTGTGGGAGACAATATAGCTGAGGTCCCCTCTCAGTCACTTCTTCTTGAGACTGACAGGCCCAGCTCCCTCATTCTATTGCAAGAAAGATGCTCCAGTCCCTTTGATACCCTCTGTTGGACCTGCACCAGGACCTCCATGTCTCTTTTGTAATGAGAAGCCCAGAACTGGAGAAGGCACTCCAGATGTAGCCTCACTAAGGCTGAGTAGAGGGGCAGAATCACTTCCCTTGTTGTCCTTGACATGTTTGTCCACATTTAATTCCAGATGCACCTTGACCTTCGTTGTCTCATTTCTACTTTGATAACCTCTCTATCTTCATTCCAAGTGGCCTGACACTTCTTCCATCTCCTGCCTGGGTAATGACAGTTCTTCATTTGATCATGCAAGTCTGTTACCCCTTTTGCCTGACTTCTTGTATTGTTCTTGAGCCTGGAGGAACTTATCCTTGATAATCAACCAATTCTCTTGCACCCCTCTTCCCCTGCAGGGTGCTCTTCCTGTGGGATTCTTCCAAGATGATCCCCAAAGAGGCTAAAGTTAGCTCTCCTGAAGTCCCTGGTTACCATTTTACTTGCTGCTCTGCTTCTTCCTCCCCTGATGCTGAAGTCCCCAACTTTCACATCCCCATCAAGGCCTTCCCTGTTAGTGTGAGGTCAAGCAGCGCAATATTCCTTGTGGGATCCTCCCATGCCTGTGACAGGAAGTTATCATCACTGCTTCTCAAGAACCTTCTGTATGTTTGTGTTTCATGGTGCTGGTTCTGCAGCAGATGTTGGCGTAGTTAAAGTCCAGTAAAAGAACCAATGTTTGTGACTCTGAGTCTGCTTCGTGCTGCCTGTAGATGTCATCGATCTCCTCCTGCTGCTCAGGAGGCCTGTAGCAAACACACTCAGAGCAGTAGTCACTCCCACTGATCTGCCCTTTTATCCTGACCCATAAGCTCTTGCTTCACCCATCATCTACCCCAAGACAGAGATCTATACATTCAAGAGAGGGTAACTCCACCACTTCATCTTTTTGGTCTGCCTCTCCTAAATACCATTTCGTTTATTACAGCATTGCAGTCCTGTGAGCTATCCCACCACATCTCTGATTGCAAAGATCAGAGTCCTTTGACTGCATACAGATCTCTAGTTCTTCCTTTTTGTTCCCCATTCTGCGTGCATTGGTGGACAGGCCATGGATACATGGAAGTATTTGACTGTGTTGATATCACAGTGGGGGTCCATAGTCTGTCTTCTGCTTGTCTTTGGATGCCTGAATGTTCTGGAAGCATCCCCTCTTAAGCCTTCTTTTGCTGTTTGGTTGGTCACTGTAGTTTTCCCTGTCCCACACCTCATCTCTGTCGACCCTGTCCCTGTCCCTGTCCCTGTCCCCCTTTAAATCTAGTTTATAGCTTTTTCAGTGAACCCTGCAAAGGTCCTTTTCCCTCTTTGAGATGGGAGGATACCTTTTGTTGTCAGCAGACTCAGTGTCATATAAACTGACCCATGATCAAAACCCCACAAATTCTGATGGTAACACCGCTCTTGAACCCATACCTTCCTCTGTGGGATTTTCCTTGTTTTTTCCCATCATTCCCTGGAAGGACAGAAGAGAACACAGCTTGTGCTCCAGATCCCTTGACCAGTTATCCCAAGGTCCTGAGGCCCCTCTTGGTCATTCTCAGCCTTTTTTATTGAGACTTTGTTGCTACCCACCTGGTAAACAGGCAATGGGTTTCAGTTAATCAGTTTGCTGTACCATTGGGTGGTTTCTCGGTGATGTCTCTTATCTGGGGTGAGTGGAAGCAACATACATCTGTATAGGTTAATTCTGGTCAGCATATTGGTTTGGTTTCTCCAGTTCTCTAAAAAGGGAGTTACCAATTACTTCTACTGTTCTTTTTTTCTTAATTGAGGAGGTCATGACGTAGGTGGTAGGCTTCCCTGTCCTAGACAATCAGTCCACCCTAGATGGACTTTCATCTACATTCTCATTTCCCTGATTCTGAGATTCCAGGGTCCCATACCTGTTGTACAAGGTCACCTGAGAAGGTGAAGTAGTTTTGGAGGGGATTTACCTGCCCCTCTCCAAAGGAGAAACTTGTTTCCACTCACTCTGTTTCTAAGGTTCCCTGCTGCCTGGTGGTGAAGAGAGTAGTTCACATTGCTTCATGTGAAGTGGACAGTGGGTGCATTTTTCTGAGGTGTAGTATGGTGTGGCTCCACCACTCAGTCTCCTACTTAGACTCCCTAATACTTAGTCTTTCTACTTTGTCTCTCAGCTTCAGCATTAGACTTTGTAAGTCATCCACCTATCACAACTTACACAGCGGTTTTATCTGCTGCCTTGAGACTCTGTCATTCCCTGCAGCCTGAGGCCTGGACTGTTACATGGTTTCATGAGCACTCACACACACAGAATCACAGAATAACTAGGTTGGAAGATCATCAAGTCCAACCCACGCCCTCACCCCTCAACTAGACCATGGCACTGAGTGCCACATCCAGTCTCTTTTTAAACACATCCAGGGATGGTGACTCCACCAGCTCCACAGGCAGACAATTCCAGTACTTTATCACTCTTTCTGTGAAAAACATTTTCCTAATATCCAACCTAATTTTCCCTTGGCACAGCTAGAGACTGTGTCCTCTCATTCTGTCAGTTGCTGCCTGGTGAAAGAAACCCACCCCCACCTGACTACAGCCACCTTTCAGGAAGTTGTAGAGGGTGATAAGGTCACCACTCCATCTGGGTTGCCCCATCCGTTCTGGTGTGTGCAAAGGAAGTAACTTTTGTCCAAACAAACACCACACCTGAGCTCTATTGCTGAGAGTGAAGATCACCAACTGAGCTAAGTGCTTGAGCTGGCAGTGCCTCAGTGCCCTTCCTGCTTGCCCTGCTTGTACAAAGTGTCATTGTGCCCTGGCTCATGGCTCATGCCCTGTTTTACCTCTCTGTTCATCGTGTTCCTGCTTGCTTGCCCTCCCTGGGGGCTGCTTTAGTACTTGTGGAGGTGGTCCCTGTCCCTTCTACTGCCATCTATGCTCAGTGCTTCAAAAGAAAAACCTTTTGGAACCTCTGAGTTATTATATTTCTAATTTTCAGTTCTGTTTTCATGCCAGAATTATCACACCACAAGAATAAAGGGTAAGGGTGTAGTAAGAAGTAAGATAAAACAGTTTTACTAGAAGCACCTGCTTTTTCATTCATGTTTCTTGGAATTGATGAAGCTCTGTAACCCAGTGAGGTGCCCCTCAAAGCTGAAACACCAAAGGAAACCAGTTTACCAATGTTTAGGAAGAAAAGTCCATGTCTCTTTCAAGAACTGTGCTTTTAAGCTTTAAACAAAACTCTAGAAACAGTGTCTGGTGTAACAAAATAAATTATTTGCCAGTAAAAGAAAGAAGGTCTATTTTCTTGCAAAACTTACATTTCTGAAGTCAGAGGTTGTCTTATTTACTTTTGTATATTACCATCTTATAAAAAGCATTTAAAAAGTGCTTTAATTAGCAAGAGCACTGAATGTTGGTATTGTTGTCCAACAGCCCTGTAGGGATCCCAATTTTTTTACTTAGATATTGGCCTTTCACCTGTAATGGCCAGAAACAACAGGTTATTTTCTAAATTTGGCTCACCTTTTCAGTTCCTTCCAGTCATGCTATCAGGGTTTTTATCTATAAAAATCAAACACTGTAAATAATGCAGTAGCTCTGAAAGTACTGTCCATGTTCAGACTTTATTTCAGCATAGTAAAATGACATATGTGGCCTGTAAATTGCATTTTGAAATGAAATCTTTTAGTGGCCTACTCTATTTTTGTATCACTTGAAGTATTTTAATAGAATTACAAATTCTTTCCCTTCCAAAAAAATTATAAAATATTTATTTGATCAAAGACATTTTGAACTGGCTAAGGTACATCTCTATAGAAGCATGGAATCTTCATCTTTCATTTTAGAGATAGCTGTGTATATTTTTTTTCCCTTTTGTGCTTGCAGAATGGAGGAGGGAAAAGAAACTAGGATGCCCTGTGCACCACCTGGTTGGAACCAAACAGAGCACAGGAGGATATGGCTGTATGATACAATTTTTTTTCTTTTTAGACCACTGCTAACAGAAATGTCACTCCCATGTTCAACAAAATTGTCTATAGCTCTAAGAGAAGTATCTAAAATCTAGCACAATCCTGTTTTCTTCATCATATGGGCTTGCAATTTCACCCATGTTTGCCTTTTTGTGACCATGTATTGTAGCTGAAGCATTAGCATTTAACTTGAGACTGTACGTTCTTTGTGAACAGTGCCTAATATTTATTATCTCCCTATACCAATGGAACCTGTTTAAATGTAGTCACTGTTTCAATCATAGCAGGCATCAAGAACCTAGTTTAAGTCTCTGAGGTCATTTAGTGCTCTCAGCATAGTGTCTTGATTCCAGTACTGCAGTCTGTATCCTGTAACTGTAGTCCTGGTATTTTCTGACTTCTTACCATCTTCATTTCTCTCTACCAGTTTGCTATTTTAAATTTCCCTATTTCAGGGCATTTAGAGGGAAAAAAAAATCTATAATGGCACTAGACAAAATAAAATATCTGTATTACACTGTTCTTTTGAAAACTCAGTTCTGTATGAGACCTAATTAATCTGTGAATATATAAGTAGGGGGTTGATTACAAAGTAATTAAGAGATCACCTTTACTTCCCCTTTTCCAGCTGCTGCCAATCTGTCTACATTTATGTTCCAAAGCCTTATTTTTTTTCCTCTCCCTTATACTAACTTTATATCTGCTTGGTAGAACAATGTTCTTTCTGAAATTGGAGCATGTAATTGCTTACTGTTAAGTCAACTCATAGGACTGCATTGTGGACAACCAGGTGCAGGCTATTGGAGTACTAAAGATTATCATCAGGGACAAGGAATCCATTTGTAACTGAAGACTATACAAACTTTACTAATACTGTTTGTTTTCATATATCTGTTTGTTTAACTGTTTATTAGGAGAGATACTTTTATCATCATTACTAATAATATTTGTTCCTTTAGTGTGTTACTTGAATGAGAAGAAAAAATTATCTTTTGTCTAGGTAAAAATTATTTTGTTAAGTAAAAACTTCTTGTTTATCTTCTGGTTTTGTTTGTTTGGGTTTTTTTTTTCCTGTTATCCCAGGAATACCAAGATGCAGCAGAGAAAAATAAGGAAAAGATTTATGTCCTTGAAAAAAGTCAAGAGAAACTGGCTCTTGAAAGCATCTCTGTGAAAAAGAGGTTAACACAGTTTCAAAAGGAGCATTCCTCACTCCTGGCAGCCTGTGCACTATTGGCAGGTGCTCTGTATCCTCTGTATGGCCGATTGTGTGCTATATCTTCCCAAAGAAAACTTCTCCGGGATCAGGCGAACATTTATGAATTAGTGAGCCAGAAGATTAGAACCCTACTTCATGCTCTCTCTGATGATAAGGAAAACAATCAAGATGAAGTAAAACTAAAGAAAATAAAATCCCAAGGCCTGATTTATGTATTCCGAAGAGCCGTGATTGCGATTTTGGCAGCCAACAGACTTAAAGTTTTAGCACAGTCTTCTAGTTCCCTCTTCACCTGGACAAATGGCTTAAAGGAAGGCATTGGAATTCCAGTTTGTGTAGGAGAATCCAAAGGCAAGCATAATCTGTCAAGTAAGCAAATTTTTTTTCTTCTTTGATAAAGGTCGTGTCAAATGACATGGTTAGCGAATAACATATAGTAATAGTATTTTTTATAGTGTGTAAATACAAATTTAATGACATTTTAACAAATGAAATTTCTGAATTTATAATTTTAGATAACTTGATAAATCTAATTTCCCCTAAAAGGAAATGCTTAGTCTTTTTAGCAGGGCAAGTAAAGTTGTAGCTACACACATGAGCTCCCATTGTTTGATATTCTCAATATTTGCATTGTAGATTACAGAACTAGGTGTTACTGCATCTGCTCTAGGTGATAAATTTCTTGAAATATTCCTACAGTATTTGACACCAACACAGTTTTTGAAAATGTATATTCTCTTCTTTTATTTATAACTTATTTAACTTATATAACTGTAGTACTTATTTCCTACTGAAAAATGCAAAAATGTTTCTTACTGATTCAGGTGAAATATTAGTGTAGGATTTCTGGGTTTCCTTTAGAGGCTATGTAGTGTTCTTGTGCCTTTCTGTTACCAAACCAGTTCATGTGTCCCTTTACAAGAAAAATGGTATCAAAACTGGTTTCCAAACTAGAAGATTAATCTATTTTCCTGGTTTAATGCTTGTGGGAGCATATTTAGTACAGTTGAATTGTCCTGAAAATAGACTGTGGCTTATGTACTTTTAGCTTTAGTCAATTTCTGAAAGAGAAATAGTGTCCCTCATCTAAGTTATTCAGTTATATTGGTAGCTACAATTCTATTCCACAGATTGTGAAGAGGAAGAGCTTGATTGTGTGGAAGCACTCAGCTGGTTTGCTAGTTCCAACCTCCTTGCTGCAGTTATCAGTTCTGTCACTGAATTGCAGGATGCTATTAACAAACCAGGTAATTTTCAAAGTATATTCTTGTAGCTGAAGATTAAAAAATAATCATGGTGGTTACATCATCTCCATTTTTAGGATTTATTTAAACTATTCTGGTTCAAATCTCCTTGGAGCTGTATTGTTGGAACAGATTGAATTTTCTTTAATTGGTGATATGATACTTTATCCTTCTGATATATAGAATGTTGTGGTTTCAGTTAGAAACTGGGCAGGAACTCCAACTCATGCTCTGGTTTGGATGTACCAATTTGGAGTTTCCCAATCAAGAGGAAAGCAGGCTTAAGCTTGACAGTAATAAGACTTTATTAACTAACACTAAAAGGGAAAAAACCCCCAAGAATCAGAATAAAACCTTTAAAACACTCCTCCTCCCTCCCCACATCTTCTTTCCTTTCAACCAACAATGTACAGAAAACAACACTCAGTCAGTTTTCCACCTCTAAAACAATCTTTCTTCAGTCCACTTACAGAGGGAAGCACCTCTCTATTTTGCTATGAAAAATTCCCCCACAAGAAAACAGTTCTTGTGGGGGAAATTGGAATTGGAACATGGTTCCAATCTTCATGAACAACAGCCACCCAGAAGATGTGCATTCATGAAACTCCTCCCATGTTCGCAGCTGGGCCTCTGGGCCACATCTACGTAAGGGGTTTTATTTTAAAGATAAACTGTTCAAAGCAAAGGTTCTCTTTATCTGTCTTTATCTGTCACCTTCATCTCAGGGAACAGAGATTCACTTCTGTCGAGGGCAGAGTCTTTATCACTTCAGCTCTTTGTTCAGCTTCTCATGGAATCACAGCCCCTTTAACACTGCATTCCTTTGCTCAGGTCTACAATTTGAACTTTCCATCTCCCCATATGTCTCTATGGTTTAAAGGAAATCTCTCAATATATTATAGTCAATCACCATAGCTTACAAGAGTCTTTTCAGCCTGAAAAAGCCATACTCCTTCCATCTGGACCTTTACTGTTTTTTGACTGACCTTGATATCTCCCTGTGGTCTCTACCCATCTTCACTCTAATTTTCTCTCCCTTGAGGGAGAGGATGGAGGTTTTCTCAGGTCCCATCTGTGCACTGTGCACTGACAGAGTTAACAAGGGCAGTGTCCTGGCCAGGGCATTCACCTGAGGGATTGTGGCTGTGCTGGAGCTGTGCCAGGATCTCACAGCAGTCCATGGTGTCACATTCCAAAGCCGTGCTGAGGGAGAGGCAGATCTCAGAGTGCCTGTGCCCAAAAGGCAGCTGCTGCTGGTCTCTTGCAGCTGGGGGGCAGTTGGACAGATCCCCAGATCCCTTTCCCACCCCTCGGTCTTATCAGGGTGGCTGGCGCGCAGCATCGCTTCTCCCTCTCTCTCTGCCCAGGGCTGCAGCAGAGGCAGAGCCCAGCCCGGGCCAGCAGCAGAGCAGAACTCTGTGCTGCAGATGTTCCCAAAATCAGCTGAGCCCTACCTGGCCCGTGTGGCCTCCCCTCTCCCCCCACTCGGCCCAGGGCTGAGGGGGGAAGGTCTTCCCTCTCCGACAGCTGGGAAAAAAAGAAGCTTCTTGAGCTTCATTTCCTTTGAAAGGTAATAACACCCAGAAGACAACACACTTTCCCATTGGTCCAATACAATGTCAATCTCAAAACCAGCCAGCTTGCTTCTGCAGGCTGGTCAAACTAACACCAGAGTCATAGGAAAAGAAGGCTGGAGAGTGCTTTCAGAAAGCATATGTGCTGTTTTGGCTGTTTGATTGTGAGATATTAAAAATAATCTACACCACACAAATAGATATTTGGCTAATCTGTTCTTAAAGCATGTTACCAGTGAAGTAATTCTTACAAGGTCCCTAGTTATCTTGTTCAACTGGTCTAATACTCAGGAAATGTTTTCATGGAGCTCAACCTAATATTTTTCCATAGAGAAAATCTATGAAATTTTAGTTTTATTTGGTTTATGTTTTCCTAAAGTGCAGGCTCTCAAACTGGCACATCTTTGTACAGCTGCTGACTAAAAGGAAATAATTTCCTACTATTGTGTTTTAGATGATGTGAATTTAGTACTTCTAAATCTGGAAAACAAATAATTTCATGGAAAAAGAAATATTTTTGTGTGTTTTACTTGTTATTTTACAGTTTTTGAGAGAGAAATAAAATGCTCTCAGTTTACATGATGTATACCATTCTTTATTTTGTGTCTCTACAGTGACATAACTCTCTAAGATTATGCTTTACTAGGTTTCTGCCTAGATTTCCTAATTTTTTTCAGTCTATGCTTGTATAGAATTCTACTATGCCTATGAAAAATTTAGTGTCAGTCTCTGGAAACGTCACCTCATGATTCCCAGCTGTTAACTATTTTCCTTAATTTATTTGTAGTGAGAACTGATGTAAGATTTTTCTTGGTTTGTCTGCATTGCTGCCATCTTTAGTTCTTTAATAACTTTTAGTTTTAAAATACCTACACTTCTGTAACAGAATAAAGGCTGTTTAAGGAGGGATAATTTATATGAATAAATGGAAGTTGCAGGACAGGGATAAGATGATTCATTTCCCAGAAGATTAAATAGCAAACTGATACCAGAAACAAAACAAAAGTGTTTTGATTCAGTTTCAGAAGCTCTTTTCTTTGGTCATCCTGTTTTCAGTAACTGAAATTTACATCCTTACAAAGCAAAGTTTGACCTGTATTGTGGAGTATTTACAGGGTTTATACTGCAAATGTTCATGTGTACAGAGTATTGTGTAGGAGAACATACTGAAGAAGAATTGAGAGAAATGTAGCAGTATGGATGTGCTGAAATGACTGGTTAGAATACCCTAAATGTCATGAGATTTTGCCAGTTTGAACTGTATGAGAATTCTGCTGGTCTCTGTTTACTAGATATCTGCACTCAGTGCAGGCTTGATTTTGAGAATTAGGAAGAACTATGCTGGAAATGTTATGGCCACAGTCAGTTTGGTGATTCTTTCATATCTTATCTCTATTTTAAGTAATTTCCATAGAACCTCAAGGTCTAAATGCTCATGTATTACTTGGAATTCTGTTGCTCATGAGATCAAGTCTCCTAAGAATCTTTGGTTCAAAAATAGTAATAAATCATTTAGAGTTTGACATGAAATTTCTGGAAGTATTGAAGTAATTAGGCTCTGAAGGAATATATTTGAAAACTTCCATGCTTAGAAGATTACATTATGTTCTATAAGTTTGTAGATATTTTAAAAAGGACTTAAATCTTCAAACTGACTTCAATGATGTTGAATTTATTAAAAAATTGTAAATAGGCAATCTTTTCACATCTTTAAATAATGGCAGTTCCAGATTAGACTACATGTCACAGGTGAGAGTACTACAAGAAGGTGCTGTCTGGATCATCAAGATTGAATGATTCAGTGTCTTAGAAATTATGTTTAAAGATGGCTAGGTTCTGATGAACCATTTGAGGCAGCTGAAAAAAAAATCAAATTCGGATTGCTCAGATGACCTGGAACATTTGGGTTTCTACACTCTGATTTGAGGCACCTTTCTTGATCTTTTAAATAAGTGGTTTTGTTTTGACACTGATGATCATTTCCCTCCATAGTATTAGTTTGGGTGTCATTCCAGCATGTCTTGGAATGATCTCTTTGCTTCAGTTTCAATGCAAGTTCATTGCAATGTTGGAGTTTTTTCTTTGCTTTGGGTTTTTTTTGTAAGGTTAGATCTTAGGTTTGTTTGAACAAAATCTGAGCCGTGATAAATCAGAGATGGTAACGGCTAATGTTTTCAATACAAATATCACCAACTGTTAAATATACAAAGCTTTAAAGGTTTGACATGAACATTTTAGTCTTGTGTGGTACAAAGTTAATTCTGCTGACTTGATGTTCAACTTCACCAAAAGAGAATAAACAAGAATTGTTTTTTCATCTTTAAGTGAAGTAATATTTGGCACTTTTTCACTTGCTTAATGTAAAACTTAATTGCTCTTTGTTGTATACCTGTATTTGTGTTAATAATTTCTTAGACACATCATAGTGTACATAATTCAGTGCTTTTATTGTAATTCTTTCATCATTCATGGTAGGTACTTAAGATATATATACTTCAACAGTCTATTCTCCTCTCAGTTATTATAGATACAGTTCCTTGTGGAATTGATTTATGTTTTCATTTCATCTTTCAAAGCAATCAGTAACTTAATTCAAAATATTTCTGTCTATTTATTCAAAGCTACTCTTCATTAAAACAATGGAACACATGACTATTTATCTCTATTCCAAGAAAATGCCTTAAGTTGTGGGTGCTGAGCTGTACTGGTTAAGGGGATTGCTCATTGTGTAGTGGAATGGTCCTTTGAAAATGCTACAACACAATTGTCTGAATTATTATTTAAAATTTACTTTTGATACAGTTAAACATGAGATTCTAGACACAGGGAAAGGGGCTGCCATGATAGGTACTGAACATATGGAGAAACACTGTTTTCTGACAGGCAAACAATCTCATAAGCTGAGACAGCAAGTGAAAATACTGAGAAAAGAGAAGGAGCAGTAGCTTGTAGAGGGTATCCCTTTTTTTGATATATACCAAAAGTTACAGCAAAGGACAGTGTTTGAGAAGGTTTTGACGTCATCTTACATGGATGGCCATAAAAAACGTTCTAGTTTTAATTTAAGATTAATTTATCTAAACATTTCAACCAGTGAATGCGTTCTGACTGGAGAAAAGAGAGGGTCTTTGAAGCTGAAAGACAAGTATGACAGGATAATCTGTGATAAGAGTTAAATTGATGAAGGTAGGTTTTTCTTTTATGTGATGAGTAATAGAGAAGCAGGAAAGGAAAAGACAGGATTCTTAGCCAAAGTAGATAGAGAATTGCAATAGCAATTTTCCTGGGTATGAAAAGAATTTTTTTTTTTTTTTTTTTTTGCAAAGGATGTTTAGTTAGGTGAAGTGCAAGATAAAAAGGCCTCACAAAATTTTTAACTTAAAAGATGCTCTCTTAGTCATGAAGAAAAGGCAGATCTACTAGTTTCTGAGGTCATGGAGAGCATGTACTCAAAAATGATATTCCAGTTAAGCACTGGAATCACTGGAGACATGCTATTTCAAAGCTATGAAGGGAAATGGCTTTGAAAATAAAATATTTGATTTTATCGTGTGCTTTTTTTTGTTATTGCTTACAGATAAATTTCAACTTCACATGTAAATTATATTCTTTACAATGAGAATTGTAATAAAAATAAAACAATAATCATGTTCTGTTTGCCTTGTACCTCTGGCTTTTTCCTTCACAGTCTGTAAACAGAAATTCTTTAACTTAAGCCAGGGTTATTTTTTTCTGTTTATACTCTTAAGTAAATATTTTAGTTCACAGCAGCAACAGGAGATCTGCTGTACTACTGAATGTAAATAAGCTCTTCCATGCTTGTCATCTTACACTGATAGTATCATAAGACAAGTAATGACAGATTAAGACCTGCCTAGCAGAGGGAAAACTAAATTACAAGACTTTTATTAAGGCATAAATAAGCGTATTAACTGTTATCTGGAATACCAATTAGTGGAAGGAGCACTGACAATTTTATTTATCAACATTAAACACAATTATTAATTACAGACCTGACGAATCTAGCAGTAAGCAGGACATGTTGGGTGTGCTGGGGCCTTAAGTCCATTATATGAGAAGGATGATTACCAAAATCCTGTGGGGAAATACGTAATTGTAGCTGTAAAATTTTAATTGCCTTGGAATAAGGTAAATTATATTCTCTTGTCTCAGAATATAAATAGTACAGCATTAAGGTACCAAGCCTCACTAATTTTGAACAGCAAATGATTTAGATATCTGTAGAGGAGAGGGAAGAGAAATCAGGAAACCCTGAGAAATTTGCATTGTAAATATTACAAAAAAGTAATTTACCATGTGCTATCACTTCTGACTTACTTGACCTGACTTCCATTTGCTTGCATCTGTCTTGCATGTTTTCGAGTTACAAAATTAGAACACTAGTCTTTAGAAAGAATGGTTTTGGAGAACATGGTAACAAATGGACAAGTAGTCTTTGACAAACAAATCCTATTCTTTAGAATCTTACCCTACCATCCCATTCATAAATTGATAGGAGTAGAATTTTCAATGCTAAATAGACAATCTGTCTTAAAGTCTCTCTGAGATATTCCTTTGACCTTAGTCTTCCAGTCTTTTATGGAAAATTTCTATTGAGTATCCTAAAGATGTTGTTTGTTGTGGGTTTTTTACTGAAAGAAAGTGAAATAACCTACTTAAGGTCCTTTTTTTCTTGTTTTGGTTTGAGTTTTGTTGTCGGTTTTTGTGGGGTGTTTTGTTTTTTATTTTGCTTGATTGTTTAATTGTTTATTTGGGGGGGGGGTTGTTTGTTTTCGTTTTTGGGGGTTTTTTATAGGTACAAAGTCCTGGCCTTCTGGAAAATTACTTTTAAGTGCAGCCAGGAATTCATTTTCAAAACTTATGGACAAGCTGAATGTTATAATGGAGACGGTTCCATTAGACCACAGCAAGAACATCACTTATCTGGAGAAGGACTCCTTGGTACAGAGCCTGGCTCATGGACTTAGTAAAATAAATACCCAGGCCCTGGAAGCTGGACTGTGTGACAGAGTATCCAGTATGGTATGCATAATCATAGTCCTACTTCATGTAAGCAGTAGGTTCATGGCCTAAGTGTTAGGATGAGGCTCTCTTGATAGTACCATTAATTTTTTTTCAGTTTATAAGACTGTTACATTGAAGTCAACTATGTAGACGTCAGAAGTGGATTCCTAACACTCAGAAGCATTAGAGCATGAATTTATTTTTTCTTTTATGTCAAAGAATTTTAAGAAGAGAGTTGATGTATCCAAAAAAAAAGGGGTTTTAAAGCTTCTGTCAAAGTTGTATTTGCTTTGTAAAAACTAACTTGCTTTTGGCTTCAATGAAATATTATGGGGGCAGGGGTTGAGGTTTTTGGGTTTTGTTTTTTTTGAAGGGAGTTTTTTTTTTGGTGTTTTTTTTTTTTTCTGTTTTCTCGTGCTTTGTGTTCTATCTTTCAGTAAAGATGGCCTTCTTCCCTATAATCAGAGGGAAAGGAGAAAACTTCTGAAATAATTGGTCTTTTATTGTGGGCCTTTATTAAAATGGTACTTCCTTGAAAACAATTTTCAGTTACCCTCAAGAGTAGGTGAAACGGATTCACTTTTTTGCATTCATGCATCTTAGAAATGATGAACAAAATGTGAGCTTTGTCTGATTTGCTTTTATTGCTAAAATACTTCATGTTAAAGCATTTGTTTCTGAATATTAACAGAAAAACATAGAATCCTTGCAGAAGCATATATTTGAATTTACACAAAGACTTCATACAGCAGAAGTGGAACGCCGCTCACTGCGCCTACAACTTGCAGAATTCAAATCGAATTTCAGTGAGATGAAAAAAGAAGCAGACAAAGCCCAGAGCCTGCAAGAGCAATTAAATATGCTTAAGCAAGTAAGTATATTTGATTTAGAGGTGACTGCTTATAAGACATATTTTTGTGTGTTCTTCTGAAAACTAAGTATAAAATTACTCCAATGTTAAAAGAATTTTCCAGAAGATTTGCATTGTAAATGTCACTAAACTAAAAGTCAGATGTTTAGAAAGGCTTCCCTTCCACAAGAGTTTCTTTTTGATTTGTAGAATGAGGAGTTCTTGTAAATTACATGTTTGGTCTTTAGCAAACTGTTTTTCTTCTGTATGTTGAAAATGTTGATGTGATTTATATACCCAAAATGCATTTATAGATTTCACTTCAGCAGAGTAAAGTCATGTGTGATGAGGGTATTGAATAAGTATGTTCCTGAGAACTTCAAGAAGTAGCAAGTCTGTGTGGATATTGCTGAATATTATGAAAGACATTTTACTGTATCTTTGATGCTGAGTTATACCCTGAGCTAGTCAATGAAAATTTTAGTGTGGCTGTTCCCCTGAAGGGCTAAGTTTATGGAAGGGGGAAAAAAAGGCCATCTTCTACATTCCTGCTAGCATATATGCACCAAATTCCTCTGACTCCTAGCTGTTACTGATCGATTTACTTAAATGCTATGCATTTGCTAGCCTGTAAATACCACTGTCTGATGGGAAAAAGAAGATACAACAAAAAGGTTCCTTAACTGGTTGAAACAACAGTATTGTGACTAATAGACATGGTGTTCAAGGGCTTGATGCCATTTGAGGGGTTGATTCTCAGTTTGACCCCTGTCATATGTACAGAACTATGCCTTCAGTCCTTGGAGGGGAAGGAAATTGTCTTGCTTTAGCATGCTGGAGGTTCATTAAGCATCTTTCCTACTACTTATTTCTTGTAGGTTGCATTCAGAATTGAACATATGTTTGAACTATTTGAGACAGTGAATGGTTAAGAATTCTTATATATGCTCAACAGTTACACAGTACTACTGAATCCGTTTTGACCCAGAAAAAGCAGTGCTTTCTGTAGTTGTGACCAATGCAGTTATTGAAGTCTAACTGGTAGACTTTTCAGTGTGTCCCAATCAAGACAATTCCAAGCAGAGTCTATTTAACAGCTGGTGTAAAATCCACTTTTTCCCCTGCTCCTAGCTGGTGTATTTTTTTACTCAAACAGACAAAAGGATATCTGCTTATCTTCAGTTTTGCTTGTACTGGGTTTTATTCCTTACAGTTCTGGGAAAATTGGAAGAAATTATCACAGTTTATATTGCCATTCAAATGTAGACAATGATTTTCCTTGAAGAACTATTTTGTCTTTCTGGAACACTTTTGGAAAGGGAGAAAGAGTTCAGGAAGATGTTTACAAGGGTTAACAAGTTAAGCACTAAAATGTGGGACACTGATCTGCATATTTCCTTCTAAATATTATTTGCAATCTAGGGTGTTAATTTGAATAGAATAACAAACGCATACTGTTTACAGTAGCCTGAATGCTGTTTTGAAAAAATACAGTAAATAAAGTTGTCTGGCAATTTTATTGCTTGGTGGTCTGTCTTTGAGTTAAAAAACCTAAATAATTAATAAACTTTAGCATTCTTTTGTTTTAGAATTTAATATGTTTGCAAGTGCAACTTGGGAAGTATGTAAACAGGTAAGTATAGTTACGTAATCAAACACAATTTATTTCTCTTATCAGAAATTAATCACCCCTGAGATGTTTGAAAGTGTATGTGAAGAATTAAATAATGCACTACATCGGGAGCATCAGGCACAATTGCTTTTGAATGAACAAGCACAACAGCTGCAGGAGTTAAATAATAAACTAGAATTGCAATCCAGTGAAGAAGCAGATAAAACCCAAGTCTTAAGTGAATCTGTAAAGGTAAGATGATTATTGCTCTTAATTAAGCACCTGAAAATTATTTTTTGGTGGATAAGCCAAATGTCATACATCTTGTGCAAATAAAATGTAAATGTCTCCATACTACATAGCCCTTTGAAATTTTAGGGTACTCAGAAACACTTTCAAGATTCTTCAAGGTATAACATCACTTTTCTGCTCTTGGAACTGGGCATACACTAATACATGTGAAGTGTCAGAAATTTATAGGGGACTTAAGTGACAGCAGATTGACCTATCACAAGGTGATATTTATAGAAAAAATAAATTAAAAAATACAGGGATATTTCAACTTTTGATAGAGGTCACAATAATATTTTAAAACCTAGATTGTCTGTTTCTTGAATATAATCTTAGGTTGGAGAATACATTTGTCAGTTTGGAATATGCAAGTTGACAATAGAGAGAAATCCTTTTTCATCAGAATTTAGAATTTTCTGTAGACATGATTAGTAATGAGGGAAAAAAATATGTAATCAGAATCCCTGATAACAAGCAAAGGAACAGAGAGTATTAGAGGTTTGAATCCACGTGGACGTCTAACAATGGAAGAGAGGAAACTTCGTGGTGGCAAGCCAGTAATGGGTGGTGAGATCTGCAGCTTTTATTTATTTCGTATTTATAGCAAGCTTTGCTGCTTGTGTCTGTTCTTCAGCCTTACTGCTGTCTTTCCATCTCCCAGTATTCTTCTGTGAATTGACAACTGAGTAAAAGAGACTGCTACACCAGTATTTTGAGAAATAGAAGCACATGTAATTCTGAGAGAAGAAATGTCAAGCAGGAGGAGAACCAAAATGATTCAAGCTGCAAAACTACTAGAAATGTGGGAAATACTGAAAATATAACAATGAAAGTAGATGTCAAGGAGGATGAGTTGCAGCAGAGTAGAGATTTGAAGTCATATATAGTGGAGGATGCTGAAGGATGTTAAATTTATTAAGGAGGGTTTTACTAGTAGTATTATTTATCAAAAATGCTTTAGCTCACTAAGGGTAAAAGACAGTTACATTTCCAATGTACCTGTTGGTTTTTGTGGTGTTTTTTTTTTTTTTTTCCCTCACAATTCACTAGCTTTGGGTGTTCCATTTAAATGGAAGAATAAACTTGCTAGTGTTTAGTCATATTGCTTGTTAATACTATTGATATTTTCTTTCTGAAATAACTGCAGTATATATATATATAAGCTGTTAGTCTTGTGTTTGACTTGAGAAACACCCGATTCGAGATATTTAAATGGCTGTTAGGAATATAAAGAAGGGAAGGACTAGAAGACAAATCCTATTTGAAATCTTCATTTCTGTCTACTTCTTATACATTAATACATATTTTTCACCATGTTTTACTTTGTCTAAAACACACTTTTCATTTATTCAGAGAAAATTAAGAAAAAGGTCAATTTTAGAAAATTAAAATATAGAACATACTTTTAAACAAATACGTTACATAGACTATTTGATACTGAATTACATTTCACTGATTCTGGTTTGTACTAATTGAAGGCTACATACAATTTTTTTTTTGAGACAGTCATGATCCTAAAATGCATCCTAATTCTGCAGTCTAACAGTTGTTTGCTACTGGAACAACTTCACTTAGTGTAAAATGCTTGGTTATTGGTGAAAGCTTAAAAGATACAATGCAATGTAATAATATAAGTGGTAGGATGGGGAAAAGAAGGTTGACAAAATAGATCTTAGGACTAAAGTTTACTACTTACAAGTACACTGATTTTTTTTATTACTTTGTAAGTCTCAATCCTTCCCACTGAGGAGTTTTAAACCAAATTTAAGTTGTAGGTTTGTTGCAATGTACTGTCCCTCAGCTTAGAAGACTAATTGATAACTTTAATTTCTTCATGATATTTACTACAAAAGGTAGCACAAAATTGCATTTTGGTTTTAAAAGCATATATCTGTGACTGTATCAAAAAAGGAGACAAGAAGAGTTGTGGTAACATGTCAACACATGTTAATGATCTAGCGGTCCTCGATGTTTTTTTTAGTCATGCAAATACAGTTTTATAATGTATGCATCTTAAGTCATCATTTCACCTTCACTTTTTATCATTGTTTTTACAGTTCCAAACCAGTGTTGAATAAGTACGTTCAAAATTCAAGTGGCAGTCTAATATAATACTTTGATATCAAGGAGTGAAAGTGCTTCTTCAATTTTGAGCCCTGGATGTTTTGGTTTTTAAAATTTAAGAAAAAATCTTTTTTTCTCCCACAGTTAACCACAATCCAACCTTGTTCATGCCTTTATTCACAACAGGAAGAAATGGTCTCTGCCTTTAACCCTGGCATCTCAATTGACAGACCCTTTTCTTTTGCTTAACTGGGCTTTGTGACTTAAAAGTGTTTGGGGTTTTTGTGGGGCTTTTTGTAGCTCTCATTTCGCAGTACAGAGAAACAATCTCATCCTTGTAATAATAAACCTTGCCCTTGTAAAATGGTATTCTTGCAATTGTATAGGTTTTTAAGTGCTTAAATAATACAGAGGAAAAATAAAATAATTTTTACTGTTGCACTGTAAAAAATAAAATAGAAAAAAAAAAAAAACAAACCTCCGTCTTCATCTTAAGATACAATATAATATTACTTGTATAGACTTAGATATATATAAAAATTTGGTGAGTCTGGTGGCATACAAGTAAGGTCAGGTAGAGTAGAGTGACATGGAGTGAAAAAAAACAGACATGCTTTGAATTCTTTATTCATAATTTTTAAACAGGTAAGAAGAAGAAAATCAAAATATTAGATACTCTCACTTTTGATAGCTTATTTTTAAACTTATTCACAGTTCAACAGTAATCAGTAAGGAGGTATTTTGGTATTCATGTACTTTCATAAAGTAGGCTTATTAAAGGAGTAATACTTAATTTCTTAGCTTTATCAGTTCAGATTTTAATCCGGTATATTTTTATCTTCTTAGTGGCATATACCATAGAGACATCCAAAGTAGCCAATTATGTTCAAGGTCAGCTGGAACTAAGCAACTCTTTAACACCACTTCTTTTTATTAGATGAGGTGAACCATTTGCTCTGATTCCTTATTCTTTCAAAAGAAACTTTTACACAAATGCTGAACAGGTATCAATAACAGACATATTTTTAATTCCTGATACCAGCTGGTCTTAATCAAGTAAAATATTTTAGTTTCCTATTGATATGCACAGTCTACATATTTACTTCCTCTTAGATATTTTAGTGCCTGTATATTTTTAAGGTTCTGTTTAGTGAACAAATTCTATAAATTGTTAATTAATAGCTTCAGTGCAGTAGATGTTAAATCATATAACTTGATATTGATATGACCTCAACATAGACCTCAGTACTTGTTTTAGAAGAAGGTACCCTAAATTATGGGTTTGATTAATCTGCTGAGTTTAGTGAAGCTGCCATTAATTTATGACAAAGTAAGTGAGGAAAAACAAATCTCATCCAAATGCTTTGATAACATTCCCAAAAAGATGTTTTCTAGTGGGAAGATTTGGCATGTTTATTTTCAATACCTATGTCATTCAAATCATACATATATATTCTCTGTCCTGACTATCCTTCACTAAACAGGCATAGCTGAATTCATTAGATTCAGATGAAGATTGGGATTTCTCTGTTTGTTAGAAGTGGATGTTTTCCCTCAGCAAGCTCTCAGTTCTTGGCTAAATTTGAGGTGAAGGTGACACACAATTTTCTGCTTTTCACTGCTTTTCTTCTTCATATATTTATAGCCACATATTTTCTCTGAAAGACTATTTCAAATATTTACAATATTTCTTTTACTAATACCACTGCACATATTTTTGAGTTTTACAGTTATTTCTGAAAATGCTGCAGTGTTCTAACTTAGAGAAAGGTTAAAAGACTTCACTTACATGAGGAAGACCAAGTGATTTTCATGCTTCTCAGAAGGATTGCAGAAATAGAATTTGATATTTTTTTTTCCTGTGACATCTTAAGTTGAAAAGATTGCTAGAATTTGAATTCACTGAGGGTTACTGTTGATTCTAAAAATTTGTTTGTCAAGAAACTACCTTTCTGTGCAATGCCTGATTAAATGTAAGGCTGTTCCTTAATGAAAGCAGAATAGCTGATTCCTGCTAGCATCTAACTTAACAGAAAATATGTATTAATGTTTAGCATGTTAAAAAGAAGCTAGCTCCCTTCTGAACAGATTAGAAACTAATAATCATAATTCATTAATTAAATGTGGTGGTGGTTGTTTTTTTTTTTAGTTTCCGTACTGTCTATGTTCTAAACACCTAAATAACTTACAAAGTAGGTAAGAATGGATTAGCATTGTCATCTGCTCTGTTCTTAGTCAAAAGAGGTAATGTGTTTTCTTAGTACAATAAATAGCAGATTAAAGAGATTTGTCAGGTATTTCAATTTGTGTTAACACTATTTGTAAAATAAGTAGAACTGTTCATTCTGCTCTGTTACATAACTTCCACTACTGCTAAATTCTTAGATTTAGGTTAACTAGAAACTTGTCCTTTGTGCTTTTTTTTCTTTGTAGGTTGCAGTGCATTGTATGTGGAATTTAGGTTTATGGGAAGGGATAGTATTTCTTCTAGTAGTGGCTGTCTTTACATAATACAAAAACACATAGATAGCACACAGTTGTGGGCTAGAACTGAGAGCTCTTTTTTGCAAAAGGAAAGAGAACACAACCTAGTTAAAGTCTGCATTCTATTATTATTAGTGAATCTGTATTTCAGATCTCTGAATTTCACTTTAAATGTCATACTTCTGTGGTTTGTCCAGGGCGTTAGATTCATGGTATCATGGGAAATCCTGAGTTGGAAAAGACCCATAGTGATCATCAAACTCCAACTCCTGGCCCTGCACAGGATACCCCAAGAGTCATGCTATGTGCCTGAGAGCACTGTCCTGTTGCTGTGGGACACAGAGGGAACACACAGCACACACACACACACACAGGTGTCCAAAGCACAAAGAGGAACCAAGTTTATTGAAACCTCAGCTTTTTGTAATTTCCAGGACACTGAGCAGGGATTGGGTTACAAAGTATCCACCTCTCCAATCCCACTGGTCAAGTGAGAAGTCTCTCAAGTGATATCTTTAACAAAAGAATGTAAACTATTCTTGTTTACCTTACAATTTGTGAGAACCTGACTCCATTCTACACAAACAAATCAGAAGGCTTATTTCCAGGGACAACATCTCGCCCTTTCTCCATTACAAAAAGAAAAGAAAAAAGAAAAATGAACAATGTTTCATGTCTCCCTGTGGAAGGAAAACAATGAAGTGATGACTCATGTCATCTGCATCAGAACCATCATCTGATGGTTCATTCACCTGATGATTTTCAGTTTGGTCATGGTTTCCAACCTGCCCATCAGTCAGGTTGTGCCTTTGCAACCAGGTCAGGATGAACACACTTTGCAGGTACCCAGTGTACCCCAGTATCTGTGGATGCACATGCATACCCACGCCCGAAAGCAGTAAGGTCATAGGGACCTTCCCACTGTTTGGTGACTAAATTCCTCACCCGAACCTTTGCTCACGGCTGATGCGTCCTGTCTGAAGTCTGCAATGAAAGATGATTCAACATGACCGGGTTATTGCAATTCTGTGGCACTGTAAGATGGTTGATGGTATACAAAGCTTTTGCCAACCAACTTTGCAGGTTTCACCCTGCATTCTTCCTTTTTGTTTCTGTAGAACACGCTTTAGTATACCATAAGCATGCTCCACAATAGCTTGACCCATTGAAGAATGAGGGATACCAAACTTGTGTGATACACCTCACAACTGCAGGAACTGCTGCACTTTCTGAGAGGTGTAAGCAGAACCATTGTTGGTCTTCACAGCAGAGGGTATGCCTAGAATGTCAAAGGCCTGCCTCCAGTGGGCAATGACATCACGGGTCTTCTCTCCAGTGTTAGCAGAAGCCCACATTGCAGAGAACATGTCAACAGCGACATGCACATACTTAAACTGGCCAAACTCAGCAACTTGTGTGACATCAGTCTGCCAAAGCTCCAAGGCCCGAAGGCCTCTGGGGCTCATCCCTGCCAGCAAAGGCGCAGCAAGCGCATGACAGTCATCACCCAACTTGACAATGTCACAGGCCTCAGTCGCTGTCAACTGAAACTGCTTCTGCAAAGTATGTGCATTCTGACGGAGAAACCCATGCGATGCCTCGGCCTGTGCAAGGTATCAGGCTGAGGTGTAACCCCCACTGGGTTAGCCACTTGTCAGCCCTCGCGTTACCTTCAGCAATGAATCCTGGCAAGTTAGTATGACTCCTCACATGCAGAACATAGAACGGATGAACCCAGGCCTGAATGGCACACCACAGGGTCTTCAGCAAGTGAAACAAGGCAGCATTGCTGACTTCCTTCAAAACTGAATGACCCAACCGCTGGGCCATGTCAGGCTCATAGGCAGAGTCCGTGACCAAGTTGAAAGGTTCCTGGGAAAATTTCTGAAATGCCATGACAGCAGCCTGTAATTCCACCAGTTGGGCTGACCCATCCTTATGATCTTCTAAAACCTGCCACTCAGATCCATCCCTCCAAACAATGGCCTTCCCAGTCCTTCCTGAACCATCAGTAAAGATGGTGGGCCCTTGCACAAGCTCCTGACTATTTCTGGGCCACAAAGAAACTGCAGTGAGTTTTGCCACCTGCAATAGTTTGTGGCTGGGCAGATGATAAGCGATCTGCCAAGAAAAGTTTTCCAGAGCACTTTGCATAGAAACATTGTTTGCAAAGTCAAAATCCTCCTGCAGTACCGGGAGCACAATCTTTGTAGGATCCGCACCCATCAATTGCAAACACCAATCCCGACATTTGATCAGTAAATGAGCTGTCAGCTCAAACAATGTAGTTGCCATCTTCTGCGGCTGATGGGGCAGGAAAACCCATTCCAGAACATGCAAGGGATGGAACCATTTTTCATTCCATTGGCCAATGATGCCTGTGGGATGCAAATCTGGAGTGGTGATGAACACAGTGACATCAATGGAAGGATCAATGCGATAAACCTGATGAGCAGAAACAGCTCACTGAACCTTCTCCAACACCTAATGTGCCTCATGGGTCATTGTGCGAGGTGACTTTAAATCAGATTCTCCTGTTAACAAATCAAACAAAGGAGACAGCTGTGCCATGGTCAGTCCCAAATACAGACGCAACCAAGTGATGACACCTACCAATTTCTGGGCATCATTCAGTGTCACACTGCACCTCTTGATGCTGAACTGTTCGTTCCAAAATCTTGACCCCAAATATTTCCAGGGAGGTTGTTGCTGAACTTTTTCTGGAGCCACCTGCAGCCCATGAGAGTGCAAAGCATCAAACAACTGAGGCCGTATCCTCAGTAATTCATCCTGGGTGGACACAGCCACCAATATGTCATCCATATAATGATAAAGATGAGCATCAGTAAACTGCTTGCAGACTGCAGACAAGGCTTGGGCCTTGACAAATTGACAAATGACTGGCGAATTTCTCATGCCTTGCCAGAAAACTTTCCCTTGATATCTCTGTGCAGGCTCAGCACTGTTGATAGCTGGCACCAAGAAGGCAAATTTCAGTCTGTCATCAGGATGCAAAGGAATTGTAAACAAACAGTCCTTCAGGTCCACAATGAGGACCGGCCTATCTGCCAGAACATGGTGGGCGACAGCATACCAGCCTGCAACGTCCCCATGCTTTCCATCATGGCATTGACTTTTTGGAGGTCTTGTAACAACCTCCATTTCCCAGACTTTTTCTTTATGCAGAAAACAGGAGTGATACAGGGCTTTGCAGATGACCCGGTCCAATTGAAATCCATCCCAAAGAGCATCCCCACAAGCCAGAACTGCCCCCCAGAGAGTCCCATCAGCATCAGTTGAAAATTGAAGCCAAATCCTGGCTGTCTGTTCCTCTGGGTTCATGTTCATCACAGGTCTCTGGTTCACGCAGCACTGCACCATCCTTGTCACATCCTGAACAGTCTGCTCTGGCGTCCAGGAACTCGGGAAGATGAATCTCTGAAGGTTCTGTACCAGGAATGGACATGACACACAGTCTCTGAGGACGTTCTGTGATCTTCAGGACATAAGTCCAGTGAACCTGAGGTAACCCAGGAGGGTCGAAGCCACCTTCTCCCTGCAATCGGACCTCAACTCTGTGAACATGAAACTCAGGAAACACAAATTGAGCAAGCCCGTTCATCAGAACAGCAGCAGGGCTGGCAGACTCAGTTGACAAGAACCCAGCCACCAGGGACCCTCTGTCCCGGGCGGTCACTGATCCTCCAACAGCCACGTCCCCACCTGCTCCAAAACAAAACAACGCAGGACTTGCAGCCACGGTGTTCGTGGGAGGCGGCAGCAGTGGAGCCAAACCAGCCACAGGTCCCGGCAGTGCACACGAATGCAAAGCGGGACGGAGCAGGGCCAGCCCGCTCCCCTCCCCCAGTGCAGGGGAGACCGGGACTCAGCAAGGGGCATGGCCGGCAATGCCGTGGGACCGCCGCCCGGCGCCGCCATGGGCTTGACATGCGGCCAGGGCCCCAACGCGGGCGGTGCGGGAGGGGAAAAACTCACGGGGAGTTTTGCCGATGAGCCCCGTCTCAGCCCTCGAGCCACGACCGGCAGCCCCGCCATGCTCGGCGGAGCCAAAGCAGGGGGGAAGGAGCCGCCGCCGCCAAGGGCTCAGCCTGCAGCGGGGGTCTGCTCCGAGCGATGCCGCTGTCGCGGGCAGGGAGGAACTTGGTAGGGGGGACCCAGAGCTGTGCAGGCTGAGAGAAAACCGCGGGGGGACCGAGCTGTGCAGGCTGAGAGAAAACCGCGGGGGGACCGGGACGCGCGGGCCCGCTAGAACCGGCTCCAGTCTCAGCGGCACCCGCCACCCCCCTGCACTGGGAAGGCGAAGAGGGAGGGCGGCTCCCCCTCGCTCTCTCCCTTCCAGGGAGCAGGGCAGGGCGGAGCCGTGACCGCCAACTCTGTGGAGCTTTCGAAAGACTGGAGTTGCTTCTGGTTCCTCCTGCTGGTTCTCTGCTACAGGGACCGAACCCCTGACCCGGGACAGAACCATCCCAGGTCACAGCCGCCTGGGAGGGATGGGAGGGCTTCTCCCCACTCTCGAATCCAGGCTTCACCCCAGATTCCTGCATGGCCCTGCCCCTCCCCCAGTCATCCGGGATGAACTGGCTGGGGGCCAAAGAACCTTTCCCCCGCCCAGTGGTCTGGGGTGAACGGGGAGGCTTCGCCTCACCCTTGGAACTGGAATTCACTCTGGTTTCCCTCCTCATGCCAGGGGAGTCCCTGGCAGAACTGCCTTGAAAAGATCCACAGCCTGCCAAAACCATGAAACATCATTTCCAGAAAACCAACAATTCCATCACTTCTGCATTGGGACCCACAGACAAAGCCTGAAGTAAAAAATTACCAAAAAGGCTCCACTTTTGCATTGAAAAAGCCATTTCAGAGCTAAGAATGATTCCTCTTTACTTGCCATAAAAATACAAACGCCAAAACGCAGCCTCAGAAACGGCAACGTGCCTCCTTTCCAGCAAATTCACGCAAAGGTCCAGCATGAACAGATTGTCTGGAGTAGACATCATGTCTTTTCAAAGGGTCTTACCTTGAACAAACTTACCAACTGTCCATTCAGTCAGGGTCACCAGACGTTGCTGTGGGACACAGAGAACGCACAGCGCACACACACACACACACACACACACACACACACACACACACACACACACACACACACACACACAGGTGTCCAAAGCACAAAGAGGAACCAAGTTTATTGAAACCTCAGCTTTTTGTAATTTCCAGGACACTGAGCAGGGATTGGGTTACAAAGTATCCACCTCTCCAATCCCACTGGTCAAGTGAGAAGTCTCTCAAGTGATATCTTTAACAAAAGAATGTAAACTATTCTTGTTTACCTTACAATTTGTGAGAACCTGACTCCATTCTACACAAACAAATCAGAAGGCTTATTTCCAGGGACGTCACTGTCCAAACACCTCTTGCACTCTGTCGGGCTGCTGCTGTGACCACTGCCCTGGGGAGCTCTTCCACTGCCCAACCATCTTCTGGGTGAAGAACCTTTCCTAGACAAGTTTTTAAATCTGAATTTCCTTTGTTTTGTGCCTAGAACATTCATCAGTATTAGCATTAGGCTGAAGGGACTGAAGTCAGTACATGGCTTGTAGATTTGTTTTTGTGCCGTAATCATCAATGAAGCAGCCAAGCAACTATCAACCAAGGTTTTGAAGGTCTGCCTTAACTTAGTTCTGAGTCAAACTTTCTGGAAAATGGGTAAGCAGTGACATGAATGGGAGGAAGAATAAAGTTAAAATTTGTGATTATGAGCTCATTATATGTTTGCATTAACATGAAGGTCAATTCAACAATGGAAAATATTGTAGTATAAGCCACACAACCATAATATAATTGGAAGCTCTTATTTTGAAAGGTTATCACAATAACTGTTGTGTTTCTCTTTCATTTCTCTGTATTTCCTATTTTGTCCAGTTTTACAAATTGAATGTCAATAATAGTTAATTTTTCAGCAATGTTAAGGTTTTACATTGGAATTTGAACATGTATTTACACCATGTGAACATTTTTTCCACTAAGTTATGCCACTATACAATATTTTATTGGTTGGTATTAAGGATATTATCCAGGTATATTATTTACTACCTTTATATCGCAAGAAAATAATACAATTATATCCAAATTGCTGCTACTTTACATTTTTAAAAGAATGAAAGTAATTGGCAATTTATTACATTTATGTTCAATCAAATCAGATGTAAACATTATTTATCTAATAAATTAGAAAAAGCATCCCTAAGTAAGAAAAATTCATATTTTATTTTTAATTTGCTGAAGAGTTTAAGATAACCCTGAGAAAATGCTTTCACCATTAAATCAATTTGTATGTAACTTAGATGCTGAGATAGAACACTGGAATAAGTCATGATTATGTAACATCACTTTAGTTAGTCTTTGAAAGCTAATTATGACCAGGAGTTAAGTTCCAGGTAAGAAGAGGTTTACCCTTTCCAGAAAATTATGGAATAAGTTTGTTCATGCGAGTCTGATTCAGTAGTCTAATTTCAACAGTACCTTTATGAGTCATGCTCTTAGGTGCCCTTCTGGTGGTTTGTGGAAGAAGGTGAGTAACCAAGACAGATAGATTGGTGTCAAGGAATAATAAAATTGTGGAAACAAATCTGGACCACAAGTTCCTTCTCAACAGATGGATGACACCATGGGATTTTTGTTCCTGACTATATGACTGACTGGTGCACAGTGAAATCCAGACTGCTTTAGTGTTAATAGCATAGTAACATTATCTATTTCAGAGAATAGTTTTGATCCTGAGTCTGTTTGCTGAACTGTAGTATTTAAAAAAAGGATAAATCTTTGTCATTCTGTCAAAATTTAGATAAAGAGGAAAGATAACTTAAACAAAGTAATTGCATGAACCAGCACATTTTTAGTCTTTTAAAAGTAGCTTCCAATATTTTCTGGGTATTCCATTTGCAGGAAATATTTGCTTCCCCCTTGGGGAAAGGAGAGAATAAATGGAACTATATCAGGATCTAAAAGCTTAATGGTTTTATTTCTACATTGTAATTATACTAATAAATACCTCTGTCCATGACCTTGGAATTTATAGTGCAGTGAGAAAGATTTATTGACAAGTAATTTGGAAGAAAAATGGGATTATTGTGTAATTACAGCATGTGGTTATTAAGCATATGTACTTACATATCATTTATCCCTGTTATTTCAAGACCTTCAACTATCTTTCAGTTTTCACTCAAAAATACTGAAAGGCTTCTTGGTAATTTAGTGCCTGGGAGATCTTTGTTTATATTATTGGATCAACTACAAAGTAACTTTGTTACCTTGAGATGTGCAGAGGGGATCAATAGATCTTTAAAACACCATGTGATTTTTTAAAGAAGGTGTTCCAAGCCTTTTTTGCCTGGTAGTATAGATATCAATGTGTAGGACTTTCTACTATACACGTTCTATATCTTCTTGATATAGAAGTATTGTATTCTTAGATTTGCTTTTTCCTGCTGTTTATCTAGGATATCTCCAGGGCCTCATCGTTTTTCACCTTAGTCATACTTTCCCCTGTTATCTCTTTGTGTGCAACTAATTCTGTAAATATCTTTATATGTTCTTGTCAAACCATAAGTAAAATCTTTCAAATAGCTATTGAAATATAATTAAACTGTTGGAAATACAATTAAGTATGTATCTAACTGTCGTAAGACTGATACAAGAGATGCATTCCTTTGCACCTGTATTCCCTTGTTTGCATGCTATGACAGCAGCCGGGGCCTATCTTTCATATAATTTGATCTTTTAATTTAATTTGACACTCCATTAGGTATTCAATGATTTTCAAGGGGAAGGTTTTTCAAAATTTATACCAATTTCAGCTTCTAAAATCTGTACCAATGCTGTCCTCTATTAGAGCATGGAAGCTCTTCAAGATTATAGCAGGGCAACAAATTCAAAACAGAAATTATATTTTATGGTGCCTAATTTTTTGTGTTGTCTTTTACAATATGTATTTATGAAAAATCCAGTGAAGTTCTTAATACTGCATCTTTTTACTTCTCAGTTAAAAAGACTTTAAAATGTTTCCTATTCTTTCTAGTTACAGTAAAACCACCTTAAGTGGTGTGGTATTTTGGGGGTTTTGTTTGTTAGTATTTTGTTTAGTTGTTTTTTTGTTTGTTTTTTTTTTTTTGTCTGTGTACTTTTCAATAAGAAATTGAGTGATTTTAGAATTACAACATTAAGATTCTCGATTCTAAGTAGCAATCCCAATATTTCATTTATAAATACTACTTCATTGTTGTACAGGAAAGTTTTTCAGGTGTGAGAATAAAGAAATAAGTGTTAGAAAAAGTTCTGCATAATTTACTAAAATAACTGGTTGTGTGATACACTTAGTGATAAGCATGTTTGTTACTGTCATTTCCATAGGTGAGTAAAGTAGGTAACTTTCCAAGTTTTGTACCATCATGGTGCCATTTTGTTGTATAGTTTAGAAATATACCAAAAGAGAAAAATATAAATAATAAATTGGTTTTATAGTTGCAGTGATTTATCACTGTTACTGTTTAACTTCCTTGTTTCAGGATCTGTATTTGCCATTTGCAGGTGTTAGGTTTTTTAAAATATAAAAATATATGTTTTCTTTCTTACTGTTTTGTTTTTCTTGTCTGTGCCTTCTTGGGGTTTCTGAGAGCTCTGTGAGCTTGGCTTTCACCTAACTTAACTTGTCTCTGTCTCTGTGAAGGCTTTCTGTTTTCCCCCAGCCCTGCGTCTGAAGAAGAGGTCGAGTCGTCTGTTTTCTCATGTTCAGGAATTTGTTTATTCTTTGCTTATCTCATATTCATTCCCTGGCCTGCCACAGCTTCTCTGCAAGCCAGGCTGTGCTGAACTCCTCGCTGTGCTCTCTCCTCAGGCTAGGTTGTGGTGTTCTCTCCTTGGGCTGTTCTCTCCCCCTTCTGCCCTTGGGAGGGCACTATCTTTTATACTGAAAATTACATGTCCTTTATTTATAACAATTCTCCAATATCTATCCACTATGTTGTACAGTGTAATTTTGTTCTAAACCAATCCAAATGTGCCACACCACCACAGAAGATGGAGAACAAGAGGATGAAGAAGAAGCTCAGGGACACACCCCATCTCCTCCATCTTTGCCCCCTGATCTCACATTCTAAAATACCAAAATTCTACTTTTTCACCCTGTGACATACTGTTTATCATTCTATGTGAATTATTGTGACTTATAAATTTTCCCAGGACAGTCAGAAGGATGTCCTGGTTCCCACAGCAGGGAAACTTACTCCTTTTTTTTTTTTTTTTGTTTGTGAGCTTTGTGTTCTTATTTGGCACTTGGTATGACTCAAAGCATATCCAGAAGGAAGTGAGACATTTAATCAATATGTCTTTATAGCACTTTGATCTCTTTACTGAATATTGGGATGTAATATATCTTTGATGCCTTTTCAATAGAATGATTTAAAAGTTGCCTTTTATGTAAGTTAAATTTTGTTTTATTGTGTCTGTTTTTTCTGCTAAGCTGACTACTCTCGAGTTTTTAATGAATGGAAGGATAGGATTAACCTGTATTGAAGAATAGACCTTTTAATATAAAATTACATATTTATCAATTCTTTCTTATTTTGCCAAAGTTTCAAAAGTGAAAGGGGTGATCAAGTATGTGTGTCTTCTCCCTGCAGGTACATCATGCAGGATATGGCTGGCCTTATACTCAAATATGACATTCTTGCACTAAATAACATTTGGGGCTCTGTGGAAACACACATACCTTGCACGTATGGTCTGAAGGGGAATGCAGTATTTGAATGTAAGCCTTATAAAGTGATAAATCTTGTGAAGCCCACATTATTGTTAGTGCCATGCTAGAAAAAGAGATTTGTCTAATTAATCAATTAAAGAAAATCAAAAGGTCTGCATGATGCAAGATCAAACCTTTTGGGTGGCACTAATTGACATTCTTGGCATTGCCCCTAACTCTTCAATGTGATGGCTCACATTAATGCACTTGTGCCTGGTGGAATTGTGCAGCAGACTCTTCCAAGAAGGAGCTGCAGAATAACCTGCAGCAGTAAAAAAAACTTAGCTGGGGCGATGGACAGTACATTTTTGCGCTCAGAACTGAACCTTAAGTTCTATTTAGAAATTTCCTTGAAACTGTTCTGAAGACTCCTAGTATTCCCATTTTTTGAACTAGTGTCTGAAGAGAAGACAGAGACAGGGTACCATAATATTTGTTTCTCAAATTTAGTTCTGAAGCTGAATACTATGTCATTTAACCTGACGAAGATGACTTTTTGTCTCTGTCAAGATGTCCCTAACTTCAGATTGTATTCCTTTTTAAATAAATAGTGGTAATTAAATTATGGTTATTTACTTCGTAAATAAATTGTCATTGTTGATATTTTATTGCTGTTATTTTTTCTTCTCCCTGTTTTTACTGACTGTTACCTTTCAGAAATATTCTAAGCAAATTTCTGATACAAATCTAATGGAAGAATATTTCTTGAGAACTTAAAATAGCCTCTTCCAGGGCTTAAAAATGTCACTGTTAGTGCAAGATCATTGAGACCAGTAGGACATGATCAGAGACAGATGGTTGAGACTGTGACAGATGAGAGAGGCTACAAGTGAAGTGCAAGAAATAGGTGCAATAAGTTATGTCCTTAGAGATACACAACTAAATACTTTGGTGTATGTTCATGTGATAGATTATCACTTTTAAAGTGAAGATGAAATCTAAGTGCTGGTTGTGTTTTTGTCTTGCATAGTGTCTAATGTGTACAAGTAGATAATGTGTAACAACAGTATTGCAGAGAGCTGTGCTACAGAGCAGCATCAGGGTTTGCTTGTAACATTAATGCCTCATTTACAGGTACATGGCAGTTATGAAAAGTCATCTTTTGCAGTGTAATCCAGGTGTAAACACTCTTTTTGAAACCTCGGAACAGTACCAACTTCAAGGCTGAGAGTCTATCAGTAAAAAGTGTGACAGTGAAAAACCCCAAGATTATTCCTTTTTGCTGGCACTTAAGTGTCTGAGTTAAAGACAGGACACTGCCAGACCACAGAAAATCTGCTACATATGCAGGTCTGGGTCTTTTCTAGTCAGTCACTGAAAAGGGCTAAATGTTGTGGTGGGAGAGAAATTTACATTTCTAAGGAGTAAAAAGAAGGTAGTGTGTCAGAAATTGAATAAGGAGTGAATGATCGTGTACTTATGCCACCATGCATGTGATTCCAAAAATTTATTCTCACTTAACTTCAAGGATTATTCTTAAAACTCATAGTGATAAAACCTGATTTTTTATAAAATTGTATTTGTTCTATAAAGTGGTATAATCCCTCTCAGCAGCTTTCCAGTAATACTAACATAATTTGCTTAGCTTAGAGGAGTATTAAAATTTCTAAATTATAATGTGCATAAATTTTATCATGTACTTCATAATTTTCCAAAACATAGTTTAAAAGTATGTCTCAATTATTCTCTGTTTGTTTTAGTGTATATCTGAAAGGTCCAGTGCATCTTCTTATGCAAAAGGATCTCGCTCAACTGTCCATAAGGATCTAGGCTATGTGTGGGTAGTTTATATTTTGTAATTACTTCACTTTCGAAGTTTTGTGTAGTTTTACTTTGAAGCTGAATGAGCATTCCTTTGAAAGAGAATTTATTGTGTGAAATTATTGAGAAAAAGCTACCATGTTTAAATTACTAAACTCTTTTAATTCATGGTAACTTACAAAACATACACAACTCAATGACTTCACAAAGCATTTTCAGTCATACTTTGCTAACCATCTTGAGGTAATGCTGTTGAAAAATAGATTCCTTTCTTGTTGATGAGAATAGATTTTCTATTGAGAAATATTTTCACTATAGCAACATAGCTGTAAGTCTTTGAGGCACTCTAATCCAGCCTGAATTACTGCAGATGAGATATTTGAGGTACCTAAGCTTGCTTGGATGTCTACGGGTTATGTTTCTGTCAATAAATGAACTGTTGTCTACATGTATGTAGGTAATGAATATAATTTGCTTTCATGACATAAGTGCCTCAAATTTCAAGTGACTTTTGTAAGAAAAATCTCTTGCAAAGCCCTACCCCGTGTGTTGAATGTCTCTCAAGTAAAGCTGCATTTAAATGTTTCTCAATACTTGGGCTCTAGATCTTGTACAGTAGCCATATATCACAGCTGTTTTTAGGGCTACGTGTACTCTCATTTGACTCATAATCATCTTTAGATGTTTGCTTGACATTTTTGGTACTGATATGGATAAACCATAGTTCACACTCCAATATTATAAGGGTTTTCCATGTAAAACAATCACAAGCAATTGTATCAGACATTGTGTTATGTGAAAACATGCCTCCAAGTATCTTGCCATTCACTAGTATTTTGCTGGTTGTTTATTGGAATGATTGTGCTGGTTGGTATTTGTTCTGCTGAGTAGACCTCCTCATGCTCTGTGAGCATGAGTACACAGGGCTCTAACAAAGACCTGAAGAGTATTTTGCACCTTGTTAGATACACTGAGATCTGTAAACAGTGTTTAACTGCTTCCATGCTATATCATATACTTCAGAGATGAGTCATAAGCTAAGTTCTTTCTCTCAATACCAGCATATGAAAAGATTATTGATGTCAGGATGAAGGTCCAGTAGCAAAGAGGTTGAAAAAATCTCAGTTTTTTTTCTTCAATGCAGAATCAGCTCATTCAGGTGTCCTTTTGAGCACTCATAATTTCTTTTCCTTAGCAGAATTTAAGAGGCATAGGAAAGCATTTGTTTTTGGAGGGATGTCATGGGTGGTCAGCCTCAGTTCTGCTTTGCAAGAGCAGATCAGCCACATGGAGTTAATTTCAAACTGTTTTAAGACACTACTGTGAAACACACAATGGATCTAGATATAGTATCTTGATAGTTTCTGTTTGAGAAGTGTAAATCCATCTTGTTTTTTAACATAGGTCTCAATGTACTTAGATGTACAAACACTTAGTTGTGTGAATTTTTTTAAAGTATCAATGAGAAGTCTTAGTTACATTTTTTTGTTTTTTTGTCACAGAAACTCTTCCGTAGAATTTTTAATCCACTCTTTTGCTAGAAGAAGCATAATTTTTGTTTCTTCTTGATAAATTAAGATTATTTTCAAAAAACATCCTATGGAATTTTAGCTGTATAGTTCGACCTGATGTATTTGGTTTGCATTTCAGTGGTGCACACTAAAAATATGGTAAACATTAAATATTAATATATCTTGTTTATAACTTGTACCTGTTAAACTTGAACTGTTTGAAACTACAGACTTCTCTAGGTTACTTGTAGACTTCTGGGGGCCACTCAAAGATCATTATATTTGCCAACAAGGATAATGGGAAATGTGTTTAAACTGGCGAAGGAATGGATGCTGGCTAAACTTTCAATACTTTTGTTCATTGTGAAATTTTATTAGTTGTGGGTGCAGGACAGATTTCAGAATGTATTTTTAAAAAGTAATATTTTTCATCTAAATAGAGAATATATATATATATATATATATATATATATATAAAACTTCTGAAAGAGAAAATCCTCAATTTCACAAATTAGTTCATTATACACATACTGCAGTGCATTTGCATATTTTGTACTGCTGTGTTGTGTCTGTGTAATTTAAATCTAATTTACTAAGCAGTTTGATCTAGCTTTAGTTGATCTTGGAAAATACAGTCTCAGTATAAATGTGTCACACATGCTTTGCATGAATTTAAACTGTATGACTGTTATTGTTCATTTAGAGTGACTGTCCATCTGTTATCTTTTGAATAGAGTCCTTTTTATGTGTAAAGAATGACAATATTAAACTTTGACTTTTTTTTTTTTTTATGGGTTTTGAATAAAAAGATTCCTCACTGCAAAACCTAAACTTGTTAAAGGAAGCTTGTGGAAATACCAAACCAACAGCCAGCCAATAAGATCTTTTTTTAGTGCTGTCGCTTGCTGTTCTCTCTAACAAATGTTTTTTCATGCTTAATTTGTGAGGGAAAAAAGGTCTAAATCTAAATGTCTCTAAAGGAAACTCCTTCTAAAGATTCTGGTGAAAACTCAACTGATCTACGAGATTTTAGCAGGAGAGGAAGGAGCACTGTGATGTCAGAATTAGCACCCAAATGCCTAAAATCCTAAGAAAGAAAGATAACTGGCATTTTAGAGAATGTTAATAAATTGGAGTTTAGCTACTAAGTTGGTTCAGAATCACTTGTACTTGAAAGTGAAAGCTCAGCATCTTCACAGAACTATGTGCAAACATACTGGGTTTTTAAAACCTTCATTCTTCTTATCATAGTTAGCCTCAACTTTCTAACAGTTGTAATTGTCCACAGAAAACATTTCAAGATAAATGCATTATCAGGTTTTGAAATTTTCTTATTTTTGTAAATACTAAGACCTGGGGGGCAAAATAAGGGCTATATTGTGGATTAAGTGAAATATCTCAAGGCTGTGCTTTTCTGATAACTGAACCTGAAGTGACCTTTCTCAGACACAATTACAGAGCTGTATGTTTTTCCTTTAATTTCATCAGGGGTTTAATTAGTATACAAATAAAACTTCCCTTATCTTCCTTTCTACCTAATTGGCTTGTCTTTGCTTATATATGAAGAATGTGAAAATGGGCTGTAATTAGGGTGACCGTGTTAACCTTTTTTTCTCAAATGTACTGTTGCCTAAAGGCCTCAAAGCCTAAAACCAGTGCTTTGGATTATTGCTTTGCAATCACTATGGCTCTCCCATAGGTTTTCTCATGAGCAGAAGGGCTTTGGGTGCTGCAGGTTCCCACTGCTTAACGGGATCTTCATTCTTCTCCCCACTAAATGTTTATTGATTATCTCACTGCTCCACACTCAGCCTCCAACAACTTAATATCAGGTGACAGTCAGGAGAGTTCTCCAAGTAATTAGAGTGGAGCATTGAGGGAACAATTAGGAGCAGAGTTATTAAACTTGATTTATCCTATTCTCTCCTGAACACTTTCTTGGATATCAGAACATCACACTTTCACAATCTACCCTAGCTGAGAAATTAGTGGCTAACCTGCTGCTTATCATTGTTGCCTTGCTGCCTTGAGGCACACCCTCTTGGTTTCAGTCACTCAGCTGGAAATATTGGAGTCCATAAAGTTTATCAAGGGGTTTTTAATTAGATCAATCTGAAGAAACAAAAAAAGAGGCTTAACAGCCATTATTTTATAATACACCACACTGTATTTGAACATTTCCAAGGCATGACTTTAAACCACAGCAGCAAGAAGTTTCAAGTAATTGCTGAAACTGCTTTTGGAGTGCTAAAATCAGTTTCCATTTTGCTTAGATATTGCAATATTACTAGTAGATAAAGTCTGAATCCTTTAGAGATTTCTGTAAATAAGGGGGTTATTTTTGAATATAACAGAGCAGCTCTTCAGTGAGATACTTGAATTAACCGTTTCTATATTGTTTCATCACCAGCTAGCATGGATTGCTGACCATGCCCCTTAAAATGTTAGGCCCTGCTATTGCCTCATTAATAGGCATGTGCTTACAATGAGTAACCTAGATTAGCTACAGCTCACAGAAGATTTTGACTAGTGAGTCTTTTCTCTGTTTGTGGTCAGTAATGAAAGATTTATGTGTGAGCTGACAACTCTTCAACCCCTGCAGATGCATAGCTATAATAAAAATTAAATAAATATGCATAATGTTCTTATTATCCTGTCTTTCTCTATTCTTTGAGACTTGCTAGGATCTTGGGGCCAAAATCCATTCAACGGTATCTACATCAAAAAATTCTTATATCAAAATACTAGCAGAAACTACTTAAAACCAGGTTTTCCAATCAGGTGGAAATTGGGTCAGACCAAACATTGGTGACAGAGACCTTGTTCTGTGTTCAAATATAGTCTATTTGTCAAAGGTGGGAATATAGGCAGGGGGTTACTTGACTTGGTTTTCAGAACTCTTTTGTCAATGTTGAAAGCAAACAGTAAACACAATAATTGGAAGAAGATAATGCTCTTTGTTTTTGAATTAGAGATGGATCCTTTTATTTGTGCTAATCCATATTAGGGTTCTTGGAAATAAAATTTCTAAAAAATCTGATGATTCACAAAGTCATCTGTTTAGACAGGGTTTTGATAGCTGCCCGTGGCTTTAGGGTAGAATTTTTGAAAACAAGACTTCTGGTTTTGAATATCCTTGTGCAGTGGATGAATGCTATCCATGTGTTTATCTTTCCTTAGAGGAAATATATAAATTGTTTATTGAAAATAAGGACATACGATTCAAAATAGAATTCAACCTTCACTCATTTGAACAAGAATGATATTAACATTTCTGGATTTAGAGTTTCTTAAATAAACTTTAATATTTTTTTCTTACAGTTGTGATTAATTTCAGACTATATTTTGTAAATTCCTGAACAAAAGTTCAAGTAATGGTGCTGTACGTTCAAAATACACCACCACTGAAGTAGCTGGTTGCCTTTTCTCTTTAGGAATGTTAGAAGAAGATTTATGCCAGTCCACAGATTATGGTGTATTTTGCAGGACTATGCAGTCCTTTGCTGTAGATTGCTATTTTATAGAAATTTTGTCTATTATAGTGCTATTTGAAGTGCCTCTGACCCTTAAAGTTGTTTGAAGCTTCTTCAGATTAGTTTTCAGCACTCTCCAAATTTTTAATCAGCATTTTGTATATACTGTTCTTCATACTCATCCACATCATAGTACATCTCCATGTTCCACAGTCCAGGACAAGTCCTGAGTACAAATTATGTAGAGCATTCTTAGAATTTAAGCAGAAAATATACCCATACATTTTGAAAAAAAAGGTGTGCAAGACCTCAGTCGTGCAACTATGCAGCCTTCTATTTTAGAATCTATCAGGAAATATGCTATGTGTAAAGGAATGTTTATAACCACCTATTAAATTTCTTTCTAAAAAGGCGATTAGCAGGTCTAAGTAAAATGTAACATGTAACAAATTATGAAATCAAATTATTAATACTCCAGTCTATGAATGTATTGATTTATCCCAGAAGAAAGGAGTAGCAACCAGCCAGGTTCTGTATTAATTAGTCCTGTGTGCAATTTTTCATCTGTTGGGTTAATCTGAATTGATTAAAGCACGTTGTGTTAATTCTAAGCAAGACATGTTTAAAAAATACACATACTGTTTTGCATATTGGGAAACTAATGTTGAAATAGTGAAAGCACCATAAAATACATTGTACTTGATGCACTAACAGAGAGTATGAGATTATTTATTCTACTGAAATTTCTGAACAGTGCAGAATATTTAAATAAATGCTTCTGTGTTTATTCCCTTTCTTTGTGAATTCCTGTCTTTAATGTTTATTTTAAATTATATTTTGAGAATATTCTGTGTTCTTTAAAGCTGTACTCTTGATTATTTCCTTCTTTGGTATTTGTAAATATAGTGCTTGTAGCATTGTGTATGTTGATCAAAAAATCTTTTTATTTTAAATTTGTACACAGTCAATATACTAAAAACTGGGGGGTTCTGAGTTGGTAATATTGTTGCTAGAGAATTCATAAAACCTTAGTATGCAATGGTCCAAATCTACTACACAGTCAGTCTGTTTTCCACTTTGTTTAATAGCCTATGGCATAAACTGAAGTTAATTATTTGGGCTGACAAGTAACTCTGCTTTCTGTCTGCTTGCAGAGTCTCTCTGAGGCAATGATGGAGCTGAGAAGAAGAGATCGATTTCTGCGTCAGCAAAATAGACTTCTTACCCAGCTGGAGCAGGACAAGCGTCGGCTGAGCGAGAGCATCTGTGATGCAGAGAGAGCCCTCTGCACGGCAGCCAAGTGAGCACTGGGACCTTGGGGAGATCACTTAAAACGGACAAAAGATCAATTCTTACTTTCATGCACAGGGTTTTAGCCTTGGCTAATGTAATGCTAGAAAACAAAAGTACATCTGCCTCTCTTTGAAATTCAGTGATAGTCTTGGAAAAAGAAAACTGTTAGTTCAAGATATTACATGTTATGTCTGCTGTAGTTATCCCATAATAGTGCTACAAATTCTTGGTCCAAAATGCATAAGCATTTTGCCTGCCAGTTACCTTACTGGTTTGACAATATCTCTTTGGTAGATCCTTCACATTCTATTTGTTTAAGAAATGATTGTTTGTTCTAAAGGGGCTGAAACGATTTTGGACCTAGGCTTTTCTGTGGAATAGTATAGATATTTCTGCTGATTTCAGAGAGTTTTGGATTTAGATGTAAGCCTCATGGTTTTTTATACTATAACTTGAAGAGTGGAAAGAAATGTTCAGGGACCATTTTTGAAAGTATTGGTAGTCAAAACCTGTTCCATTGACTTGAATGAGATTATTACTAACCTCTTAGAGTTATATAGTCAGATAAAATTATAAATCCTTTCAGACTTTGTTATCTATTACTGTTACAGTAGAATGCACTTTGAATATTATTGGTCCATGGCCAAGATTTAAAAAAAGTTCAATTTAAAATTAAAATTTCTCATTATACCTGGGGTAGATTTGACCTTTGAAGAACAATAGCTTAGAAGCTTTAAGGGGCTTATGCACCAGCAAAATAATGAAATTAATATAGTTATCAATTATATGTTTAACAAACCAATTAAAATGTCAAATATTATTTGGTATAAATGTATCAAAGCAGATTATGACCCAAAGAAGGATTTGTTCTCAAAAGCCTTCTCCCTTTTACACTGCCCCAACCTATTTTATGCACTCCAGCAAGGATCATTCCCTATGGTCTTATTCATTCTTATGTTCAGAAAGGCTTTTTTTAATGTGAAAACTCCCAAACCAGTCAATGTTCTACCAACTCTTCATAACAAGTGCAAGTGTCTTTTTTTATCTTTGGAACATGTAAGCAATGTAAGTAAATAGACTTTGCTCTTATCCAGAAACTCTTATTTTAATATGTGTTCCATGACGTAAGTGATTGTAGGGAATGCATGGGTGTCTTTCAATGTCTTTCCTAAATTTTTGTAGAACTATAAAAGACAGCAAGATGTCTGGCTTGTTCTGAGAATGGCTATTTTGATTTTCTTTTAGTGGTAGCTAGCAGTTCTTTCCATTTGCCTCCTGAGTAAGAAGCAATATTAATAAAAGTGTCTGAAACAGTGAACCTGACAAAAATACTGTAGTCTTTTGGTAATTTTTCTGTTGTTCTCTGTATTGTGGTTTAATCTCAGTCAGCAACCAAGTACCCTGTCAATCTAGTCCAAAGAAAAGTGGGATCCTGGAAAAAGAACAGTCTGTGTGACTTTATTAGGACTGTAAAAGAATATTCTACCCTTCTGGACATCTTCCAGTATTTTCTGTTAAGACAGTATGAGTCAAGAAATGAGAAAGCAGCCATCATTCTATGGGGAAGTATGTCATGATTTTGACTGGAGAAAAAGAGGCTGAGGGAAGACCTTATTGCTCTCCATATCTACCTGAAAGGAGGTTGTAGTGGAGTGGGGCTTGGTCTATTCTCCCAAGTAACAAGTGGTAGGACAAGAGGAAATGACCTCAGGTTGTGCCAAGATAGGTTTTTATTGGATATTAGGAAAATATTCTCTCTTGAAAGGGTTGTCAAACATGGCAACAGTGCCCACGGAATTTGTAGAGTCTGGAGGTATTTAAAAACTGTGTGATGTGGCCCTTGGAGACACAGTTTAGTGGTGGGCTGGGCAGTGCTGGGATAATGGTTGGACTCAGTGATCTTAAGGAACTTTTCCAGCCTAATTCATACTGATTCTATGGATTCTGGTTTAGGTATTTTAAAAGCCCAAACGAAATATATAAATAGCTGGCAAAATAAAAGACAATCCCAGAATGTTGAGGTGTATTTCTGGATGGATTTCATTTGACTTCCTATGGTGTTTTGTTGGTCATGCTGTCTTATCATCTTAGTCATATGATATTATGCAACTTCAATTCTATTTCTGTCAGTCATGAGTTGAGGCCAAGGTTTTTTATGACAGCATAGCTGATGAGAGCTGTCTTTCTTACTGAAGCCCTAACCTACAGAAGGGCATTAGAAAATTGTTTTATTCTCCAAACCTCCCTATTTGTGAGGATAGGATCCTTGGCTGAACTTCTTTTGGAAATGTATGAAAATGTTTTCTCTGCCTGCTAGAAGACTCCATTCAACATGTCTTTTACATCTAAAACTCTCCCAGAATATGATAGTTGTTCATTAACATGGCCATAATTACAGCTAGTTTAATTGGTAGTCCACAACAGAAGCAAATTTCATATGGAAATATATGAAATAGTGGTACATGAACTATTTTTTAAGGTTTGCATTGGGGATATAAAAAGGATAGACAAAAACATAATACTTTGCGTTATCAACAATTATTTGAAAAAACATGATAGTTAAAATGTAGCAGAAAATTAATTTCTAAATCAATTGAGTTTCACTTCTATGATCTACCTCTTTTTTTTTCTCTTGTAATAGAGACAGAGAATTGATCATTAGTCATATGAAAGCTGTGGAAGACATTCTTCATAAGGTAAGAATTTAAAATTATTCCTCTGATTTGCATTTCTAAATATCAAAGTTTTACCACTGCTTTTGCTCAGGGAAGGAAAGGAGTAGAAATTTTAATGTAGCTTCCTTTTCTTAATTTCCACCTTCAACTTCTTTTATCCAAAATATCCAGTTCATTTTTAGTGAAATAAAATACGATTTTGTAGTACACGAGCTTCTTATTTATTAGTACAAAACTTACTACAAAATCCACTTTCCTTCCTTTAATCCCTGAGAGCACTATTTCTGGTTACCAAGTGAAGACTATTGAACATCCAAACAGCTGACAAGTTCTATGGGTTTAAGTCTGTGCCGTGTATGTCAGAGGTCATTTGGTGATGTCACGTGCCTGGTGGCCATAAAACGTATGGCTTTGTGTATGCTGCTTTAGTCTTGGATATGCAATAAAATGTAAGGAAAAGACAGTAAAATGTAACCTGTAGTCAGAAACTTTCATGATATTTTTAGGACATTTTTTAAACAGTAATAATCTTAAGTAGTCTCTTTAACTTGCACAATTTTGCCTTGGTGTAGCATTATTTCAAAGTCCAACAAAGTTTGTATATTAATTATTTCGGCAAAAGGACTGTTTTTAACTGTAGCTCTAGTTGATTGGTTTATAACTGTTTTTAGTCTAAAAAAACCAGAGCAAAATAAGTGGTTTTATTACCTCGGAGTGTTAATTTCCCTTATCACATCTTGAATTCTCAGCAACATGGGAATCTATTCTTCATTTTAGTTTCTGTGTTCACCAAAACTAATTTAATTTTCAGATACTTTTTCCAAGTTTTTCTTTCCCTTAATATTCAAGAAAGTGACAGAACCTAAAACTGTGTGTTTTAGCTTCAACAAACTGTGCTGGTAGAAATTGTCTTGCTTTTAGCCTCCACCTTTTTCATACTGCTTCTTTAAAGCTTAAAAATTAATGTCATACATAAAGTGTTGAGTTTTTGCAGTAAGAGATATCTGTTATGTCCTTGGCATTCGGAATTTATTGTTCTGGATTGCAAGGTTACATTTTGATTTTGAAAGCAATGTTGTGTGCACAAGGATTGAGTGTTTGGGGAAAGTATATAAAGAAGGTCTCATGCTTAGTACTGATTAACCTGATGCAGTGAATTGATTGAGAAACAGCCATCTTTTTAAAAATTTTAATTACCATATTGTTTCTTAATTCTTGATGTACATAATTGTTAGGTCCACATAGCACATTAGTGAGTTACAAAATAATTTATCCTTTCTGGTTTGTCAACATAAAAAATGAGAAAAACATAAGAATTAGAAATGTCAGGATGCTTCTTTCAGCAGGAACTAAAAAAATTGATTGTAAATCATTCAAAATTTGACATATTATTTCTTGTAGAAGAACAAAGGGAAATTATTGATATTGTTTTGGAAGTATGTGAAATGTAAACACGACATCATAATGGTAACTAATTAGCATTAGTGAACAGGTTTTATGTGTAAATTATGAAGTTTACACTGTTATTCTTAAAGGGTTTCACACAGAAAAAAATTAGAACATGAAGAAATGGATTAGGTATTAGTAAAGGAACCATAAGCCTTTCTTTCTCCACTAGGAATTCTGGAAATTACTTTTGTTTTAAAGAAAAGAAATCAAAAGAAATTGGGTAAAGTTCAGAATCAACTGAAGTTGGACAAGTACTACTATTAACAGCAGCTTTACTTACAGGAGTTTGAAATTGAAGGTTTTGACATTTCTATGTTGATTTATTCATGAGCAAATATCCACAAAATTTCACTGTACTGCTTCAGGATCTGTATTATTTATGCATAAGGCTAATTTTTTACCTATAGATATCAGAGGCATTTTATGGACATCGTTAGTAATCTTAGTTAGATTCAGGATAAGACAGCACACTCTGGTCCATTAAAGTGGCCTCATTCATTTCCATATTCTATCCCTACAAGAATTCCAGAAGTCACCAATACACATACTAGATCATCTGTCTTTGGGTATACTGGGGTGCAACATCCAGCAAACAGAAGTAGGAGAAATTAGAGCTGAGGGGAATGATCTGTTTGTCTCCACTGGACCAGGGATCATTTGCAGCACTTTCTGCCTCGAACTGTGACTGGTTGGAATATCTAGTATCATACATTTGACTTTGCCAAAAAATGTTTGGGTGTGCTTGTGCCCAGAATTCTTTCAAGACTGTTGTGGAGCTACTTTTTTAGTCTTCATGAATATTTAAGAAACATAACTGTTCAAGAACTGGAGCACTGGATATGTTAAGACAGAAAACATTTTTAACAACTAGTTTCATGTCCTTCATAAATTACAAGATGTTCTTTAGAAGGTTATTTTTTGTCTTACCCTGGGTCTTGTCACCCTGGGTCTTGTCACCATAGCTATCTTTATCATACTCCAGGAGCTGAATTATTTCCAAAAAAGTTCCTGACAAAATAAGGGATCTTTCTTCATCTCATACCATCTAAATATTATGGACAAATACCTACTAAGTAGATGCTCTGACAAATAAAAAAAAAAATAAAAACATGATATCATCAAGGACAGAGACCTCAAGAGGATTATGGTTTGGTTCAGTTTTATTCTCAAAATACTGAAGATGACCAAAAGGTGATGATGGTAAAATGATAACAGAAATAAATAAAATTTTACTGAAAGAGTGATGAAAGGAAATTCCATCTACTTGAAGTTCAAACATAAAGAGTTTTCTTAAAATGTCTTTTAATAAAAAGAAAAATAATTTAAGAATATGTCTTATTTTAAAACCCATGGGCAGTCCTTTTTCTATATATGAAAAATAAGTCATTTCTTTAAATACTTTCCTCTCAAAAAGTTGAGGTTATTTTTGTTATAAATAGACCCTTATTATGCTTGCTGATAAACTATATTCCATTATTAATTTCTTCTTTATTTCTTAATATTCTAGTTGTATAAATCAGAATATTTTGTGATTCCGTGATCCTGTAATCCCATCAGAGGAAGAAATAATTTTACAGTATCTCTGCTAAAATCTTTGGCCTTCCCCTTGTACTGCACCTCCGTTTGAGTGTTTTTTTTGAGTTAGGCTTGACCAGCACCCAGATGCCCACCCAGATGCTCTCTCAGTCTTCCTTAAGAGGACAGAGGGACAAAACAGAATGAAAAAGCTCATGTGTTGAGATCCAGATAGAGTCATTGCATAGTCATTATCATCACAGGTAAAACAGCTGGCCCAGGGAAATTATTTTAATTTCTATTTTGAAGTAGATTTGGAGAGTTAGAAACAGTTAAAAAATTAGCATTACCCTGCCTTTTAATTTCAGCTTCACTTGTGACTGCCCTGCTCATGCTGTGAGGCACAGGGGTTTGCAGTCAGTCCACAGCAAATCCTCTCGGCTGCTCCTACCTCCTCATGCTGCTTCCTTGCATCATTGTGGGCTCTCCATGTGTGTTGCCATCTTTCAAGAATATCTGCTTCAGTATGAACTCTCCATAGACTTCAATTTCTTTGGGAACTATACTGAAGGATTTCCTGGACCTGGTCTGGCATGGGATCCTTTATGGAATATGGTATGGGTATATGCTCCAGCATAGTCCTCTCTCTGTGGTGTGGGGAAACACCTAATCCAGTGCCTTAAGCATTTCTGCCCCACTACTTCTCTGATTTTGATATTCAGTCTTTTTCTTCCCTCCTTCTCTCCCTGTGTGGTGGGTTTTTCTCATTCTTAAGTTCATTTTCACAGAGAGGCATGTTAGCAGGGCTGTCAGGCTGTGACCTGTGGTGGGTCTGGAACCAGAGGTGTCTACAATCAACTTTGTCCTCGCATAGGACACCTGTCCTCATATAGGCTGTCTCTGGTACACTGCTATAGCTGCCTCCTTTACAGCCAGCATAAATCCCTGTTGTCCACATTTAGCCTGTGCCACACACCACCATGGGAAGTCATTCTAGTGAGTCAGCCTTCACAGTGACAGAAAATTGTTTCTCCTTGTATTCTTAACTATCAAAATCTTGACAAGCTTAGTCTCTCATAGCCTGTCCTGTCTGCTTAGGATTTGGCTCTTTTAGCAGGTTAGTAAAATACAACGTGTTCACTGTTTCTCCTAATACCAGTTAGCAACCTACTCATTTTGACACTGGGACACACCAAGGATCAAGGCAGCTATCCAGTGTGCTCCTTCTGGCACTTGGTCAGAAAAATTAACTCTTTGATCACTTCTGTAGCACGCTTCATTTCTGCTGATTGAAAGGTTCATATGCTAGCTAGAAGAACAACTTCCATGCAGACTTGTCAGGAGGCATGCCTTGAAATCCTTTCACTGTTGAGGTTCATTGCCTCACTGCCACCCCTGTTGTCTCCCCTGAAATTCCTCTAAATTGTCTGTTTATGAGATCTGGGTCCCACGATTCTATCAGTTGAAAAAAATATAAACACTGTATCATGCGTCCCATTATATATTTGTAAAAAATACATGGACAGAACTATCTTTTTTATCTAATTTAATTGTTTGGGTTTTTATAATACAGCATATATGATATAGTCTTATAATACAGCTGGAGATGGGGTGGGGCCACTGAATACTTGAAAATTACTAAGGTTGTAGCAGTAGATTGTTATTTCTGATGTGGTCCATAGGAATCAAATGCATTTCCTTATGATGACAGTTTTATGGCCTGCAAGGAATTAATTTACAATAGGTTTAAGTCCATATACAAGTGACTACATCGATAAAAACACTCAGTATAAGTGGTAATAATTGTTAGTTGTAGCAAGGAGACCACAAATTGATCAGGTTCTGGAAGGAGAGAACAGTTATGAAACTTAAGTTGCTCAGTCAGATTCCAAGTAGATATGACCTGACACATTGAGGTATATTCATCAGCCACATTTCTCTCAGTTAACTAGGATCTCTAGTCCATCATATTATTTAGTTTTCTCAATAATGATTTAAAAGTCCTTGATTTAGAGATCTCAATGTAATTTTTTTGCCTAACCTAATGAAACTCCCAAGATGGTTTTTCTGTGTGTTAGACACATTAATCTTAAGAGTGGAGCCTTCTTGTATATGTGCTTAAGGTCTGTCCATCACTGTGGTCCTGGGTTGTTCTCAACTGGCCCTATCATGAGCCTATTGAAACAGTATGTGTACATGTAAAAAAAATCACAAAGCACACCCAATTAGATTGTTAAAATTCTAAATAAATACTGTAAGAAGTTTACAGTAGGAAAACAGCTATTTTTTCTCTGTGGTGAGAAAAAATGCAGTAAAAATATTACTTCGTCTCCGTCTCAACTGAGTGTTTCTTTATTTCAGTGTTTGATGAATGACTTTTGTTTCCCCTCCTAGCAATCTGACTTTCTTGATCCGTGTTCCTAAAGATCAGTTGTGCAGGACATACAGGTGTTAGCACAGCTGGCTTGCTGATGACAACTCTGTCCATATAGCTGTCTAGTGTGTCATCACTCATATTGTTCAGTGTCATTCTGACCTAGCCAAGCTAAAAATGGTACTCTAGCTCAAGAGGGATTTAAAAACCTTCACAAAGTAAAGATAAGACATTGCCAAATGTCATATCCATGTGCTTAACTGTTTTGAGTTTGGACATATCTAAGTAGCTAATTTCAGGATGCATTTGTCCTTGTCTTTTGGTTTTCTTTGTTGATTTTAGGGTGTTTTTTTGTTTTAATTTTGGGGGGTTGTTTGTTTGTTTTGGTTGGTTGAGGTGGGGGTTTGGGGTTTTTTTTTGGGTTTGGGGTTTTTTTAAAGGCTGAATACTTGTGAATAGTTTGTCTTCAGTAAGGAGAAATCCTTGTTTGGAGAATTGTGGAATTATTGAATACATTAACTGTTATTTTCTCCAGACATTGGTTCATTTTCAGCCCAAGGTCACTGAAATCTTTTCACAGGGGATGTATTATAGTGTATGTCTTGCAGCTACAGAGAAGCTTAGGTGCCATGGTCAACATTTGCAAAAAAACAACTCTGGATCAAATTAATATCTTATTCAACAGACCATGTAACGTGTGCTTGTAATAATATAAGAAAGCTTGAATTGATATTATAGGTAAGTCTGGGATGTTACTCTGCTCTGAAAATTAATTTCCATAATATTGACTAGTCATGAAGGGGGAAAAAAAAAGCCAAAAAAACCCAAAATGCCAAGCAGACACAAAACACATCTCAGTCTTATGAGATATGTCTCCTTACACAAACACCGTTATGCAGTAATCAATGCTGTCTTAGAAATCACCTGTGAAATAGCTTGTTTTGTAACTAAGTACAGATTTGTATGGCAGTCATCAAAAAGGATAGTCACTGAATCATTAGGCTAATACAGAAATTTTCAGTAGTTATTCTATTGAGGTAAATACTTGGTATCACATAATTGTGATAACATGTGGCTAACTACACTAAGGTATGTCAAAATGCTATTTAAACCTCTACTATCAACAGAAGTCAGACCCTTGGATTTGAGAATGTATTTCTTTTGATGAATGAACATGCAAGGATCTGATGGCTTTTAATGACTACTCAAACCTAACTGTGATGGCCATGTAGCAAGTATCCATTTCAACTCTTTCCCTTTCCCTCCTATAAGACACTCATGTCTCAGCAAAATACATTATGATTTGGTGTAGTTTGGTTTTTATACCTCTCAGGGGAAGAAAAAGAAAGGTTTGATGGGGTGTTTTTGCAGTTCAATCGACTAATTTGGTTCCAAATACTATTCTTCATTTTCTCATTAATTGTGTCTATAATTTTTCAGTTTTTGATTTAAAGTGCCTTCAGTTTAAGATACACAGTCTTATCACAGGCAGTCTCTTTACTTCTGGAGTGATCCTTGATTGATAAACATCCTGTTGGAATATATTGGATCTGAAATTATATTCAATTCATTCAATAAGATGAATATACACTTTTTGTAGTAATTTCCTTACTTTCAGAGCAGACTCAGCCTCGTGTTAAGAGCAACCAATATTAACAGATTGACTCTGTGATCTGACAGGGTGGTGTAGGATGTACTTCTGTATTAATTATGCCAAATCCTGCAGCAAATAATTTGGGGTCTGTATTCCCTTAAATAGGTAACACTTGATCACTGTTTTCTAGAGAGCCCAAAGTATATGAATGTAACATGAGGAAAATAATCTGCATCACCAGCTACTTGAAGTACTACTGTTATCAAGATTATTCAGTATTATTGTTGGTGCAGCTTCCTTCCTTATTCACTTGTATTTTTAATTTAGAGTAAGAAAACTTTAGAAATTCATACTAAACATGGAAAAAATATAGGAAGTGTTCATGAAGGCTTAATTCTATCATACAATGTATATAATTTTTTATTCTTCTTCTTAGTTTTATGATCATTTGTATAACACCATAACAAAGACTTGTCCATTCACAGCAATTACTATGTAACTTATTTCTGTTAAAATGCTTCCCATGGCAAAGGACTGTGTCCAGTAGATGTGCATGCTCTTAACCTCTGTGTTATGTCCCCACTCTACATGCTGCCCTGGAGGTATGCACACTACGCAGCTAAATTAGCCACATGCTTGCAAGACTGTGGTTAAGACCAAGATTTGCATTCAAACTCCTTTCTTCTACTTTAAAAAGTTCTAAACTCATTTTTGTCTGTTGTATGTCACATGCAGAACACAGAGGAGTGTGGTAGAAACCATTTTACTTTCACTCTTTTAGAATGATTTCTGTATTTGCAGCTTCTGTTATTCAGCAGTATGGTCGTCTCAAAGATAAACAGATTAAATCACTATTTTCCATTTGTTTATCATGAAATCACTGTAGATCTTGTTCTGCTCTTTAAATTGCAGATGATATGCTCTTTAAAAAGTAGTAGGAAATTAAAGAAGGATAAGCCCAAAAATAAGTATTTTTTAAAATGTAGAGTTGGTGAATTTTGAACTTATAAAATGTTCTCATATATAGCTTACATTGTGAATTTATATCTATAGATAATTTTATTTTCTTTTCACCATAAGAAAGCATTGAATTAGGAAAAAAAAAAAAAACTAAAATCTGGTTTATTGTACCAGTCAGATAGCAAATGCAAAAAGACATTTTCCAAGCTGAGCACATTCTAATACCATTTACAGCTTGCTAGCATTTAGTATCATGTCTCTATTGGCATAACTGAATATACCACATCAAACTGTGCATAGAAAAAACAAAGTGACCACTGGAGTGAACTTTAGACAAAACTATTATTACCTTGAGCAGCAGAAGATTTTAAAGTTCATTTTTGGACATGTAGAATTAGCCCGTCAAATTCTACACCTTGGTTCGGTCAATAACGTAACTTCAGTTTATTATTCAGTTTCAGCTTTGATCTGAATTAATGAGTACTTTATTGATTTTAAATTGAGTGGCTATAGTGTTGTCTTCTTTGTTGCTCTCCTAATTAATTAAAAAGTTAAACACTGTCATAAGTCACTCTCCTCCTTTATTTTAAAATGCTATGAGTATTGTAGTAGAGTGTGGATCCATTTGTGATTTTTCCTGTTTTCAGATAGTATTTATACATGTCTAAACTGAAAAATGTAATGATCATATTTAGAAGCATGCTGTCAGGATACTTAACTATACTCTGAATAAGTGCAACTTTTCACAGTCTCAGCTAAAATATGTTTACTAAAATAAGAAATGGCCAAAACGTTCACTAACATTGGATAAATATAAATTTATATTTTTTTTCTATATTAATTTTAGAGTATAGGGAAGTGAAACTGGTTTTAGACATTTTTAGTCATTGCAATAAGCCTGATTAGCTGATCAGGTGTTTTAGATTTTAACATAAAGCTCTCTAGCACTGGGAGACGTTTCAGACAAAATGGTCTTGCTTTAGATTTCATATGGAGGGAAAAAATGTCATTGAATACAAAAAAGCTCTGAAAATTGCAATTTAAAGCTTAACTGCATAGGATGGGTTCTTCAGCCTGTAGAGCTTCAAAAAACCCCTTCTTTTAAAAAAGAAATTAAATTACCCATTTTATCTTTGCCTCATGGTTCTGTAAAGTTTGTATGTGCATATTGTTTTTACTGCATTAGAGAATGAGGAAATAAATACAGTTTCCCACCTCCTGTTGTTTTGTTTCTGGGTATCAAAAAGCCAATAGACAGAAGTTATTAAATTAGTTCTTTACTAAGATTTCGTACAGGTCTTGTCTCTCCAACATGATTCCATGCAGGCACGGCCATTATAGCTTTCCAGTCCTTGAACAGGTAGGCGACTTGGAATGATTTCACTTCTAGCGAAACAAAATAGTCTCTTGTTTTGGTTGTAAAGAAACAACCCAGTCTTTTGTTCTTACAATTTTTCCTGAACCCTCATGAGTATTTTTCAAAGGAAAAATCTGTCTTAATTCTCAGTTTCTCAGTATGCATACTGATTATGAGATGTACTCTCTACAATCTAAGTATTTACAAACACAAAAAAATGTTTGTTTTGTTTTTTTTTTTTTTGATTGTGAATCCTCATTTCAAAAATCCTACTCTTTAAGAAGCAAATACATACTTTTCTGATGCAGTGGTATTAATGGCATTTGTTTATCACAATGCAACCATTTAAAAAATGGGGTGTATATTTTATTGTTCAGTGAGTGTCAGACCCCAATACTGAAATAGAGACTTTGAAACTAATAGGGTTAAAAGGACTTCTACTGTCTGTATTGTGTATATATTATACCTACATTGCTTATACATTGTTTTTTCCCTCTAGTATTAGCAATCTGCTTTTGTACTTTGACATAGGGATTTCCCTTGTGAATTTTGTCACAGAAAAAAGAGAATCATCAATATCGCAGTTAAACTTGACTTTCAAAGCTAATAGTATCTCATTTGGAGGCTGAAATTTAATAAATTTTCTTTGATTCTGTTTGAGTTTTTAAACATCAAACAATGAATTGGCCAGGGTGCAGTAAAATATTTAGATCTATTGACTACAGTTCAGAAGGGTAGAAGGCAAAACACTGGTGGTTTGATGTTGATAAATTCTTAGTACCTTAATCCACATTAATGTTTTCTTTTATCTGTGCGCATACTGGCAGCAAAGACATTGAAAAGTTGGTGTATATATAAGCTATAAAAATGTAAATCAAGTGTGTGTGTGTGTGTGTGAGTGTGTGTGCGTGCATGTGTGTATATTTAAAGCAATGTATTTTGTTATGTTCAGCAAGGTTAACATCTGACCAGAATTACACATGCTGACAGAACACTCTAGAGAGTATGTTTGTTCCATAGGACTGTATATGCTGAACCTAGTGCACTATGTGTGCAAAAAATGCGTAGAGGACCTTTCCTGTTATAAAAATTGCATCATAGTGCATATGTTTGGCAGCCACAGGTATTGACAGGAATTCTTTAGGTCAACTTGGGAAATGTAGGGCTCCCTATTCCCACAGAACAGAGGAACGAATAAAATAAAATCTCTTCTTCTTTGTATCAGTAGATTTGCACATGCTTCTTTCAATCAGAGCAGATTTCAAAGGCTCTGCTATTATTTGAAATGTGTTCACTCATAATCAACATTTTACAAGAATCTAATTTTGTAAGTGGCTACAGAAAAGTAATCTAGGATTTAAAATTAATTGATTTATGTTTTAATTCTTGTTCGGTTCATTCTTGTGGGCAAGGCAGCCTCTAACAAAACATGAAATTTATTAAAATAGTACTTAGTAAATGTTGTATCTATTGATTAATATGTATTTAGAATATGTCCAGTATATTTTTTAGTATATATTCAGTATATGTTTTAGTATTAGACTGTGTATTGGGTCATTAAAACCGTAAATTATTTTTGCAGCGCTCACTATTTCTATTCAACAGCTGCAGTGTATGCCAAATTAATGGATTTAATCTATTCGTTTGTACTAGCCTATATTTGTATGTGCGTCTATCCGTCTGCATTAGACTATAATCTGAGTACCGGATCTCCCGGAGGCGGACGCTGTACATTTTGCATTAAGCGGAGCGCGAAGCGGGCGCGCGGCGCCCCGCGGAGCGCGCACACGAGCGGGCTGTGTGCCGAGGGCCGCTCGGCGCGCGCGGCCGCCGGCAGGTGGCGCTGCGGCACCAACGCGGTGCCCGCGTTTTGTGCGAGCGCGCCGACGGCCATTAGCGCCGCTTAGGGCCCGTGCGGCGGGCCCGCCGAGAGAAAGCGCTGCTTTCTTCCTCGCATCCCTCCCCCCCTTGTTAATTGGAAAGCTACAGGTTAGTTCATTTTGCTTTATTTGTGGATTATTCATTTTATTCTGACTTTCGACTGTCGTTTCTAAATGAACCTTATTCTGGAGGACGGATTCCAGAGTAGACAGAACTCACATTGCAGCTTCTCATTGATGTGATCACAAGAACTTTTTAATTTCACCGCTCGTGTTTGTTTCAGTTAGTACAATTACTGTTTCTTTTCTTACGAGCTTTTTACAGCGACAGATCTGTGAAATGTATATGCCAGCTGGGCTACAGAGCCCTTAGTGTCTTTTCTTCTCATTTCAGACCAGGGGAAGATGCTTTTTCTTCTTAACATTCTCTCCCAGCACTCTGAATTAGAGATTTATTTGCAACGAAAAATCAATTAGTCCTAAATTTATTCATGGATTTCAGGTCCAGCGATCAATGCAAGTCCACTCAGTGGGCTCAAGGGGACCCAGTTCATCCCAGTTAATGTGTCTGAAGGGGAATTACCATTGATGCTGTTTTTTTCCCTTTAGGTCAGAGATCAGGCCTTGCTGCCGTGTACAGCAGCAGCCACGAATGACTTCACCCTGGAGCTACCCAAACTGCACCTGGAGACCTTTTCAGAGGAAGGGCTGAAGGGCAGGCCAGAGGCTGCAGCATTTCAGGTTAGAGTCTAAAATAATCCTGTTTCTTGTTTTCATTTTTTGCGACTGAGAACAAGAAGCTAGGCTGCTCTGAATGTGTGGAGAAGAAAATGCTTCAAAACTATAGTAGCCAACAGTTGAAAGAAAAATAATTTTCCTATATAACGTTGGATGTGGTATTTGAGAGATGATGCGAACTTTTAATTTTGCAGGTATAATGTTAAATAACTGACAAGGATATGATCATGGAAAAACACAAATTCTATATTTGAAAATTAATATCACTCTTTCCCACCCCCATTTCCTCTGCTTAATTTAAGCAACACAAACAGAAATTTAAAATGGGGGGGGGGGGGAAGACAAGAGTTTTATGCTGCTACTTAGTCAGTATCATATTTTTTCATATTTTGGTTTTAGAAGTTACAATGATCTTTAGCACTCATAATTTAAAAGAAACTGCTATTTGGAGTACTTTAGTATAGGAGCTGTTTTATTTATGTAGGTTTAAATACTTAATTTCAAATATACTAATACTAATTTTCAAGGAGGAAACACTAATTTTCAAAATACTAATTTTACTAGGAGGAACTGAGGAAAAGAAGAGAAATTAACTGAAAATGTACATGTCTTCAGCTGTGAAAATGGATTTTGTGCAATGCCTCCTTATTGTTTCTAAGTTTGTTATGTCTTCTTCTATACAAACTATGCCTTAATCTTTATAGCTGTGCAGAATACATTATTGTTAAAAGCAGAATATTTTGTTTTCCCAATGAGAGAACAAAAGGCAGAGTGAGTACATTTTTCTTTCATTATACTCTTCTATCTGAATCAGAGAGAGCAAAGGTAGTCAAGTGCGATGATGTTAGGAAATGCAAATATTGCATAATATGTGTACTTTTCAGTAGTAACCTTTTTAATTTATTGTAGATTTTCAGTTCTAGATGCAGTATATAATTGCAGGTACAGTGTCACAAAACCAAACATTCAAGAAAGGCAGATTCTAAACTGGAAATTTTTTACTGTTGCCCTTTTGCATGCCTGTCTTTCAATATGAAAAATATTTAAATTATGTGTGTATTATCATGTTTCCATGATAAAGTAGTAATATGTAACACCATGAGATTCCCATGCACCTTAGTAAGCACAGCTGTAGGTCTCTGGCAGAGGGTTGATTGCAAATGCTTCCCCATACAGTGATCATCACTTCTAAAGCTGCACAAAAAACTCCACAGGTGCATCTTTTTTCTAAGAAGCTGTCATAGAAATCACCAGCTTTTATATAATACTCTTCTAGTTCAGCAGCTTGTTTGGTGATACTCGATTCTGGTTTTTTTGTCTCATCCCAACTTCCATTCTTTTTTGACCTTGCAATGATTGCAGAAGCGTTTCCAAGACAGCCTATTCTGTCATTGTTTCTAAGAACAGAAACAGTAGTATAAAAAGTTGAATTTCACATTTGAACAGAGTACTTACTCGTGCTATAGCTAACCCATAGTATTGTGTGTGCTGCACTGGTAGTGCAGCGATCTAAACCTACTTTTTGTTTACGTGACAGCTTCAGTTACACTTGGTTACTCTGTGCGTACACAAACAGCTCCAATGGTTTGGTTTATATCACTGTGAAGTTCCTTTCCTCCTTCCCTTTATCCTTTTCCCTTTTGCTTCTCTTCCTTCCCCTTCTTTCCCTCTTCCTATCTCTAGTTACGTACTGCTTTTTCGATAACTTTCTAAGCACATTATACAGATTTTCTTACAAAATTTTCTTTTTATAATGGGGAGTTAGCTAATCGATGTTAATTTCATGCAAAACTATATTTAGAACAATCCTGTGATCCTAAACGAGGTAAACTGTGACTAATCACTTTATGGACACTTCTCTTTAAAACCAGTGGAATTGTTTTCCTGCATATTCTCTAGAACTGCTATAGTTAGTCTGTGATAAGTACGATTCAGTTAAAGGCCTTATTATCTGCAAGTGTTAGGTATCAGGAGTTTTCTCCCAAGTCTAAATTTGTTAGTATTTGATGGTTTATTTTTAAAAATTGCATGAAAAATTAAATTAGATCCTAAATTAGAGAGTGTGATAGGGATGAAACACTGACTGTCAGAACTGTTGGGTAGTGACAGAAGATGACTTTTTTCTATTTTTATTATTTGTGCATCCAGTTTGTAGTAGGTGGTTGAGATCAGTAATTAATTATATATCCATTGGTCTGAGTGTATCACTTCATCATATGGAAGTGGTATGCATCTTTTAAAGAATTGTACCCTCTAGTTTTGACCTTTAGGTAATGAAATGAAATATTTGGACACACCATTCTATGTATCTTCTCTAAAGCCTGCACTTTATGAAACGGCTCCTAAATTGCAAAGTTATGTAGTAGATTGAAATGTTATGTTATTCAACAAGCATATCCTTGCACTAAGCATCTTCTAAAGCCACATGCTAGTTGTGAAAGTATGACATAATTTCTAGGCACTTTTTAAATTCTTGAGGACTGCAGCAGAATTAATACAGTAGTTTGAAAATGTCACTTCAGTTGGATAAATAATGAAAAAGGTGTAATATCTCTAAGATTAAAATATGATTGCTATAGCTTTGAAAAAGTTTCACTTGATATTTAATAGCTGTAAAGAACATTATGTCACAAAATTGTGCTGTTTGTTGCTTATGTTTGAAAGTGGAAAGTTACAGTATTGTTTTCAAGCAGACGCTTACCCCTGATCAGGAGAGAGTGAAGGACAAAAGCACTGCAGCGGCAGGGAATCCCCCAGCCCCAACAGTCAGGCACCAAAAGCACACCTGTCTACTCGGATCCTGGGACAGAGAGCGACAGGCAGGCACGGGCCCAGCCCCTCACCCCCATCCAAAATCTCGCCGTGTCTCTGCACTTCCCAAGAGAGAGCTCCTCAGCCACGAGACAGCAGCAAACTGCAATCTTCTCCCTCCTTCTCCTCCCAGACACATCATTTGTCTCCTAAGTATCCTCTTACTATCTCTTAGGCAACAAATAGAAAATTTTTTGACAGAAAGAAAAAGAAAGAAAAATCTTAACCTCCAACAACACCTCCTTGCTCTCCACAGCTACCTGAAAGGTTGTAGTCAGGTTGTAGTCAGTCTCTTCTCCCAGGCAACTAGCAACAGGACAAAAGGACATAGTCTCAAACTGTGTCTGAGGAATTTCATGCTGGACATCAGAAAGCTGGTAAGACATTGGAATGGACTTTCCAGGAGTATGATGGAGTTACCATCCTTGGAAGTGTTCAAGAAACAAGTGGATTTGGCACTTAGTGCTATGATTTGTTGGTGTGGTGATGTTCAGTCAAGGGTTGATGATTTTGGAGGTCTTTTCCAACAATAAATGATTCTGTGATTCTTTCCTCCAGGTGGGTTTGAGATGGTTAAGTTTTCACTTTGTCTTGCCTGTCTCTGCTTCAGTTTTTGTCTCTCTGCCACAGGCTGTCAGGCTCTGCTGCCTGACCATGTGTCCTCTCTGCACACTCTCCACCGCACACGTGCCCTCCTGGCTGTGGGATTGCTGCTGTGTGCATGCTGACCAGGTGCATCCACTCCCTGCTGCTCTTGCTTTCCCTCTCCCTGCATGCATGCTCTCTCTGCCCAACGTGCTCTTGAGCTTTCCTTCAGTCAGGGTCTCTCTTCTGCTTCCTGTGCCTCTTTCCCACTCTATCTTGCCTGCTCCAAATCAGTCTTTCTGTCCCTGCTGTCCCTCTGCCTCTCCCTTCCACCTGCCCCATCTTGCTCCCTCTATATTCAGCATGTATCCATCTGTTCATGCAGGTTTAAAAGTCCACATGGGTGGACTAAGGTGTTTTGAGGTAATTTAAAACGAAAAGCGCAGTAATAAAATGAAGACTTATAATTTTAGTAATATATTCAAGTACTAACATATCTTCCGTGTTAGCATATAATCTTTATAAATTTATGAAGAAGTAGGTTTTTTACCATTTATGCATTCATGTATGATTTAGTCATGCATTATCTAATTGTGCTGTAGGTCCACTTTTTCTAATTAATTGGAAAAACAAATGTAGTTTTAGGAGCTTCCTAATTTGTATTTATTTTCACTTGTTTATTAATTTTAGACTTATGCTTGATAGATTAGATGGTGAAAGATATGCATAATTCTGCTGATAATTTTCCTCAAAATAATAAACACTTTCTCATTTCTGTGTTCACTTGTGAATAAAAAAGTTCTTACCAAACTGAGGAAGCAAGTAATTTTAAAGGTAACATTATCATTCTGTCATCAGATGTTATCCTCTGTATAGGGCTTGTCTTTCAAACGTAAGTCAGTTCTGGTAAGAGGACTCAATGAGATGAATTAATCATGGAGCAGCTCCTTAAAAACTGTATTACTAGTACTTAAAATCTTGTACTTCAGTTTTAAAGGTTTTTTCTTTTATTAACATGTCTGTTAAAAGAAAAAAAAATTCTCTCATTGCTTCAGAAAGAAGAAATATTATTTAGAGAGTCTTAAAGATGCATCATGCAAACTTTTATGGTGTTTTATTTTTACTTACACTGTTTCACCAGAGAAGGAACTATGAATTGTATTATAGAGGCCAGAATGGTGCCTCCTCTGGAATTAGTCTGCTGTTTCTTGTCAGGTAAAACTGGGTCTTCACAGTATAGTTCAGCAGCTGCTATCAATAGCTGCCCTCCCACCTCCAAAAGGACTAATTTCTTCAGCTCTTCAAAAGGACTGTTTTCTTACTTAGGGATGCTTCTGGACTTTACAGTTGCATTTTGAGTTTAAATACTCAATAAATAAGTAACTGTTTCAAAAGCATTAGAGTGGGGCAACGTCTCCTGCAAATTTAAGCTTTTGCAAACTTCAATCTGACAAATATAAAGTTGGTGTAGGACTGAAACAATGATTTACAACTAAGTAAAGTCTGAATAACCAGATTGAAGAGATGTAAAGTGGAGAACTCTAATTTAATCTTCTTGAAAGTGTTTAGCTGGTATCTGGAGTCATGTCTCCAGATATGTTGTATCATGCTGCTAAATATTTAGAAGCCATTCTAGCATAATTCAATATAATTACTTTAAAACGTAAGATCAATGCATATTTGGAAAATATTATTTAAAACATTAAAAATGAGACATCTTCTAAATACCAGTGATGTTGGAAATTTGCCTTCTATAATTTGAGTTTCACACTGCTTTTCCTTTCTACCACTTATCTGCTCAACTTTCCTCTTCACAGCATTTGTTAGCAGTCTTTTTCTCCCTCTCCCCTGTGCATGCTCTCTCCTTTCCTCATTTCTCTGCTCCTTGTCATTAGCCTCTTTACTTCACTTTTTCAGTCACCCTTGCACTTTTATATTTCTTCATTTGCCTTTCTTCATCCTACTAAATTATGACAGATTATATGAAGAACCTTCTCAGAGGGTGTTGTAGTTAACTGGGACACTCTTGCACTCCAGCCATGCTAAGTCTTGGCCTTAGGAACCATAAATATCAAAGTCAGTGTCTGTAATCACCAGTTAATTACTGAAAGTTCTCTGTGCCTGTGACACTACTAAGCCTTGTCCACTCCCTTCATAAACATTATCAGTTTTGTAAAAACTTTTCAGCTAAGATGATGATTATCTTGATTATCTTGAATGCTGAGTTAGTACAACTTTGTATTTTATCATTCAGCCTTTCAGTAACCTTTCTCAATGGAAAGTTTTCTTTTTGGTCCTGTCATGCAATCATGTAACTATCCATCTTTGTCCACTTAGACTTTTTCATATATTTATATATATTGCATGTGAGTGATGTGTTAGGAATTACCTGTGCTAACATGCAAGAAAGCCATTTAAGAACTATGTAAAATATGAACTTAATTCACTAGGTTTATTTATTTAGTATTGTTTCTGCTTGTAATCCTGGTTGTTTGTTGTTTTTTTTTTTCACCTGGTTACCAGGTTGCTGCATCTTATATCAGGAAGCATCTTTCCTGTTTAATACTCACTATCCTTTGATGAGAAAAATTAATCCTGAGTCATGGTAATCTCAATCTGTATCAAAAGCTGCCTCAGTCAATAAGAGCAGACTCCTAATAGCTGTAATTGAAAAATAAAGCATCAGTTAATCACAGAAGATATCAAATACAGTTATAATAGCACCTTGTTAGGCAGATACTTTTACTTCAGAAATCCTGTCTTTCAGAACTGCATGGTTTTATCTCTGTGCACAGCATCTTCAGAGAAGGAATAGTTTTCACAGATGGCAACTGTATAAATTTGTAACTCATTTTTTAGAGAGTGTGCAGTGTGTACCATTGTAACACAGACAAGTCGATTAAGAAGCATAGATGTTTAATTGTTGGCAAACGTGGGTTACAAATTAAATTTGTGAAGTGAAAACTGTGAAAGATTGGAATTGTCTGGAGTCTTACATTTTTTGTACTGGGTCTTTTAATTTTGAAAACTAAAAAAAATGCTGAGCAAGTGAGCCTAAGCAATAGAAATTAATAAGGCAATAGACTTTATTACACAAATGTTTAAGTAACAGAAATCAGACTATTTTCTATTATTATATTTTTTAAAAAACCAGTCTTCTTCAAATGCTGAAACTTTCATTTAGGTTTTTTGGTTTTTTTTGCTTAACTGCCTAGTAGTACATTATTATAAAATATATGTCTCCTTGTTCTTATCAATTGCTTACAGAGTAGAAGAAATTATTAAATATTGCACTATATTAGTACAAGAATTTTGTAAAGGAATCATGGGAGACATTTCTGCCAAGATACTGCATTTTGGTGGGCCTTGTAGTTAAAGACCTGGAAGAGGAAGGGTTATCTACAACTTGATCAAGTTTATTATGGCTTAGTGATTTGCTGATTGATTTCATTCGCTATTAGTTAAGGCTCTCTTAATGTCAAGCTTTCTTTGCATAATGCCTTGAAATAAAGACTTGATGAAGATTTTTCAGATTGATGCTGCTTATATAAACTGACCCTGATTTGCCCTTCTGCATGATAATGTGACAGGAGTTAGACAAAAATATAGCAATGAATATGCAACTTAAGGATTAAGAAAAATACAGTAAACCTTTCAGAATACAGGCATAAAAACCAGGCTGTTTTCTTATTTCCACACTTATCATATATTGAAGAAGCTATCCCAAATGCTATCCTACTGAGGTGAAATTTGAAGAGAATGAGTTTTGAAAGGATTTAAAGTTAAACTGCTTTGTTTTACCTGATTCTAGTAATTGGTCTCTAATTAATTTTGGTGGTGTTTTGTTGTTAGTGGGATTTTTAATTATTTTTTTTTCTGGAAAGTGTTATAAAGTGTATAAAGTATAAGTTTAAGTGTATAAATTTTGGCTTATAAATCCACTTATGTTATTACCTGCAAATTTTTTTTTTTTACATTGCTGAGCTGAATTTAACCTGTTGTCTTGATTTATCATGTATTGAATTGATTGCCTGTCCAGTGACTTGTGTTGCTAGTATCATAGGATCACAAATTCCAACATTTTATTGGACTGTGAAAAGCACAAATTCTTGAGATTCATATAATCTTTGCTATAGGTGTCCCAGGAATAATATGCTGTAAGTAGGGCACTCAATACTTGTCTATTGCAGTACCCAATTTCATTATATTATTTTAGAACTCTCCCTAAAGTATGATCATTTTTGATCTCTCCCTGTTAAATGCAAAAAGGTGGCAAGAAATTAGGGGGTGAGGTGAGAATGGAGACAGCTGGGGGGTGCTCTAATCAATGGAAATAGGATGAATGTGGAACTGTTGTGTAAACCTTAATAATAACACAGCCTGCATGTTCCACGTTTACATGCAAAGGGTTAGATATTCTATAGCTTTTAAGAAGATAATATCCATGGAATGACAAAAATTTGTTTATCCTCCTGGAACTTTGATAGAAATCGAGATTCCTCTGGATGACTGCAACATCAGGATCTTTTTTGATAAAAGAGCAGTTCTAAACTAAAGATCAGGAGGGAAGAGAGGGATGAGAAAGTTTGACCTTCCACCTGTGTCGGCAGACTTATGATGTACATTTAATGCCTGAAGACTGTATTTTAGTTCTGATTTCTCTCTGTTAAGAGGTAGATAGTTTGTTCTTCTCCAGTACCAGCACCCATTGGTGGATCCGCCTTTTTCTGCTTCATGTCATTTAATTCTAAAGGAAGAGATCAGAGAGCAAAACCTCCTGCCATTGCTACAGTATATAGTGCCAGACTTTCCCTCCGTCCAGTTTTCCAATCTCAAATGTTTTTGGTTAATATTGTGTAAGTTTAAATTCTCAAGTATTTATGCATGCTTGCAAAGACCACAGGACTAGGTTTTGAGCAGAGATTCCCCTACATGTCAAAATGTGATGTTTGCCTGTACCTTGGCAAAGGTCACTATCCTTGATGCTTGATTTCTTCTGCTCTATTCCACGTGAGACTTGCCGCAAATTTTATTCCTTTGGGAAATAGAATGTAGGACTGAATATTTAATGCCTAGAGGTCACACAGAATAGCAGTAAACTGGTTGACCCTGCTTAAAAATAGATTTTTTAGGGGCAGGGAAAAGGACAAAAAAAAAAAAAAAAAGGAGTATAAGAAACAGTGCTTAAATGTTAAATGTCTCCAGAAATTTTCCCAGCCTTCACCATTTTAATTGACAGATCTTCTGAAAACAGTAGAAATGATCTGTAGTTTCTAGAGTTTGTAAGCTGTGGAAGTGATTTCTTTGTTACCAACATTCATAGGCACAATTACTCATAAATTACCTTACTGCAAGTAGTGATCCAGCTCTGAAAAATGGATAAAGGAAATAGTAATGAATTAACATCATAGGTAGTTTGAAAAATGCTACTCTCTTGGGTATTTTTAAGTTAGGATGGTCTAAGTTAATTTAGGATTTTCAGTTAGGAATCATGGATGTTTTGGTTTGATTTTTTGCCCATTTCAAAGTTTCTAATCAAGAGCAAAGCAGGCTTAAGCTAAAATTAATAAGACTTCATTAACTAACATAAAAGAAAAACAAGAATGCGGATGGAACAGTAAAAACGCTCTTCCTCCCTCCCCACACCTTGTTTTCTCTTAACCAACAATGTAAAGACAAGAACACTTAGAAATCTCAGTCACTTTTTCACCTCTACAAATAGTCTTTTAGTTCATTTAGAGAGAAAAGTATTTTTGCTAATGCTATGGAAAGTTCCCCACAAGAAAAGAACTCTTGTGGCTTCATTTTCTCACAAACCACAGGTGCCCATGATCTGCTTTTGTGAAGATTTTCCCATCTTTCACAGTTTTTCCTCACAACTGAGCTTTCGGTCCATATCAGCTTATTGGGGTGCTATTTTAAGGGTGAGCCTTTCTAGCATTCTTTCATTCATCTCTGGGAACAGAGGTCTTCCCCTTTTATCCCTGGGGCCAAGGTTTCTCATCAAACTTTTAACACTGGTGCCTCTGCTCATGATTGTGGCTAGAATGCTGCCAACCCCCCAAAGCATTCCATGAACTTACTGGGGAAAACCCAAAGTCTGATATAGCAAGTATATCTTTACCATAGCTTCACAAAAGAATTTTACAGCCTAAGCTTAAGACAAACTTTTCAAAATCCCTTCAATCTAAAATCTAACTCTTCTTTTACCGACTTCAATTTCATGTGGCTGTTCTTACAAAATTTTACCTCCTTTTTTCCTTCTTAGGCCACGAGACAATTAGTGTTTTTCGAGTAAAAAGTCTTGTAACGCTGAAAAAAGTCATTTTAGTCCAAGTCCTGGATTAGAAACAAGTTCCCTCTGCTTCTTCCTGCTGGCCATGTGCTCTTTTGCCGACTCCATGTGAGCTGTGCCGGCTGCTCTCAGTCTGGAACGGGGATCAGGGCTGCTCCTGGCTTTGGGGCCGCCTTTAGCACGGACCACGGGGGCCACCGGTGCTGGTGCCCATGCACAGCTCCTTTGGTGCCCGTACAGGTGCTGTCCCCATGCTCAGCTCCTTTGGTGCCCGTACAGGTGCTGTCCCCATGCTCAGCTCCTTTGGTGCCCATACAGGTGCTGGTGCCCATGCACAGCTCCTTTGGTGCCCATACAGGTGCTGGTGCCCATGCACAGCTCCTTGGTGCCCGTGCAGGTGCTGTCCCATGCACAGCTCCTTTGGTGTCCATACAGGTGCTGTCCCCATGCACAGCTCCTTTGGTGCCCGTGCAGGTGCTGTCCCCATGCTCAGCTCCTTTGGTGCCCGTGCAGGTGCTGTCCCCATGCTCAGCTCCTTTGGTGCCCGTGCAGGTGCTGTCCCCATGCTCAGCTCCTTTGGTGCCCGTACAGGTGCTGTCCCCATGCTCAGCTCCTTTGGTGCGCATGCAGGTGCTGTCCCCATGCTCAGCTCCTTTGGTGCCCGTGCAGGTGCTGTCCCCATGCTCAGCTCCTTTGGTGCCCGTACAGGTGCTGTCCCCATGCTCAGCTCCTTTGGTGCCCGTGCAGGTGCTGTCCCCATGCTCAGCTCCTTTGGTGCCCGTGCAGGTGCTGTCCCATGCTCAGCTCCTTTGGTGCCCGTGCAGGTGCTGTCCCCATGCTCAGCCGCTCCCGATGCCGACACAGCCTCAGGCCAGCGTGGTTTGGTTGTTCAGCTGGAACAAAAGCTCTGCAGGCTCTGCCGCTCCTTTGCCCCTGCCGGGCCGGGCCCGGTGGGTTCCTCGGGGAGGGCTCGGCAGCCGCTCCCGCCCCTCCAGGAGCGGAGAATCCCGGCCGGGCCGAGCGGGCCCAGCCCGGTTCCGCCCCCTGGGCCGAGCGGGCCCGGCCGCCCCCGGCCCGCCGCCGCCTCCGCACAGCCTGGGCAGGGCCGGGAGCGGGCAGAGGGGTGTGCTCGGACAGCTGCAAGGGAAGAGACCTGCCCGGGCTGCTTTCAAAGGGAATAAGAACTAGAAAATGCTTTCCCATTGATCTAATAAAATGTCAATCTCAAACCCAGCCAGCTCACTTCCCTGGGCTGGTCAAACTAGGACAATGGATAAGAAACAGCTGCTTTTGTTGATCCACCATTAAGGTCATCACTCAAGTACATGATACTTCGATGCCTGCAGTCATTACCAAATTCAGTAGAAAGATTAGAAAGGGCTTTCTCAATCCCATTACAACACCCCATGATATGGGATGTTTTACTTCTGATTCTATTAGTATAAAGAATGCTTTCTAGGCAAACTTATTTCAGCAATGCCCCTCCTCCTTAGTTTTCTCTTTCATGGTTGCTATAAGCGTCCAGTTTTATAAAGAGAATTCTGAAAGTCACTTTATCTCTTAAGCTTCTAAGGAACTGGATCTGGTTGTTGATTGTTGGCCAGACCAGGGAGAAGTCCAACCTTACTTGCCAGCCAATAATCTGAATCACATTTTCCAATTTTATCATTATTTCCCACTTACTGAAAAGGTACTTGGTGTATTTGCTGAAGACAAAGCAGAAAGTCATGTCTTCCAAAATGTTATCTAGAAGGCTCATCTGGTAGCAACATGTTATAGGTAATAAAACGATAAAGCAGAATTAATAATAAAGAAAATAGGTTTTTATTTTGCGACCGAGATTCGGTCGTTGATAGCCACAATCAAAGGGACAGCGTCGAGCCCGGGGTCAGCGCTGGGTGAGCTCTGATCCGAGCTCTATCGCTTCGAATCCCCTCTGTTCACAAATGTTGTCTCTGCTGGGTGGGTTTTATACAGTTTTTTTCGCTCGGGGCAGAATTTCTCCTATTCTTTCGTGGTTTCTGATATTCCTGTAGTCTCCTCTTTTTCCGTGCTGGGCTGGACAAAACCGTTTCTGGGAAGCGATGAATGCTGTTCCTCGAGTTAAGGGAATCTGGTATTGGGTGGAGGTTCCTTACGACTCTGGCTATCTTGATTGTCGATACTGATGGAGTATTCATCACTTGGGTGTTTCCTGGACTGTCCAGGGAAGGGCCCATCTCCACAGGAGCCACGTCTTTTCATTTGTTAATTAGGTCTTTCAGCTGGCATCTGTTTCACGATTTGTGAAGCAATCTTTTCCCTGGTTTTGGCTGATGATTTTTAAAACCTTAAGCATTTCTCTCACAGGCACAGCTTTATTTCACGTATATTTTACATAAGCATGAATTATTCCATAACATATATAACAACATATCTTTGAATTGCTGGAGTGAGGACAACAAGAGCTCTGCCATCAGAAAAGTTAGTGACTTTTTTGTTAAGGGAACTTCATTCATGAGACTCTGGCAGTGACATTCCCAGCGTCAGAGCCTTGCATTGTTGAAGTGAAGCCCCTTCACAGGGGGTGACTGCAGTGAGCTGTCTGGTGCCCTGCTTGACTCCTTACACAGCCCACACCCACATGCAGTCAGACCAGGTTTCATTACAGGTTCAACCCCAGGTTTCCCACAGTGGTGTCTCAGGTGTCTCAGTCCATAAAGCCATTTATTTCACGGTGCAGTAACACAGAAACAGCTCGAGCTGGGATCTCTGAGCAGGACTTCCAGCAAAGGAACCCCGATCTTTGACATCCTCAGTCTCCCTGTATGTAAGTCTTGCTCTTGCTCCTGAGTCTTCAGCTTCTGTACCTGTATAGAGTCACCAGTCTTCATTTCCTTTGTTATCCAAAAGGTGGGCAGTTCCCAGCTCTTCATGTGTCTCAGTGTCCATTCTGGCTGCTGTCACCCACATTCATGCCCCTGTTATCCAAAGTTTGGCAGTTCACAGCCTCTTGTCCCAGGCTCCCACCCAGAGCTCAGAATACTTCTCAGTCATTATCTTGTCAGCTGCCAGCTACCTGGACCAGATGTACTGCTCAACGCTTTCAACCTGCTGTTCTAAGTGAACAGCATTCTCGCTGTTCAGAGAAGAGGCCAGACTTCACTCCAGTATAGTGGAGTCTCACTCATCCACCGATATTTAGCTTGTATTGGTTGGGATTTATACCTTTCTGAGCTGAGCTAATCTCTCATATGACAAACACCAAAAGGTAGACAAACACAATCTCTTTTTCCCATCAAGAGTTTTCTTCAGCTGTAAATCCATTGTTGTAGACCTAAACATTCAGAGATGATAGGGATCATTTTATTTCATCTTCCACAGATTATGATGGTTAAAAGCAAACTTTGTGAAAAAAAAATTATTAATATGATACTAACCTTTAAGAATAGCAAATTGTCAAGGTCAGTGATGATGCCACTCCTGTCAGACATTTGCTTGGAAAGAGAGATTCTAATAAATGTGCTTATTGTGAGATTCGGTGTTAGGTATACTGTGTTCTTTAAATTTCCTTGTATTTTGGAAAAAAAGATGTTGTCATTGAGATTTCTCATAAAACATTTTCATAGCATAAATTAAGTCTTGAAAGCAAGTCTGATTGAAAGTCTAGCCATTTGCATGTTTTTTTTTTTTTTTTTTTTTTAATGTTGTTTAAGAATATATGAAGCAAACCCAGTTATTTCATTAACTTGTGAGTTTTAGGCAGAATGTAGGGAGGACACCTGTCTATCCCATATGTGGCAGTTAACATTAGATTAAAGGTGTGTCAGTGAATTTGAGGAATGCGGTTCAACGTTTCTTGATAATTATGTTCTCTAGAGAAATTGACTACTGCATTTTCCTGTATTGGCATCATGAATTTGTGTAATTAATTGGAAGCCGAAGTGAAAGAATTAATTTGTGATCCAACCTAAGATACACTCAGAATTTCCTTGCAAAACTACAAAATATTGCTTTATGTAGGATTAAATACTTATGTTCAATTAAAATGCAGTGCTACCATGAGGATTCTTAAGAAAAACAGAAGAAATGATGCAGGTGTTTTATAACACTTTGCAGTTTTCTAGCCCCTAGGCTTTTTAGACTTGAGCATTCACCTGAAAACGTGATACAAAGATTAGGACTCAATAGTGAGTATTAATGTGTGAGCCACACAGTTGCAGTTGTCATATTGACTAAACCTACCAGAAAAGACCTTCATCTGTCCTATGAAATGGCAGCTAGAGTGTAGACTACGCTCAGCTTTTTGCATGTAAAATAAAAAGTGGACACATTTCCTCCTTCTTTCCATACGTAAAATATTTAATTCAGTTTGAAAATGTTTTATTATACAATTAAAAAGCTGCTCCTTCCCACAAGAAGGGCATAATCTATACCACTTCATAGCTCTAGTCAAAATATTTAAGGAAATGTCTATACTGAGGCCCAGATTTTGTGGGGTAGTCATTTTTTTCTCTTGGAGTCAGCAACAGACTTTCTCTACAGTGGTTAAGACTAAGTCAGTATTTTTTTCACAGGTAAAGCATATTTTCTAAAAGTAGTTGAAATTAGACTTAGTTAAGAGAACACTATTAAAAATCATACTCTAATTTTCAGTAAACTGCTATGTTGGCAAATAGTTAAATTAATTACTTATGTTGGACAGTTTCTGAACAGCATTTCCAAGAGCAGAAGAGTTTTTCAAATCTCACATTTACCTCACATTTACATTCCATGTGAAGTTGCTTTAGATTTTTCTACTTAGTAATCTGATAGATTAATGTCAGCTTCTCTCCCCTCCTTAAATTGTTCTCCTGCACATTCAGCTGTAGTAAATCAATAGATTTGAGGCAATTAAGACTTAGTGTTTAGGTAGCATTTATTTATAAAAATTGTTTTGTTTAACAATAAGATATCCATATGTAAGATATTAGGAATAATATCTCATTTTAAGGAATAAGAAAATGAGAAAGGCTAAGTTTTTTAAAATTTATTTTACTAACATATATGTGGTTGTGGAATACAGAATTGTATACTTCAACATTTTTATGTTTTTTCTGGTTCCAAGATGTCACTTCAATAGGCCAAAGGCGATATCATCAAGATCGAGATAACTTGTACTTCACTTGACATTTCACCTGAATTTTGACGAGAAGTTTTGCTCTCTTCTTTCTCCTCAAGACTGAACATGTGATAGGATACTATCATATTTTGTTGTAAGACTGCATCCTGACTTTTCTGTAGTGACTGCTGCTGTTTGGTTCTTCTCATCAGTGGTAATGCATTAGGCTTGTATTAGGTAGATTTTCACTCTCACGTAAATGTAGGCTTTATAGAAGTGTCAGTGACTACCTTCTCTCTTTCACCCCCTGTCTAGAATATACTCTGCAAAGGAAGCTGATACAGACTGAAAAGAAGACAGGATACCAGCCTGAACTTCTTTCAGTTTCAATTTCTTTCTCACTAAAACCACTTACTTGAAAAATTCTAGTCCTTCCTCACAAACATTCATTTTGAATCAAGATTGTGTAAGAGGATGGGAAGAGTACAATGTAGTGGTAACATTTTCCCCATTTGTAGCTGAAACTGCGAATTCTTTGGGGCAGGAATTGTTTCTCCTTTACATTTTGCATGCAACTGTGCTTGACTTTGTGCAATAAACAGTGAGAATGGTCTTCACATATAAACATTATAGGCCTATAAAAATCTGTATTTCCTTAATTTTGTTAAGTGACAATTTTCTTGCATAGTCCAGAGCTATTTCTAAATAGTCAAGGCTGCAGATAGCTAGGTCCTTTGCTGTAAAATTCTCAGGATGCTTTCTGCCTGGTTATACCAACTAAACACATTTGTCTTAATTTATCGGTTTCTAGAAGATCGAGGTAATTTCTGGAAGTCTTACTCTTTGTAATAATTTTCATGGCAATTGTTGTTATGCCCATCCACTGTGGTTTCCAGTAGAAGCACTTTCCCTTCCGTCTCTGTCAATTTCAATGCTCCCTTTTCAATTTTCTTGTAGGAAGTCTTGTCATTACCTCTTGCAGAGAATCTAGCCTTTTATTTAGAGCTTCATTCCCTTGGGCTATCTGCTGAGACCTACAGGGTAAAGTAATTGTTATTGAAGCGAAGGGGATAGAGTTAGGCCCCGTGTGTGGCACTGAGTCAGCTTTCGTTGGGGAAAAAAAAAAGTTGTAACAAAACTGACCTGCTTTTTGGCACATTTAAATTGTGCATGCCACGCTTGAATGGAACTGAACAAAAAGTTTAGTGTTGAAATGAGATACAAGGAGAATAGATCATTAAAGAAGTGCCAAACAGCTGCAAAAGTGCAATTTTGCTGAATGCGGTTTCCCTTGAGGTTTTTTCCCCCATGCCAGAGAAGCTGCTGTATTTATATCCTTCACTGATGCCACTAGACACCTTGGACTACGGGTCAAGGCAACCAGGATGGGTTTTCAAATGCTCAGATGTATAGGGGAAATTCATTATAATAATTTCTCTCCAAATATAGCTCAAGTAAAGATAAAACAATTACCCTGAAAATGAAAACAGTTATCCTGAAAAGTAATTGATGTATGTTTTATTTTCCGGATTCATTTTAATGAATCTTATTTATGTCAGTTCAAAGCAAGTCAGTAATGACAGACATACAGAATTCTACTCCTTGGAATTTTGCTTTCACACCAGTTGTTTTTTGCCTGAATTGTACTTCAGCCAAACTCTGTATCATAAATGAAATTCTCAGTATTTTCAGATTCTCATGTAAGCGGTTTGTTAATTTAGTTGACCAGTGTTAATCTTTCATTTGTCTGAAGTTCATTCATTATTCCTTCTCTTGTTCCTTTTTATATTTTTATATATATAGTCCTGGCGTAATTTGCTATGTGCTAACACTGAGTTTAGTTGAAGAATTCTTGAAGGAAGAACAAAGCACTCAGACATGAATTTCAACTTTTCTGTACATCTTTGGTTTTTAAAATATGTTGTTTAAAGTAGATGGTGGTGTTCTGACTGCTCCATATGCTGTTACATAGTCAATGCTGTTATAGTCAAGCTGTTAGTCTTTTTGACACCTTTTAATAAGTGTCATTTCAGCATAAGGTCTCCTTCCTTTAGGTTTATTCCTTCCAAACATGAGGTGCAGTTCTATGATAACAGCAAGCCAAATAAGTCCTGAGATAATGTAATAGCATTGTTATAAAAATAAAGAACCTGATTTTTAATAATTTGGTATTTTATTTGTAACTTTAGAATACTGTAAAACTTTAGATGGAAATTTTCATTCACTACAATTTGTAACTCATAATCCAAATAATTTTTTAAAATGGTGTTCTCAGTGGTCAAAAGCTAAGGACAAGGGAGACAACATGTATAGTGTTTTAAGAGGGAATTTAAAAGAGTTTTTAATAATGTATAATAAATACATTAACACTTTGATGACATTCTAATTTGCATATGCTGATCTGTGTATTTCTTGTTGTATGTTTCTACTATAACTTCAGTGAGAACAGCTGAAGTTTGAATAGCCTTTGAATTTCATAAATTAGTTTTTTAAAAAGATTGGTTTTCTTTTTGTGTTTCCAATTTCTTGAAGATTGTTATGTGTTTTGCAGTATTAGCCATTTTTCACTTTAAATAAAGTACTCCTGCAATCTTCTTGTAGATTTACAGGCAGGTACATGCAAATGCAGTTTTACAGCATCTGTAGCACTATCCACCTGAAAATTACTGGTGATAGAAATGGTGTACAGAACTAGACAATGACTGGTTATTCAAAAGTGCACAGAACATAAGAAAAAATGGTTTTGCATGTCCCCTGGAGAACTGTCCTAAACTTAAGTGTTCTCAGTCGTTTTAAAGATTCATATGGAGAAAGAAAGCATGGTTTAAATGTTGCTCTTTTGCTCTGATGTTCACTGGTTTGTAGTTTATAAACAGCATCAACTTAGTTCATTTTATTTTTACTCTCAACTTTGGTTTCTCATCTTCACCGACCTGTAGCCAAAGCCAAAACTTTTTATGCATGCCCTCATATTACAGATGAGACATCTTTGAAGAGGTCATAAAGGTCTTCTTCCACTCAAAATCTTCAGGGGCCATTTTTCTAATTGAATAAAGATCTAAAGTTTAAAATAGTTCCCTTATGATATGACTAACCCCTGATTTTAAAAAAAAATTCTGATTTTGCACTCAAAGACAGTAAAAGTGCTCTTAGGGATTTTTTAGATAAGGATACTGTTTTAAATGATCAATAGCTGTAAAAAAAAGATATTGTTAGAAGTATTTAGGCTTAAAATAATATGTCAATTGAAAGTTATATTTAGAAATAAAATTTGGGCACTCTTGCACATTTTCTTCCTAGTCCAACAACTTCAGCCTAAAAGCATCTTTTTTCCATGCCAACTGTAAGAATATAGTTTTATCTTGTGAGTTGCAGCCAGTTATCTGGGAATTCGTGCATCTGAAGTTTTCATGAAGCTGCCTGTGTCTTAGTACAGGAGCAGGGGTATCCTCTCACAGACACTTTTGGACTAAAAGCTGTCCTATCATTTGCTTCTGCCATATCAGTAGTATGTGATGTAGGATGTTGATGTCAGAAATAATGACATCCTCTATACATTAAAGCATTGTATAGTGAAAAGAAAGAGATCGCTGTAAAAAACCCACATTAAGCATCTGATTATTTTTTCTTTTAGTTTTTGATTAATGTGGAACAATTATTTACATTTTGTGCTCTTAAAATTAACATCCTAGGTAAATTTCAACCACTGGATTTGTGTTCCATCCCTATGATGACTTGGTAGTCACTGAATTAGGTTGAGGCTGGAAAGAACCTCTGATGATAATTTGGTCCAAGCCCTTGTGTAAGCAAGGATGAACACCTAGAGCCAGAAAAGTTTTAAATCAATAATCTTCAACTCCACTGTTTCTGTGGCCTCCTTGATTAAGTCTTCTCCCCGCTAACTTTCCTACTAGTCTGTCTAAAAATGTTTTAGATTTTTGAAATGCAATAATACTGGTTCCTATAAGGTCTAGGGATCAGTACATCTTGCCTTTCTGAACAGAAGTAATTTTCTGGTGTGTATTCTTGAAACAGTTTGTGTGTAACTGAAGGCAAATTTTTACTGGTTTATGGTATGTTCCCACTTTTAATGTCACATTCAAAACAAGAAGTGATTGCTTAAATGGAGATCATGCACATGTGTATAAACACCGAATTTTATGTTACAAAAATTAATCAGGAGTGTTGCTGAAACATCTTATTATTATGTACACTTAAAAACTATATATCCATCTTACTGTTATGTGTACTTAAAAACAAAAGAAATCACTCATTAGCAGGAGTGGAAAAAATTTCTCCAGAGCTAGATTTGCATTCTGGAAAATTCTGTCAACTGACGTTCTTGATCACAGAACAGTTTCCAGAGCTGAAGATATATTTGTATCTGTAATGTTCAAATAGGGATCTAAATTGAAGTTCTGAACTGCTTTACAGATGCATTTAATTGTTAGGTCACAGATACAACTTGCAAGTGGGCAGGTTTTATGCCCATTACTTGTATATTGTGCTTTCCAGTAAGTGGAACTTTTGTATTGTTGAAGACAGATCTGTCATTCAATCTGTGACTAGCACAAGTGTCTTAAAATCACTTGTGCCTTCTAGTGGCACATCTAAAAACCCAATATATTTTCTCTTCCCCAGAAGTCATTTAGAATAAGTATTCATTCTCATACCACCCCCGGAAGATCCAAAAATAATGTTTGTCCTAACTGTTCCTGAGCAAGAGAGACCTAAACTAACCCTGACTCTTTCCTAGGGAGTTAGGATATTCTGGAATGTGTACATATGGGTGCATAAATGCCACCTTCCACATTCATAATGAATCATTAGTAACTTCAAAACTACTTTCTTCTGGACTAAAAAGAATTATTAAAACAATTGCTATGTGTGAAAATAAAAGTTCATGATTACATTTTTCCTTGATTTAAAATTTTCAAATTCATTAAACAAGAGAACAAATGAAATATCTGAGTAGGTCAGCAAGGAATTAAAAAATGCTGTTTCAGATAACTGCATGGACTTAGAGTGCCTGTGGAGACATAGGATGAAGCTGTATAGGTTAGTGACTTCAGCAGCTTTCTAGTAGCAGAGGTAAAAGGAAGGAGTTAAGGAAATGTCTCTTTCCGTTCTAATTCAGTGAAACCTTTAAATATCATGTGTGAAGTAATTAAAAAAGCACATGATATTTTTTTTTTCTGTGAGACTTGAGACACAGCTTTTGTATGATGGTATAATCCTTGTTTATGGTCACAGGCCAAGGTAATAGTCCTATTTCAACATGTCTCATTTTAACGTAAGGGCTGTTGCTATTTAAAGACTGTCAGGCAGTGTTGTAGGACTATGAGATATATTCCCATTCCTGCTTGATATTGTTTCTGAATAGATGCAGCATTTTAGTCGTGTTGAACATGAAATAAAAAATTAAAAGCAGGATTAGAGCTGACAGTGGCAGGCTTACAGGGCTATGTGAATACACTATTAGGGTTAGCACCCTAGTACTTAAAACAATTTGGATATTTTTTCCGACAAGAAAGGATATGTTGAATTTCCATGGTAGTTTTCCATTTTAATATAGTTACCATTTCCATTTTGATATGGTTTTGAATTTCCATGGCAGTTTTCTACACTTCACAATAAAATAGCCCGATTGATTTCAGTGACATTACCTTTATTCTGAAAAGCAGCAGTGTGTTTGAGAACAAATAAAGGAAACCAGTTAAAACTTTAAAAAACCTTAAAACCTTAGTGAGTGCCAGTTTGTGGTACAAAGTTTCTAAGTCTGTACTACAGACATATTCAGAAGGCCAGTTTCATAATATCTGTAATATGTTCTTACAGATGCAACTAGCTACAGCTCATTTCAAAGGGGAAAACTGTAACTTATACATTGTGATTAAGCAATTGTAAAAAGACCAGTAATCTCAAAAGTCTTAGACTCTCAAAAGTGTTAGACTACTTAGGATATATATGAAGTTACCACTAATGTCAAATAATTTGTTCTCTCTTGTGCTGTTAACTTTATTGTTAGTCAGATCAATATTACATGACTGGCACATTCTTACATTACATACATGAAAACAATTACATTTTCCCCAGCTATACTGTAATCAGATTATTTACTTCCAGAGATCTATAGCTTTACCATATTTTTTTTGTTTTACCATATTATTATTTATAATAATAAATCAAGATTATTAATTTTCTTAATATGAAGTGGGAGGACTCATTTTGAAAGAATGAAAAATTACCTAAAATTGTGTAGTGATTCTTTATGAACATAAATTGAATGTGCACTGAGTTTTGTGGTTAAATAAAATAAAAAATAGTATCAACTGTTCCATGCAGTACTGCAGGTTTGAAAACAGTTCACTTTGTAATTGGATTGCACAATCATTTGCTTTTCCTTGAAGCTATCAATATTTCAAGTTTTTGAAGAAGTACAAAATCTTATGTTAGACCTTTGGTTAAGTCCTGACTTACAACCTAAGTGCCTGGTTTATAACTTTTGTTTGATTTTTCCAGTTATTAAAAATTAGATCTTCTCCAGTGATGTATGCTACTTGGCACTTAACTACAGCTTCTCTGGTACTGACGATTTACTTTACTTTTTAAAGGCTGTGATTCAAAGTTTCATGGAAGTCTACCAATTTGCAGTTTCCAGAGCTGAAATATTAGTGAGAGAAACAGAATCTCTTCAGCTTCACATCGCAGACCTAAAGTCCAGGCTTCAAACAGCTGGTCTTCATGAGTGACCTTACAAATGGTAAGTCTGCTTTTCAAGTAATTTTTGTCATTTGGATGTGGTTTCTTACCAGCATCTCCCTTCATGCTGTATAGTTTCTGTAGGGAAATACCATAATATTTATCTATTAATGTAATAGAGCAATAAAACCAGTCCCAACAGAAACTTTCTCTGAAGAGAAAAGGAATGGTAAAATGAAAGAGAAAATGTGGTAACTTTTACCACAGGGTTTAATTTTTACTGCTCTTTCTTCTACAAGGACTTGTTCATTGCTGCTGGAAAAGTATATATTGCGAATATTTTAGTTTTACCACTACAGTAAATAGTTGAACTTTGGAACTGAAGAATTTTACATCTATAGGTGTGTTGTATGTTAAATCAGAATGTTATTGGCTTCTTGTAAACAAAGTGTTTCTTAGGAGATCTGAATTATTTTTAGACAACAGTGGTTATGAGTAATACTTCTCACTAAACTTACAAGGTTAAAATTCAATTTCAGAAATAATTTCTGGTCTAAGAATATTGTTGCCCACGAAGGTACTTAGATTTGTTTAAGGGTAATAAGGTGAGTCTTCAGACTTGAGATCTCTCTCTAGGGAATTACTAAACACAGATTTATTGGTGTCACACAGGAAGGAGGCCAAACACTTAAACTGTCTTAAATATGTAGCTAAGTATCTCTAGAATGAGACTATGTAGGATGTGCAACTTGCATACACTCAGTGTATGTCTCCCCCATCTCTTCTTACTTTTCCAAAGAATATAAAGGAGAAAGCTTTGGGTTCGTTTTATTAGTGGTGGTGGTTGTTGTTCTTCTTCTTCTTTCTTCCCTTCCTGCTGTCTTTTCTTTTAGTCTTGTGCAGTTGATGACCATGAAGAAAACAGGTATTATTTGTCTTTCTTTTTGAAACAGAAGATCTGTAAGGAGAGAGCTGTCACAATGTAAATTACATAAACACACTTGTAACATATATTAAAAAGGCTTTGGCTTGGTTGTTTCCAACAGAATTACATTAATTTTTTATCCTGCTTCTAACAGCACAGTGGGAAATTAGTATGAATATAAACTATGTTAATCAGTGCTGAATTTGAGTTTTAGTATCTTGAGGTGACAATTGTTGAACGAAAACTTTGTTTTATTTGTGATTACACAGCCTTTCTAAGAAGTGACTTCACTGAAATTGTTTTTTTCTCGTCCAAACACACTCTTTTGATGTCTTCTGCAAGGTTTATGTGTGTCCTGCTGAGCCTGTGCCCAATGTAATTGGACTGCTCCTTTGCCTGTTATGATTGTTTTTGTTTAAATCAAGATGACCACTTGTTTACTAAAGGTTGGGAAGTCTTCCAAACCTGCAGCAAGGTTTGCTTTCATTTGGATTGAGAGAGTTTTTAATGAAGATTATGCTAGTACTGTCTGTGAAAGGCTATGCAGTGGCCTGATACATTACAGTGAAAACCAGCTCTCCAATGGTTGTGATTAAATACTGTGTTTTTAAAGTAGTTTGTATCTTCATGCAGTGTCAATGTAAAGATGATACTATTTAGATTGTGGAGGGATCTCTTAGCCCTCTGGGGAGAACAGTAGTTCTTCCTTTAGATGCAGTTTAATTTGAATCTAGGCCTAAGCATTAATATGAAGTGTTTTAAAATTTTAATGTAAAAGTGAAAACATTCAGAATGAGAGTCTCAAGTTGCAGTGAAAAAGTGATTATGATGTATTTTGTAGTATTTGGGTTTTCTGTAAAATTTTCCCTAATATTTGTAGAAATTGTATTAAGCGTGAATTTTAATAATTTCAGGCATCACAGTTTTGCAGTATGACTTAGATTTTAATGTTCTAGTTGATAATGTTTTCGTTTGATTTTGAGGAAGATGTTTGGCACTAAATTACTTTCTCTAGTAAAAAAAGTAGAACTTTTTTTTTTATTTTTTGCTTATTTTAAATGAAAGGGAGCAATAACTTCTTGAGTACATATTTGGTTTCAAAATTACAAGCCTTGTTAGTTTTAATTCACTGTCTTCAGTCATATATCCTTTGCAGACAAAATTTTACATGGAAGCGACAAACTGCAGTACTTGAATTGTGTCAGTTACAGGCCTTCATATGACATATGTTTGTGCTTCCTGAACAGTAACTACTGCTCAGTGCTGAAAGACATTTTTGAAGTCTTCCAGAGAGTATCATGTGTAGACTCTACCCTTGTAAAACTGGGTTTTATCTCGCAATATTGTGGCTGTTTCTTGGTATTTTCTATGCTATTAAGGATCTGGCCATGCCAACAGCCCATTGTATGCTAGTTTGGGACATTCATCAATATTGATATTTTCCATGTTTAGATTGTATTGCTTTCCTAATTAATCTGTTTCTACTGAAATTTCATACTGTGTCACCTTTCTATTCACACTACTTCTGTCTTCTAATAATTGGTATATAATATTTAATAATATATATATAATTGCTATATAATATTTAATATATATAAATTTTTTTGTTGTAAAAACAAAACTGATGCCATCAGGCAAAATTGGTGGTTCTAAGTCCTTATCTGTTATCTCAGACTCTGAATTGACATCTCCATCCTCTGGTCTATTTCTAGTTCAAGCACTTTGCTTCTAGTCAATAGAGTTTAGGTTCTGAGATTGCTATATGTGGTCATGCTAATGCCAACAGAGAAGAAGAGGGAGGGATATGATTATGATGGACAGAGATGAGATGAACACTGGAAACATTGCTTAAAGAGAAGAAAATTGTGTGTGGGGAGAGGTGAAGTCAGTGGCAGAATGTCTCTGTATTGTATTCTTCATTAGTGCCCATTATCTACTGTCCTTGTCTCTGATGATTCTTATTCTGTGGAGAGAAAGGCCCTGTGGTTTTTTAATTCTTGCAACTCTTTAAAATTCAGTATACGTGAAAAACAGCTTAGGTTTTCTACCTGACTTCTTCTTCTTTTCTTCTTCTTTTCTTCTTCTCTTCTTCCTTTCTTCTTCTTTTCTTATTCCTATTCCCCTTCCCTTACCCCCTTTTCTATTGCCCTCTATTCCTGTATCTCTTTTCAGTTGGTTGGGAGAGTTTCTAGTTGGCTGATTTCAGATTTTTTAACTTCTTCTGTTTTTTTGTTGTTTACCAACTCTTTCTGAAATTTCCCTTACATTTCTAAAAAGTCCTTTTATTTTTTATTTTTTTTTTCCCTTCTATTAGGAAACTATCAATTTTTGTAAGTTTTTTGTAAGAGTTCTTCCTGCCTATTACTTGTTCAGCAACATCCAGTAATATAAACATCATAAACTGGACTGTGCTGAATTCTGCTTATTTTATTATTTTTTATTCTTCTTCAGATACTTTATTATTATACTTGCGCATACATTCAGAGTTGCAGTAATAAGTAGACCTTCAACTGAAGTGCTGTATTGTGCAGTAGTATAGTCATGAACAGTTTCTTTGTGGGTGCTGTGGAGCAATGTGTCATCCTGTTTGGTCACATGGCAATTATGTGAATCTATGATGTCCACACGGTTTTTGCTGTGAGTGCAGTGTTGCAGAGTTTGGATGCAGTGATACTCGCTTCTCTAGTGTGACCAGACACATAGGAGGAATAGTGAACAGAATTCAATTAATTATAAAATATTTTCAGAAAGTCTTCTCGTAGCTTCCCACCTAATATTTTATACCTGATGTCAGTACTGCTGTCAGAAGTTTAAGATTGTAAAATATTCTAGTATCAGTTCTGGCAAACAAAAGAAGCCACTTTTGGTTGTTATGTCAAGTACTTCTTGTCAGGTGCTTCTCTGAACCTGCATGTGTTCTGATCTGGAGATACTCTCACTTCCTTTTTCTCTTTTCACCTCAGAATCAAAGGAGAATAAAAAATGAAAAGGAAAATACAGTGATTTCTAAATATTATGGGGAGAAAAGCTTTATGTGTACTGGAGAAATGGACATTGGGGGACCCAAAAGGACAACTTTATCTGAAAGGGGGAGAAAGTGGATTTCAGATGCATGAGAGGGGTGAAGTAAAGGAGTCTGTAAATGTAGCAGAATTCTCTAACTGTGAAAACAACTGTTGTCTTTTGATACTTCTCCTAGCTGAGGTGGAAGTAAAGTCACTCACTGATTTATGTGACTTTGTGTCATATCATTTTCACCATAGTTGTGGCTGTGTCTGTCTGGAAATGTCTGGTGATATCACTTAAAGTATTGAAAATACAGCAATTATGGGTTTTGTTGAGGTGAGAGAAGCAAGTAGAATGATTTTTTACATGAAAATTATGTATTTGTTCTTGAGATCCTAGTGAAGTATGGTCTCATACTTCTGTGTTGAAAAACTGCATTAAGCAAGATGTACACTTTTCTCCCGTCTCAAAATAAGTCAGCTCTCAGTTCCCATAGTCTACATGAGCACCATTCATAGGGTGTAGAGAGAAAAGAAGTATTTAAAACTCAAACTTACCAGTTAGCTATTTCCCTGACATTTTCTTCCTTCATAACCAGGCTGGTCAGGGCAGTGGTTTTATGTGTCCTTCCCCCCTATACCCTTTGTTTCCTTGTCACTAGTTCAATCTATATTTTATGGTGAAGACCTGCATCTAACAGGGATGCATTGTCCTAAATTTAGAATTATGAGGATGAAGGTAGGGAGAAAGAAAAAATACTAATTGCCTGTTCTCTTGCTGCATAAGGGAAGGGCATTTATCGGTGTAATGTTAAATGTCAGAGAGTGTTCTTCATAGGCCAGAGCCATATCTCTGATGTAGCTGGAGGAATTCTTCCCAGATGCTGAAAGAAGCAGATATGTCCTGAATAAAAACTCTCTGTCATGGTTGGACACTGACCCAGCGCCAGGAACCCACGAAAGTCACTCCCTTGCCCTCTTCTCCCACAAAAAATAGGCTTCATGTGTTGAGATAAGGTCTGGGAGAAAACACTCCAAGAGCAAAACAGCCTCAACTTAGAGCAAAATGTGAATTTTTTACTAACAGAGTCAGAGAACTATAGTGAGAAGTAAAATAAGCCCTTAAAAACACATTTTCATTCCCTAACCCCTCCCTCCTTCCCACCAACAGTGCAGGGAGACAGAGTGTGGGGGTTTTGGTCAGTTCATCAACCAAGATCTTCCACTGCTCAGGGAGAGGAGTTTTCCCCCTGGGGGTCCCTCCATCAGGAGACAGCTCTCCATGAACTTCTCCAATGTGCCTCCACTCTCATGAGCAGTGGCCCTACCAAAGCTGCAGCAATGTGGGTGCCTCCAATGGGCACACAATCCTCCCAGCACTGCTGTGGCATGGGCTCTCTTCCACGGGGTGCAGTCCTCCAAGGACAGGCCTGGAAGCAGGGCCCATTCTCTTCTCTGGGTCTCCCACTGGATCACAGCCCCCTCCAGGCATCCACCTGCTCCAGCATGGGCTCCTCCAGGGGCAGCAGGTGGATCTCTGCATCCCCCGTGGATCCCAATGGGCTGTAGGTGGATCTCTGCATCCCTGTTGATTCCCATAGGCTGTGGTTGGGTCTCTGCATCCCCCAGGGATCCCATGGACTGTGGGGGATCTCTGCATTCTCTGTGATCCCCATGGCTGCAGGGCACAGCTGCTTCATCATGGTCTCACCATGGCCTGCAGAGGAATCTCAGCTCTGCACCTCCTCCCCTCCTTCACTGACCTTGGTGCCTCCATGTTGTTTTCCTCACATGTTCTCATCCCCTTCTCTCTGGCTAGGAAAAAACTGTGCCTCACTTTGTTTTGATTTTCTTCCTAAATACATTATCACAGAGGCATTACCACCCTCTCTCATTGGCCCAGCTTTGGCCAGCAGCATGTCCATCTTTAGAGCCATCAGGGATTGGCTCTGCCAGACATGGTGGAAGCTTCAGCAGCTTCCCACAGGAGCCACCTCTGTGCCCCCCCACTATCAAAACCAGGCACTGCAAAACCAACACACTCTCCTTGACTTTCGCACTACCTCATGTAGTCTTAGGCACATTTGAATTTGTTTTGTGAAAGATTTAGAGATACTGGTTCTTAAATTGCCTTGCAAAAAGTAATTAGTCTTGCTATTTTTATTGTTACTCTCTGTCTTGAAGTGTTTTCCTGGAAATAGTCTTGGTAAGAATTCAGTAAATATGGACCTCAATAATCATTACTCTGCTCCGTACTGTTTCTTACCAGTGTTTAGTTGCTGTGGAACATGTGAATGTTCCTGAAGTGGTAATAAGTAAAGAAAAATCTGACAGGCCCACAAGGAAAATTTCCCAACTATTGAGATGGTCATAGACATGAAAGTGTGGAAATATCAGACAAGTAAAAGTAGAAAACTCTGTTCATAAGATTTACAAAGTTTAATGACTCTGTAAGGCTGAATCCACCAAGCGGTAATAGCTCCCTGAAATTATGTTTGTATTCCTGACTTTAAGTAATTGGGCATCACTTGCCAGCCTTACTGCATAGCTAAGGAATGTACATATCCTAGAGCAAATGATCACTTGGTCACTTGGTATTGCTTACACAAGTAATAGTTGTAACCGAACAATATAAACCATATAGTTTGGAATAATACTACAGCTACTACTACTAATAGCAACAACAACAACCTGTATTATAAATCACATTCTGCAATTTAGGGTAACGTCGTAAAAAGCAGTTACAGTAATCCAACAACACGTTTGCTATTTTGAAAAGAATGCTTCCTTTTCTATGCAAAAAAATTTCTGATACTCAATATTCTAGCTATGTGAACTTTAAACTTGTCAGACTGTTGTAACATATTTGAAAATTACAGTAATTTGGTTAAAATGTTGCCTATAAGGCAAAAGGTTCAGTTAATAGAATCCATATGTAATTAAAGTGCAGAACCAAATGTAATCAGACCCCAGCGACTGGTGCCTTCATATTGATAGTTTTACAGTGGCCTCTAGGGTTGAAAGTTTATGTTCAAAGTTACCAATGTAGCAGTGCTCCAGAAAAAAAGCAAGGCAGTGTAAGACCTGTTGAAGCAGGTATGACAATGTCCCAAATTGATAATCATACAACAAAAGTAGATGATAGTCTGAATTTTGGGGCTGTCTTCCACTTGGCAGGTGGAAGAAGCACAAGACGGCTGTATTGTACTAGTCAAGAGTTGCGTTCTGCACAGCACTGCTATGTAAACATTCCTAAATGAGGGAAGTATGCCCAATGAGAGCAAGTAACTGTGTATTTTTTTTAATATAGTTGTTTGATTTGTGTGAATTCATGTTTGAACCATCTGAAAGTTATAGACACAACACTATGTACCAAGCCACAGAAGAAGTTTAAAAAAATTTCCTGAACTTTAAAAAAAAAATAAAATATTTTCTCTGGACAGTTTTAAGAGTTGACATCCTGTGCTAGAGTTCTCTAATCATCACCAGTACAATTTACAATCAGAACACACAGAGAGCCAGTTCAGACCAGCTCATCTGTTGACTTTGGCAGAAGTCCTTAATCTCTCTGTGTGTAGCTGCCACTTGAGAGCTGGGGACTCGGCAGAGAGCCGAAGGAGGGTGGGATGCAGGGTTGGTCAAGGCTTGAACACATAGGCCTGCTTCATTTCAACAGCCATACACTGCTTTTTTTAATACTCTTTTCATTTTACAGCCTTTTTTTTTAAAAAAAAAAACCTTGAAATTAAATGAGGACCTCTCATGAGCCACTGCGCTCCAGGCATAAGAAATTGTAATGTCTGGCTTCCAGAAACTGTCCCGTCAAAATGTGCTTCTGATTAGGTGGCTTAATTACAGCTGTGAAAACAATGTTGATTTAGGCCTCAAGATTCCAGTGCATGTCAGCCGTTATTAGCTAGCCTTGGACTGAAGCCACCATTTTAAAACTCTGTACCACTAAAGTCACACACTGCCTGACAACTTTTTATTTAGGCAGAAATGTTGCCAGAAGCAACACATTTTATGCAAAATATTTTTCATTGCGCAAATTTCAAATGTGACACAGTTGATGGACATAAAATAGGTAGTTATGGGTGGACCTCACCAAGTCCAAAACCTAACTTTTGCAAAAAAAACGATACCCCAACACATCCCCCTCCCCCATTTCAAATATTTTTTCCTAAAGTTTGACTGACATAGTGCTTAATTTTAATTCCTTTAATTCAGTTTTATTCCAAATCCAGCATGTTGGTTTAACCACCCAATTTTATTGCATCTAAATTTTCCTGACAGTTTCATTTGCTGTTGGGAAATAAAATTGCCATTTTTGCAACATGGGAAATAATGGCTAGTTTCAAAACCAATATGTTTGAAACTTCCTTTGCCTGAAGCAGGTTAAGGCACACACTCAATTTACTTTAGGGGAAAAAAGCTCATTAAATAGTTTTTAATATTTTAATATAATTTAAGTAACTGCTTTCACAGTGGGAAGGCTTATTAAGCCCATGTATTTACACCTGCAGAGAGGTAAATGTTTGGGTAATTAGGTGGTTTCCAATAATTCAGTTTTTCAGTTGCAGGGTTAATGCTGTAAACACAGTAGATGGACAGAAGGAGTGCTGCATTTAAACATTACATTTCCACTTATAGCATTTTACTTTCAAGTGCTTAAGAAAGAGGCTTAAGTGGGGTGGGTTTGGGTTTTGAGGGAGTTTTTTGTTTGTTTTGGTTTGTTTTTCTCCTTTGTTTTGTCTGTTCTTCAGCTCTCCTTAATGACATGAATTGGCTAAGGAATGTGAGAGAATGTGTGTGGGTGTTAACTCTCAGCAGAGGTCGGTACTTTGGAAAAGTAAGATCTACATTCTCGCTTCACTGTTGCTATGAAATTCCAAATGTCCATGCTGTGTGGTTTAATGGAAACCATGAAGTTCCTAAATGACTGCAGGTTTTTTTCACTGTTAAGCACAAAACAAATCTTTTAAGTCATTGGCTATAACACAAAAAAGGAGGGTCATGTTTTCAGGCAGGTAATCTCGTTACCTTTTTTTTTCCTTCATGGTTTGCATTTCTATGGCATTAGAAATGTGTTTCTAGTAAGGTACTGAACTACCAGCTCACAAACGAGGATCCTCAGTTCCCAGGACTAAAAACAAGACACTTGGAAGCTAAAGCTGTGTTCAGCTCTTTCTCTAAATGCAGGCCAGTGCAACAGTTGTACCTTCAGGAGCAACTAATTGGAAGTGGATTTCGAGAAACTAAATGATTTGGATAAGGAAGCAAGTCTAAAATGTAGGTTCAAGTTTGTCCTGTAAAAAATCATCATGCATTTATTTTCTGCCTTTAGCGGATTAGTGGAGAGCAAGGCAGTGGATGCCTACACTTTATTTTTTTTAGTTTTCAAAGGAGGAATACTGGAATGAGCTAGTCTTCTTTGCAAATACTAGGTGGGGTTTCCTGAAAAAGAATGTTTCATAAATGCCCCAGCTGCTGTGGAGGGCAACTGTAAGTCAGGAGACAACCATGTGATCGCTTTTTCCTTATTAGACACCTTTACACTAGTCTTTTGAAATGTGTTTCATTGATAATATTCAATGAGTTTCAGTCATCAGCCACTTAAGTTTGCATCCTGTTGGCTACACACTGCTTGTTTTTTTGACTCTTCCGACACCTATCAAAGGAGCGTTTCCAGGGCATCAAATTAAAAGAAACATTCATATATTATTACATATATTGTTAATGCTGCAGTAGAAATGAAAATATTGGGAGTGCTAGACAGGTTGTTATTTCGAGAACTGGATATTATAGACCAGGACATTTAACCCTGGAAAAAAGTTTTTACAAAAGAACAGAGCCAAGGACACAATTTTACTGTCTTTATAGAAGAAAAGGAATATTCTCTACAAAGGCAGACAAATTCAGTTCTTTCCAGACTCATGGACTTTTACTCAGGCCAGAAGGTGCTTCCTCCTCCCTTTTGAAGAAGTTATTTCAAGAAAGAGAGCCAGGAAGCTTCTTTTATTCCCTGCTAAACTGTGGGTTAAACATAAAGGGAACATCTGTTTGTTCTGAGACTCTGAATTTGCTAAGAAATTTTTGGCGAGGATTAAAGCATAGCTGTGCCTGAATGAGTCTAGCATAGATGCTTAAATGGTGAGTGAATCCATGCAATCCAGTCTGTCATCTTCCTGATATTTTCTTGACATTTTAAATTTAGATCCTACAAGTTATACTGTTGTGAATAATTATTTTCTTGTTTTCACACCTGTTTGGTTTTATGTGTCAAGCTAGGTATGTAAAGCATTGTTTATAAGGAGAAAATTCAGTGTTGATCTTCAGATATTAACTTTGATAAAGAGTGCAAGATGTTTAGATCCACCCTGTGGATCACAGTTCACTTTATCAGGATGATAGATAATAGAAAGACAATTTTTGTTGTCTTTTTGCTGTTCTTGTTTACTTTATACTACTAGCTTGCTGCCTAGATCACAGGGGAAAAAAAAGATTAGAGCATGACCTAGGGCAGTGTTGCCAGGAGCTTGTCTCTTTCTCCGCTAGCCTCAGAAATGCATGTGCGTGCAGCATGCGCTTGTAATGCAGCATGGATAATATTGCATGCACCTAGTAAGAAAAATAATAATTAAAAAAATACATGTATATGTACGCACACCCACACACAAGTTTTATAAAGCAAAATTTCATGTTAAGAGGCTTGTGTTTCCCTCTGGACGGCAGGGAGGCAGTCATAGCCCTACCAGCAGATCATTCAGTGCCAGCTAGCAGTCAGCCTTCCCTCCACAGGAGACAACTGTCTCTTGGTGCTCTGTCTCCTCTTAGTTTCTGCTTCTGGTGCACAGACTGGGGGTAAGGTTATGGGAGCATAAGGCTGGATATTGTCTCTATCCTACATCCCCCAGCAGATCTTACTGTCAGAACTAACCTCATTAGTCCACGCAGGGGAGGGTGGATCCTCTTCAGGCCGAAGGGAGATGGGTGAGCATGTTAAAGAAGGGTAGCTGCAAACCACAGCAGTCTACTTTATTTTGCACCTTTCTAGAATTTATGAAATCAGATTGTTGTCCTGTTAAGTGCTTGTTAATGCACTTTCCCCCTGCCTTCTTGTATAATTGTGCATGTTTACAACATTTTCATCTGTGCAAAAAAGCTTTGCGTTCCTTTCTATAACATGTTTGCAGTACAGTAACATATTTCTCGTAAAAATAAATATATTTTCCTACTTCTATTTGCTTGCATTTTATACTTTAAGTATAAAAGTTAATGCAAGAAATGAAAAAAAACCAGACCTTTGAAATATATTAGGGAGTATGACTTGCAGAGATAGAAAGACCGGAAATTCAATTAGTGCACAAAGTGTAGTGTTGTACTTAACACATAATTTTAGTCCTGTAATGTTGGCATGATTTAAGGCAACACAGACAACAAGTTATATCTTCATCTTTCTTTTTGTTGGGTCTTACATATTTAAGATACACTGTTTAATCTTTACCCATTAGGGTTTTCTTTATTTATTTATTTATTGTTGTTTCTAAGTTATGTAAAAAATTTTTTCATTGAATTTTTTGAAACCCACATTATGTAGGGAAGGCATAGTTTTTTCTAGTTGTTCATAGTGAGGACCTGTTTTCTCCAGAGACTGAACTTTGTGAAGCATTTTGACCTGTTGAATAAACTAATCATTGAACCAATTTTTAAAATGGGAAATGGGCACTCCATAGGGTAAAGAGCTTTACTATCAGCTAAAAGGATGTTATTATGATAATGATCTTGATTATTCAAATAACATTTGTTTTCTTCAGTTTATTTAACAGTTTAATTAAAGAAAGAGATTTAGAAATGCGTGTGCTTCTTAGACTGTAATTTCACTTCCCTATTTTACAAGAATTTGGGGGGTTTTTTGACTTGTTTTAGAAATGCCACCTTTTGGAAAGATAGGAGCCTCTTTTTCCTCAAGCAATCAAATTCACCTGTATTTTTTTTGTTTTTGTTTTTGTGGGTTTTTTTGTTTGTTTGTTTGTTTGGGGTTTTTTTGTTTGGTTGGGTTTTTTTGTGTTTTTTTTTGTTTGTTTTTTGGTTGTTTTTGGTAGGGTTTTTTTTTTGTTGTTATTTTTTTCCTCCTTCTTTGTGGCAGAAGGGAGGGTACCTTTAAAATGAACAGTGAGTAATAAAATATGTAAAAATATGGTCACAAATCACCAGCAGAGTTTCTCTGATAGATGTGATGATATTAGGAAAGCTGTGACATTGTGAAGATGCAATGTTTCCTTTTCAGATGGTGTAACTCCTTAAATTCCTAAAGGAATTCCTATTTTCAGAGAGACACCGATAGAACCTTTAAAGCCACACTGATTGAAGACATCACACCTTTGGATCTGGGTCTCAACCAAAATTGGTCCATAAACTCATAGTTGACTCAGTAAATGTTGCCACATTGCAATACTTGCCTCTCTTAAATTTTTATTTTCACCAATGCTTTGAAAGATTTTTTTCCTGTCTAGGGGATGCAGATGATTTGGCACATGCAGTTTCTGAAGGCCAGAACCACAATAATGAAATAATTCACCAATTTTTCAGCTTTTTTTCATACCGAGGGTCTCCTTTGATCACAGAAGGATTGTTTTGTACAGTGCTTATATGCTTATGGTCAGGGGCCTGTTAGTCTTTCAAAGCCTGTGTGACATCAAGTTTCCTTTCACAAAGTCTATTAAATCCATTGCATTCATTTGGGAGTCTGTGCATTAAACATTGTAACTTAACCAGGGCTTTGCAAAGTTTCCTGACACATCAAGTCATACCGTTTAATTTTAATTATATATCAAAACATCCTATTGTTTTAAGTATTTGAAGTTTAATAACTTACTGAAGTTTACTGTGCTTTAAATATGAGATGTTTTAGAGGACTGTCATCTTGATGGGCACTCTGAGTAAAGGAATTTAAGGTGTAATTCTGGAATGTACAAGGTACACCAAGTTACTGAAACATCCCTGTTTTGGGGTTTTGGTTGGGTTGTTTTAGAAAACTAATTTTTTAAACTCGTGTTATACCTTTCTGGTTTTACAAACCAAAAAGCTTAAAAACACTTTCCCAGATCTTCCTCTGAGTTCTTCATGACTCTTCTGATAGTAGTTTTACATACCTGATAAAAGTTTGTTATATGTGTTGGTGGTTTCTGGGTTTTGGGCTGTTTTTATTTGTTTGTTTGTAGTATGTGGTGGTGGTGTCAGTTTTTCTTTGTTTGTGAGCTTTTTGTTGTTTTTAACTTTGCTTTCAGAACACACATTTGGCTTAAATATATATGAAAGGATGAAATTCTGTTAGCATTTTAAAAATATTTATCTAATATGCAGAAAATGCAGAAAATATGCAGGTATGCAGAAAATATTAGTTCCATTTGCCTAGTGGACTCACTTGAACTGCATATTTAACCTCACAGAAAGAGATGATCTAGTACCTTAGCTAAGAACAGTTCTTGAAGGTATGCTCAGGAGTCTAGTAAGTATAAAAAGTTCCGTTCTTAGTAATTATTAGATATTTTTACTTAATTTCAGTCTGAAATATAATTGTATATATAGATTTGGCCAAAACCAACACAGACAGTAAACCTATCTCACCCACACTCATGTTGTTTATAACTGATAAGCTTGATTCCTTGCCCAGTTAACGTAATTTGGATCTTGAATTTACAGAAGACCTATGTATTAGCTATCAACCGAAACAGAGCCTAAAATATTTTTCCTAGGCTATTCAGATATCAACTGATACTTCATAAGCAATACTGCTGGAAAGCCAACTGTATTCCCTGGCCATTACTGTTATAAAACTGCCCTTTAGAACTCGGTTGAAAATACACTTCAAGTTATTGCAGGTAATTTATGAGAGAAGGAATAATTCCCTCTTGAAGTTACTTCAGCTAGGTTTTACTGGGGGTCAATGAACATTAAAGTACTTTCCTTGAATAAGCAAACAAAACTTAGAAATCTATACTAAACATACAGGGAGCCAAATGTACCTCTTCCTGGTGAATCTTTCTGTAATCCAATTTATGGTGGAGTGGGATGGAGCCCTTATCAGGATTTTGGCTAGGAGGTAGAAGCCTACACATACACAGTGGGCTGTCCAGAAAATCTACCTGTATTGGCCAGTGCTAAAAGGATGGGACTCCTTGTTCTCCTAATACTTTGATGATTTTAATAATAAATCATTATTTTGAGAAAATTAAATTGACAGTAACATTAATTCACTTCTAAACATGCAGTTTAAGTCAGTCATTTTTTTGTTCCATCACTTGAAGATCTTTTTAAGGAGACTACTCAGTTTAATACAGTTATTTATATTAACTGAGATTCAGATTAACCTGCAGGCTAATGAAGTTATGCAGGTGTTCTGACTCAAAATGCAAGTGTTTGTATTTTGTATATGAGATTCCAATCATTCTGTTTTTCAAATAGGTGTTTTCCAGATAGGTTGCATAAGCCATGTCTGTATCCAGTTTATGGTCCTAGTTCCATTGTCTCCAATGAGTGAACTTTAATCTACACCTCAGGAACCATTGTTCGCTTACAAGCTATGCAGTAATATTATTCACTACAAGGCCATGCATGACCCTGACACTTCATTTTAATTCTGAGTAATGCCATTTTCCTACATGGAATCTGAGTGAGGTGTTCACAATGTTTTTTTTCATTGCTGCAAAACTATCCACTTCTTCATGAGCAGCCTCTTCCAGAGGAATGTGAGTTCAAATTCCTTATGATTTGCTGCTTTTCACCATCTTTCATAAAGGCAAGTTGATTCTGTATTCCTCCCATAACTTCCTGTCATGAGAGGAGTCTGCGTTACATCTTAATCAATGTGTTTCCTTACCTGTTTTCCTTACTTTATGCTTAGGACTTCTCTTGAGTTTCTACTTTCTACAGTCTTGATGTCTGCTTCTCTTTGTGAAATTAAAATTTCTTGTGTGGAAAAATTACCCTTTCAAAGATTTTTTAAGAGAACTGCAAGGGGACTTTTCCCTGTAGATACACTTGGAAAGAAAATAGATTATATAACCTATGTGAGCTTGCTGCAGTTTAGCAAACCAGTATCTTAAAGCACTGTGTGGATAGTCTTGTTGGAATTTTGGTAGCTGAAACCTATAAGGCCACTAGAAGGTGGCCTTCATAATTTCACTGTCCAGACACCAATCAAGACTCAGTCCAGATTCTTCCACCTTGTTCAGCAAAGAGCACTTGAGCATCAGTACTTATTACATAAATAAGGATTTTTTAAGGGACTTTACTGACCTACTTTGTATATTTATATAGAAATATACTTGAGAGAACTAGAGAGGAAATTGAAGGAGGTATCAAGGCATCTGTCAGCAAAGTAACAGTGAGTTGCATGTTTGGTCTTATTTTTCTGTAACCTGTCAAGTGAATCCTAAAATGTTGATTTCCATATTTTTAATAGATCATTTGTTTTATTAGCTACACAGATCCATATTTCTAAAAATATTCCTAAAATATACTGTGTATTTGGCTGAAATGCATAGGAAAAATTAATCTGGATACGTAAAGATTTTTTAATGCAAGAAAACTGAGTCAGAGAGACACTTTCGTTTGCAGACCTCCTCCTCTATGTTGTTTAATGCTACTATTGTAAATAAATTACTTTTCCCCCTCCTTCTCCTTGAAACCAAATTGCTGTTAGAGTATGTTTTTGTTAAGTATAAAGTGATTGAAGTATTTTACTGAATCAGTGTAATTTCGTTTTTTGCCAAAACTGCTTTGATTATTAGCTCTAGGATAGTTTTTGGTAGGAGATAAATAAATGCACTGCTGGCAAAGGTCCACTGTCCTTGTTCCATATAGTAGCAGAATGCCTAAATTGTAGTTGTGCAGGTTCGTTGCAAACAGACAAAAAGGAAGGTAGCATTTTGCTGTGCGTGAGCAGTTAGAGGGCAAGCAGACACCGTGCACCTTGACCACCTATTATGAAGCTTTTTGCTGCAATGTCAAGTGAAAGCGAGTTAATTGGGTGAAGCTGTAGAGCATGTTAGGGGCATGGTAAAGGGTTGCTGTCTGACAGCTGAATGTCAGCAGAAGCTAGTGAAGTGTGGCTGAGAGACAGAGACCTGTCACAAAGTTCATGTGGACTGTAGCACAGTTAGGGAGATGAAACGTGGTTCTGTCTCACTTTCTCCCTCATTGCATTCAAGCACCTTAAGATTTCACACTGTATGTGTCAACCCTTGTTCTCTAAGCTGTTTTCTCCTAACACTTCTGCATTCAAATGATTGGACAGAAGATGCTAATGTTTGGCAAAATGAATGTAAATATACTTCTTTCCTTTTTCTGCTAGAGCAGCAGTATACATGCAACTCAGATGAAACTTTGAAGGCTTACATCAGACAGTCACACTGGATAGGAATTTGGATGATGGCTGAATACATATCTCACGAGAATATGAAGTTTGACACTAACTAGTGGAATAGGGACTGTTTTCCCAGAAGAAAAGGCTAAGTAGGGGGTGACTCCTTTGTGGGCTGGTGGTGCCTTAGCGTGGCATTGTGAGTCTTTTAGTCTCTGATTGTAGTCCTCTTCTCCCCTTCTTGCTAGAAGGAAACTGCCGAGAGGGAACCATGAATGACATACTGAGCTAAGGCAATGAGATGTGGGGAAGTCACATAGTAGGAAAGCCTTCCTTGGAAGCAAGAGAGACATCAGTTAAAGGCAGGGATGATCTTACTGCTGTGAAACATAGAGTGGTGTCATAATATTAAGTGCAGTATACCTTTCAGTGTTGTTTGCAGCATGCAGCACAAGGTAAAGCGATAGTCATTTGGGTTGGCCACCTAGATTCAAAATAAATAAATAAATAAAAATTCTTTATATTCTTTAGAAATTGGAAAGACCATGGTAGGTACTGTGGGCAAAAAGTACTAAGAACTAACGTTCTAAAGTACTAAAAGTTCTAAAAGTACTAAGTACTCAAGAATTTGGAAACTTGGATTAAAGTCAAAACAGACCAATCATTTCATCATGAAAAAAAAAAAAAAAGAGCATGACTTTGTCTAGTATTTTGATATTAACAGTGAACTGCAGAGAATTTCACCTAAAAATGGGAAACTTTCCTGTGTATTCCAATGAAGCATCTGGTGCAAAGGCTTACAGTACAGGCTGTGCATGGAATTTGGCAAAAACTTCCAGAAAACATCAAAACTAGCAATGCAGAACCAAGTTATTTGTCTTTTAGCCAGCAAAACATTGAAGATGAAGTTTCATCTGGTGTGATAATCTATCCAATCCTGTGTGTTCTTCAAACATTCCAGATTTAAGTGCGTTTGAATGAAACAGGATTTTCTTTTAGATAAACAAATACAATATATTATGAAATTTTTCTCTTAATTGTTTTTAATTGAGTCTCCGGAGTGTGATCTCACTGAATGAATTAAATGCAAGAGCATTTGGAAAGTAAGAAAAAATTGTAATTTCTCGGTATTACAGACTCATATTTGTTTAAAAACTCCTGAAAGTGGAAGAGGGAATTCTTGATAATGAAAAAAGCTATTAGCATTGTTGGCTAGCAGCACCCAAAGTGTGTTGTGTGTCTACCTTTCTGACTTAATATGTAATGAGTTGGCAGCCCATTGAATTACTCTCTGATAGCAAATTTTTTGCACAATCCAGGCAGGAGTGCTGACAATTAAAGTTTATATGAATGTTACCATTTTCTTACATTGTGTCAGACCACCAATTTAGTCCTACTGCCTCAGCATACAGAATGGGAAGGAAAGGAAGGAAGGGAAGGAAACTTTCCAGTTTCGGTCATACACTTCCTTCTTTGAAAAAGTTTGTAACTAGCACTGTATTATGCTGATATCCATCCACAAGTAATCCTTTCCATTTTAAATACGAGTTTGTAGTATTTTATTTAATTATTTCACTGAGAGTAAGAAATGGCTCTTAGAGCTACTGTACTTCTTACAGAAAAACAAAACAACAAAAAAACCCCAAACAAACCAGCATACTGGAAGTCCTTGGCATTGTCTGGCAAAAGGCAACTCAGTTTTGGAAATAGCAGTCTGAATAGGAGGTTGTGAATGATCTGACAGTGTACATCATTCTCTATAGGGAAGTAGTGTTTCCACATAAGTGCTGCAAAACGGTTATTGAAGACAGTGACTTTTCTTTACACTTACTGGAATTGATATTGCAGCAGTGAAATGATGCAAGCTGCAAGGCCAGCATAGGTGAAGGAAGCTGAAAAGAATATTATTGGCCATTTGATTTGCTGTCTTCTGGTATTACTGTGTGTTTGTATGTTCTGGGGTTGTGCTGAGAGGAGTGAGTATCAGAAATCAATTGCAGAGAAATATATTGACTATTTCTGACTTCCCCCCACCATTCTCTGCATCTCTGCTTAACTTAAAATTCTTTCTACTCTTGAGAAACTGTGTTACTGCTTTTCCAGAGATTTTAGGGGTCACTAGGATTCTGAAGAAACTACAGCTTATTCCTCCCTCTGCATTTCTGTTTACTGACAGGCATGCTTACACACCTAAGTGTCCTGTATTCTGGCAAATTACAGATCACATTTTGGCCTTGTAATTTAACAATTTTTTTTCCATTTACATTGAGATATAACACTGAACTTGTTATTACACATACATCATCACACAGATAGGGAACTGTCATGTATTCAGTATTAATCTTTATGTCCTTTTGTCTTTTATTTGGTCTCATCTGATTCTAAGCAGTTTCATGGCTTTTCTACCTCAGCTGAAACCAGTTATTACTGCATGCATAACCCAGAAGCACAAAAATCTTATTACTATTTATTATTCTGATTTTCTAATAATATGTTTTTTAATAAGTTAGCATGTTATATGTCATAAGAAAGCAGAAGAGAAGTTTGGGCTACTGTGTTTCACAATTGAATTTTTGAAAGCAGTTTGAAGTGACAAAAATTAGTGGGGAGAAACCTGAGAAGTGAAAGTTTTCGTAATAACATACATAGCTGAGGGAAATTGAAAAGCTGTGAAAATTGTCCAGCAAAATTACCTTTGTGTAGATTTTGAAAGCTGAAACTGTTCTGACTAATTTGCAGCTTCAGCTGTAGATTTTTCTCCTACTGTTGAAGATAAACAATACATTTGTAACAGTTTATTTCCTTATGTAATTAACTGCACCACTGTCATAACACATGTATAGTCTACTAATTTCAAGTGTCCAGCTGTGCATATTATTCCACAAATATGAATATACAATAAAAAAATGGGCATCTTTGATAGCAACATGATGCTTTTGGGTAGGCTGACATTGCAATAAAAACATAATATAAGGATATAATAAATGATGGTAGGAAAATATTCCATCATCATAATAAAGCAACCCACTATAAATGAGTTTTAACTGTGGTAAAACAGCTCATATATCATGAGACAACCTTTAAACTGGATCTTAAATTTGACTGTAGGTTAGTCACAGAGCAACCATAGTGAAGAACTGTTTTAGAAATCTTTTCCGGGTCTAATAAAAAATTAAGTTAACTAAGGTTTAGAAAGCAATTATTCCATAATATAGACAAACTTTTCATATTTTGTCTTTGAGAAAACATGTTTTGTGAAGTTAGGCCATCCAACTTTGAAAAATGTGCACAGGACATGACCAATTACTGTATTATGTAAATATTTTGAAAGCATGTTTTTTGGTAGATGTTTGTGTCCTAGATATCTATTTACCTGGTGAAGTGTAACAGTTCAGATGGAGTCATGTATGGTTTACAGGGTAAATGAAAGTGCTGTGCTAAAGATTTACCTGAACAGACACTTTATTTCAGATAAATAATTCCTCTTTTAAAAATTACCTAAATGCATATTTATATGATGGATTTTCACCACAGCTCTGGCATAGTAATTTGAGTTTCTCAATTTAAAACATGTTTTGGAAAGTTGTCTAAATACAATAATGATGAAAAGGATCTGTTGGGAAAATGATAACTGCATTTAAAATTCCTCTGTAAAGGTAAGTGTTCAGAAATTTAATATTATAACAGTTCTGAGTCTTTTTTCTTCTAACCTATAGAATACCGTATTTTTATTCATTATGAGGGTATGTGAAGATATTGGATCAAAATGGTTCTTAGGAATAAGAGCCAAAATTTGTTTTTTACATCAGTCACATTGCTATTAAATCTGATTTCCCTTCTGTTCAATGACTAGTATTCTGTTCTTTGTAAGAAGTACAGCACAGACTCCAGATAACTAAACCAGAGCTTTTTTTTTCCCAACAGTGAAGATTTTACTGTAACATAGTCTATTGACTTGCTGCCAATCATTAAGTTTCATGCATTTTTTTTTTTTTTGCAACTCTCAAAGGAAATATGATTTCTTATCTCTTTACTGGGATTTTGATGCCATATTTTTCAAAAAATAACCCTCACTACAGCTTGGAAAAGAGTAATATGTGAGTGAGATAGCATGAGATTTTTCATTCATTGTGGTATACTGATTAATTGAGGTGTTGAAAGAAGTACAAACCAACCAATATGTTTAAATTTGTCCTCAATATTTGTTATCCAGAGTGAAACCCGTTTGTAGCTTGCAGCTTATTGATTTAATTTTTTTTTACATGTGGAAATTTTTTTAGAACATCACAAGTTGTTTGCGTATTTCAATACTGTTGTAATTGTTTTAATGAATGATTCTTATTTTAGAGAGAATTTTCTATTTGGTCAGCTGATTAAAGTGTACAAAGAACAGGCTGTTAATTGGTGTATTAGTCTTCACTGAGATCTCATTTCAGGTCTTCTGGTACACTGAGATCTCGTTCATGCATTGGCTTTTTAGTGGTTGTCATTTGGTAAAGAGTTGAGCCCAGAACGACTGAAAAACCAGACTGTTACAGATCTTATTGCTAGTCCTGCTGGTTATCTCATCCTTGTCAGACATAAAATTTAGAAAAACTCAGGGCACTATTTTATTTTAACTATGTATTTGAAATAGTCATCTAAATTTGCTACTGTATGAGTTCTTAATGAAAGTCTAACATAACCTAGTAGCTTACAGGGGCTGCAGTATAGTTTGTGGTGAATCAGGAAATCAAAGAGTCCATATCAAAGGGAACTGTTGAAGTAGGTGTTAGAGGCAACAATCGATTTTTCTTCAGCAATGGTAACAGAGGAAAGGGAAATCGTTCCAAATGTGTCTTTATACATATGATTGAGACTGGATTTGGTGAAATATGAATATACACACACCCTTCATCCTCTCTCCAGATATATGTTAGTTTGTGCGTCTATATGTATGGGTTTATACCTCAATGTGTGTGTGTTTATATATGCAGTGTATAGCTTCCTTAAATGCTGAAGAGAGAGTATTCTAAACCTCAAAGATAATGTAATGGTCATTCAGTGTGTAATTTTTTTATTCCAAATTATGCTTTGCATGTGATGCTTTCACATATTATAAGACCTGATGAAATTTTTGTTGTTTTCACACGGTGTAGTGCATTGGTGAAGGGCAAAGAGCAACATGGCACTGAGTTTTCTTTTATTTGTTTAGGGGAATGCAGAATGTCTTTCTTTAGCATTTTTAAAGAATTATTAATACCTATATACTGATATTATCCATAATCTTTCAAAGTTTGATGCCTGATGTTTTGGTGCTGGAAGTTCTTTAATGTTGAATTTTAACTAGTCTAACCTTTATATCTGTTTGATGGAATGTTGAGACTCAGTGAAGTATGAATCATGTTCCCATCAATGTACGTTCAGTGTATATTTTCTGTCCATTTTCTTATCTGCTAACATTTGAAGAGCATTTAGTGTTTGATTTCAATTGATGATAAAATATTTTTAAAAATAAACAAATACCTTCAACAGTTAGCATGGCATGTGTTTCCTAGTAACAGTGACAGGCAGACGGTAGAAAAAGTTGATTTACTTGACAAAAAAAAAAAATCTGATGATTGTAATGCAGATGGGATAAAAGTTCTCTCTAAGTATTTTTAGCACTTCAAATACAGTAGGTTATTTTTTTCTAACACTTACTCAGGCAGAATACCTGAGAAAATATCCTTTGTTTCTTTTTATTAAATATGACTATTGGTTCTCAGGTACCAAAGTGTTTAAAACCAGAAAGTGTTTAAAAACATTTGCAAATACTTCATATACATACCTCTGTGAAAGGAATTTAACAGTAAATGTAGATTTTCTTTTTGCTTTGTTTTTTTTTTATTCTTTATTATTACAGGAAACAAGAGGTCAAACATCCGTGTGGCTCCAAGCTAGAAATTCAGCCTGCCCAGAGTTCTATCCCAGACTTTTTTGGCGTTGCAAAGCTGAACCTGACACATCCTATAGTATTATGCAAAACAGAGACAGTTCTCTGTCTTCAATCTGTTTCTTCAGCCTGGATGTCATCCAATCCCAGAAGAACAATGGAAAATGGATTTTCAAATTCTTAGTATCGATAATCTTCTAAAAGGGAAAAATTATATTAATGTAAAATGATGCAATTAAAGTGTAATTTTTTTTCTATCTTTGAATCGTAGTTCAGTGTTTGTATTTTTTGACATTAATTTTATGGTTTTATGAAAATGTGCATTTGTATGTTCACATTTCTGCACTTGTCAGCTTTGCATACTGAAGCAGTTATTTCTTTAAACTTTTATTTATTGCAGTTGTTCATTTTTATGTAGTATATTTTTAAATGTTAAAGAATGACACATTTTGGGTAATTTTCCTCAGTCTTAAAAAAAAAATCAATAAGCCATTTTAGTCTCTATCTATCAAAGTTGTTTCATACTTGTCTATTTTAAAGCAGGACTGCAATACTTTAATAGGATTGAGAGAGCTATTTGAAATGTATGCCAATGATTCCTGTCATTTCATGGCAGCCCTGCCATGGTTCACTGAGCCCCCTCTTTTCTCTTGTCAGCTCAACTGAAGACAAGCATTTAGTTGCAAACTTTAAGCAGGTTGTGCAAAACAGAAATGATGTGACTGCTTCTCTTCCTGCACAATAATGTCACTGCTGGTCAATGTGAGAAGGTCAGGTTGCTCCTTGTAAAGCTACATGATACCACTTGCCTATTTGAACAAGTTAAGTTAACCACTGAATCTGGTCCCTGCAGGCGCTGAAAACTCACCCTTTTATCAAGTCTGCATTTCATAAGAAAGAACAATTGTGGAGGGAGGATTTCTGATGATATGTTTATATACTTTATAAGGACAGTTCCCAAACCAGTGTTGCAGGTAATATATTTAGTTTAAACTGAAAGACTAAAAAGTAATGGCTGTTTTGACCTTCAAATAGACTCCTTTTTTGTTGTTGTTGGTAGGACCCAAGAGTGACGCCCATCTTTGATGCTGACAGAATTTAAAGCAAGGCCATTGCCCTGCATTTTCTGCCTTGTAGCACACAAAAGTAAAATTGTATGTCAGGCCGAGATGTCGGGGAGCTGACAAGATGCCCCAGTGACATTTCAGCTGGAAAGAGCAAGTGTCTTGCAACCAAGTGGTCAAATATCAAATAATAGGTCAAGCAGGAAGGAGCTGAGTTCTAACCACAAAGAGGTTTCTGGTAACTTACTTGACAAGCTTTTGGGTGCTTTGTGGCTTGACAAAGTGATGTTCTGTTGGGTATCGCTAGACAGACTGTTCTTTATCTCCTTCAGAAGATCAGACATTGACAGTGATTAAACTCTTTAACCCTTAAAGGTTATATTCTAGCATTTTCATCATTGTGAATGAAGAATAAAAGAAATTTTTTAATATACCATTTGTTTTCATATTTATCACAGAAGTTCTTAGTGCTATTAACTTTTGATGTGGTGTGTAGTTTTTGAAAAAAAAAAGAATGCAAAATCTATATAATTGTTTCTCAGTATGGGCCAGTGATACGTTAGAAAAATAATATTATGCATTATGGAACTTGTAATTTCTTCTAATTTGTCAAATGTAGGATTTGATTTTAAAGCTTCATGACTACTACTTTCCATCCATTCCATTTTGGATGGAAAAGTATATTTGCACAAATGATGTATCACTAAAAATGAACAAATCTTGCAACTACCCTTGTTTTCAGGTACTCTGGAATCATAGAATATCCTGAGTTGGAAGAGACCCACAATGACCATCAAGTCCAAATCTTAGCCCCGCACAGGACAATCCCATGAGTCATACCATGTGCCTGAGACCACTGTCCAAATATTCTTGAACTCTCTCAGGCTGGTGCCATGACTGCTTCCCAAGGGAGCCTGTTCCAGTGTCCAACCACTGGAAATCCTCTCCTTGATATCCAACCTAAACCTCCCATGGCACAACTTCAAGTCATTCTCTTGGGTCCTGTCACTGGTCACTACAGAGAAGAGATCAGTGCCTGCCTCTCGTCTTTCCATCTGCAGTGAGGTCTCCCCTTAGTCTTCTCTTCTCCAGGCTGAATAAACCAAGTCACGCCTAATATACCTTTAAATTTTTGACAGAAGACCTTTAATCTAAGGTAACTTCAAATTTTCAGGTATTCTCTGTTGTACAGTCCATTGCTCACAGCCTTGATGTGCACGTATGTGTGTATAATACAGAGCCATGAAATGCCAAATAATAAATCCTGAAGAATTCTTGCATGTAAGAGTCAGCTGACAGAGAAGGAAAATTCCTTTTCATTATATATTTAGTCTTGAATAGTGAAGAACGTTTTCGTTTTCTTCAAGTGTCTTGGTTCCACTCTTTCATGATAGTGGCTGTTCTTGAAGTACCACAAGTACTTGTATTCTGCCTTCCAAATTTAATGTCAAAGATCTATTATATTAATATTAAGAATGATAGAATACATCTCATTGATAATTTTCCTCTCTATTGTGTATAGATGCATTTAAGCATTTTTTCTCATGGTACTCTATAGTTGGAGAAAGAACGTGGCTATTTTTATGTGTTCTCAAACTGCTGAAGATTTGCTGCCGACTTTTCCCTTTCCCATCATTGCCAGTCTATGTGGTACTGTGCATGTAGAGACAGGAAAAGGATTTCTTTCTGAAATCCATATCTTACTGAGAGTAGGAGTATCTCCTCCAGTTACTCCAGTTACATCTCCAAGCATGGGTTTATGTGATTTCACAGGGACCATAACAATGTCAAACTGACTGTAATTAATAGGAATTATCTAATTTGCTATAATTTCTCACAGGAATTAGTTTGTAAGTTTTAATTGAAGGAGAACATCTACCTCATTTACTTTATTTAAATATTGACTAACTGTGAGTTAAATACTATTTTTCTTAAAGCTATCCACTTGGAAGGGACTTTGAAATATCTTTTTAGCTGTCAGATGTCCCATTTTTAAGCAAAATCTCCGCTTTATTAACATTTTGAAGAAGCTGAGAGTAGTAAACTGGATTATCTTTAGTGTGATACTCCTGAGTTGCTTTTCCTTGCATTTGACGAAGTGAAATTTGAGATTAAATTCCAGATAAGTAGAAGATCCCCTGTTAGCAGTTTTCAAATGTAGTTTGTAGCTTACCAAAACATATTTTTCCCTATCTTTCGGGGACAAAATAAAAGTCGTGCTTGTGTAGAATGTGGCAAGACAGTACAGTAACAGTAGCTCTCAAAAGAGCATCCTGTTTTATATCATCTGCTCTGCTTTGCTTTGAAAATTACAGAGCTTGAGACCTTGATCTTTACTTTCAAATCTTTTCATTTTTAGGGGCTGGAATTTGAAGAGGACTAGTTTCACTTGTATAATCTCAGCTTAATCTCAGCACTCCTCCAGGAAAACAACTAGTTTCTTTAGAAGAAATACCATACTTGGTGTGGCTAAAATACTGTCCATGATTTTTAAACGTGGTACAACAAATGATTGGCTTTCTGGTCAGTCTCAAAATTAATACAAATTTATTTACCCACCAAGAAGCACATCTCTGAAATGAGACTATGTAATACTTTATTTTTTAACCTGCAGTAGGTTTTATAGCTGTTAGTAGAAGTTGTGTTTGTGCCTGGGTGCATACACATGTATATCTTTCACAGCAAAGATTTTGGTTATTTGGTTAATACTGACTGTATTACCACTTCACATACTCTAAGGAATTCCTACTACACTAGTAGTATAGAGAGGTTTTTTGGTTCCTGTCTCCCACAACTATCTGAAAATTCAGCAAAATTCAATGCCTGTCAAGTTGGATAGATATTTATGGGAGTGTCCTCCATTGTAAAAGATCTTGGATGCCTTTACCAAGTTAAACCGAGGGAGCTGAGGTTTGAAGGCTCTGAAGATCATCTCTTCCTGCACTCCTGCTTAGAATAGAGTCAGCTACAACATGTTGCTGAACATTGCCTTTTGTCCAGTCACTAGGCACCACAGAGGATTGTGTGGCTCTATATTCTTTATTTTACAGGTATTTACACAAGTTGGTAAGGTCTCCCTGAACCTTCTCTTCTTCAAGCTGAAAATATCACAGCTCTCTCTTCTAATGAGAAGCCTCTTCTCTTATGAGAAGAAATTATGCTTGTCGTTTTATTAGTCATCTTTTTGGTCCTTCACTGGGCTTGGGTATTTTCATCTCTCTCATGTGCTAGGGAGCTCTTGACTGGAGCCATTACTCCAGATAGAGAGTCACCAATGCTGGATAGAGAGGAAAGATTGACTCCCTTGACTTGCTGGCAGCTCTCTTCCTGATGCAGCCCAAAGGGGCTGTTGGCCTGCTTTGATTCCTGGGCACATTTCTGCCTCATGGTAAACAGGAAGACTAAGAACCTCCAGGTACTTTTCTGCCAAACTTCTTTCAGACAGTTGGTCCCCATTCAGTTTTGGGTCCCCAGCCTGTCGTGGTGCCAGAGGTAGTTCTCCCCAGGCAGAGCAGCCTTTTTTCTCTTTACTGGAATTTAATCAAGCTCATATCAGCCCTTCTCCAGTCTGTCAGAAGTCCCTCTGGATGGCAGCAAATCCTTCTGATCTGCTGACCACTTTTCCCAGCTTAGTATCATCTGCAAACTTGTGGATTTTGCACTGGGTCCCATCATTTGGGCCATTAACAATGCTATGAGTTTGTATTGGCCCTCATATTGACCCCTGGTGTACACCACTAGTGACTGGCCTCCAGGTGGACTTTGTGCCACTGATCACTAACTTTGAGCTCACCAGTTCAGGCAGTTTTGCAGCTGATTTACTATCTGTGTATCTAGTCCATAATTCCTTACTCAACAAGTGAGACATTTTACTTTGTAAAGGGCTCTCCAAGTTTCCAAACACTGCTAAAGCCCTGGATTAAGTGAAAGGCAATATTTTATATAACCTCTTTGTCAATTAGGTCAGTCTGATCATTTGATCACTTAGAAGAGCATCTGATCGTTCTGCTGTCATTCTGTACTTGAAAGGTATTCCAGTGCCTTAAATTTAAGATAAATTTGCATGCGCTATAACTAAGCTCCTAAAAAAATATTTAAACTCTCTTCTGATATACAAAATCGCTGTAGTAGCATTTTTCTCCTGATGTTTTTTGTAGTTCTTTGATTATTCTCCAGTGAATAAACCCCAAAAAGCCCCTGGAATCTTCAGAGTTTGGTTGAAATCTATATGTGAAGAACACCTCTCCTACTGATGATGATAGAACAGCAAGCTTACTCAGCATTTCTCTGTCCATTCTGTTGTTGCTTGGCCTTGAAATCCAAACTAACAAAGGAATCTATTAGGACAGTCTTTCTTATTTTTTAATCTTGCCCAGTATGAAATTACTAGATTTTGTCTAACTTGACTTCACTTTGGTCTTCATAATCTGATCATTTTTGGACAATCGTTTTGCATCATACTGTCCATATGGCCTAAAATGTACCTCAGTATTTACTCAGAAGATGTTTTAAGTGTCTTCTTTCCTCTTTGCTGTGTATTCAACTAATCCAGTGGAACCTACAGTGATTTTTGAATTAATTATTTAACATCTTCATGTACAAAGTTTAAACTGGAAAAATTGCATTTTCTTATAGGTACTCTGACTCTACTATGACTTCAGTTTTACAGATTTAGATGTGACTTTCAATTAGGTCTCTGCAAATTGTCCTTCAATGGGAGATGGAAGGTGACATGCTCTTTGTCATGCTAACATGGATCTGATCGCTGTCACTGGGGAGCATCATGTAGGAATTTTGGGCAATTTATATAATTTTATGTATTGCAGTTCAGTGCTTTGCAAACCAGGCATTCAGCAATGCATATGAAATTGAATCTTTGTCTGCTGTTCTGGTGTCCAGTGACTGATGAATAAAATTGAACAAGGACAAGCAAAATATGAGGAAGTGTCTCAAAACTAAATTGTTTCCAAGGAATGCTCAGCAGGAGGTAGGGAGGTCCACTGAATAATTTCCTCAGTTCTTTATTTATCACCTCTACTGTACCATACTTCCTGTCTCTTTATACGCTAATAGTACTAATAATTATTACTGATATCAGATTGCCTTCTCATGATTCTACTGTGTCCAATTAAAGCTTCAAAGTGGTTGGACTTCATTTCAACTAATTCCATGAAAGTCAGTAATTAAAAAATAGAAAATGTTCGATTTAAAGATTAGATTTTAAGCACAAGTATTGTCACCCTTATTGTATAAGTATCATTTCTTTGGTAAACAATTTTTTTTAATCTTCCACTGCATGAAGATTGTTCAAAAATAAAGCAGTGCTAATTGTGTTTAATTATATTTCTTTCTGTGTGATATACAGCTAACACACATAACAGCCCAACTAACTGTTGAATTATAGCTATCTGAATTGTTTAGTCCACACTAATGGTATGGTCCTAAAAGTTGTGGAAAAAAGCATCAAAGATGCTGTACTTGTGAGCAGTACAGTTAAGAAAGGCATGTACCTTCTACATGTTACAGGAAAAATGCTGTTAGGCTTAAAAATCTGGCACATGTGCAGAGCAAAATAAGTGGGGACAGCTTTTGTATGAATCAGGCAAGACTTCAGTGACTTTCAGTGTATGCTGTGTTGATTTGCCATTACCACTTCATACATAAAGTCCTTTTAATGCATGGGATTCTACTGGCACATGGGGAGGAACCCAAAGCTACACTTCATCCTGCAACATTCATATATATAGAATTTGAGATTTTTGCTGACTAAAAAGCTTTTGAAAATACTTTTAAACCTTAGTCCACAAAGTAATTATCAAAACAAAAACAAGATAATTGTGAATTAAATATTAAATCCTTTCCTACCTCACTGCAATGCGTAGGTTAACAGAATTTGTTCCCATAAACAATAGCATGGGAGAAATCTTAGTTGTAATGTTTGCAGTAGTATATAAATCCTGGTTTCAGGCTTAATTCTCAGTTGGCTTACTGAAACAAATTTATGTCAGACATTTGGGGTGGGGAGCTGTATGTATTAAAGCACTGACCTTAACAAGAGTCATGCAGCTAAAATCCTGCACTGTTCTTTTAAAATGTCAGGGGTTAATGTTATTTAAATGCAGTATTTGGTGGTTTAATTGAGTCATGCTTCGTTGTCTTTTACTGTACTTTAATGCCAATGAAACACTGATTGTTGACAGAAAGTTCTTTTCAGCAGAGTATACACTGACATATCATACTGCTGTAGAAAAACCAGTGTGCAAGACAGAATAGTCATACTCTGCATAGGAATCCTGTACTGTCTAATGGTGGCAATATCCATTATACACTGACAGGAAATGTGAACTAGGCTTGCTTTTGTTGTATAGGTTTTCAGACTGGCTCTTGAGAGAACTGGTGTGACTTAATTATTTGGTCTTTAGACATATAAATTAATCTCAAGGGTTCTTTTGTTGGGTGTGTCACACAAGTTAGTAAATGTACCTTGGAAAGTACAAACCCAGCTCTTGAAGAGAGTTTTGTTATAGAAGTGCCTGCTGTCAGTTTTTGTAATCTGGCCTTAGGACACACCAGTGGCTTTTCCTCTTGACTTTTGTCTCAGTTTGAAAAAAGTAGATTCATGTTATTTCTCTGAATACTTCTCAGTGTTAGCTCTTCTTGCCAGCTTAAAACCCCCAAGAGGGAATAGATGCTGGCTTGGCAATTCAAGCTGTTGTAGAAAATACTGCAAAAGCTCAAAAGCTTTTGAAGAGGAATACAGGAAGGAACAAGCACTAGTGAGTTTCTAGGAGCTTGTGTGTGCACTGGGTAGGATATATTTGGTGTTGTGCTTTTGCACGATGGAATAATTCCAAAGTAACTGCCATCATATGGACAGCTGCTTTATACTTCCTTGTTTTGGCTGGAGAAATCTTCATGCTGTTTGTCTAGTCCAGTAGGACTTTATTGCACTTTTGGACTTTGAGCTTTTCAGGATTTTTATCATGACTGCAGGGTAGTTTCTGGAAGTCATTAGAATTCTGTCTTGAAAATGGGTTTGCAAATGCTCATGAGTTATGGCTTTTAAATTTTTTTTTTCAAGCCAGTGTCATTTTCCAACTTGATATCAGTCAGCCTGGTTGAAGCTTGCAACTGCAAACTTAGCTTGTTTTGATGCAAACTTTTGATACCTTTTAGTAATCGCCTGCTCCTTACACTGTGTTATTAGGTGGCACATCACACTTGGCCTTCTAAGACAATAACAAAGTGTTTGAATCTTGTGTGAGTTACTACTCTATATCATAAAGAATGATTTCATCATAATAGCCAGCTTTCTAGTAGCAGCATTTAAGCTCATTTAAGGACCTGCCTTAATGCGTCTAGCTAAATATATTTAGTTTTCTCCTCATGTGTAAGATATTATGAAAGTGTCTGGAAGCAGATCAGCTGCTCATGTCAGAATGACTGGTGACATTTGCAAATCTATGTCTTCTTCCAAGATCTGCACTGAGTCTGTTGTATACTACAAAGCTGTTCAGTTCAGCAGGCAAGACCTATAGGGTTCTGACCTTTGGGGACTTAATTCACTCTAACACTGGCTCGAGGGCAAAAAGTAGATCTTTCTAGCTTCCAGAGACTCACAACTATGCTGAGCAATAGCATAGGAGTGAAGCCATAAGGAGACTTGTGGAAACCTCCTGTAGTTCAAAGTCTAATTAACTGTGGAATACATTTGTATTTGAACATCTGAGTTGAGTGTTGGCTTTTTTAACATGTTATTGCTATATTTTACTTGATGTATTTTTTAGCATTTTGTGGTGCATGTGCACATATTGTGTGCCTTTGCCCTTAACTACTTATTTTTCCCAGAAGCACTTGTAGCAGTCAGATAGAACCAGCTGTTGCTTCTTGATAGTATTTTAACACATTACACCATCAAGGCATAATGATTTAAATTATTATCAAGAAAAAAAGGAAAACTCAAAAATTAACAGCAAAGTGTAATGAATTTATTGTTTGGCATTGTAAATAAGCCCCTTTTAAAGGAGTGAGCCAAATATAATCTTAGGTTAACTACAAAGCAGACCTTTGCCACAAAGCTCCAAGAAGAAGGTATGTAAAATTGACCAATTAGAAAAATTGTCTTTGTATTCTTAATGGACACTCGAATTTAGGAAAATAGTTTATAACAGGAGAGAATATCTAGATGCATCTTTAATTGTGAAGGATCAGAAAGAAAAGAAAATTAATGGATCTCTGATTAGTTTCAGAGGACATCTGTAGCCTTGTTCAGGCTCTGATTATCTCTAAGGAAGAGCCTTTTGTGATTTTATCAATAAATTAGGATTTGGACACCAAATGCTGCTGTGGCTCCCTATAGGAGAAAGAGAAAAAAACACATTATCTTTCATGTCAACTGCTACATGTAAAACCAAAGCAAACCACCAAACAAAAAAAACCCAAATAACAATGACAACAATCAAACAAAAAAGAAACATATAAAAACCTGCCCAGTTTACCCTTTGAGATGGAACCCTTTGTCCAGGAGTCTGACTGTAAATTCTCATTAAGACTAAATTTCTATCAGTTTTACTCCACTACCATTAAAAAATGTTTTCATTCTCAGATGAAAAATGCTATCAATCTGCAACATCTGTTCATTGTTAATGTCTGTTCATTGTCATGTCCTGCGGCCTGTGATTCTTAATTTACTGAAAATGCAAATTTCCTGCAGTGTGAAACACCTTTTCAACTGTAACTACATAAAAAGTTTTCATTAAGTATTTGTGGAATACTTGTTCGTGTTGCGCTTTTGTGACTGTATGAGTGGCTGATCACTGCATAGGGAATGGTAGGGAAATCAATGCATGTTACTACTGAGATATTGGATTTGCTAGAATTTCAAACAAATTGCTTGAAACCTAGCAGAAGACAGCCTGACTGAACTGACTCTAAAGTAGTAGTCAATTTAAAAGGAAGTGATAAAGACGATCTTGTATGAATGGCTCAGGCATGTTTTTCTGTAAGCTAAACTTAGACCTTGTTGCTTTTCTACTTAGGTAAAACTTAATATCTTTGTTAATGGATGTAGTGTCCATTTGCCTACTGCAGTCTCCTGTGATCACAGGCTCTAACTAGAGTACAAAAGGATAAAGGTTCACAAGCCATATAATGCCATTTCTCTGCAAAGGAAATGTACATTGCTTCCCCTGTAAGAATCAGGTAGTTTTACAGTGGGTTGAGGAGAACCATATCATTCTTCCTATTTCAGCAAAAATGTTTCTGTCTCACGTACACACACAGCTTGACTTCCAAAAGGGTACGGATTAAACAGTTGGGGTTATTTGAAAAGTGTCTGAAGTTCTCTTCCTAGCCATAAAGAATTGCACTATAAAGATTTATAATTCGAAAGGGAGGAGTTTCCTCTTTTCTGCTGCTGCACAAAAAGACTTGGTTTCTTTTAATAACTGAAATGGTTTCTACCTCTGTCTGAGTCTACAAGAACCTCTTAGAAAGTTCACAGAGCAGTTACAGTTCACCATGTGAGCTAGTCAAATGCAAACTTATTTCTTTGAGCAAGTGCTAGTCATCTTTTCTATTAAACTAGTCTAATGCATATCCAATTTAGATACTATAATTTTTATAGACAACTATGAGGACCTCAGGAAGATATGAAGCTTAGGGACATGAACATGAAGTGTGTACAGCTACTTGGGTTGAGTTTAGACTGGAATCTGGACTGTAGTCCTGAGTAAAGTCTTGTGATAGAAATTTCTCTATGGCTTCCACAGGGTTGGTTTGTTTGGGTTTGTTGGGTTTTTTTGGTTTGTTTTTTTTTTTTTTTTTTTTTTTTGTTTGTTTTTTTCCTCTAATTTCCTGTTCTCCATTTTCTGTACATCTGCTTTGTTTCTTCTATTGTGTATTTATATCTATATTTATTTCACAATCAAGAATGTTGCTTTGCCAGAATAAAGGAGCAATAAGCTCCTTTGTGAGAATGAATGAAGGAAGAAAGTCAATCCAGGTAGTATGACTGAGTATTTCTAGAATTTCTCGTATATTAGAATAGAGTTTAAACATCCTATCAGAAATACAGTATTCAACTGGGTTGTAAACCTCATAATCCAGTTTTCTTGTTTTGAACACCAACATAAGTCAATTCTAAGTAATATTTTAATGCAATGTCTTTGTCCCAGTTATTCATATTGTGAGGATTTTGTCTTAAAACAGGTGTCGTGTCTGCAAAGATTGCATTATTTTACTATTATTACATGAACTCAGATGTTTTCTTAGAAGAATCAAATTCTGCCATACACATATTACTCAAATTAACAAACCACAGAATATGCTGAGGTGGAAGGGACCCAAAAGGATCATCAAGTCCAACTCCTGGCCCTTTACAGTACAATCCCCAAGAGTCACACCATGTGCCTGAAAGCACTGTCTTGAAATTCTTGAAATTTTGGGCTGGTGCTGTGACAGCTGCCCTGGGGAGCTGGAGTGCTCAGCCACCCTCTGGATAAAGAACCTTTTCCTGATGTCTGACCTAAACCTCCCCTCACACAGCTTCAGGCCATTCCCTCGGGTCCTGTCACTGGTCAGAACAGAGAAGACTGCACAACTGGACAGCAGTACTGTACTACTCCTGGGTCACTTGACTCTGCTCCCGCCTGTGGCCCACTTTTGTTCTATGTCTGAGTTCAATTGCATGAAAAAAAATGAAATGGTAGGCCAGTGAAAGTGTCTGTAGCTATTGATTTTGTTGATTAACAGAGAGGGAAAAAATTAGGAAGCCGTATCAACTGCTATTGTGTGCTGCCTGTGACCAAAGATCAGCAGAAATAAGTCTGATTTTTGGTAGGCTGTGACACATGGAGTTTTAAACATTTTCATTTTCATGGGCTTAATTGTCACCTAGAACTCCTCAGGTTAAAATGTTAGTCTAGATCCCAAAATAAACATCTTAATTGTATTTGTATCAGGAAGAATTACTGCATTTCCCACATCAATATTTTAGGTTTTGTGGATAGATACAGAATTATATCTACAACTGCAGTTTATTCTTATTTTTTTCCCATGTCAAATGAGAAAATCTGAGAATATAAAGGAGACAGTATAAAAGAACTATTTTGTAAACCTGGTTAGTAGAACCTCTGCAGTTTAAAAGAAGAATACTTTAGAAACAAGTGGCGAATAAGAATGGGTAATATAACACATGGATGAAAGTGGATTTTATAGAAACTGCTGATGTTCAGAAAATGAAAGAGCTGTTAATAGCAATTAATGATTGTGAAGTCTTGTACTCTGTTCTGTGAGATGTTAAAACCATGTTTGAAAAGGGAAGAAGATTAAAATACATATTGATTCGCTGATGGGCAAAAGGTAAGGTTTAAAAGCAAAGAATTGACCAATACGTGTGGTATTAATTAAACTCCTCTCATCATTGTGAATAAACAGGTCTGATAACCCATATCTGTAAATTCCTGAATTGATTCCAGATTGAGTGTACTTCAAAGGTCTGTGTAAACCAGAAATCACCTTCAGAAGGATCTTTTCCCGCAGCTCAGGGGAGCTGCAAGACATGATCTTTTCTGCTGCATGGTTTTGATTCTGAGTTTTCCTGCTGATTTTTTGGGAAGTACATAGTGGGTGGATGATAAGTGGGTAGATAAGAAAGGCCCCAAAATACACGTTTGCCAGAAATACCTGTCTTCCATAAAGACAGATGGCACAGGAAAGGTAAATGCGTTGCTAATTTGATCAGCTGTTGATAACCAGATATGACCAGTTATAAAATATTTGGACTAAACCTGCAAGGGTGGAGACACCAGAAAGGACTGTGATGGTGCTTTGGAGTCAGGACTAAATGTTTTTAGCATTAAGGTGGGATGCCTCCTGCAGGAAATCCTGACCCCATTGAAGTGAATAGGAATTTTGGAGTTTTGTTCACTAAGACCATTACACTCAAGATGGGTTACTTGGCTTCTAGGATGCACAGTGCTTTAAGGAATATTACTCAGGCAGTATGTGCCTCTCAGTGTCTCTCCTGTTTTGAGTGGAGATCTTTTTGCTAGGAGAAATAATAACAATATTAAGCACTTCTTTTCTCTGAGACTGAAAACATTTTGTTAAGTGTCTTTAGCTCATTTTAGGACTTTTCTATCTATGGCCTAAAAGAGTTTTAAAGTCTAAGTTATAACACTCCCTACTGGGAGATAAATAGAGCCGAATATCCTGACACCTTTATCTTATGTGGGTCCCGTTTTCTTTATCTGTGGTTTTCGTAGATTTTGCTGTCTCACATTTTGAAACTTGAAATAAAATTTTAAAAGTAGAAGAGCGAAGCCTGAGTTAGAGGGGTTCAATGAAGAGGAAAAAGTGTCTGCCTCATGACTCCTTGGTTTCTTCAGTTTGTTATATATAACAATGGTTATATATACTTTTCCTCATTTTCCTTTCTATGTCTTTTCAAAAATATGTTTTATTGACATCAAAGACTATTCCATCATGGAACAGTCAAGAAAGTACAAACAGGAACTACAAACAACAAACAGGAAAATTTTTTAGCACAAATAGCAAATACAGTAGGAGAAAGTGAGTCACAGCTGAAAGCACAGTATTTCTGCAGTTTAGCCAAGTCCTTAGGAAAAAAAGGTTTGATTTAAACACAAGCTGAGTAAGAAAGGTTGACTCATCTCTTTGTACTAGCTAATTTGGGTAGTTATTTATTTAATTTAAGCAAAATTTAGGTTTCCCAGAATGTCAGAAACCCTGCCTGGCCATCTACACAGCACAGGTCCAGAGAGTGCTGCAGGGCTGCAGCCTCCCACTGCTGCCTTTGTTGCTGCAGCAACTGCTTCAGCCAGAGAACTGTCCTGATCACTGAGTGATCTCTGCAAATATTGACTGGCAGTTGTGATAGCTCTCTGCTAAAACTATCCCTTCTTAAACCAGTCCCTTTTTCAGTCAAAGCCTTGATGCATTTTTGCACTTGGGGATCCTTGCAGGTAGGAGGCTGTGGCTGTCGTGGCTGGCACTTCATCTCCTCTGAAGTGCTGACTGTCCCACATTGCTTGTATTGCTCTAGCATTTGGGAGGCCCAAATGGACTGAAACCACAGTAAACTGCTTGTTGCTTTGTCCATTCCCATCACATATTCTATGTTGTTTACAATCTTTTCCACCTGCTCCCTTTCTATCATATCTGATGCCCTTATAAGTATTTTCTTTTTATTTCTGCTGTTAGGGCATCCAGTCAGCACTGACCAATACAAGGTTTTAAGTGTCCTGGTTACTCCCTGTTGCCTGTAAACTGTTCTGGACTCCCTGCTGTTTGTTTTCACAAAACATTCAGTGCAGTTTCTGGCAAAGCAAATTATCTCAATAGCAAAGTGGCAGTCGTAGCATAACTATGAAGATTTCTTTCTATTTCTTTTGTCCAAGTTCCTTAAAAAACTGAGGAAGTTGATTGTCACACTGTTTTCAGTACTTAGCACTGCTCCGTATTATGCCAGTATGTATGAACAAGGGGAGCTTCATGCTCAGGCATGTATTTCCAAAGGCATCATTAGTAAATTAGCAATCCTATCTCGTGAGAAAATTGAACAGGTTTTCTGTGTTTTTGCTATCGTAACAACATGACTACCTAATGCTTTTAATCTAGAGAGCCTACTAGTGCATTAGAGCCAGTGGAATGTCAAAATCCGTCGTTTGGAGAAGTAAGCTGAGGGACAGAGTGATTAAGTGACTGGTCCCAACTACCGTTCAAGAATAAATTTTAACTTAGACTTATGGGATCCATGTTCTCAGCCTCCTTTCAAGACATCAGATTTCGCTAAGGCTTTTGTGTTGCTAATTCATTTTCTTTCCACTTTTAAAAAAATGCAACAAATTCAGTCATAAACTATGGTTGAGGCCTGTAACAACCAAGAAAACTTACTGACAACTAAGAAAAATTACTGTTTTCTTCATAGTTAGTTTCAATCAAAATTGAATGGTAGCTGATTTTAAGACAGCCCTAGAGGAAAAATGAAATATTAAACCTAGTCCAGACAATGTTTTTATGAAAACGGTACCTTTTTCTTCAGCATTTCAGAGAACCAGATTATTTACACAGTCACATTTTAATTTGCTAGGCCTGTTAAGTCTCCATTCTTTTTTTTTAAATGTAGTTGTATAAGGGAGGGAATTAGGATTATTCTTGTTGTGTCTTTTCTGATACTTCAGTTTGGTTGTTTAGTTTCTTGTGAGAACCATCAGGAGGTATGAGTGGAAAGCCCCTGTGTAATACAACTTTTCTGAATAAAGTGCCTGAAAATGATGAGTGACTAAATATTTTTGAATGGAGCAAGGTGCATTTGCTTGCCCTTTAAATCCACTTTAAAAATTGGCACAAGTTCCCGTCTTTGTTTGGTTTTCTTATTCTGTCATGTTAAGAAGTGGCCTGTGCTTCTAGTATCTGTCAAGCTCCCCCTTGTACACACTGCAGCTTGTCCCACTGGAGATGTTTGGGCGTATTGTATTTAAATGCCTGATGTTCACCAGGCTAATGCAAGGAATAATTAGGAGTAATTATGAGGAAATCTATCAAATTACTAAAACCTAAGAGGAGTTGTTCTTTAAAAATAATTGTATTCACAACTGATTTATTTCTTTATTGGTCATCACACCGTGCAGAGGAAGAGACCCTTGGTCTGAAATGTCCTTTTATGACAAGGTAGCACACCTAGTTGATCTAGGAAATCCAGTTGATGTAATCTTTTCAGACTTCAGCAAAGCTTTTGATACCATCTCTCACAGGATCCTTCTGGACAAAATGTGCAACCCCTAGCTGGGTACACACATCATGTGATGGGCAAGCAAGTGGCTCATGGGTCAGGCACAAGGGGTTACAGCTTGCAGATAACACAAATCCGGAGTCTGGGTGATCACCGGCCATATGAAGTTCAACAAGAGAAAGAGCTGGATTCTGCATCAGGAGTGGGGCAACCCTGGATGTTTGGACAGACTGGGAAGTGAGATGCTGGGAAGCAGTGCCATGGAAAGGGGCCTGGGGGTCCTGGTCAAAAGCTGAATCTGAGCCAGCAGTGCCCTGGCAGCCAGGAGAGCTAGTTGTGTCCGGGGTGCACCAGGCAGAGCATGGCCAGCTGGGCAAGGGATTGTCCTGCTCTGCTCTGAGCTGGGGCAGCCTCACCTTGAGTGCTGGGGACAGTTCTATGTGTCACAATATGAAAAAGACATGAAACTGTTAGAGAGTGTCCAAAGGAGGGCAATGAGGATGGTGAAGGGCCTTGAGAGGAAGTCATATGAAGAACATGTGAGGTCACTTGTTCTGTTCAGCCTGGAGGAGAGGAAACAGGGCAGATGTGTTTGCAGTCTACAACTTCCTCTTGAGGGAACCAGGAGGAACAGGCACTGATGTATTCTCTGCTGACCAGTGACAGGACCTGAGAGAATGGCCTGAAGCTGTGTGAAGGGAGATTTAGCCTGGATATTAGGAAGTGTTTTTCATCCAGGGGTGATTCAACACTGGAACAGTGTTCTCTGAAGAACAGGCTCACCAGGGAAGTGGTCACAGCATCAGCCTGACAGAGTTCAGGAAGTGTTTAGACAACTACTTTCCCAGGTAGAGGGTATGATTTTTTGGGTGTCCTGTGCTAAACCATGAGGTTGCCATGATGAACTTTGTGGATCCCTGCCAACTCAGGATATTTTGTGATTCTGTGAGATCATCTAGTAATGCTTCAGAGTAGAGAACAAAATGAGAGACATGCAGAAGAAGCTCATGGGCATTTTGTTTCCTTGAAAAGATGCCATACATCTCATGATTCTCTGTCTGAACATGTGACTCAAGGATACAGGTGTATTTTCACCTTTCAGTGCCAGGCCCTCAGTCCAACCTGTACCCATCGTCCAAGGTTTGGAAGCTGCTGTTTCCTACTTGTTAGGCCCACACAGGAACCAGTCCTACTAGTGGTCAGACCTGGAGGGCACTCAAAGTTCGTTGTTTTTTGCAGCAGAATGCCAAGGCTGGCAAGCCACATATAGCGCCAGCTGAAGACATACTGAAGAGACACAACTGTTTTCATTTAATGCAAGAATGTGGTAGGTGCTGTGGAAGACAGTATTTTACTGCAAGGGATAAGCACTATCAATGAGTTTCTAAAACTGTGTTGAGCCAACTCAGCATGTGACAGTTGGATTTCTGCAGCACTAGAACACAGCCCAACTATCTGTTTGCAAACACAAGGTGTTTACACCCACAGTGCCTGGCAGTATTCTCTACAAGATTTTTATACCCATTCCTCTTACAATGGAAAATGAAGCTGAAGATTTCAACTGTACAACTTTTCTCTTTTATTCTTTCTGACCATGTATGTCTAGGTTCTCAGTTGCTATAAAGCCTCTTGTGCCTTTCAACTATCATGTAAGAAACAGCCTCTTTAGCTGGGCTATTCTTGTGTGTTACTTTGTCTGGGTTTTAAAGAAATATTCTGATTTAATAGTTGTTCTTACATAGGCAGAGGAGGGAAAACCCTAAGTGCTGTGAAGTCACTCATATACAATTATCAGCTGAAAGAAGAGATAAAAATTGGAAAGTTGCTAATCTGAACTAAGAAAAGGTATAAATATATGAAACTGTATTGTCTTCCTACTTGTTACTTCTCCTCCCTTAGTGGTGCTTTCCTGAAGAGACACACTTCTAGAAAAATAGAGTATTTTCAGGTGCCCCAAATTACACCAGGAAGAGGAAGCCAAAGAATTAACCAAAATATTGAACTTTTCCCAGGGAAACAGGATGTACTGTGTCCAAGAGGCAGCAGAGCTGCTGTTTCCAGTCTTGCCAGAAAGAGGGATCCTTTTGAGGTTGCTTGGAGCACTGACAATGCCAGCCAACTTAGAGAAGATTCCCCAAATGTTGAACATTCAGTCGTAGTTTGGAGTGGAAATCTGCTGCAGCTTAGAGTTATTGTGGAAATACGTGTTATGGCAATTCAGTGTTTCTACTACTCTAAATTTTAAACAGGCTGAAGCTGTTTCTATTAGTAACTCTGCAGAATCTAGCTGATGATGCTGGCACCAAGGTTTTTTACTATGCTTCAGGAGCTCAGAGCTTTTTGTCAGAATGTTGCAAACCCACAGATCAGTTAATTAGCAACTAAAAGCTGAAAAAATGCTTTAAACTGTGAATATGTCACAGCACAGATCTTTAGAAAAATGCTTCAAATAAAAGCACAGACATTAATTCCTGCGAGCTGCATGACTTGGAATGTAGACTGAAGTGTAAGTGGGAATACATCCCACATACCAGGAGCATGCCACAGTGCACTCTGATAACCTAGTGTGAAAACACGCAGTTGTCACTGAAAATTCACATGCTGATGTATATAAGAGAATCAGCTCAGAGCACTAAACCAAGCCAGTTTGGAGACTTCTGTTGGGAAGAAGCTGCAGTGAGCACGCAGCCAGATTGGCAGGCTGTGATGTGCTGCCCAAGCAGGCAGAAGGAGGGTTTGGTCTGGGGAAGGAGCCTGAGGCCCCGTCGGCTGAGCATCCCATGCTGGGCTCTGCCTGAGGCCCCGCTGCAGCGCAGCATGGCGAGTCTCGTGGTCCTGTGTAAACAGATGTCCATGGGATGATTCACAAAAATGTAATTACGCACAATAGTGCAAATGTTTAATTAATCAGGTCTCATGTCCTTATTATCCCCTCACTGGCTTTCACTAATAATGACCCAGAGGAAAATTCTGTGCCCTCTGTGAATTATATTTTATTTACAAGGTTTGAATTTCTTAGAAGATTTTTCTCTTTCACTCCTGGTTAGCACTACCAACAAGAAAGAATAATTCTGATGTCCGTTACGAGTAAAACTTATGACCGGCCTAAAATGCAAAATTAGGGAAGGCTTTGTGCTACCTCACATGGTTCCTTTAGCTGAATAAATTAGAATAGCTTAGCACTTAATACGTCTCTTGCCTCACATTCAAAGGATGCATAAATATTTGGCAGTAATCCTATGACTAAAGTTGAGAGGAAAAGAAAAGAGGTCTTGAAGGAGAAGCTGTTCTATTTGAGCAGAGCAATTCCTTCCAAGCTGGTTTTTAATCTATATGAAATGTTAAATTGCAGAAGGGTGTCTGGAGCTAAGAATGGAGTTCCAGTCTCCTTCCCTGAAAATGCCTCGGCCACTCCCAAAAGTCAGCCACTGGAAAGAAAGTGTTAAAAAGGATATTGTTTGCATTAAGGGGCCGAATTTTCCACTGGGTAATCATCAGTGAAACCTAGTCAAGGGCAAATGAGGATGGCAGGCCTGATTAATTAATATGCTATGGTGCTAAGAGCAAGATTTATGCTATTGGTTTTATAAGAGTCATTGATATTAATACTGCTAGTAAAAATTTTGTACTGCTGTATACTATTTCCCTTTTTCACTGCAAATATGGTATTTAAACTACAAATGACTCGTGTGGAATGGAACATTGTAGTTTTGTTCTCTAAATATTACTCCTACCCTACAGAAGAGCTCTTGCAGAGCTGCTATTAGATTAACAGTTGCATTATCTCCATTGTAATCTACAATTTTGGACACATTTTAATGTGTCCAAATTTTAATCCCTGATAATAAAAAAATTATTTTGGGTTTAAATCAACTTTTCAAAGATCTGTATCCAAGATATATGTTCCTACTCATGTAAATGTGAGTGCACTCCCCCTTGTACTGAATTTTATATGGAGTTTTTTGAAAAATGGAAAGAAAAATAGCTGTGTATGCAAATAGGTATTCAAGCATGAAAAAGACAAGTGTCATTACAAAGCATGGAGTAGAACAAAATAACGTTTGGGGGATAATAAGGGCTACTGTAAACACTCATTCCTCTAAGCAAAAAAAGGCTTATGTGAAGCTGTTAAGTACTTTCATCACTTTCAGGTTAATATACAGCACATTCAGAAGTATCTATTTCATAATATGTTAGTAGCATGGGAGCTGAATGCCCTTGTACTATAAACACTGTTTCAGAAATATGTTTCTAAGCAGTTCTGCTTTTGTTCATTAATATGCCACAGGAAATACAGGAGTAAAATCTGAAGTATGGGGTGTGGATTGTGTCTTGGGGCAGAAGGAGGGGATTGTCTATTGCAAATAAGCTTGCATGAGCATGAGTGGCAACCAACCAGGTCAGTGTCAGTTCAGCTTCTATTTTCCTGATAATACACTCTTGTGTTTACTTTTCCCTTTACAGTAACATGGAACATTTTGCTGGAATTATGCCTTTTCCTCTGGGGTTATATTTTTTTCCTTTCTTGACAAGAAACTCTCAGTAGTCATGTGTAGCTCAGTAAAGCCGTAGACTTTGCAGTAACTTTCCGAGGTCTTAGGATTGAGGCAAGCTTCCAGGCTTTGTGGGGGGTCTTTTTGGTCTGCCTGGAGCTTTCATTAAGTTAATTGAGCTGTAACAGTTCTTTCAATGACCAGGTGACTAATTGGTTTTACTTTTGTTTACCTCTGTACAGTCACAGAATAGCTTTAATTTTGTACTTTATAATATAAAAGTACCCCCATGGTACCACTTGTTGTCAGAGGCCCAAAACTGCACACACAGTTTATGGTGCAGCATCAGCAACATCAAGTTCAGTGGGACACTCCATGCCCTGGCACACTGGTCACACTATTGCTGATAAAAGCTAGGATGCCACTGGCCTTCTTGTCCACATGGGCACAAACTGGCCACTGCTGACCAGCACCTCCAAGTCTTTTTCTGTCAGATAGTTTCCCAGCCGCTCTGCCCCCAGCCTGTGGTACTACCTGGGGTTGTTGTAACCCTAGTGCAGGACCTGGCACTTGGCCTTGTTGAACCTCATGCCATTGACCTCAGCCCATTGATCCATCCTGTCATATCTCTCTGCAGAGCCTTCTTACCCTCCAGAAGATCAACACTCCCACCCAACTTCACATCATCTGCCAGCTGACTGAGGGGGCACTTGATCTGCTTGTCCAAATCATCAATAAAACAATTAAACAGGACTGGCCCCCATACTGAACTGTTATACTATGTATTTCAAAATACTGAACGGGTGAAGATACACTCAGAGAAGTGTCTCCCTTGATTTAAAATGAAAAAGTTTATGGGAATCTCAGAAAAAAATTGAATCTTCAAGCAATCTCAGCAGTTGTAAGCACATGCCTGATGGTGGAGCATTACACTGTTCTGAAGTTATTAGTACCCAATATCTTCACTGGCCCCTGCAGCTGCTGACTCCTCAGTATCCTGCAGAGCTCAGTGTTGAGCAAAGACTCAGTGATGCCACTGGAAGATAACCTGTGGTCTTCCCAAACTCTCCTAGGGTCATGCCTTCATTTGTTATGTGAGCCACATGTGCTTGCTTGTCAACACTTATGGGTACAGGATGCCTGGAGCTAAACCAAAAACTGACTCTGTGAGGGAAACTATCCTGTAAACCCAGCTTGGCAATGATGCTAGCAGACCAGAACTGTCTTACAGTGATGACAGCTGTTTTTTGTGGCAGAAGAAACAAGGTGCATCAAAGCATCTGGTGAGTGCAGGCCTTTCCTAATGATAGTTACACCTCTGACGATTGATTACCTGCAATGTGTGCAGGAGGAGTTTCATCTTCCTTGGACTTTGGTTTGTCTGTCTGGGACTACTAGGTCACTAATGAAGCTTTGCCTTTGTCATTTCCACTTGTGAAACACAAAAAAAGTTTCAACAAAATGGTGACCTTGCCTGCCTGTAAATTAATGCAGTCATTTTCATGCAGCAGGACATAATTTTCCAGTTTGTATGGGTATGGCATTCCTGCCTGAAGTCTTGCATCTGTCAGTTCACCACTGACAGCACATCAGTGGATAGAGGCATGATTGCTGAGTTCAAGTATTTGGAGGACCTCAGTGCATTGTAATTCTGGTGATGGGCTTAATTCCTTGGAAAGGTTTTGTACAAATTAAGCTTCTCGCTTCCGCAGAGCAGTTCGTTCAGGTGTATTGCCATCAAGCCCTGGGGAATTCCAGACCACTGAGATCACTCACAGGTCTGGATTTGTTACAAGTGATAGGGTGTCTCTTTATCCACTCTCTTTATGGTAGACACCAAATATGCTACAAACTAAAAACCTTGCTAACAAGCTGCTAAATAATGTTAAACTAGCTGACACTTCTTTGACTTGAAAATGGTTTTTTGGTTTTATTCGATACATAAATATGGACTGAAGGCTCACACCTGCAGTATTACATCTGCTGTGTTAATTGCAACCCAAACTTGCTATTCAGCTCTCAAGGAATCAGTCCTGGTGTGTTGACAGTTTTGCATGACACTGTAATAAAATAATTAAATTTCTCTGTATCTTGGTTTTCCTAATTTTCTTAGGGGAAAAAAAAAACAAACAAAAAAACCCTGAAAAAATAAAAAAATCTTACATAGCTTCCCTACAATTATACAACTCCAGAACTCCAAAAATTTGACAACTTCTATGTTTCAACTGAGCTCTTTTCAAAGAGCCTTGCATGTACAAGCTTAGGATATTTTTTAATTGTTTTCTGAGTGTCTGAAGAGTGTTAAATATATTTACATCTTAGAACAGATGAACAAATTTGGTCAGGTGAACAATGCTGTTTGGTAGAACTTTCAAGAATGTTTCAGATTGAACAGTCCTGTTGAAAATATTGCTTTGGAAAGTTTAGAATAATATCTTACTTATTTTTTGTTTTGTTAGTTCTCCTTAATTTTTTAAGCTGTTTTTTTTTCTTTAATATTCTGCAGGTACCATCCCACTGCCCTTGCACCTTTTAGGTGACCTGTTACCCCTAATGGTCTAGGAATTTGAAAATACTCATTTTTTTTCTTGTTGTTTCTTAAATGTTGAAAATAGAGTTGAAAATATTTTTTTCACTAAGATATAAAAATGATTAGAGAAATAAAAAATAGCACTGATGAATGTGAGTTAAAAGGTGGGAAAAACAGAAAATTGATGAGGGAAGCAAAAGTTTGCAGAGGTGTCTATGAAAAAATCTGACAAAAAAAAGAAGTCAGCAATAATCCATTGCTAGTTGGTCCAGTTACTATTTATAGTGCAGAAAACATGACAATTCAATAAATACTTCTGTTTCAGACTTGATAAAAGCCCCTCCTTCTTCATGTACCGCTAAACACTTCTCAATTCCAGTGACAATGAAAGATGATGTTACAGAACACCTTTGAAAATCAGATTGTTTAATCACCTATTAAAAAAAATGGCTTAAAACTCCTCTGAGGCACTAGCACTGACTTTTTTCCCTACTGCGTCTCATAACCATTCCAAGAGACCAAAGCAAATACTGGGCAGGAGCAAAAAGTAGTACTCAGCCTGCTGTTTTGGACAGCAAATAAACTATTTAAACTATATAAAATAATAGAAAATAAGCTTAGGTCTTAAATGATAATTCTGTTAGGAATCAGTATGGTTTAAGAGAAAAGGTCTAAGAAAATAACTGGTACATCTAAGAGATTTTAAAATGCTGTTTAGTAAAAACAGCTTGTTAATCCAGTAAACAAAGAAATCTCCGTTGCATTTTAATTTGTATTAACATGCTGTTCATTTTAAAGCCTAGAGTGGCACCACACCATTATTGCAGTCAAATAGATAGATCTCACCACACCATTTGCAGTCAAATGGACAGATCTCAAGAACATAGTTATGAACAGGTCCCTTTCTCTGGCCACAGATGTTTAACCCTGCCTTGCACTGTTTAATTTTTCCCTGGGCAATAACCATTACTGATAAATAGCTGTTCATTCCACAAGTTTGGGGTGGAGGGAAACAAATAGCAGTATTGGTTATTTGGTATAGCTATGATCCAAGAAAGCAAAGACATCTTCATTGCTCTTTCATTAAAGATAGTCTTGTAATTAAGGGGCTCTCTAATGGAAAAAAGTCCACAGTGGCTTGTGGTCCTCGTGAACAAAGAGTGTTGTACTGTGTTCAACACCCGTACGGCTGGCACCGAGCCTGCTGGAATATTGCCTACCACTGGTCCCATGGCTCAAGAAGGAGCTGTGATACAGAGAGAGTTCCAGAACAGGCCCCAGATTATACTGGAACCTGACTATGACATGCAGTGTGAAGTGACATGCAGGACCATTTTCTCTATTCACCACACTCCTAAGACTAAAAAAATGGGAATTGAAGTTAGAAAAATGCTGGCTAAAATGAGGACATTTCTTCAAAGTAATAGTCACTGAAACAACATAGGCCGTGATTCATACAGCAGGAAATTATTTTGGTCAAGATTTCTTTTTTTTTTCCTCTTTCTTTTCTGAAAGTCTGCTATTATTCAAGAATACACATTGTGCAGAACCAGGCATTTCCTAAGGGAAGTTTGTTGTCTTTTGTTATGATGTGTCCATTCTGACATTAAACCCTATTGATCTAATCATAGGGGCTAAAGTCAATATTTAGGCATATCAATAACACATCTGACTTTTCAAAATTCTTCGTTTGATTTCATTAACCTTAACTTCTGGATGTTACTCTACTTCTCATTGATTACTTGTAAATATAGAAGGATGAGACTGCATTAGTGATTTTGACTACTGAATTATTATCTGTACTGTTATCATATGGAAGTAGAGTTTCATACTGTGTCCAGATTTTTTATATATAATGATATGGTATATTTTCAATTTCATAAAACAAGGACATTACCACTGGTAGAGAATCTTTCCTTTTTTAAGGTGCGTAAAGTTGGTACCCTCTTAAGTACTATATTTCTCGAGAACAGATGAAACAAGCCTTTTGCCAAAAATGTGTGAAAATCTTCCCTTCAGCAAAATACTCCCCATAGGCTGAGGGCAAAAAGTCCACTTCCCCTGGTCATCATGCTGCCTCTGATATCACTAGTGATGCTTCATTGCCAATGGGCTGAAATACCCAATAAAAAAGAAAAATCCTCTTCACAGGGCCATCTCCCTCAGCCTTTCCTGACTGCTGACTGCTAAGGTGACAGATTACAGAAGAGATTCTCCTGTCCCCCCATCATCTTTGTCACCCTCTGATGGGCCATTTCCAGCAGCTCCATGTCTCTCCTGTCTGAGGATCCCAGAACTGGACCCAGCACTCCAGATGTGCCTCCCTAGGGCTGAGCAGAGGGGCAGGATCACCTCCTCCAGCCTCTGGCAATGCTCTTCCCAATGCACCCCAGGACACCACTGGCCTTCCTGGCCACCAGGACACACTGCTGCCTCATGGACAGCCTGTGTCCACCAGGAACCCCAGGTCCTTCTCCTCAGAGCTGCTTTCCAGCAGATCAGCCCCGGCCTGTGCTGCTACCTGGGGTTGTTCCTCCCCAAGTGCAGGACCCTGCTTTTGCCTTTGTTGAATCCCAGGCAGTTCTTCTCTGCCCCCCTCTGCCCCGGGCCGAGGCCCTTCTGAGGGGCTGCACGGCCCCTGGGGTATCGGCCACGGCTCCCAGCTCTGTGTCACCAGTGAACTTGCTGAGGAGGCACCTGCCCCTTCATCCAGGTCACTGAGGGAGAACTGAAACAATACCAGGCACACTGTTGAATCTGGGGGTCACCACTTGTGACAGGCCTCCAACAAGAGCTTTTGCTAACACTTTGGGTTTGGCTGTTCAGCCAGTTTTTATTAATGCTAAGCAACAGTGACTTAAAATAGCATAAGATATATGTAGTATCTTGTATATATATATATATATATATATATATATATATATATAAAAAAACTTCTATATAACTTACATATATATATATATAAACTTCTTAATCTTACTCTTAAAATTTGAAGATGGCCAATAAAAATTATTTCTTCATATAACTCTGTTGAAGACCAAGAAAGCAGAACAATAGAGCAATTAAACCTAAGCACCATTTGGGACTTTTTATAAGTGGATATGAGGAGAGGCTTCCTATTCAGTTGAACACAGCCTGAGTCACTTAAGGAGAAACCAGGGAGCTAATACTTTTTTCTGAATTGGAACTTTGCCACAGCCCTGTGTTGAACTGCAGGATGTGTTAAGTGAGGTTTTCCACGAATACAGCAAGCAGGTAAAATGCGAGCAGTTTTATCACAGTTGTTTGCTAAAGGTAGGAAATAGGTTGTTAAAGGAAGTGAATAGGATGTCAGCTGATGCCGTGACATCATGGAGAGACATAATGGAGATGACAAAGTTGGAGTGAGAGAAGAAAGAGATTTTTTTTTTTTTACTTTACTTTATATACTTTTCACAGAAAGGGACCACATTGGAAGATACAGGCTCAACCTCTTCAATTCTCTTGGTTTTAGAAAATGTCCATCAATTGTCTCTCTTAACTGGAAGTAATGTCAACAATAATATTGTTTATAGAAAATTCGTGAGAAACCGACTCCCAAATATGTAAACAATCAGAAGGCTATAATGAACAGCAAAAGAACAAGGGGCCAGTCAGCCTTTGATGATGCTGTTCTTCTTATGAGAACTTAATCAGAATAAATTTTCTCTTTCAGAGAAACTGAAGGGAAGCCTTTTATGCTGAGGAGAAATGGGCAGTAGCTCCAAGTGACAAGATCATGGACAAGACCACACACCTCCAGTGTGACTGGAGCTGTGTGCAGCTTTACACTGTCTGCAGCTTTACAGAGAACTCATGAGTGGTCAAGCTGAAAAAAACCCTCCTACCACAACAAAAAGCAAGCAAAAAAATAAACAAAAATCTGGAAAAGAAATCAATATCTATTAAAAAATAAAATGAGTAGCAGCAGAAAAACAGTGGGGAAAATTGAATTAAAATAAGAGAAGAAATGAGCAAATGACCTTTTATATGAACTCCGGTGTTCAAGTTTTCTATAAACACCATCTAACTCATGCAAATATGTTATGCCAAAAGCACTTGAGACAAAGAATAAATAGATAAATACTATATGGAGATCCAATTGGTCACCATGCCAGAACAAACCTTTGAAACAGGCTATGGTTCTAAATATGGGAAAAGGGGTTAGGGGGGTGGTGGTAAGGGGGATGGGAAGAGAGAAAAAGAATAAAACATCTTTTCTTTCCTTTACAGAAGAGAGAAAGCTCATCGCTCCAGACAGTTTCTGGGAGAGTTTGCTGTTCCAGGACACTTTTCTACCATAACATTCGTGCCAGGTTCCTGCACTTTGTGTTATTCTATTACAGTCTGGGACCTGACAACAGCAAAGAATATTACTGAAATGGATTCAACTGGTTAGCCACCCACTCACATGCAAAAAGTCCCAAATTATCGTCAGTCACAGATAATTTTCTGAGAAACATAAACTCCTTCAGTCTCTCAGGAACCATGAAAAAAATCCACTGCTTTAGTGATGGTTTAGTCAATGGAACTCTGTTTTTTTCATGACCATTTTTCTTTATTATTCTCCACAGCCTGAAAACACAAAAACATTCCAATGCTTTCTTATCTGAAATAGAGTGGAAGTCTTTCTCACAGTTTTGTACACAGGTTGTCACATTTAGGCATCCCTCTTCTTTTGCCAGAACTAGGTAACTAAATGTAACCCACCATTTCTTTTCAGGATCTCCTGTTAGAAACTTTGTATATGACAGAAAGGTAGATGTGCCTTTCCGCTTGTCACAAAAGGATTTTGACTGATCTGCTCAACACCAAGGTTGCAGTTCTTGAATTAGACCATTGCAATCGCAAGTATTTCTGGTGGCATTGATAGTTATGCTTCAATATTAGTGAGCTTTATGAAAGAGTAGGAGTCTATGCAAGGATACCCAGTTCTGATCCCATTATGGATATAATGGGAAAACTAACTAACTGACTGACTGACTTGAATGACTGAGTGACTGACTGACCGACTAACCAACTGACTAACTAACTAACTAACATGGTGTGATAAATATAATGGATAACTCTTACCCAGCTATGTGTTCATGCGTGTAAGCTAGCATCTGCTGAGTAAAGACATAGGAGGTGTATGGAGAGGAACAAGTGGGACTGAAGGAGAGAACTGAGGAAGGAGCATCTGGGGATCCTCAGACAACCCAATGATTTCAAGGGATATAACTTCACAGCATGTATTAAAATTAAATCAAGTGAACGAGTTGACTGTTGAAGAGGGAAGCTTTAATGCTCATAAAATACAATGAACTTATTTAAATTGTCGGGGGACATGTAAGCGGACTGACTTGAAACCGAACAACCGTTTGTCTCCTTGTTTGGCAATTATTAAGTTTTAGTATTATTAATGTTTCCTACACCTTAGGGTAGACAAAGCCAACGTCTGCCTCTGTAGCTGTGTTCATTGAAGTTGTTTCAGGAAGAGAAAGTTACTGGGATCTACTGTTATATTCTAATTGCCTGCTAAATTCTTAGTAACAAAAGTGTGTTTAGATGTAAAATATAGCAAATCTCAATTAAGGGAGAAATCCAAGGGGACACCTAGATTCTTGAAGTTCTCACTCATTTTCCCTAGACCAAATTCTGAACTTTCTCAATGCAGAGGATGCTTTTCAACTGTGAATTCAAGTTAATCTAAAACATATTGAAAAACAGGCTGCATTGCATCAAATTTGGGTGAGCCGCTTGCTAAAGCTATGTATTGCTCAGCTTTGCAGAAAAGGGCTTGGTTGTCGTGAAGGACAAAATGCTGAACATGAAACAACAATGTGCCTTTAGTGCAAAGAAAGCTGATGATATTCTGGGCTGTGCCAGACGGACTGCTGCCAGGAGGTTGAGGAAGGTCATCCTTTGCCTCTCCTCAGTGCTGGTGAGGCCACACCTGGGGCACTGTGGCCACTTCTGGACTCCCTAGTACAAGAGAGTCATGGACATACTGGAAAGAGTCCAGCACAGGGTCACAAACATGATGGTGGGAGTGAAGCATCTGTCCTGTAAGGGAAGGCTGAAAGAGCTGGCACTGTTCAGCCTGAAGAAGAGCAGGCTCAGGGGGATCTTATCCTTAAAAAGAAGATGCAGACAGGCTGTTTTCCATGGTATCCAGAGGCAGGAAGAGAGGAAGTAGGTGTGACCTGAAACACAGGAGGTTCTGTCCAAACATCAGGATACAATATTTTGCTGTGAGTGTGATTGATCCCTGATACAGGCAGCCTGAAGAAATTATGGAGTCTCCATCCTTGGGATATTCAAAAGCCATCTGGGTATGGTCCTGAGTAACTGGCTCTGGGTGGCTGCAGGGGAGACTACACCAATTGACCTTTAGACACCCCTTCTGACCTCATTCAGTCTGTAATTCTGATACATGTGAGAGATTCCCGGAAGGCTATTTATTTCTTGCACAATAGAAAACCTAGTTCAACTGCCTCCAAATCATTTAGTATCTTCATAAGAAGGATAATTTGCACTGGGAAAAATACTCTTTTTGATGGACTTCTGAACACAAGTGTTTTATTTTGCATTCTACAATATGATTTTTTTTTTAGACAGCTTATAAAGGGTTAATATATCCTTATTAAAGGGAAAAAGAAGTCTAAGCCTTGCAGTAACAAGTAATACCAAAGCTTTTAAGTGTAGCAGTGTGCTTTTTATGTTTTTGGATTTATTATATTGTTATATGGCTCGTTCTATGTACCCCCTATGTGCTCTCCCTATTCGAATCATCCCCCCGGTTACTGTTATCTGTCAGTCTTGAGTTATGTAACCCCCAGACCCTGCCTGTCACTCTGAGACCTCACCTTCAGCCTGGAAAGTTCTGACAGGATCACAGAGTGATTGGACAGAATTCCTGTTTCCCCCCCACACTGTATCCCGGTTTGTTCCCCTACATGTCACTCAGTTAGAGAGCCGTCCCCCGCCTATCCCTAATTGGTCCCAAGTCAGACCCTGCCCCGAGTTCCTCCCCCCTTTATCAGCTGCTGTACTCAGGTGTGCAGTGAGGTTTCACCTGGGCTGTCACCTGTGACTGGGGGTCCCTGCTGTGGGACGAATAAAACCAATGGTTTAACCTCAAGCAGAGTCTCCCTCTTCCTGTCATTGCCGCTCGCTTACCCGCAGACAAGCCAAGACCTACAGGTTCGACAGAGTTCATCTCGCTACTGAGTCGTGCCCTCGCTGCAGCGGTGTCAGGGCTGGCCAAGGCAGACACCGTAACATATAAGCATGCCAAGATGAGGTGTAATACACAGTTTTTAATAGTATTTGGCAGCCTATTGACTGACTGGATTTTAAAACTATCGATTATTATTACAACTTCTATTAACCGTTTATTTTTACTAACCATTTAATAACTGTCCCATTTTCTGGTTTTAAGCTGAAATTTTGTATAAAATCCTACCTCCAATGAAAATAAAGGAACCAGTGTAAATGCAGAATATTTGCAGAGTCTGGCTAATGTATGAAAATACTGAGTTTTAATTATTCTTTGTTTGTGTCTCAGTCTTGCTATATCAAGATGTGTAGACTTGATTAATTTTGACTCACACAAATATTTATTAGCACAATAAATTGTAATTATTTTATAATAATAAATTACCTTGTGTATATAAGCACATTTCAGTTTTTGAATTTATAAAATATAATTGTGCCCAGAAATTTTTCAAGAACCCAGTTTTATAAGGGAATTAAGGAATTCTCCCCAGCAATAAAAACTTGGTTGAGAATCTAGGGTGTGATTCTCTTCTTTAAATGCTAAGACAGATATTTCTTGGAGTTAGGCAAAAAAAAAAAAAAAAAAAAATAAAAGCTTTGCTATTTAATCAAATGTGCTTGATTACTGTTCTAAGAGGAGTTGTTTACAAGCACACTAAGAGCACAAACTGATGCTGGGCCTTATTTAATGGGAAGCTGCTGTACAGTCCTTTTGTTGACTTTATGAAAACATTTGTTAAGAAGGACATCTAGTGGGTCATCTGGTTCAGCAGCTACAGTGTAGTTACTTGTCTTGAATTTCTACAGGGTTGAAGGGTAGAAGGGTTGAAGGACAAAAGGCACAGAGGTGAGGCTGAGCTGCTGGCCCAGCATACCTCTTCTTCCTCTTCAGCTCTGCTTTAGTGGGCACAAAGGTTTGCCTGCAAACATGTTCTTCATCCTGAAGCTCTTCTCTGATCAGAGTGCTTTGGATGACATTGATTCATTCTCAGAAGAAGAGACGTAGACTCAGTAATAGTTTGCTTTCCATTTGATGCTATTCAGATAGCAATAGTGCAAAGTGAAAAATCTCCAACTCATTCTCCATCCCCACTAAACTAAACAATATTATAGAAATATCTTCAGTTGACCAGATTAAGGCCTGGATGAACATTTGGAGAAGGAGAAGGTCTTTCTGCTGTTGTCAAGAGTCGTCCTCCCATAGTGGGAGTTTGACTGTGTGAGGTTGTCATCCTGTGTCCTATCTGCTCTGCTCTATTCTGGGATGCAGGAAAGGTCTATTCTGCCCTGAGTGTCTCCCACTGGCTCCCCTTTAGGGCTTGATTTTCAGGATGTGTAGGAAGGAGAACTTTTCCATTTGGACCACCATGGACTGCCTTGTTTGTAATGATGTATGTGGGAAGAGTTTGCTCCTCTGCAGCTCCTACTGCTCATAATAGTGGTTTCAAGTCTTTCTCTACCAACAGGTTGCTAGAATCCTCACCAGGTTTTGTAGGCATGTGGGATGATATTCCTTTCCTACTTAGCACTCATGTGGAAGATGAGTGTGCACTCCACAGTCAGTGGAGTTTGAGTTCTGCCACTGCAGGCTCAATTAAATAGCCATATATCATGTGTTCTTTGACAGTAAACTCTGCAGTATATAAGCATGTTGCTCAGCAACCACAGTGTAGCTCACAGAAATCCCTCACTGGTTCACAGTGTCCTGATGTGGCTGCCATGAACATAAACCCAAGATTTGCCCTGCTTTTCCACAGCACAGTGACGAGTTTAAAAGAGTCTTGTTTCAATGGTTGCTATAAAGCATCTTTCTAGGACAAGGAAATTCCTGTATACCAAACCCGAAGGTCTGATTGAGTTGGCTAATTTTATAATAGCAGCAAAAGCAGCCACTATAGAATTGATAGGCAGAAATCCCCCAACAGCACCACTATTCATCATGGTTTAGGTCCAGATGAGGATTAAGCCCCAGCAAGGCACCTGCTCACTTCCCTCCCCCTGGTGGAATGGGAGCAAGAATTGGAAGAATAAAAGTGAGTGCACCCCTGGGTTAAGACACAGAAAGTATAATAAATAAAACAAAATCCACAGACATAAGCAAAGCAAAACAAGGAATTTGTTCACCATTTCCTATGGTCAGGTAGGTATTCAGCCACCTCAGGAAAGCAGGCCTCTAGCATGAGTAACAGTGAATTGGGAGGACAAAAGCTGTCACTATGAACATTCCCTGATTCCTTCTCCTGCCCCCAGGTCTTTGTGCTGATCATGATGCCATATGATACAGAATATTCTTTTGGTCAGTCGGGACCACCTGTCCCAGCTGTTTCCCTTCTCAATTCCTCATGCACCCCCAGCTTACTTGCTTTTGAGGCTGTGTGAGGAGAAGAAAAGCCCTTGACTCTCTGTAAATGCTGCTCAGCAGTAACAAAAACATCCCTCAGTTATCAACACGGCTTCCAGCACAAATCCAAACACAGTCCCATACCAGCCACTGTGGGGAAAAAAAAATAACTCTATCCTAATCAAATCCAGCACACCATTTTAGTTTGAGATCCTGGACTTAGAAAAATGTCTGGACACTTTTACTTTCCTTTTCACTATAATTTCCAGTCACTTAAGACTCCAAGTCCACTATTTTGGCAAGTCAAGAAGGAAGACTAATGTTGCTTTCAGTAACAGTGCTTCCCCAACATCATGCTTGCTGAATGTAACAGACAGCTTTAATGCATACTTTTAATCCAATACTAGTCTTTGACCAGAAGAGACAATTTCCCTATAATGTACTTATCCCTCTGTAAACCTCAATTCACAAAGAAATCCTGAAGCGTGAAATGCCCTAAATAGACTTTATTTGAGCTTAACTTTGCAGGATTGGTCCTCTAGCTTATGGGAGAATACAGCCTGCAGGGTCAGAGAGAGACACAATTAAGTAATTTGATGAAAAATGGTGGTGAAGAGAGGTGGCTTCCTGAAAAGGATAACCCTGACAGTTTAACAGAAAAACAAAACCCTCCTGCTTCCCTGCTCTTACTAGGTTATGGTTCAGCTGCTTTGGCCTTAGCATCAGTCTACATGGAGCTCCCTGTCAGTTGCCACGTCACATCTCATTCACTTCTGCATTGTGTCATTGCTTTCATGGAGAGAACAGGCAACTAGGAGAATTTCCTTTGCTGTTACCTGATATACCATTATTCACCTCTTATCATTTTAGCAAAGTAGTTACACTGCTGTCAGAGGTAATGGAGACCATGCCGCTAAGAAAATTGGCTGTAATTTATTTATCAATTGTTTCTGCATACCACAAAAAGAGACCATCTACTTTACGGCTGTGTCTAAGGTATCTGAGAGCCCTTGAAGTTCATGGTTTTCCGGTATTCTAAGTTCTACTTATGGCTTTTCCTGTATATGACACACAACACCACCCCTGTGGTCTTCAAGGCTGATTTCTTCTTGGCTTTCTTTAGTCACAAATCATCCTGAGGCGTCCCTTAAGTGCATTTGTATTGTTAAGTGCACCGGCCTGATTTGGTGTTAATTCAATTTGAGTGCCCTTAATATCTTGCGGGAGTGAGGCAATGCATGAGAACTGTACCTTGTAAAAACAGGTTCCAGGTCTGCCTGAGAGCAAAGCAACTTTCCCACAGCAATTTACCAAAGTTGCTGATAAAATTTTCATAAGGAAACCTTTTTAGTCTGACCCCTATTGTGTTGTTCTACCATTAAGAGTTGGGGAACTGAGACTGTATTCTGGTGACAGTTTATCACTATCTCCATTATTTTAGTGTATAGACAGCCTTCTGATGGGTCACAGCCTGCATCCTGTCCTCTTACAGTGTGGAAACGGCTTTCAGAGATGGAGCCCAGAGGCCCAAGTATGCCAGATTCTGCATTCATATGTCAATACAACTGAAGTGAACTCTAGATAAACCAGTCACCCCTAACCTACAAATGATGGGAGATGGGACATTTTAGTGCATTTAGGGCCAAGCAAAAAGGAGAAAAAGCAGAAATGGGGATAGTTAGCCCTAAGGAATATGTGGAAGAAACAATATCACATATTTATTGAAGAAATTACTATCAAGATGTTAAGCCAGTTATAAAGATGAAAATCTAGTTTTGAAGTAATTTAGGAAAGCTATATTCTTACATGAGGACTAATTCTGCTCCCAAATAAGTTATTGTAAATCCTAAAAAACTCCCACATGAACTGAAGAAGTTTGTCTTATAAAGGTGAGCTTCTGTCCAGTACCAAGAAAAATGTCCATTTGCCTGGCAGATTGCCTCTCTACACTGCTTTCCTCCAACATACTCTGGAGAGCAGGGAGGTGCAGCAAGGGAGTCTGAATGAAGGGTCTAGCTCCTGCATATGTGATATTCCAGAACCTGTATGTTCTCTCATATTGTATGAACACATATTTTTCAGCTGTTATAGAAAGCATAACCAAAGTTATGATACCTAGTATTTTATATTAGAAGGAAAACTGAGAAGAACAAGAAAATTGTGAAACTAACAAGGAAAAGGAGAAGATGGAAGAGAGACAGGGTCAGAGAAATGGTAGAATGAGAGGGAGAAAAGAGAGATGAAGAATAGAAAGGAAATGAAGAAGAAAGAAAGAAAAGAAAGAAAGAAAAAGAAAGAAAGAAAGAAAGAAAGAAAGAAAGAAAGAAAGAAAGAAAGAAAGAAGAAGAAAGAAAGAAAGAAAGAAAGAAAGAAGAAAGAAAGAAAGAAAGAAAGAAAGAAAGAAAGAAAAGAAAGAAAAGAAAGAAAGAAAGAAAAGAAAGAAAGAAAGAAAGAAAGAAAGAAAGAAAGAAAGAAGAGAAAGAAGAAAGAAAGAAAGAAAGAAAGAAAGAAAGAAAGAAAGAAGAAAAGAAAGAAAGAAAGAAAGAAAGAAAGAGAAAGGTAAGTTATGACTGTAGAAGAAAGGTAAAGATAAAAAAAATAAAAGAAGAAAGGAAAAGAAAGGAAATGAGAAAAGCAAGGAAATGAAGAAGGGCATGAGGAATGAAGGAAGGAGCGAATGAAGGAAAGAAAGAAGGACATAATCTCAGAGTTTTACACTGAATTTAACAGGAGCTGAAATGATAGCTTGGGAGTTTAGCCAGTGTGGCATGGCTGTTCAGCACAGGTACTAAATGATAAGGCTTAGATGGCTTGATTATAAGGATCATCTTCTGTAACCTAGCACACAATGATAAATCTGTTTCACTCTAAACTGCCTTTGAGAATCTTGTCCTCCTTACCAGCATGACTTACTCTTACTTGCTGGTGGGCAAATACTTTGATTCTGTGTCCCATGGAAGTCAATGGAAGCACTGCCTTTGACATCAATGAGTCCTGGATCACACCCCAGGTGAAAAACAATAGCTTTGCTACTAGTTGGACCAAATGGATGAATAAATCAGAGCCTTGTATTTGTGGAATCAGGACTGGTTGAGTGTGTTTATTGCAGAGAAATTTTGCAGTCCAAGCATGTGTGACCGAGGCAATCTGATTAATTATTGGATAATGCTTGAGGCAAGTACAAAGTTACAGATACCAGCTAGATAACTGTGTTATAGAGGAATTTGTAATACCTTTGAGCATCAGCCTCTTGATCTTCAGGGGTATTCAAAGAAGAGAGAGATAAGGCAATTCTTTCTATGTGTTATTAAGAGAAAGAGACAGCAAATACTTATACCTGTTTCTCTCTCTAGCATTCAGTATTATGCTCTAACGGTGCGTTCTATTTCCAATTATTTTTGAAGAACTATGGAAGTTTTCAGAAAAGAAATGACTGCACTTAATATTGTGTACTTGCCCTTCACCAAATCACAGCACCTGAACTGTGCCACTATGTTAGGTGTTTGCAAAATACCCTGTCACATATAAATGAGGCAGAAGTGGCAAAGGGTAGATAGACATCATGACAGGCCCTGTGTGTCTGTGCCTGTTGTGCTTTGTCTCCCTGCACCACTGAGGCCAGTAGCAAACCTGGTACTGCAGCACGCTGTGGAAGTGTTGGGCCGCCTGAGGAAAGTGCCTGCAAGCCTGATTCAACCTCAGCTTTCTTTGTTCTATGATTTATGCTGGCCCTTCAAGCTACCCAGTCTCCTCACAGCTTTTACTGATTTCTGCATAATGCCTTGTAAGAGATTTTTGAACGTGGAGTGAATATAGTTTCATATATTTTTCCTATTCAAAATACTGTGAAAATGGTTCCACTTTTTCTCTTATTTCTTTTTTCCCAAGCTGAGCTGAACATGGAGAGTTAGTGATTTCAGAGAAGAGCCCTTGAGGATGTTCTGGATGACCTCCTGTGAGATGTGTTTCTTTGAACTGCAGTGATCAGATATGGCTAGGGAGAGAAAGTCATGAAGGTAAAGTGACAGGTCCTGTGCCACAGCACAGTGGGGCCAAAACCATGTGGTCCTTTAAGATGCATAGGTAAATTCCACAATAGCAGCTGTAGCAACTCACTGTGAGTGGGTTAGGAGGTCCATTTGGATGGATCAGCAGTAGATCAAAAAAGGAATAGAGGAAAGAGTTTGCTGTCTTGCTCTCACACTATAAAGCAATTTTAGGGACATGGGTGGTTATAGTTATTGCAATAGGTCCTGGCATTTTTAAGAATTAATGGGTTAATGTTATTTGCAGTGAAATTTAGGGGTGGAAAGTCTGTGTTGGCAGGATTTGTGCTACCCTTCAAATAAGAGGGAGGGAAATCTGTGTGAGAGATGGGACAGGGAACCGTTCTCTGGAGCCTTCCAGCATTGCTTTGCTTCCATCTAAGGATGAATAAATGCCTCTGTGTATGGTGTTTTTAGAGAAAGCTCCAGTTCAATCAGGCAAATAGTCTTTGACTTCCTAATCTAGTGAGAAATGGAAATGCTCTTCTCTTTCCCTTCCTCTTCATTAGTTTATGTACATCAGCTTCCATCATGTTTACCCATGAAGAAGTGGTTTCAGTAGGACTGCTATCTTTGTAGCTTTTTCTATAAACACTTTAAGCCCCATTGTATAATTTAGATGGAAGCAAATAAGCATTCAAATGAAACAGAAAACCTCAGGAGATCTTGTTGCCAGGACATAAGTTGTGTAGTCAGGAGGAAAATAGCCAAAATAAGAAGCTATGGGCCATGCCTCATGTTAACAGAGACACAGGTGTTTCCCCTGACTATTTTGAAAAAAGGCCTCAGCCAAGCGCTCTACACATGGCTTCAAGTGGGAACGCATCTTATTGCTCAAGATGCTAAAAAAAAATTGAGTGATTTGCACTCTTCTAAACCTACTATGCACTTCCACCGTTAATCATACATAATCTACAACAATGGCACTCTCTTTGTGCACCATGTTGGAAGTATCTGGGTATCATATATTCAAATTAAATTGTGTGCTTGAGGGAGCTTGTGATCCCCAGCATACTTCTGTGGCAGCATGGTTTGCAGGCTCCGTACGCTACTTGTGAACAATCTATTGTGCATGTGACGGCAAGCTTGAATCCCTGCCTGGGATTATCTGGAACTTGCCAGCAGGAAAATTTACAGCTAAACAATTATATTGTTGAAACTCTGACAAATCCACCCCCATTTATGACTTTGAAAATAGGGCTAGGTATATGCAACTGAATATATTATACACTGTACCACAGCCTCCTGGGGGCTGCATTATAGAGTCTGTTTACTTTGACTGACACATTTCATTTTTCTTTTCTTCCAGACATTATTGCTGCAAATGATATCTCTGCTTAGTATGGATTTTCTCCTCAAAAAACAGGTTAGGTATTTGGATAAACATCTTCTGAACAAGTTCTTTTATTATTATGTTGATGATTTTTGGAAGGAATCCAGCAATAATGCAATACCCACCCAACACAATGTAAAAAGCAGCAAGCAGACCTGCATTATATTGGTTTATTAGACTACATGGAGGTGAAATTTCCAGAACTTCTCTCCAATGGAAAGTAGTTAAAAAAATTCCAAAGTTTCCAAAAGGAGAGCAGATATGCTTTTTTTCTGCCCATCGCTTTTCTATAAACAGAATTTTACATCCCCCAAAATAGACTGGCGACTTCTTTCCAAGGGTGAAATAAATTTAATTCAAGCAGAGAATAACATTAATTTTATTTAAGCAGGTAGAGATGTATTGCAAAGTAAAACTACTCAGAAAAAGGAAAATTTATTCTTAAAGTCAATCGTAGTTTTTCCAGATAGAATCAGCAGAGTGGCAGCACATTTTTCTTCATGTTGTATTGGTACCAGAAATTGTAAATTCATGGCAATTTTCCAGTTTCTTCAGAATTTTCAACATCTCTGATGCTGAGTGCTGGAACAGATGACAGCAACTGGTGACCATGTTATGCACAGGTACATTAGCCTGAAGAGTAGTGCTTTATTTCCTTGTTATTCCAGAGGAAAAAATAGAAGAGCAAAATTTCTTTTTGAGATTGTTCTCTGACTGAAAAATAAATCATCCTTCATCTCACTCAGGAAGGACCAAAGAGCACCTTTTAGATAGATGGCTGAGAGACGGTGTTTTTATCATTGTGGGCTTGAGTTGTAAAACACAAAGTATACCTTTCAAGTATAATTTTATGAACAGAAAAAGTATATTTTGGTCTGATGCATGAATCTTTTATCTACCTTATTCCTGCCATTTGTATTTCCTGCCATTTGGGAATATCCTAAATGGTCTCTGCTTCTCTTTGTTGTTTTATAATTCCTTTTGTACAGCAGCCAATGCTAACATTTCTTTCTGAGTGTGAAATTTGCTTATGGTTTTGATGTACATGTACTGTACAGTCTTTGCCAAGTACTTGGGGTGGACAATGTGCTTTCTGAGTTCATTAAGAAGAAAATTTGACCTTGTTCACCTTGAGTAGAGATAATTTCTGTGTTGAGTTCTTGCAGGACATGAGAAGTGTAGAAAAGCTGCAGAAGCAGAGGGCCAATGAACTCCAACAATGAACTTATTTCTCTAGTGCCTTTACAACTACCAGTAATGGCCCTTGCTGTGCAGCACATGGGGAAAAAATGCTGCACAGTGGTGTGGGCTCCACTTAGACGCTGAAAAACCTGCTGTAATTTCTTTAGAAGATACTGAGAATGGATCTCAGAGAAATCTCAGTGACACCTGCTTCCTATGCTCTGGTGTAGTCCTTGCTCTGTTATGGAAAATAGGGATGACTTGGGCTCATTTATTTTCCCTTGTCTTACCACTCTAATTCGCTGTGTACAGGCTCTCTCTGGCTGAATACCAGCAGTGTGCTCTGATCTGAGACAATGTAGCCACAGGGCTAACGACACTGCTCCCTGGAATAAGGGATGTTCCCAATCCTGCATTGTAACAACCCCATGGAATTTTTCTCATCATCAGGGAATCTTAAGAAATTAACTTAGGGCAACACTGGTGCAAATGCAGCGCATAAAAAAGCTCACATTTCTTTATTTCACTGAATTTAAGCGGTTTATTTATGTCTTATAGTGCAAATGGGACTAGAAGTCTAGGCAATAGATAGCTAGCATCTTGTAAATAAAAATATATGCAGTCACCCTATATTCATCTTTACTAGAGATCATCAAAATGTGGAAGGAGAGAAGGGACAAGTCTCTTAATGATCTTTTCTTGTAGTGTCTTCAACTTATTTACTGCAGCACGATAATTTTTAAGCCTTTCCATGCATTCACAACTGTTTCTACCCTTGACCATTTTTGTGCTAAATCTGGCTGACACTTTGCTGAGGACTGAGAAGAAGTATTTACTAAGGACTTCCTGTGGCAGAAGTGGCTTCCATTTTTGTCTTAAAAGTTGAGCAAATTAAAGCACAGTCTTTTCAGTAAAGAACTGTTTCACTTAAGAATGCTTTACTGTCTCAGCAAATGCTCTGCACTCCAACACTGCAAGTAGCACAGATAATTTACTTCATTCTGGAACGAAGGGTCAAGTTGTAGGGGAACTGAATAAACTTTTCTGCTTGAGAGAAACATACAGTTTGCTGACTGACCCTGAAAAGAATTTTTTTAAGGGTTTTGCCTGTAATTTTCATTTTGGGAAACAAGATTGAAAAAGAAGACAAGTACTCACAGTTATTCTTCATTTGCAACAACCTCAGATTCTCTACCCTGTTTCCTTTTTGCGACTTCAGTCAGTAGAAGGCTGGAAGATGGAAGTAGAAACTGTACGCAATTATAATTTTTCGTGCCTCCACCTTCTAGAACCCACAGAAGCTCAAGCTTCATGACTGAGTGGAATCAAAAGGGACCCAGTCATCCCTGCATGGTGGTTCTAAGTTTTATGTATGTAATTTATGGGAACAGATAGCAGCACACACAGATAATGTAGTGATCTGCTGAGAGTGTGTATGAATAATGTCTTACTTTCTGTGGAGTTCTGAGCAAGAGGCTATGGAGGATCTACTAAAACCTAGAGAATATTTAAAACCTGCCACTCACTCCAGAAAGCTACTACTCACTTTGAGATCCCATGTTGGCTCCTTAAATCAAACCCTTCAGACTCAGGAATGAAGTAAATAAATTATAAGCTATATTGATTGTGTCTGCTTTGTGAATGTTCTTTAGCATTGACTAAACCGTCCAATCCATTGTCCCAACAAGGATCAGGCTCCCCCTAAAACCTGAAATGGCTGCTCGAGAGGGAGCAGAAATGTTTTCTTTTGTTGATCCAAGATTCTGTCAGGGAGGGGTTTGATCTCTACAGCTTTACAAAATCCATATGGTCAAGAATGAATTTGCTGGCTCCTTTGACTAGGATATGAGATCAGAGTCTTAGATTGGACAGAAGCCACTGTGATACAGCCTTTCTCTCTCTCTCTCTCTCTCTCTCTCTCTCTTTCTCTCTTTTTTTTTTTTTTTTTTTTTTTTTTTTTTTTTTTTTTTTTTTTCAATATTACTGAATTTCTCAAGATTTTTGTAGCCATGGTCCCAGTTTGTCCCTTACTTGGTCTCTTGGTCTGTTATCCCATCTGAATGACTCTGTGACCTCAACTAAATCACTGGTATAAAAGCATCTTAGCCTTCTCTTCCAGCTAATGGAGATAGTGCTGATGATTGCTGTTTAGGGGTTATTCTGGGGAAGGGATTGTTTTTGCTTCTGCTTTAAAACAAGGAGGTGTGGTAAATCACAGGCATCTTTCTTGGGATGGAGATAATAAATCACTCTTCCCAGGTGAAATCTTTTATTTATGCCTTGGGATTCCATTTCATTGAGGAAAGGTATGTTCTTTTGACTTCAGCCAGACTGCACTTTAGCAAGTGATTCAAATCAAGCTGACACTTATTAGTGAGCATGCTGAACACTTTGCTCCCAGGCACTTCCCTGTGCTGCCACCATTCTCCATTCTTCACAGATGTTTGTTCTCCTTAGGTTTCATCTGGAAGCAAAATCACTGCTTGCTCCTCATGTCAGTGGGAAGTCAACTGCAAAAAAACCTGCTTGATTTTAGAGATAATGGATCACTCATACCAGTTAAAAAAAAAAAAAAAAAAAAAAAAAAAAAAAAAAAAAAAAAAAAAAAGTGAAATCAACAATAATACACTCCCAAATCAGACTGAGCTAATTCTTCTGGTCTCAAAGTGACTAAGTAAATTTTCTATTATCATTAATTATGTGTTGAGCCCTGTCATCACACTCAGTGTTAGACAGAACACATTCAGTAACAGTAGCTCCACAGACAGTACCAGTAATATCACACAGATGAAAAATTATTCAGTTTCAAAGCAACAACTTTTACTGCAAGCTTGTGTTTATTGGGGAAAAAAAACAACAACAACAAAAAAAAAGACCCCCAAATCTTGAACAGTAAAAAATTATGCAGATAAGTAGTTCTAGATGTTCTAGATTCTTTTATTTCTCCAGTAATACTGTTAAATTAATCCCATACACATTCCATGCTTGTGTTTCCTTTGCAGTGCATGCACTTATTTACCACCCTGAGAAAGCATGGTTCAGGGGCAAGAGCCTATAATGAAGTCCTACCACCAGGGAAGAGGGAAGAAATGGTAGCTCACTTACATAGCCTCTTGGTTAAATGTAGGTTCATTTGTGTCTAGAAAGAGGCATAACACCTCACCAGATCACAGACAAGCATGATGTACTTACAATAGAATTAAAAAGAGACAACAGTAAGCTTCAGAAGGTATTTGGATCATCTACCCTGGTTGACATTTCTGGCGGTGCAAGGCATCTCTGTATGCAGGATACATGTCACAAGAGAGAGGTGGCTTCTGTCAGGTCTAATAACCTGCATGTGCCCAAGAGACCCTGTGAGATGTGTGGGAACTCCAAGCCCTTCTGCCAAAGAAAGGAGTGTGTGCTCATCCAACTTAATATGGCAGGGACATTTTGCACTGGCCACCTCTTACTGCTTGCTTTCTAAGCCAGAATTACTGGCAGAAGAATGAGGGCTATCTATTACAAAGACCTGTCTATTCTCTAAATTTGCTTTACTTCATGGCCATCACTGGGTCCTCTCTACACAAAGTAGAGAAGGTATCTTGCTGTTTCTTTAATGAGATCTTCAGCATCACTGTTGAAAATGGAGTGCTTATAGTAAGGAAACAATCAGTAGCAGCATGAGTCAGTGTGTGCTGGAGTTTGAACTCTCAAGTCATGTCTATACACAAAGAGTTACTATGCAAAAATGCATGATCTGCAAAGTGACCCTGCCATTTAAGCAGTTGTGCATGGCTAATAAACAATGGAGGAAAAAAAATCCCCTTTCAAAAAAAATTATTTCAATTGATTTTAATTTAGCATTGTAATAATCATGAAAAGGAAATCAAACCAGCAAAGGCAAGGATAGAGTTTCTTCCTTTCCTTAAACATTTTACAGTATTGCAACATATCAAATGTCTGTCTAATATGCCAAATACTTTAGGACATGAATATATGTGCAAAGTTTGTATAAAACTGTAGCTACTAAACTTATCAAAATAAACTTCTTATCTTCTAGCAAGGCACAAAACAGCAAGGCTATCTTGCAAGAGGGAAAGAGAAGGTTCCTGTGGGATGGTGCCTATCACAAACTCTTTCCCCAAAAAATTCACAGATGTGCTAGCTGGCTGCATATGCAGAGATGTAAACCATGGGTTTATGAGAAACTTGTTAGTTACCAGGAAGCTGAACAATAGGGAATGCTTTGTGGATAGAGTTGCAAAATGATGTGAGGATCTGCTATGAATGGAGGAAAGTGACTGACCCGTTTTCATGGACTTCTGTAATGTGCTTCTTCATATAGCCTCAGGAGTCAAGAACATTTAGGAATGATAGATGATTCCCTGCCTGGGCTAATTTAAGTAAGAATGGCTGTATTGAAAAAAGTAAAAGGAACCAGGTTTGAGGTTCTGCAGTAAATTGCCCTACTACTTCCATGGAAGAAGCTGCTTTTTTTATATTATAGTACGATGATCTTGAGAGGTCCTCTACTACTTTCCAAACTGTGTTACAACACAAAGACTCATTTGCCCATGGTTCTTCATTCTATACTTCTTTGCTATCTTCAGACTGATAATATTCAATTGAAATCAGTGAAGATACAACACTAGAACAGGTAAAAGCAGTGAAAAATACTGTGAGTAGGAACCTATCAGGTAGAAAAGAAAGTGCACATTGCTATGATTTTACTGCTATAAGGTCTGTTCCTTTGAATCTTGACCTTTGTGGTTTTGTTCATACATTACCATGAATAGCAATGGCTGTCTATATGATTGTGTTGATAGCAGTATTATTTGAGCAGGGATTTTTACTACCAAATATAAATATAGCATGCATTCATTTTTTTTAATTATGTGTAATATTCAGTAAAGTGATACATTATTAAGAATGGTCATTGATTGTTCCCAGGATATGGCAGCAAAATATATAGTATGTACTAAAATCGCAACTAGTTTTAGAGCAGTGTAGTGTGGAATAATGTAAAACAAAAAAAAATGAGTCAAAGTTAACAATAAATCTATGAATAGAAAAAGGAGTGAAATGGATGCTTTTTTATCTGACAATAGCTTGACCAGAATCAGAATTAGAAATGTAGGCAGATTTTACGAGTTTGTACTTGGTTTTGGTAAGATAAGAACATGCAAGACTGCAAGATACTTTTAACATTTTCATGACTTGATGAGAAAACAGATCACTAAGACTCTGGACCCGAAATATAAGTGCCAGCTCCAAGGAAAAATCATTGCTTCTCAACTGATCATAGCGTCTTGGAGATACCATATTAAGTATTTGAGATACTGCCAAAATAATAGAAATTATCTGTCTGCTCCAAAAATATATCTCTTAATATCTCCCTATCCATCATGTCATGTTAAGGTGCTTATCCTGTAACACAAATTTCAACAGGAGGTTGCACCCATGAAGCAGCATGTGTGAGCACTATCTTGAATTTAATGGGGTGAAGAATTTTTTATGATGAGACGGCAATTAAGGCATGCACAATCTCAAAATATATCATAACTTTTCCTAAATAGCTTTGTTGGCTCTAAAATGCTTTTCAAATACTCCAAATAATTTCCTAGCAAATAAACACTGCAAACCCTCTAAAAGCCCTATCTAGATTAATTAACATGTAATGAAAACAAAAGGAAACATTAGCTTATTTCTCCTTTTTCACTTGCACTTTTATTTAATTTAATAGATTGAATGACTTCTTTTTTGTAAAGTATGGCAGATTGTGGTTTAAATATCATATTTCTTGATTAGACTTTTTCTGTTCTAGAGCTGACAGGCTCCTTGCCACAGCTTACAGCATTTCCTTACATGGGCAATGAGTATTTGAAAATGTACCTTTTGCTCTCTAACATGACCAAACAGATGGAAACAAGGTATTAAAGCAGTTCCATGTGATCAGCAGGTTGTCTGCAGAGCATGTGGATAACACCTGCCAACAAGCAGTGAAAAAAAATGCACTGCAAAAAGCAGCAGAAGGCCATGACACAGGTGACAAAGTGGCCCACAATGCAAAAACACAAGCCAAATATATGAAGAATGTAAGGAATGTAGAAAGTAAATTGTCTATTTTACCTTTCTTTGAAAGAACATGTTGTTTTTGTTGTTTTGTTGTTTTTTTTTTTTTAAATGGAAATGAAGAATGAGACAGTGATGAGACAATTTTACGTGGTAGAAGTTCTGATGGCAGTGCTTTATTGGTAACTTCCTTTTTAGTTATTGCTGCTATTGTTCTTGCTGATTTTGTTTCTTTTTCCAGATATGAAGGTCTGAACAATCCTTTCTAAATTCACATGGTGAATTTACTGTGATCCTGGGAATCCCTGAGAGGCTTTCTGGGGAGGGCAGCTGGCTGGCCCTGCCTCACTTATCTGCATTCCTGGTGCTGACCAGGCGTTGTGCATGGTGTTGTGGGGCACTGCCAGGCTGAGAGATACCTTAAAGTCCCACAGGAAAAATGAAGGACCCCTGGGCCTATGCCAGGGGATGAGGGGCACCTGGACACTAGAAAGGAGTAGAGGGAAGGAGTGAGGCTTAGGGGAGGTTTCAGGGTTGGAGAAAATGGGCTGCTGTAGGCTTTGTTCCTTTAAAATAATATTTTGGGTGGGTTTGTGGGATTCGAATTTCCACTCTGTTAAACATCAGAGCATGCAACCTTACATGGAACACTGTCCAGCGCCTGGGCCAATGCAGTGTATCACTGAGATTAAGAGCATAATGAGCTCTATCAAAGCATCAGACAGCACAGGGATAATTACAAGATCCATCATTATTAGGCAAGAAAAACAAATGTGTCTTATAAACCCTAAAGCTCTAGAGCAAAAACCACTCATTAATTGAGCAGGGGGCTAGGTGCAAGCTTCTCTTGGGGTCCGTTTATTCTAGGTTAGTCCATTACACTGTTATTACACCTTGCTCTGAAGCACAAGTATTCAGTGAGGTTAGTGAAGGATGATGGCAGACATCTCCCTACCATAATCCGTGTTCTCACTTCCTGCACCCACACTGAGCCACTCTATGGGCTCCTATGGTTGCTTTAATGAATTCTGGTCTCACATTGAAAAAAATCTCTTTCCTCTCTCTAATGCTAATTGGTTTATTCCTCCCTACTTGCTCATCTTCTTCATAAGAAATGCCTCATCCCTGGAAATCATTCATGTATTTGTATGAAGCAAATATTTTGCCATTGTAATTGATTGGGTTGCATGAAATAGTAGTTGCTTTCTGACAAATTAGCAGAGGGACAGTATTTCTGTGTTTCTCATGAGCCTACTGTGCTGTGCACTCACAGTGGGATTCCTTGAGTACTGGAAATCTCTTTTCTTATGTGAAGGAATGAGCAAATATGGTCTGTAAATTCATCACTCTCTCTCACTTTGTGAGGCTTGAACTGAAAGGGATCATCTTAATTTAGAGGTGAATCCTAATTTAAAAGATTGTCAATGAAGTTTGAGGGGTGATGAAGGAACTTTTTAAAAATTGCTGACATACACCTGACTTGGTCTTTCAGTTCAGCCTCCCTGACATCTTGGGGAGGTTGGCCAAAGAGGAATTGAAGACTTTTCTACTAGTTTTAGATCAGTGACTGATAGATGAATACAATGGGTTGTGGAAGTGAGACATCTGACTTGCCTCTCAGATTTGAAATCATGTTACAATCAGGTGGCTGCTTGACTATGTCTGTCAGTAGCAATGCTGCCCACAGGTCAGGTTGGCAAACACACAAGGGTCCAAACTGACTTTGCCTGCAATGCATACTAAGAGGAAATCCTTCCAGTATCTTTGACAAGTCCTCCTCCTTTTTGTACTCCCTGTAGTGCCTTGCCACCCTAGAGGGCTGATATTTCTTTTGTTCCATATTCACATGTTGGTTTGTGTGAGTAGGGTGCACTAGAAGGAACAAGAGATTCCTGACAAGGAGAGAGGTGCTCCTCTCACACTGAAGAGAGGTGCTGAGGCACTCTGTGGTCTGGGTCCCAGGAAGGGAGATTTTCATATGGCACTCTGCTAAGCAAGCAGCAAAAATGCTGGACACCTGGAAGCCCTGGCTGCCCCCAGTGCCAGATTGACTCTCCACACATCTCTGGCTTCACTGACAGGTCCTTTCTTTCCCTGGTTGTGCAGTGACCAGTGTAAACTGTAGAACAGTATGCTGCCTTCTCAGCTCTGTGTCAGCAGGTCATACCAGTCTTGCAAAGGATACCCTATGTTACTGTGACACATAGAAACACACAGCAACACACACAACAGGTGTTCAGGCAGAGAAGAAGAAAAGAACTCTCTAGTTAATGGTTGACCTTGTATATATAAGTTTCTGGACAGTGATCAGAGATTGGACAGAGAAGTTCCCACCTCTCCATCTTCACTGGTCACTTGAGAAGTCCATCAGGTGATATCTTTTATAAAGGAATGCAAACATGATTCTTGTTTATCTTACAATTCATGAGAACTGACTCCACTATACTAAAACTAATCAGAAGGCTTATTTTCAGGGACAACAACCCTACTCACTTCTGAAAGGGCCATTATCTCTATCAAGAAGCTCTTGCTCAGCCTGAAGGGTTCAGAGACAATCTTAGGTTCAACTTGCTTTCCTTTCCACTGAAAACCCTTGTTACAACAGGCCTGGAAGTTGTAACGTCTTCCCTTCTTAAACTTACATTATCATCCAAGAACATATCCCACCATTTTTCCTTTCTCTGGAATATGGCTTAGAGGCACCTTCCTTCTTGGATAGTCTTCCCTGTACAGCCCCAAATGTGCAACAGTTCCTACCCATTGTGTATGTAACAAAACACAACAAAGTGGTTTGCCTTTGCAGGTCATGTGAAATAACAAGGCAAGAGGGATCATTGGACGTCATGACCTTTCCAGAGACCTTTGGGTAGAGAGAATACATATACGTAAAACCAAGATGAAAATTCACTTTTTTAGTGTCCAGTACACACATCCTTTCTGTGTTCAAGTGCATGTATTGGCACTGCTGTCACAGAAAGAGTCTCTTGTGAAGATAAATACCCAGAAAGTGGCCCATAATTTGTGGCACTCCAGGATTGTCTGCTCAAAAAATAAGACAAGTGAGAACATGGACAGACAGTTTGGGCCTTTTTAAGGTCATCCAAAATTAGGCATGACTCTCTTACATTCAGATTAATTGCAGATAAACTATAGCCTTGAGCATACTCCAGGAAACTTCAACTTTTGCCAAGTGTTGACCACTGCAAACACTTGAGAAACAAAGGATACCCTAGCAATACTAGACTGTGCTCACAAAAATTGACCAAATAAAACGAATAGGGAATTCTAAGCCACAAACACAGGTCCTGGACTGTGTCTTTGTAAATTTTTTTTTTTTTTTTTTTTTTTTTTTTTTTTTTTTTTTTTTTTTAATAAAGAGACTGCTGTGACCACTTCTTTAAGAACGTGAACTTCATTTCAAAGAATTTCATCCTGGGCAGCAAAAAAAGAGGGAAAGAAACCACTTTCCACCCAGTGTGGATACTTCTGTGGGACTCTGATTTCCACCAGCTCTGCTTACTTATCTCCACATCTGCTGCCCATGTGAGTTCAGTCTGTCAGGTGCTTGGAATACTGGGAGTCATGGCTTGGGATGGCCACAGTCATCTGATGAGCAGACTGGTGCATTCCTCCTGTCTGATTTCCTCTGGCAGGAGCTTGGTGCAGCTAAATCTTTCATCTCAAATACTCTCTACTCTTCCTGGAGACATCTTCTAAGTTGACTTCCATGTTATATTTCTCTTTTGTGAAATCTGTCAACCTTGTCAAGACACTTGTTTGAAGATGCCAGGAACACAAACTCCTAAACCAGGCTTGCATTCCTACGCAGAACAGTTGTTATCATCTTTGCCAGGGCTAAGTGCATTAATAAGTTTTCTTACCACCTCACTGATCTCCAGCTCACTGGTGCCCATGAACTTGCAATAAAATTAGCTTGGACAACTTTAAAAAAAACTGTGAAACTGCTGCCACTGACTGCATGAAAAAGAGAGTGCAGGAGTTTCAATTGATCCTGTTGCCTCTTCACAAACTTCCCTTAGACAACAGCTTGAGCAAGCTGTGATGATAACATGGTTTTAGGCAAAATGTTTCTTCCAGAATTAGTTGTTATGAGTGTTGATGGATTTCTAGAGTCCTGATATCTAGGTCTTTATGCAGAGAACACATATGCTATGAAATGAAAGCTGAGGGAAAAAATGACAAGCTGTTCCCTTGCAGCAAGAGTAAACTCTACAGAAAGCCAAATAAAGGGAGAAATACTTGTGTTTAACACACAACAAATAGGAGACTTGGCTTTCTTCAGTGCCTTTGACATGCAACCTCCATGTATGCATTTGAAGAGAGCATGTCTTACAGTTGAAATGGGCAAGGGCCACTGGCTACAGCCCGAAGGATTAGGCGTTAGTATTTCCATACCGCAGGATAAGAAAAAGAATGTGACGTACAATTGTCCTCTCACAATTTCATGTGGTTCTATATGGAGGAAAAGTTATCCTGTTACAGTTTACAGGCAGGACTATAGGATATTGCAATGCTATATTTATTTACAGTGTTTACATACACTGTGAGCTGAGAACAGGCTCCAGTTCATTGGGGATTTTATTGTCTGATGACATCTTCATTGTTGTTATTACTCATTACAAACAGAATTCTGGGAGTGAGGTCATTCAATGGCAAACTCATCACAAATATTTCCCAAAAATTGTGCTTGGAGAAATCTTTTGGATGCAACCAGTTTTTATGAACAAGTTATAAATAAAAGAAAATTATGTCTTTTGTGATTTGCAAAACCGAAGACATAATCCTTTCTTCTGTTTTCTTTTGCATGTTTCACCCCTAAAATAGTCAAACAAAAATCATCCCAAAACTCTATGAATTTAATTTAAAAATGGCAAACTATTTATCTGGAAGTAGACTTCATCCTGAAAAAAAAAATAAACTCTGGTTTGAAAATAACTCCTGATTTACCTTTCTATAGGATTTAGAAAATTAAAGAGAATTTAGGAGATACATTGGACTGAAATGAAATGATGATTACTGAACACAAATTCTGGCAATTGTAACATCTCTTCTGGATCCAGAATCTGTGACTTCCAAACTAGCCCTTTACTATCACCAGTGACCCATACAGGCAAAAGGAACCTTGTGTAAAACTTTTCCACTCATGATGTGGAGTTATTTTTCTCGAGTTCTGTTGGCTATACATATTTCCAAATGGAGTCTTCTTGTGATACTTGCAATCTAAGAGGTTAAACATTTGTCATCTGGCTTTCTAACTTTCACCTGGACTTGCCCAAACATAAAGAATATTTATCAATCCATTTCTACAAATAAGGTCTGTAAATAAGAAGTTTATAGAGCTTAGAATATCTGTGCTGTTTTCAGCAAAGTTTAGTAACTTCTCTCTTCAGTTAATAAGACAGCTCAGATATATTTTCCTTGATTTTCCAGGAAAGTGTAAAAAGAAAGGGTTTTGTATCAAATTTTGCAGTGTCTTTTTATACATTTACTCGTGATACAGACCCCTGTTCTACATCAGCTATGTTACACAAAGTTCAGCTTTTCTGATTAAAATAATACTTTAATCACACAAATATATGACTACTTCTGATTTAAAAAAAAAAATGCGGCAATGTCATTAAATCATGTTATAATTGGAATGAGGGACAGAAATTCTTAACTGCTTTGACACTTTAGTTTGGATTATTTGTTTGGGGGTTTTATTTTGATTAATTTTGCTGCATGCTATGCTTGGCCTTGTTAAAGCATTTTGCTTTTCATTCTTTTTTTTTTTTTTTTTTTTTAATTATTATTATTTTTTAAATCTGTATGAGCAGGAGTACTCTGGCAGCAGTGACTCTTCCACAACCCACAGCCAAAAATTAAAGCCAAGTGAGATAATGAATCAGGATACAATTTGTAGCAGATGAGTTGTCTTTACTCTTTCTCAAATACTTTTTTTTCACTGGTGAAACACTCAATGATAGAGACCTATACAGAATTATCTGAAAAATTTCGTCTTCAAATTCAATGAAGAAAATCTCCTGTTTTGAACATCATGTCTTCTCAAGAGTGTTGTCTCTGGCTGTCTGCTGGCTTGAGAATAGAAACTGGCCTTGTTTTACAACTGAATCACAAGCTGAAAATTAACTCTGTTCTTCTAGGAACTCAAGAGCTAAGCCAGTCTTTACTAATATAAATATTTAACTTCAGGCTACTGTAGTTAGTTTACAGTTTGTCAACATCTGCATTTTAATTTTTAGATATAGTCAGCAGCACAATCTGTGATTACTTTGCACAGCACTATATGCATATATCAGGATCTGCTTTGTAATTAACAGAGATTTTGGCCCTTGTTCAGGGGAAGAGCACAAAAATTCAATAACCACTCATGGGGACTGTGAAACCCTCTGCAATTTTAAAAAAGAAACAAGTCTTTTTATAAAGAACTTATTTAATATGTTTTCTAACTGAAAGACCAGTTTACATTTTGTAAAATAAAGAGAAAATAAAATTTCAGCCTCAGAATGCTCATGTTAGGGAATTTTATGGGGTTACTTTACTTGGCCATATTTTGCAGTTAGCTTATTTCTGCAGATAAATTTTCTGTGGGTTTTAACTTGTCTCTTTGGTCTTGTTTTTGTCACCTCCCTACAAACCAAACCTTGTGTTGCTGCCAACCTCCACTCACTCTTCTTTCTCAAGAAAGATCTTTCTTGTGTTCCAGAAAAACTCCATTTCCATTACTCTACCCCTCAAATCTGCATCCAACATTTTTACAGACTCGCCTTGTCTTACTGTATGTTTTCTTCCAGAAAACTTTTGGAAAGATGTTGGGGACAGAAATTATTTTTCTTTGACATCTCCCTCATTCCTCCATCCATGACTGTAGACAATACTGTCATCATTTAAGTGTTCTGGATGAAACAGTGTCTGAATATATTTCCTTGTCTGCTTTGTCTGATTTTTACTTATAGCACAACACAAGAGAAGTAAGATACTAAAGATATATTTTAATGAACTTTTCATTATATTGATGGCTTTACAGTGACTGGTAATACTACCTCTGTTTTACACATGAATGTTGAAAATCCTGCTTCTGAGTTTCTGGAAGCTAGACCAGGTTCTGAAATGGTAATGTACATGTTGGCCTTTGTTCACCCTACCCAAATGAAGATATTCCTATACAGGCATCTGATTTAGGGGCTTCCTCACTTTGGGTTAACTCTACTCTACTCTACTGTAGATGTTGAAAACATAGCTGAGCCCCTGTCAGGTCTGAACTGCCCTTTGAAAAGATCTGATTCTCTTCAGCATTTTAAGATCTATCTCCTAATTTTTCTGAATTCTCTGAAAGTTAAATGGTTGATATTAGGATCCAGACCCCTTGCTTGAACAGGCCATCAGTACTGTTCAATGACCAAGAACTGCAAAGAAGTAACTAGAAAAGAAAGTAGAGGAGAAGGTCTGGCACTGACCTGCCGTTCTTTTCCAGTCATCATTGAATGAGTTTGTTGAAAGAAAGCTAGCTTGTGGGTAAGCATGACTGTCATGTAAGCCCTAAAATAAAGAATTGTTACACAATCAAAAACTATTGTATTTTTTACATTTAAATAATTTTGCCATTCCACAGAACCTGCGGTGAACACCAAATACTGTCTCAGCAAGGTAAAATTCACTTGTGTTACTTTGTGTCTTTGCCAATATCACTGGAATTCTGCTTGGACAGATACAAAGCAATGAATTCATCCAATGGCAAACATAACACACATTCAGGCCAAGAGAAATTTTTACTGGTGAAGGCACTAGAAAACTAGCACTGCAATACAAATAAATAGGGCAGACCACTTCTATGGAAAAAAACCCAAGATGCTTTATCTACCTGTTGGTAACCTTTCAAATAGCAAGCCTGAGTCTTTTACTTAAGTAACAGGGTAGAGAGCCAGAGCCCTATTTACTCTGCTCTCTAGCATGCATCTGCTGGATGTTAAGCTCCAGAAATATCTTATACCCTGAAAATTAGAAACAAGAATTCTAGAGACTGAATGTATGTAGGCAATTCTCAGTAATTCACCATGTTTTAGTATTAATTAAATCTTCAAAGCCATGGTGCTTCACCCATCATGATGCTGAGTTTACTCAATTTAGGATGGATATTTTTAGTACAAGCAGGGAAGTACCTTAGCCACTTTAAAGAAGGGTTAAAGAAGGGTTTCCTTCTCATGGTCTTCACTTTCCATTTTAAACTTCTTGTACAACTTTGCTGTCTGCTATTAAATGGTTGCCAAGTTACACCATAAGGGAGGCTGTATTTCAGTGTTGGATAAAATGATCCTTTAACACTAATATCTTAAGCAACTGTTCAAGGGACCAGGAAATACATCAGTTGCTTGGACAAGGTAGTCTTCAGGGCAGATTGAACCACTGGAGGTGCCGCAAAGTGATACTTATGAGATCGTAGAAGGTTACCCACTGACTCAGTTTTTCAAGGTACTGAAGGCTGTCTTTGTCAAACAAGAAATGAGAATTTTTTGCAAATATATCTTAAATACTTGTTATGTTTCACTCTGGTCTGAATTCAAGTTCCACTGTACTTTGTTATCCTTCACTAGTATATAGATATGGGCTTCAGCTGTTCTAGCACTTATGGGGACTTAGTCCGTGCTCGTGTGTGGAGTTTCCTGAGTTTGGTTTAGGTCAGCAAAATGTTCCACCATTGCAAACTCTCTCAGATGATGGTGACTTGCATAAATGAGAAATGTTTCCAACCTCTGCACTGCTGAGCTTCTGTGAGGATTTAGCAGAAGTCTGAAATTTTGCAATTCTCTCACAAGTCTGAAATTCCTGAGAGCATATAAATCATTCTTTGACTTGAAATTCAAATCAAGTTGGAAAGTATTTCATTTACCTTGGTGGACCTGCAGGTGACAGATCTCAGTTGCACTGAAGAAGGTTCATGGTGCTTTTCATCCACTTCTCTGCTTAGCTGATTCCTGGAATTGCATAGCGTAGAATGGCTCATGTCATCTGAAGCTGCTCTTCTTCAAAACCACTGTTAATCCAGAACTGCTGGAGTCTGGTGTTCTCTGACTGCTGTGTTCTTCAAATGTATTCAAAAGCTCTAAGCAAATTCTAACAAAAGGATGTGAAGGTCTGTTCTTGAACCTCATATTAGACATAGAAGCCGATTTAAGTTTGCCTAGAAATAGGTCAGAATTCAAAATTTACAGATGAACATCACTTCAGTGTTCAGTCTGAAAAGAAACAGATTGCTTTTAAAATGTTATTGCCAATAGATTTTTGTTCAACTTCCTAAAAATGATGATATTATTTCTTTACATCAGGTGCAAGACCTTTTGCATACAGCAGGGCATTCAATCCTTTTATCTGCCTAAATCGCTGCTGCAAGTTTCCTTTCAGCTGATGAGGCATTTGGCAAACAACTTGCCACCTAGAGAAGTCTTTATGGTAATGCTGATGCATTATCAACTTATTACACAGTACATCCACCATCTGAGGTACTTTTGACTGAGAAGTTTCAAGAGTTCAGCTCTTTAGTGTTTATTAAAGCTCCCCAAGAAGTCAGGTAAAAAAGTGGTGAAGCTTCACTTGCATTGCAGTTTCACTGCTGCCTCTGTGAATAATAAACTTATTAATGCCTGTTAAAGGCCAGGTATTTACAGCTCAGGATAGAATGAGGGTTTATGACAACCAAGACTTATAGCATTACACTATGTGAAAAATTTTCTTCTGTGTCTAAGAAGTTCTCTCTTTTCCAAGTCAATTTTGTTTCTTTCTTCCTTAGTAGAAGTTATGTTTATGGTTCTGGGTTACATATATTTTACTAAATCTTACAATTCACATTCTCAGTTAGGACTGAAGTTTCTGCTTCGTAGAAAGCTAGAAACCAATTACTTTTAAAGAGAAAAAGACAAAAGGAGAAAAGGAGTCTTTCTTTCTGTATACAGACTATACTAGGAGTACTTGGAGTGGTAAATTTGTTGATTATTTTCAGCAAATATGTTCTTAGGAAATTAGGTGTGATTTTGGTGTGGGTTTTGTATGTGTGGGGCTGGGGTTTTTTTTGGTGTTTTTTTTTTCTTTTTTTTTTCTTTTCCTTCTTTTGAAATAGGAATGGCTTCCAGATCTTGCACTAGGAGGCAATCTACATTTACTGTTGTTCCTGTAGCACTGAATTTTCCACTGGATCATTCTGCTGTGTGTTTGAGTAGCCATACTGCATAAATCACATACTGCTATCTTCTGTATCAGTAGCATTTTTTCTTAGTAGTGGCAGGTCAGGTCTGTAATCAAACTGGACTAAAGGACACTCCTGACATATGCACTTCATACTCCTTATACTTCCTAGAAAAAAAAAAAAATCACTCCCAAATATCTGAAGCATGAAAAAGAAATTCTGTGTTTTATAAAACTTCATACACTAATCAATGTTGGTTTATTCTTGTAATTTTTTTTTTCCCCCTAGTTGATAATATTGCCTACATCTAAGCAATCTAAGCAAATCCCTGTGGAGTCGAGACATCTTCTTCTCTGTACCCTTCCTCTTGCTATGCAAAACCATAAAGAAGGTATTATTTTCTGCAAAGACTACATCTCAAGAGACAAAAGAAAGGACAGATAGAAGGAGCTACTATTATAGTAACTACACGTAAAAGAAACTGAGCAACAGTCATTGAACGACTTGCCTGTGGTAACTGTGTCCAAGAAACCAGAGTTTTACCTGATTTACCTGTATGTAGTACAGCACATTGTATTAACGTTTTTGCTTTCTCTTAGACCAAGTCACTCACACCAGTTTTGTAGTAATACAATATGCCGTTGCTGCACTTAGAAGAACTAATTAGAAACTCTGTCTGATGGCTTCCAGAGAACAAATGTAGAACAGAAAAGGTCCCTGTCAGAGTGATTTTGCAACCAAGAATCCTGCTGAACCTGAGGAATTATAGTATTTTCTGGTGTTATCTGGAGTTCATTCTTGTGCCACTCATAGATCACTGAAAGCCCCAATCTTCATTCCAGTCTAAGATGCCTCAAAAGACAGCTTTATTTACAAAATTCATAGATCAAGTGCAACAAGATTTGCATACACATGAGTATATAAGTCCAAGTTTGCAGTATATTTTTGTTTTCTTGCACTGCAAAGTTTAAAAAAAAAATTTAAAGAAACAGCCTGACAGCACTTGAAAATGTGCTCCTTTGCTTTTCTCAAGAACAGGTCTAGACCAAGAAGCAGTGTCAGCTTCCTTTGACTGCATCCACCCATCAGGCAGCAAGAATTTCTAGAAAACAGAAGATAATTCAGCCTGTATGTTCAGGCCTTGGATATCTTTCCATGAGTTCATTGTGCAGCTCTTTTCCTACTGTTCTCTCACTCTTTATTAAAAATAGAAAAGGAAATAGGCTTAGAGTAATTTTCAGGGTTCCATGTTTTTGGAAAATGCATGGAATTTCTGCAGCAGTGAATATTAAAACTTTCTTCTTTTTTTAATACAGAAATTTAAAATGCATGTCTAGTTAAAAACCTTAAAAACCTTAAACACCTAGTTTAAAACCTTAAAAGAAATAAGACTTTATGAATAGCAGGAAATTCATAAGACAATTCTGTGAAGACTGTAACATTTTGGCTGACACTTCTGATTCAGCACTTTTTCTCCTGAACTTGACCTGAGAACAAAAAATATTTTGCATAGTTCATTGGAGGAGAAAAAAAAAGAACAAAAAAGAATAAAGGAAGAATTTTATTTCTTCACATCTAGGATTGGACTTCAGCTAAGAGCCACAGGGGCAGCCCTTCATGATTCCACTGACACGTCCACAAATCCCAGGGTTGTGGATTCAAACCCCAAAATGGGTCTTTCACTTAACAGTTGGACTTGATGGTCCTTGAGGATTCCTTTTACCTCAGAATATTCTGTGATTCTGTGATTTGCTGCTGTTTCATCTACCTCTGAAGGTATGTGAGGCATATTGTCATAAAGGATTTACAGACTCTTCATTTTGTTCTCCCTAGCCTTGTATGCTATCATGGCTCACAAAGCCACCCCTATCCTTTTCTGAAGGCCAGTAAAATCAGTTGTCTTGGTCAAAAATGACCCAGCTGTCTCTCAGTGTAGCCTGGTCTGAAAAGGAGTCTGGTTAATTAACATTGATTACAATCCAGCATCTGCAAATAAAAATTGATTGCTAAGGTTCCTAATATGAATGCCTCTCTGTCTTGATTTCAATATTTCTGTGAATTTGCAATGATAGAAGCAGGGACAGAGACTGAACCCACTTCTTAAAGGTTCCAGTTATTTGCAAGCTCCCTGAGAAAGACATTGGTGATTCTTCTGGTCCTACTTTATCAGCCCATGGGAAGGTCATTTGTTAGCGCAGCATCTAATTGCTGGAAATTGTCGGTGAGCACATTTGGACCCTGTTCAATGCTCCATTTTTTATTGAGAGAGGAGCACTGGTATTGATTTTGGATAGTCAGGGAGAATGCCAGGGATATTAGTAAGGAGCTCAGAGAACACAACACATAAACTTTTATGACATGATGTCAAACTGGATTGCGCAGGCATAAATGAAAAGGACAACATCTTCTGTAATTACTGCAAACATATACCATATATCTATTAGAAAAAGGGTACATTTCAATGAAAAAGAGACCTTGCAAAAAGTGACGCCTCAGAAAATTTGTCTGACCCAAAAGGGAAAAGGGATAAGATTTTTATGTGTACCTTTTGAAATGACAATGCACAGTGCAGGATCTGTACTTCTTTTGCTGTTGCAGTGTGATTGAAGCTTTCTGTGTTAGACTGGTGACCCACTTCCACATGTTTTAAGTTTGGATATGTAAAATTCCGTGCAATCACAGTTCTAGTTAAATGGATAACAGTGTGAAATACTGCACAGCTGCTGCCTAACTCTGCTGAGTGAGCTTTGTCCTGGTTCTCCACATCACCTCATAATTCACATTATGAAGGTGAAGTAACTTCACCTACATAAGGCTGATACTGCATACCCCCAAAAAAGAACCAGTAACCACTTACACAAGTGTAGTGTACAGAGTTACCATTGTTCTGAAGTTTAAGCTAAGTAGCAATTTATCCAGCTAAGTCAAGACCTTTAGTTATTTTCAAGCACTTAATTCATAATCACAGGTGAGCTGTTGTACGTTAGCCCATGTCTTAACTCACTTCTGACTCACGACTTTTCTGTAAAGTGGTTGCATGACAGTTGAAAATTGTGCAAATCAATGTTAGAGACGTTAATTCAAACTTTTGTCTCCTTGTGTTTGCTGCCATCCTTGACTTCTCACTCTCTCTTCATGGTGCATTATGAAAGTCAGCATATTTGTGCTTTAGGAATAACACCCATGGAATGCTGATATCCCAAATTTAAGAAAACCTAGTATTCTATGAGCATAAACTAAACCACAGGTGTCCAGGGATGTTGTGGAATCTGCATCCTTGGAGATACAGTCTGGGTAACCAGCTCTAGATGCCCTTGCTAAAGAAAGCTGGTTGGACCAGGTGACCTCCAGAAGCCCCTTCCAATCTCAGTCACTTTCACAGTTGCAATTCTGTAAGGCAATATGAAAAGCATAAATATCTGTGAAGCCATTGTGCAAATATTTTTTCTGAGTTTGTTCATTTATTTGAATTTTTAGTACCCTGAATTCACTGAGTGAAAATTTTAAAAGTATCCATGACTACTGGATTTAACTTTTGCAGTCTTCAGGCAATAGGAAATGTACAGGAGTTCCCAGGGGAACTGCCCCACTGATTGACGAGACCTTCCCCCATCTTTGAAATACAGCTTTAAACTCAGAACAAGAGAAGATGAATAGCAATGAATAAATGATGTCAACAATTTGTGTGGAGGCCAAAGAAAATATGAGGGGCCCCCCAATAACTTCATCTCTGAATAAGCTGCAATACAGCTGTGAGTAGTAAGTTCACTTTCTTTTCAGGCATTGTACACTACATCTGAAATAGTTTCTGAATTTAGCACACATTTTCCTGACCATCTATTATTTTCCTTGGGGTTCAGGAATCTTTCAATCACTGCAGACTGCAGTTTGATATGAGCAGATTGTGCATCAGGGAGATGGGTGGTGGTCTGCTGGCCTGATCTCACAAGTTGCAGAGCTTGGGGGAAGTCACTATGTAGACATATTAATCTAATTTTATTGCTGGCCCTATCATTTATTTTGACTCATCTGAATAGTGGCCAATTTCATACTATTTTAAGCATGTGTGCAAAGAAATCAGGCAAATGCATAAGTTTTCTGTGTGTTTAGAAATATCTCATTGGGTATTTGGAACTTGATAAAATCTCTCTTCTTTTTCTTCTACAATCTGTGGAAGGTCTGCATTCATAGCAGTGGTTCCCATTTGTGCATTTATTCAGGTGAACACAGACAGCAGAAAGGTGTCCCTTCTTACATATGTGAAGTGCTATTTTGTAAAAAATATCACATTTAAAGTATTTTTTATTTCATGATCATGAAATCAGATTGATATCCTAAGCAGTAGCATTTATTTGTTTATCTGTACTTTTCAAGTTTTTAGAATTCTTAACACATCTTGAAAATTATTATGTAACTGAAATAACTAAAGAAGAAACTGCCTAAGGGCGGTTTGAATTAAATAATTTTATGAAATAAAACCAAAAATAATCAGCACTATGAAGCTCAAAGAAAATGTAATACTTCTTTTGATTCTGAGTTGTGCCGCTGCTTACAGTGGCATCAACCTCTCCCAGCAAAGTGCACTGGCAAACTCATCAGGCTCATCAGCTAACAGTTTTAGAATAGTAGATTTTTATTTCCTAACTCCTTTTTGTTTTCCTAAATTGAGAGGCACTTCTTGCCCCATCTGCCACTCATCTCTGGAGAAGGCAATTATAGCCTACAATCTAAAAGCAACTGGATGTTAGCTGGGGCAAATGCTCACTACTTACAAGACTGTGGTTGCTCTGCTCCCTTCCATTTTTTTTTTTTTTTTTTTCCTGTGTCAAAATCTGCCTTTTAGTCCGTTTGGTAGCCTGGAAGTCTACTGTATTGTGGTATTTTGTTGATGACATGTGGATATTTTAAGGGCCTTTCATGGCAAATCCCTTCTTTTTTTTGGATGCAGTGGGCCAACCTTGCTGAGTCAGAAGCTTCCTTCAAGACCTGCAAGCCTATTTTTCCTTCACCTTTTCTCCCGAAGAAAGAGCCCTTATTTCCCAGGAAAGGCCCTTCACTACACACTATTTGGAGGAAATTAAGGGCCTTTGCATAGATATAGTCCTACATGACTGTGGTGTAGGGACTGCAGGATGCAAAATCTTTCGGCCAAAAGTTTTTTTTTATTTTTCACTTGTGATGTGCCTAGCCTACAGCATGCCTGTGAACCAAGTGAATAATAGTGGTATGAAGGATGCAGACAGATATGACTTATATTGCTCTGGGATTGGATAAAAAAATCCCACATTAATTAAAATGAAAAAGTGGAAGTGAAACACAGATGCATATTGGTGATCTAAATGTGGCCCAAAATCTGTTTCTTTTTTTGCCATCCATCACTATATTAAAATTTTGATTAGTGAGAGTAAGAAGGACTAAAACTACAGAAGCCAAGAGAAAACATCTTCAAAAGTAGAAGATAAGACATACTGCCCCCTTCTTCCACTGCCACGATGAACTTGAAAAGGAAAGAAGCAATCCAAACTAGGAGATTCAAATGGATAAACTCTCAGAGAAAGGTATAATCCTGTGATCTACTTGGAAGAGAACAAAGACCCAAAACCAACCACCCAACCAAAACCCCAACAAAAAACTACTCACTTGGTGATAGCCAAATGGGATCAGGGATAAAAGCTAGCGTTGTGTGAAATTCCCAGACTTGACTGGCAAGAATGTGCATTGCTGAGAAACTTTAGGTGCTTTGAATTCAAATTTATGTGATCCTGAAATCCTACAAGCACAAATTGAAGGAATTTCTTCTAGGAATCAAAGCATTCACTCTAACCCTGTAGATCTTCAGTCTCTCAGTATCTTCTAGGATCCAGCTGCCCTTTCCCTTCCTTTTCCACTGAGCAATGCAATTCGAACTCCAGCCAAATTTGTCTTGCCAAATGGCTAGTCTGAATATTTATAATAACATTCCAGAGTGCTGTACGTAAAAACAAATGCATATCTGGCACAATTGCCATTGACACCTTCACCATCTGGATCGTGGACTTGACTGATGTATTTAGGTTCCAAGAATATTTCACACATTTGGTCTATGCTGAACTTGTTGCAATCTACACAGAGGGAGATAATAAAAGGATTTCATACATTTAATTGCAAGCCATATTTAATTAAAATATTAATAATAAACTTTGGTGCCTCCCCATACAGAATATTGGATAACAGAAGTTGCTCAGCCTGTTTTAAAAATGTCTTTAAATGAGGACAAATCACAGAAATCCCTACCTTACAAAAACTGTGCCCTTATATATATATAATGTCTTTCAAACACTGTGATTTTTAATTTTACAGGACTATATTTCTCTATAATTCTTTAAATTTTTTAATTAATTTTGCACAAAGAGAAGATGAAAGCAATACTGCTGTATGTGCTGAAAATTTCCTTTAAGAATGTGAAAATTAGATCTGTGAGTGATTTTGAAGTCTAGAAAAATGAAAAATGTAAGAATATTTCTTATATAGGAAAAAAATGCCCAAGAGAATCATATCAATGTCCTAGAAAGGACAAATCTTTTCTTAAAGCAACGGGAAGGAAGAAACATAGCTTTCTACAGTCATAACTGCAGACTGGAATTTGTCAGCTGAAAGGACAATAGACTCTCAAACGTCGTGACAGATCAGGCCGTTAAGGTCTTTGCACAGCATTTAGTCAGCACGTAGCTTTAAAATGTGTTTTTGTTAATGAACATAAATAATTTTTTAATCTTATTCTGTCCCCTGAATGGCAAAGTTCTGGTCATTGGTACCTGAGTAGTTAGATGGCTCTTTCTGTTTCCAAAAGATGAGCAGTTGAAATGAAATGGAACATACATTTTGACATAACTCGAATCAACTATTTCTTTTGCCATTTATGACATACTCACACTGAGAAAGACAAGTGTGAGAGAGCTTGATTGCTAGGTACACTGCAGGTTCCTCTCCTGAGACTCTCCAGCAGGAAAAAGCTTCAGCTGACAGGGGAGTGGGTGAAAGACAAGGCAAACTGATGCAGCTTTCGGGTGACTCTCCTGTCAGGAAGATTTACCAGATCATACTAAAAATTTGATTCTTGACAAGAGACAGTGCCAGATTACTTTGAGAAAGGTCTGACCTGCCTCTGGGCTGCTGTTTTAGTTCTGCATCCGTTATGCAGTCAGTCATTACTCTGCAAAGACCGTAGATGTTGCTCACAAGGATAGGATAGAAATGCACGGTTTGACCTAATGAGCCAAATGAGACCTTTGTCCTGCCTGTAAAAGTTTCGATCTTCCTGTCTAGACTGCTGGATGGGGACAGGAAGGGAGGGGGAAGGCAAAGGCAAAGGGAGGAGAGGAGAGGGGAGGTTTGGGAAGGGAAGGTTTGGGAAGGTTTGGGAAGGTTTGGGAAGGTTTGGGAAGGTTTGGGAAGGGGAAGGTTTGGGAAGGGAAGGTTTGGGAAGGTTTGGGAAGGTTTGGGAAGGTTTGGGAAGGTTTGGGAAGGTTTGGGAAGGGAAGGTTTGGGAAGGTTTGGGAAGGTTTGGGAAGGTTTGGGAAGGTTTGGGAAGGGAAGGTTTGGGAAGGGAAGGTTTGGGAAGGGAAGGTTTGGGAAGGGAAGGTTTGGGAAGGGAAGGTTTGGGAAGGGAAGATTTGGGAAGGTTTAGGAAGGTTTGGGAAGGTTTGGGAAGGTTTGGGAAGGGAAGGTTTGGGAAGGGAAGGTTTGGGAAAGGAAGGTTTGGGAAGGGAAGTTTGGGAAGGGAAGGTTTGGGAAGGGAAGGTTTGGGAAGGGAAGGTTTGGGAAGGGAAGGTTTGGGAAGGAAGGGAAGGTTTGGGAAGGTTTGGGAAGGTTTGGGAAGGTTTGGGAAGGGAAGGGAAGGTTTGGGAAGGGAAGGTTTGGGAAGGGAAGGGAAGGTTTGGGAAGGGAAGGTTTGGGAAGGGAAGGTTTGGGAAGGGAAGGTTTGGGGAAGGTTTGGGAAGGGAAGGTTTGGGAAGGGAAGGTTTGGGAAGGGAAGGTTTGGGAAGGGAAGGTTTGGGAAGGGAAGGGAAGGGAAGGGAAGGAAGGGAAGGGAAGGGAAGGGAAGGGAAGGAAGGGAAGGGAAGGGTAGGGAAGGGAAGGTTTGGGAAGGGAAGGTTTGGGAAGGGAAGGTTTGGGAAGGGAAGGTTTGGGAAGGTTGGATTGGAGGAAGGGAAGGGAAGGGAAGGGAAGGGAAGGGAAGGGAAGGGAAGGGAAGGGAAGGGAAGGGAAGGGAAGGGAAGGGAAGGAAGGGAAGGGAAGGGAAGGGAAGGGAAGGGAAAGGGAAGGGAAGGTTTGGGAAGGTTTGGAAGGTTTGGGAAGGGAAGGGAAGGGAAGGGAAGGGAAGGGAAGGGAAGGGAAGGGAAGGGAAGGGAAGGGAAGGGAAGGGAGGGGAAGGGAAGGGAAGTTGGAAGGGAAGGTTGGGAAGGTTTGGGAGAGGTTTGGGAAGGTTGGGAAGGTTGGGAAGGTATGGGAAGGTTGGGAAGGTTTGGGGAAGGGGAGGAAGTTGGGAAGGGAAGGTGGGGAAGGGAAGGTGGAAGGGTGGGAGAGGTTGAGGAAGGGAATGGGAAGGTTTGGGGGGAAGGTTTGGGGAAGGGGAAGTTTGGGAAGGGAAGGTTTGGGAAGGGAAGTTTGGGAAGGGAAGGTTTGGGGGAAGGGAAGGGAAGGGGGAGAGTGGGAAGGTAGGGAAGGGGAGGAAGGTGGGAAGGGAAGGTGGAAGAGGGAAGGGAGGGAAGGGAAGGTGGGAAGGGAAGGGGGAGGGAGGAGGGAAGGGAAGGGGGGAAGGGAAGGGAAGGGGGGAAGGGAAGGGGGGGAAGGGAAGGGGAAGGGATGGGAAGGTTGGGAAGGTTGGGAAGGTTGGGAAGGAAGGTTTGGGAAGGGAAGGGGGGGAAGGGAGAGGTGGAAGGGAAGGGAAGGGAAGGGAAGGAAGGGAAGGGAAGGGAAGGGGAAGGGGAAGGGGAAGGGAAGGTTGGGAAGGGAAGGAGGGAAGGAAGGGAAGGGAAGGTGGGAAGGTGGAAGGGATGGGAAGGGAAGGTGGGAAGGGAAGGGAAGGAAGGTGGGAAGGTTGGGAGGGAAGGGAAGGGAAGGGAGGAAGGGAAGGAGGAAGGAAGGGAAGGGAAGGAGGGAAGGAAGGGAGGGAAGGGAGGAAGGGAAGGAAGTGGGAAGGGGAAGGGAAGGGAATTGGGAAGGTTTGGGGAAGGGAAGGTTTGGGAGGAAGTAGGGAAGGTTTGGGAAGGGAAGGTTTGGGAAGGTAGGGAGGTTTGGGAAGGGAAGGTTGGGAAGGTTTGAGGGTGGGAGGTGGAAGGTGGGAGGGAAGGTTTGGGAAGGAAGGTTGGGAAGGTTTGGAGGGAAGGGTTTGGGAAGGTTGGGAAGGTTTGGGAGGTTTGGGAAGGGGGGAAGGTTTGGGAAGGTAGGGAAGGTTGGGAAGGAGGGTGAGGGAAGGGAAGGTTTGGGAAGGGAAGGTTGGGAAGGGAAGGTTGGGAGGTTTGGGAAGGTTTGGGGAAGGTTTGGGAAGGGTAGGGGGGAAGGGAAGGGTTTGGGAAGGGAAGGTTGGGAAGGGAAGGTTTGGGAAGGGAAGGTATTGGGAAGGAGGTTTAGGGAAGGTTTGGGAAGGTTTGGGAAGGGAAGGTGGGAAGGTGAGGAAGGTTTGGGAGGTGGGAAGGTGTGGGAAGGGAATTGGGAAGGGAAGGTTGGAAGGGAAGGTTGGGAAGGGAAGGTTTGGGAAGGTGGGAGGTTTGGGAGGGGGAAGGTTGGGAAGGTTGGGAAGGTTTGGGAAGGGAAGGGAAGGTGGAAGGGGTTGGAAGGGGAAGGGAAGGTTTGGGAGGGAGGGAAGGGGAAGGGAAGGGAAGGGGAAGGGTGGAAGGGAAGGGAAGGGAAGGGAGGGAGGGAGGGAAGGTTGGGAAGGGAGGTTTGGGAGTG